>CM029015.1:72598160-73798160 GCA_016801055.1 Panax notoginseng | reverse complement strand
AGTAAATGAAATAAATCACTATTTGAGCATGGCCATGCATTTCATAGTCCTACTCAATCAAGAGGCATATGGATATCAACCCTAGTATATAGGACAGTTAAATTCCATCTAGATCACTCATATTCCTCACACGATTCATAATGTACCCAATAATCACCTTTATTGTCCACCCTATTAAAGGTGACTTTTGATGATATTAAAGTACATAAATTCTCGTGTAGTAATATAGTGATTCCAGGTCGGAGGATCATTACATCATTGTTACTATGAGAATCACTAATGACACTTTGCATAATGATTCACGTAGAATTCTCATGATGGGTCTGTCCAGTACATCGTTCTCTAACATGTACCTATGTATTTACTCAATATCTCATATATTTATGACCAATGAGATTTGGTCATCAGTCAATCCATATACTAGTCTCAATGCATCATTGTTATCCCATTAACAATGATACTTGACTAGGGACATTTAAGAGCAATGTTACTAATTATAATTATATAATCTCATGTTTAAGTCACATACTTAAAGCTATATAATTTGTATCATTATTCTAATGACTTTAATTATGCTAACATTTATATAACGCAATAAATAAAATCATAATAAAATAATTCATTTATTCAATCAAATATAATATCAAAATGTTAAGCAATTATATCAAATAATTGACCTCTAGGGCATAAATCCTAACACCAATATGTCATCATCACGGATCCGAATACCATGTCTCCTAAAAACTAGGTAGCACGGGTCTGAGCTCCAATAATACGGGGAGTCACTTGTATAAAGTAGTAAATAGACAATATTTAAACCATAATATTTTTTATAAAAAACTTTGTGGTATTTTTTTCACACGTTTTTATAAAAAATGTTATAGATGTTTATGAAAAAACATTATCTATTTATAAAGACAATTTTTAATTTGAAAAAATGTTATCTCTGTAAATAAACACGGAGGAAAGAAAAACACGGAGGTATGTGCCTGGGAGTCGGGTAATAAGAAAAACACGAAGGTATCAGGTATGTGTCATTTCTTTCCTAATCAAACTTTAATTCATTTGTTCCCTTCCCCTTTTCGAAGTCCTCAAACCCTAACTCCATTATCTGATTACAAAAAGTATGTTACCCTAAAATATCCATTATCTGTATTCCCGGATATTTACCGGATCCGTTTGATTGAGGAAGATAAGAAGAGCTTGAACAAGCAATCCAAATCCAATTTTGTGGAGGGAGATGAAGCCAAGAAAAAGGCGCATTGGCTCGATGGAAATGCTAAGCTCGAGACGAGCTCTGGCCGTTGGCGTGGCAGAGAGCGTAGTCGCAACCATTCGACCAGCGGTAGTGCTGTAACAACCCAATATTTTCTATAAAAATTAAATCATAAATTTTGCGTATAAATTTTTTTTTATTTCAAGGATGAGGATTTGTACAAGATAATGTGTATATGTAATTATGTAATAAATAAAAATATATTTATTACATAAATGTTTGCAAATAATTTTATTTTAGAATTATTGATTATTATAAATTATATTCTTTTAATAATTAATTTTATAGTAGAAATATTTTTATTAATTATATTTCATGAAAACATGATTATTATATTATTTAAATAATATATGAAATGATTATAGAATTATTATAATAATTATTTATTTTATTATATGAATTTATGTTAGAATAATTAAGTTATTTAATTTAACTTAATTAGTAATGGTATATATGAAGAATAAATCAGATATAGAATCCAAACCCTAATTTTGGATTTTTATCAATGGATAAGAATAATAATATTATATTAATTATATTTTAATTTTTCAGTGCTATAATTATGTACTGTATATGCGTGGACTGATAATGTAGGTTAAATTATGGTGTATAATGTCAAAACCCTAGTTTCGCAGTTAAACGAGGCGTCAAAATCTGTTAAGTCGCTGTGTTATGTGATTTTTGATGTTTATAATAAATATTAATGCTAATCAGGAAAACCCTAGGTATTATATATACCTAAATAATATTTGTGGACCAAAATAATTGGAAACCCTAATTTAAAAACTCAGTTATGAGTTTGAAATTATTATGTAATTGTGTTATTATGTTTAAGGTTTTGTATTATAGAATTAAATGTTAATTAGCGAAACCCTAATTAATATTTAGAAATCTTAATTTCTGGAAACCTTAATTTCTAAGTTAGTAAATCTAAATTCTAAATTAGAAACCCTAATTTGCTAAGATGAAACCCTAATTGTTATTTTGGCACGCTTAATGATAATTAGTAAAATCAAAACCTAATTTTTAAGTCTATCTAATGGGGAAACTAAATTAATTAAGAAATCTTAATTTTATATAATTTAGAAACTAATTTTATTTTAATTTAAACCCTAAATTGGAAATTATAGGAAATTATTTTTTTTAACTCTAAAATGGTCCAAACCCTAATCTAAACCCTAAACCCTAAGGGTTTGCAACAAATGGAAATTCTAAAAATAAAAAGGAAATGGCAAAAATGCCCATATGTACAATTTTTATTTATTTATTAAGCTTACTTGTGTATCTTGCCAAGATTGGAGTTGTTCACCAACTCTAGATTATCCCACATGGTCATATATCTCAGCAATCAGCCACTTTGTATTACAAATACATTGTATCATTAGCATATATCTATATCAAGAGAGAGAAAGTCTTATAACTTGGCTAATTTTTCTTACAAACACCCAACTCACTTTTCTCTCATCAAAACCCACGAAATAATGTAGTGTATCAGTCCCAAATAACAGCCCCACTAACACCCACAACAAATCAGAGGCTTAGATTCAAGGATTTGATCAAGAAAGGTATAGCTTAAAAACCAAAAATCTGACTTTTAATCTTGTGTTAGATGTTAAGTTTTTTGTGTTATATATGTGTTATGGAGTCTAAATAAGTGATCTGGGTTGGTATCTTGTAGGTCAATAAAATCTAAGTGGACGAATTTGAAGATTTTAAGATTCTGAAATTTTTTAATTTTGAGTCTGACAGTCAAATGTCAGTCATCATAGATCTTTGTATGTTATGTGTTTTTGTTGTTTAAAGGTTTAATCTTGTAGTATGCTGTGAGCTCTTTAATCTAGAACTTGATTCAGAGTTAGATCTGTTGTAGATTGTAAGTTATTCATGGTCAAAGGTCGTTGACTGACCATGACTTTCTAAAATCTGGGTAACCCAGAATGCGTTTTGCAGCGTCTGACAAGCATTTGTAACGTCCATATCTGTCAGTGTTTAGGTGTTTTGATTATGTTTTTGTATCAAGTTTGTACCCTATTATATGGGCTCTAGACCCATTGCTTTATATTCCTTAAACAACAAATATGTTGGACGTAGTGAATGGTCAAAGTTGCTCATCTGTTCACGATGACACTTTTCTGGAATTTCCAGAAAGTGCATGAACATCGTTTCTGACCTTGTTTGACCTTACCGAATCTGGAGAATTAGATGTTATTAAACTGATGTGTTGTTATGAAACTGTTATATGACACGTGTAATAGAGTTAGACCTTAATAATATCAATGTGATGGCCAGATCGTGGAGAGAATCGAGCCACAAAGTAAGCAGTCAAAGCTGTCTGGGTTTCTGGGTAACCCAGAAAGCCCAGAAGCTTCTGACAGCTGCTTTGAGACTTCGAATCTTGCTGGATCGTTATGTTATAGCTCTGGTGTTGTGTGATAATTGTAGTGTTACTTAAAGACTACAAGATGCTAGTATAAGTTGGGCCAGAAACATGATAATCAGAGAATTAAACGTGGTCAAAATAAGGACCTTGTGCGCTGACTGTCAGTGTTCTTGAGCCTCAAGAACACAAACAGCGAAACTTAGTGTCGCTATAGGCCAATAGCGACGGTTTCTTTTATTTTTATTTTCTGAATTTCTGAAAAATCATTAAAAATAAAAAATAAATTCTAAAAATTACAAAAATGGTTTTAAAAATTAATTTAAATTCTGAAAAAATAGTTTTTAATTATTTAGAGTATATTTCATAAATATTTTATATTTTTGGAATATTAAAAGTATTTAATTTATTTAATTATAATATTAAATAAATCATTTAAAAATGATTTTATTACATGAAAAATCATTTAAAATTATATTATGATATAAGAAAATAATTTAAGTTATTTTTGATAACTTTCAATATTTTGTGGTGAAATTTCATTAATTAATTAATATTAATGCTAATTAAGTTATTTAATAAATGTATTAAATAAATTATGAAAAATAGATTTAATGATTTAAAAATTATATAAAAATTATATGATGGTTATAATAAAATTTTAAGTTATAAAATATAACTGTTGATATTTTGTCATGAAAAATATTAATATTTTAATATTAATGATATTAGATTTATTTAATACTCATATTAAATAAATTAGTTTAAAAATGATTTTTATATTAGAAAAATCATTTTAAATGAAAATAAAGTGTTTAAAGATATTTTAAGTTATAAAATATAACTTTTAATATTTAAAGGATAATTTCATTAATAAATGATCTTAATTTAATATTAAATGATATTAGATTTATTTAATAATTATATTAAATAAATAGTTTTAAAATGATTTTATTTATTTAAAAATCATTTAAAAATGATATAAATGAATTAAAAAATATTTCAAGTTATAATTAATGACTTTAAATATTTTGATAAATAATACATTAATACTTTAATATTAATGATAATTATTTAAAAATAATTTTAATTCTTTTAAAAATCATTAAAGTGTAATATTAATACTTTAAAAGTATTTTAAGTTATTTTAACATTTTGGCAATGGTTTCATTAATAGTTTAATATTAATTAAATATTAATGATAATAGAATTGTGTAATATTTAAATCATTTAATAATGATTCCGAGGTTTGAAAATTCATGATAAATCATAATAAATGTTTTAAAATTATTATAAGTCATTTAAAAATAATATGACTGATACGTACAGATATTGAGTTACAGGATAGAGTCTTAGACTCGATAATTATCCGATAAAGCTGTCGGTACACCGACATGTTTCAGAAATTGATCTGGACTTAGATAATTTGTTGAGATATGTGGTTATTTGTGATTCAATGGTTATTAAACATATGTGCCAATGTGATTAGGGTATGTGATGACTGCAATAAGCAGTGTTATGTGTTATAGTATGTTATTCTAATCGAACGAACGATCTTGTTAATGATAGGTCGTGAGATAAGCGATAAATCTAAATTACAAACTGTAAGCAGCGCTTCAGGCAAGTATCTAACCTTTGCATTTTCTTTATGCAATGGATATGAGTAAGAATGTTTCTAAACTATATTATTATTGTACAGATTATTAACCTTATATTATATAAGCTCATTGATTATCAACATGTTAGTATATGATAATTCAGATATATATATTCTGTTCGTTAATTTCTAGAAATGGTTAAACAAGTGTCCCCACTTGGATAATCATTGTATTTAATCACATGTTGATATACCTTTGTCAATTACCCGTATACATATATGTTGAATTATAGATTATTGTTGAACAAGATAAAACCTTTGATTTAGAACCCAGACAAGTATGAACATCCCTACACGGGAAAACTGTTTATGCACCCAAGGTGGATAGAGTGAACGATCCTATCGTTCTTGTAATGTAGTATTGATCAATACAGGGCCCATGGGAAGTACAACCTAACGCCCGTAAGTTATGTCGGTTTAGAGATGAATTTCTTTTTAACCTTTTCAAAAATGAAAATAATGTTCATGGAATGTCACCATAACCCCAGTTATAGTTATTATGTAGTTTCAAAAATTTGAAAGAGAGTTGTTATGTTATTATTATCGATTCAGAATACTTCACAACTATTGACTTATTGTAGAAGAATAGTACAAAGAAAAAATTTAAATTCTTTCAGATTATATATATAATTGCTATTACTTGCTGGGCACTCAAATGCTCATCCTTGCTTAATTTAAATATTTTCAGCTAAGTGTGAACGATTAGAGAGCTCTGCTAAGAACAAGGAAAAAAAGAGAGGTCGCTGAAAGAATGAATGAACGTTATCTTATGTAATAGTTTAATACTATTAAGACAAGTATGATATATATTATCTATCATGGTTGGTAATGAATGTTTAAAGGTTACGTACTTGGGATTATACTCTGATAAATGTAAGTTAACTTTGATATTTATATTATTATTATTATTATTAGTATTATTCCGCTCATAGAAATGGTATCGTGATGAACCAAGTTCGGGTTTCAAGTACCTGAGTTCGGGGTCTTCATAAGTGCGGCCGCCGGTGGTGGGCTGGCGAAGTTTCCATGGAGCAGTGATAGACTCTACGACATGCTTGCGTGAAGTGGTCGCCGCCCCGATCATTTCTAGCACAGTTATTGGGCGAATTGCTTGCAACACCTTAACCCCTCGCCTATATGTAGACAGTAATCTTGGTACAATTACTCACGTTCAAAAATCTGCGTTGAATGGACACCAACGACACCTTAACCCCTCGCTTATATTGAAGCGGTAATCTCGGTACAATCGACGATTGATGCGGTAGAAGACGCCACACACAACTATGAATTGTTGTATGATAAGTCAAATTGAATCTCAAAGAAATAACTAAGAATTACTAGTTCTTAGGAATTCTTCAAAGAACCAAAAGTAGAGAATAAACTCACAAATATATTGAATAATAATAATGAATAATGTGCTTGATTACATCAACTTGGACCTCTATTTATACTACTCAAAACAATCTAAATCCTAAAAATAATAGGGAACAAATTATTCTAATCCTAAAAGGAATTACAAATCATAACCTTAATTTCTACAAGGAAGTAGAAATCAATTTGGAAAAGAAATTCCTATTTATATAAAATAATAAAAACCTTATTTAGAAAGTAAATCTAAACGGAAAAGAAATCCTAATTATAATAGAATTTGATAAGTGTCTAGAAAACAAATCCCTAAAAATTAGGCCAATAGAATCTGCCTAATATTTTAGGAAACAAAAATCTTTTTCCTAAAATCCCAAAATCCTTGCCATGTTAGGATCTTTTACCACGTGAAACTTTCTTTTTTCCTTTGCATGTAATATGTGAATAACTTGCTGATCAGGATTGTATCATTCTCATCCTCTTCAAAATGATTTGTCCTCAAATCTGGCATCTCTCCCTTTTAAAAAGGATTCATCCACAATTCCTCCTGGATCAAATATCATTATGTACAACTCTGCATGTCACAAATCCATCCATTTACGAATTCTCGGATCAAAAATCAAGGTGATGATCTCGATCATTCGTAAACAAAACCACGTCAATGATCCTGGGTTAAATATCAACTTTTGAAATTTATCACGTCGCATATGCTCATACACCTGAATCCCTGGATTAAACACAAAATAAAACAAATCAACAAGTCCATTTTGTCTAATCACCAAGAAAATAAATAATGCAAAATTTCATGCATAAGCTACTAGAACAATATTCAAAATACTTCCCTGTAGACTCTCAATGCATTGATCGAATTGAATTGCACGATCCATGTTTCCCTCGATGACTATGATCCTATCACGAATCTGCAAAACACAACCAGCCTTTCTCCTTCCATTGACATTAACACAATCAAAATCATATAATAGCACCAACGGAATAAAAAGGTCACAATCATAAGTTAAAAATTCAATAGTATATCGACGATGATCACAAACAAACTCAACATATGTTAAAGAATTTCCCAAAGTGTTGACAAAAATCGAAATATCATCAAAATAGAGAATAACAAATTTTCCCATGAAAAAATGCAAAATATAATTCAACAATTCCATGAAAGTATGCAATGCCTTAGCTAATCCAAGTGAACTAACTAAACATGCAAATAACTCATCTCTCAAACCATCTTGATGATAAACACTTCTTGAATCAAAACCATATGATAGCAAATCATGCAATGAAGATTGCTCTAACGAAACAACATGATTACTACCATTGTCAACTAACGATAATTCATTTAAAGATTGACTAGCATGAAACCCTACGTCAATATTTGGATAAGAAAATCTAGAATGAATTTCATGCAAGTAACAACATTGAAAACGAGAATATATATCATGATCATAAACTAACTCAACATAAATCAAATATCCACCATAGTTTATGATAAAGATGATTTTACCCGCAAAATATCTAACAATAAATTTTCCAATAGAAGCATGCAAAACATGTTTTAAATAACTCATGAAAACACTAGATGCATCAGTTAATCTAACAAAAATAACTATCCATCTAAACAACTCACATTTTAAAACAATTTCCCATTTATCATAATCATGCACGCTAATATGATTAGGCATTATCATCACATGACCATCTCCAAGTGTAGATAAAGCACAAGCACCATGAAATTTATCAAGCATATTATCTAAGTAAAGAAAAACACATCGATACTTGTTTACCAATTCAACATCGATGCACAAGCTTGACGTCTTATCCTCCTTAGGTACTATGATCTCATAATTAACACATGAACTCATGTTGTAAGACCCCAAATTTTATGAAATAAAAGTATTCAATTTTTCTATTTAGTAAATGGTTAAATTGATAAAAAGTTAAAGTTAAGGGTGATATATGAATATTTTTCAAAATAAGCAAGTGGTTATAAAATATTCATTTTGTCGGGGGATATTCGTTTGGTCGTAGAATATTCTTTCTGTCGGGGAATATTCGTACGACGGCGCAGCTATTTGTGGGCCCCATAACGGAAAGAGATTGAATGAAGAAAACGACAAATTTGAGTTTTTACAAATAACAGCGTAGTTGTTACCGTTAACACTGTTGGAATACCCGTTGGTTAAAATACAGTAATACACGTTATTGCACAGTAGCACACGGTATTGCACAGTATTTTTGAAATTATTGATTCTTACGTAAGAAGGCACTACTGAATAATTGTCACAGTAATTACTGTTCAATATTTTATTTTATTGATTCAATAATTACTGCATTGATATTTTATATTATTGTTATTCAATAATTGTCACTGCACAGTATTTCCCATTATCAGATCAATAATTCATATTATTTGAATAATATTATTAGATAACATTATTGACAATGTCTAGAAAGTTCTGTCTAAGGAGAGGTTTGGTCACCTAATTGCACGCCAGTAAGGAGAAATTCTTATTAGAAAGCCCCCTCTTTCCTGGGAACGGCCTGGTTGTCATAATTATGACTCTGTAATATTATTTATGAATAATTAATTATTGATTCATATGATAAGAAAATATTTATTTTATGTAGATATAAATGAGGGATATATTTTTGTGGTTAAAAATGAAGGAATTAATGTTGAGGTTTTTATCAGTATTTTTATCAGAATGGAAGTATTAAAAATTAGGATTTTTGAGATATTTTGCGAGGGTTATAATTTTTAATCCGACCGTTGGATCGTGGTAATATTTGGATATGTTATACATATATAAGTTGAGTATATGTCCACAAATTTTTAACCGTTAAAAATGAACGTATGATTTGTTATGAATTTTACGAGATGACTGGTTCAGAAATTGTTGAATTTTTGGAGTTGATGATTTTGGTGGAAAATTCTAGAATTGGTGGGCCCCACTCTTGGTTGGTGAAGAAATGTGCCGAGATTTTTATTCAAATGTGGTGGGTGGGAATAGTAGCAGGTAAAGCCATCAGGTTGCAGGTTAAGTCTGCTTCGGCGTGCTAACATTTTCCTATAAATAGAGGGCTAAGTTAGAATTGAAAATCACACCAGAAACTGAAGTTTTCTCTCTTTCTCTCTCTATATTATGAAGCATATTTTGTGAGTATTTAGAAACTTTTAGAGTTGATATTCAGTGCAAGGTTCCGTCGGCTTTACATTCCGGTCAGAAATACTGCTCTTTTGAGGTAAGGGATAGTAAGGAATTTTAAGGGTTGTTATGTTTTTCAGTTTCGTAATTTTTCTGACCTTCAGAAAATTCTGGAAAAATTTGAAATGATATTTTGATGAATTTTATTGATTGTGTCCAAAAATGGTGATTTTTGGATATATAGATTAAGAGTTATGAATTTTACGGGAAAAGACTATTTTAAAAGTAACCGCTTATAACTCCTTGTGGTTAACTCCAAAATTGATGAAATTTTTATTGAAAGTATATCTATATAATATCAGTGTACTCTGTGAATTTCAGAATTTTTAGATAAAATTACAATTTTTGATAAATGTCTAAATATTCGGCTATTTTGGCCATATGAAAAATAGTAAATGACTTTTAAAAATTCTGAGAAAAATATATGTTCACTATGGGAGTATATTATGCTAAATCCCAGAAAAAAAATATTTTTAGAACTGATTTGGTATTTTTCATGAAAATGGTCTAGTTATGAGTAAATGAATTAAATAAGTTTTGTGAAGAAAGAAAATTAGAAAATAGGATTTTATGGCTTGAGAATCCTATATGAGGTATATGCAGATTTTTGATGAGGGTTTTTGGTTATTGGTGATGAAATCTTATGAGTTTGACATTTTAGGATGATTAAATGCATTATTTAGTAAAGTGTAAACAATTAAAATAAATTGTTTATAAGCTTAAGAAATATTATTCTTTCAATATCATTATACCGAAATATTGGTATGTATTTTATTGTGGAATTTCTATCTTTTTCATGTCGGAGTTACTATTCACGAGTTACTATTCATGAGTTACTATTCACGAGTTACTATTCACGACAAAATTGATTTCTTTTTCTAACCAAATTATAGTTGATTTATGAATATTGCTCTTGAAATTAAATCCATGTTTTGATCATATTATTTTTATTATCATATATAACATTTTTATAACCTTGATGTTGAAATTCTCTTTCGCTTGAGTGTAAAGATGGGTAAATTATTGGTATGATCATGACTATAGATTTTCTTTGGCCAGTAGTGCAAAGTTGAATTGTTGACTTGTGTGATCATGACCATTGAATTTATAACTGAATATCTTTAGCTTAAGTGCAAAGGTGAATTGATCAACATGGTTATAATTATTGTTTATATAAATTTTGAAATGATTATATATTTCTTTGAGATATTAATATCTTTGGCCCGTAGTGCAAAGATGACCTGTTGATGAATATCTTTGGCATGTAGTGCAAATATGAACTGTTGTTGAATATCTTTAGCCCGTAGTGCAAAGATGGTTTGTTGATGAATATCTTTGGCCGTAGTGCGAAGATAGATTTATTAGCATGATTATGAACAGGAACTGTGATTTGGTATAACCATGATCTTTGATGTTTCAGGTAAAGACAGGTGATGAAAATATTCTTCGTCCTGGGTGCGAAGAAAAATTTAGAATCCCAATTATGATTATGAGTTATTCATATGATTGTGGAAAGGAACTGTTGAGTGATGTTACAGGAATAAAACATTGTTGGTGAATTTTTAACATGGAGAAGATAATAAGACTTTATAGTCTATTTGACTCTTCTAATGGATTGCTCGTTCCGCTGCAACTATGGTTGAAAATTTTTATCATCTACCATATGTTCTAAATCTCTTATTTATTACTGATGAAGGCTACTGATAATTTATTTATCTTTAGTCATGATATTCTTTACTGGGCTAGTTGTGCTCACCCTTCTGTTCACAATTCCTTTCAGGTAATAAGAGTGTAGCTGGGTCGAGCGGGGGTAACGGGGAAATAGAACGGTGGTCTCTAGCTGTGGATGTTCTCCCGAAGCAGTATAGAAAAGTTCATTTAGTAGTTTTATTTGGTGAATCCAATAGGGTAAGGTGTACCCAACGTTGGAATGGTGGTTTGCCACTATCATACAAGATGTCTAATGACATACAACCTCGTGTCATCATAAGACAAGGTTGTGCTCATCCACTTGCTGAGTATATCTATGGGCACTACCTATATAATCTTAGTGTTTGTTTGAAGTATAATTCACGATTAAAGACAGTGGAGATAATGATAAGTCAAGAGAAGACTCACCATTGGGAAGAATATGATAGTAATCTTCTCGTTTTTCTTTGGGGTATACTGGGTCAACCAAGGATAATTCTGTGGCCATATGATATCTATCACAACCTAGAAGCATGGCCTCCCATGTACGAAGGTTTTCTTGAGCACTTCCCAAAGATTCTAATTTTTAAAACAGTTTTTAACTATACCTTTATGTAAGGTGTCATTGTGAGGTGCTGTCCACGGTTGGGACATGAGTCACATTTGGTATATATTTGTATCCAAACTCACAGCATATGTGTTGTTGTATTTTGCACAACATTTGTTGTAATAAAGTTGTAGTTGTTTTCTGTACCATGTATTTGGCGACTCAGAATGGGTTGGGTGGAATGGACCTGTTTTGGGGACGTTACACATGTCTTCTCTCACGATACCACCTTTCACCAACTCTTCAACCCGCATCAGTAACTCCGTCTTCTCCTCGAGAATACTATCAGCTGATTGATATGGAATGATAGCACGAGGTATATCATCAACAACCTGTACAAGAGACAAAATAGAACTAGACAAAGAAGAATCGTTAGTGTTACTATTCAAAAGTGCCGTCTTGTACGAATGTACAGTCATTGGCTTTTCAAAATATAACTCACTTTTCAACTCACTGTCTTTTTCATAGTCATATATTTTTTCTCTCTCTTCTTTATGCTCACCCTCTCGTTTGTTTTTCTCCCGTTTGTTTTCAAGCTCACTCTTTTCATTCTCTTTTTTCTCAATCTCTCTTTTCTTTTCATTCTCACTCTTTTCAATTTTTTCTTTAATATTATCAATCTTTTGAACAATTTCTTATTGTCGATCTTTTCCACATGTATTTTCTTTTACAAACTCATCTTTTTTATTACTTTCTTTCAGATGTTCACCATCTTGCTTTAGATAATGGATTTCACCTTGAACACTCGAACCCAATAACTCTCCTTGGACTGCATATTCTATAATTTCTTCCACCTCCCCCGGCTGATCTTATTTCTTTTGTGCCTTAGAAGTATATTGTAGCTGCATCCAACAATCTTCCTAGTTTACTTGTGTGTGAACCCTCCTATTATTATCTACTGTAGATCGCCTTGAAGGTTGCTCTACATGTCTTTGAGATGTATACTCCTCCCTCCTATCACGCTGTACTGGAGCAAACCGCTTTCTCATTGTTGTTTTTAATTCTCCCCATGTGTCGAACGGACGATCCCCATGTTTTTGTTTGCTAAGCCGCCACCATATAATTGTATGATCGGAGAACTCTTGAACTACTCGTCTGACCTTCCTCCGCTCGGAGTAATCATGACAGTCAAATTCTTGCTCCATTTTCCTCTCCCATCTCAGATATGCCTCTGTATCAATATTGCCTTGGAAAGTATTCCTTCGAGACCCATAAGAACCTTCATAATTGTAACCATACATGTTTGCTGCAAGACAAATGTTAGTAGATAAAAATATTCCTCACACACTCCCTTACGTATTTCACTCGAATCAATGGTTCACTCGTGTATATTCTCAATAAATTGACTTTTACCCTCGATTAATCTCACCACTAAGCCTTTTACCTCAAAATATTCTCTCTAATAGGTTCTTCTTGAATTCCCCTAGCAAAATTCTTGGTTTTACTAATCAATTCAAAAATTACTTATCACGAAACAAAAATATAGATGGTGTAACTATCAGAATACCACAAAATCACCGATCGATTGCCTTGTACTCCTCTTGTATGCCTTAGATTTGTAAATTATAGCTCCATTTCAGAATTGATGATGATGGAACGGTATGAAATCTTTGTCGGAATTTGATGATTTGATGGTGTGCCACAAGTTTAGTTAGCACAATGAAAATAGAATATTTTTTTCTTTTTTTTTCTTTTTTTTACAATATATATTTTGACAGAAAATTAAAGATAAGTAACTTGTTAGAAAAGCTTAGCTTTGATACCAAATGATAGACTCCACGACACGCTTGCGTGAGGTGGTCGCCGCCCCGATCGTTTCTAGCAAAATTGTGGGATGAATTACTTGCAACACCTTAACCCCTCGCCTATATGTAGACAGTAATCTTGGTACAATTACTCACGTTCAAAAATCTGCGTTGAATGGACACCAACGACACCTTAACCCCTCGCTTATATTGAAGCGGTAATCTCGGTACAATCGACGATTGATTCGGTAGAAGACGCCACACACAACTATGAATTGTTGTATGATAAGTCAAATTCTCAAAGAAATAACTAAGAATTACTAGTTCTTAGGAATTCTTCAAAGAACCAAAAGTAGAGAATAAACTCACAAATATATTGAATAATAATAATGAATAATGTGTTTGGTTACATCAACTTGGACCTCTATTTATACTACTCAAAACAATCCAAATCCTAAAAACAATAGGAACAAGTTATTATAATCCTAATAGGAATTACAAATCATAACCTTAATTTCTACAAGGAAGTAGAAATCAATTTGGAAAAGAAATTCCTATTTCTATAAAACAATAAAAACCTTATTTAGAAAGTAAATCTAAATGGAAAAGAAATCCTAATTATAATAGAATTTGATAACTATCTGGAAAACAAATCCCTAAAAATTAGGCCAATATAATCTGCCTAATATTTTAGGAAATAAAAATCTTTTTCCTAAAATCCAAAAATCCGTGCTGTGACGCCCTCAAAATAGGTATACATCACCCATCTTGATTCGTCAGATACAAGGTACTGAATACAAATACAACTTAATAATACAACTGTCGTGTACAATACGACCAAACATAACCTGTGAGTTTGAATACAAATATGGTCTACTAGAGAGTATAAAAACTCAAAAGGAGTCCTTATTACAATTATTATCACACTATTTCACAGAATAGTGAGGACTACTAATACTATCATATGGTTCATCACTCCGTTCCCGGACTCGTCCCAGTTATATTCTCATTTCCTGAAGAGAACAGTGAAAGAAATGGTGAACTCAACTAGCCCAGTAAGAAATATTATGACTAAGATAATGCAGAATAAATTATAATTAGCTTTCAACAGTGTTAAACTGATAAAATACAATAGACATCAAGTTTAACTGCAGCGGAACTAGCAATCCATTAAAAGAGTCAAGTAGAGATTAAAATCTACTATCTTTTATGATTTAAAAGGTTTTTCATCACTGTTATCGTTGAGACTCATCTTAATAAATAATCCACATCATCGAATCACCTCTTCATTACGGCCAATGATATTCTTTAGTATCACGACCACAATTATTCATGCACTATGGGCCAAGAATATTTGTGTATTCATTAATGGTCATGATCATGCCAATATCTGTCCACCACATCATTTGTAATATTACGGTCATGATTATACCGAATAATCTCTGGTCATAATCATACCAAGTCCATCTATGCACTACAGGCCATAGATGAATTTTAACATATTATAAACATGAGGATGATGACAATTCAATAAAACAAGTTCAAGAATTAATTTATCCAAGAACTAGTAACGTCCAAATTGTCAACATGATACTGCTTTGTGGAGTAAAATTCAAGAATGCTTAGAAGAATATTTCCATGAAAAGATACTGGATGAAGCACAATTATCAAGGATATTCCACTAATTTCATGGAGTATAGAAGTCCAAACTTTAACCAACTGAATATAATAAAGAATGGAATAAAAAAAGAAATCACCATGCATGTAGTACTTCGCATAGACAGGTTATTCTAACAGATTAATAAGTAACACAACCAGGTCAGGCGAAATTTGCACCGACAGGATGTTCCAACAGAATAATAAAGACGGAACCAGGTCCGACGTAAACACACAGACATGATATTCCAACAGAATAATAATAAAGACGAAACTAGGTCTGGCATAAACGCACAGACAGGATATTACAACAGAATAATAATAAAGACAGAACCAGGTCTGGCGTAAACGCACAGACATGATATTCAAACAGAATAATAATAAAGACGGAATATTAGAAGAATGTCACCAAGTATAGGGTAGTCCGCGTATACTGGTTATTCCAACAGAATAATAAAGAATGGAATAACAGAAGCTCTATTCATGAATACAAAAGAAATAATATCCCTTACCGTAAAATAAACTGAATATAAGAGTAGGGAAGGAGCATGATACTTTTCTATAGCTTCTCTATAATTTCTCTCTCTAGAGTTTCAGTGAATTCATAAGAAATACTGAAGGAATGAGTTTCTATTTATAGAAGAATGGACTGCATAGTAACTAATTCATGAACGGTCCATATTGATTTACTTTTGATCGAACGGTCCATATTTAAAGTAAAATCTTTTAAATAAAATATAATATATATATATATATATATATATATATATATATATATATATATAATATTATATATATAAACTCACGGGTGCTTAACAATTCGTCTGATAATTCACGGGTTGATTTTGTTGACCATCAAATGCCTAGCAATTCAACTGATACCATAATGATCAAATAAAACAAACTTATTATAATATATATATATATATATATATATATATATATATATATATATATATATATATATATATCACACATGCCTTTGAAAATCTTACTCCCACCCGTAACCGCTTGTTAGATTCTTTTCCTTCAATTTCATTTTCTCCCCTGTGGGCCCCACATGTTCCCCTCCCACCAACATGTCATAATCATAGATAGGTCCCATTATATTTAATTAACTTTCTACCAATTATTTTGAAAAATAGGTAAATGGGTGTCTATAAAATAAGCAAAACTGAGTAACTTCTCACGTAAACATCAATAATCAATACCGTGTGCTACTGTGCGTATTACTGTACTTTTAACACCGGGTGTTTCAACAGTTAACGGTAAAACTTCCGCCGTTATTTTTATAAAATATTTTTGTCATTTTTTCAATCTGACAATAAGTCCGTTGTGGGGTCCACCAATGATTGTGCCGTTGTACGAATATTCCTTGTTAAAACGAATATTCCCCGACAAATCGAATATTATATAACAACTTGCGTACTTTACAAAATTACTAAATATTACCCACAACTATAACATTATATCAAATTAATTCCATAATTTTCAAAAATGATATTTATAGAAAATTCATTTTTATTTATAAAAGTTGGGGTCTTACAACCTCCCATTCTTATGAGATTTTGCCCTCCAAATTAGGGTACGTACCTGGTATGTCGAAGAGGTAAGGATACCTTGACTTCATTTCAATTTCTAACTCCCAAGTCATTTCCTCAACATCGTGATTTCTCCACAAAACTTTAACTTGAGGTATAACCTTGGAGCGTAGAATATGTTTCTTCTTATCCAAGATTTGAACAGGAACCTCTTCATACATCAAATCTTCCGCTATTTCGTCCGGTTCTAACTCAATAATGTGGTTCGGGTCTTCCACATATTTACGTAACATGGATATGTGAAAAACGTTATGAATACGAGACATACTTGGCGGTAAAGTGAGTCTATAAGCCACAGTTCCTACTTGATCGAGGATTAAAAATGAGCCGATGAATCGAGGATTTAGCTTTCCTTTCTTTTTAAATCTCGTAACTCCTTTCTATGGAGCAACACGTATGAACACATGATCTCCTATATCAAATTCCACGTCCTTTCGTTGAAGATCAGCATAACTCTTTTGTCGATCTTGTGAGATTTTTATACGATGTCGGATCGCTTGAATCTTTTCCGTAGTCATACGTACCAACTCCGGTCTCAATAACGTTGTTTCACCCACCTCATCCTAGCATACTGGGAAACGACACTTCCTTCCATACAACGCTTCGAATGGAGCCATGCCGATACTTGCTTGATAACTGTTGTTGTAGGAAAACTCCACCAATGGTAAGAACTTGTCCCAACTTCCCTTGAAATCAAGGACACAGAGTCTTAATAGATCTTTAAGAGTTTGAATAGTCCTCTCCGATTGTCCGTCCGTCTGAGGATGATATGACGAGCTAAATCGTAAATCTGTGCTCATAGCTTTCTACAAACTAACCCAAAATCATGAAATGAATCTTGGGTCTCGATCAGAAACTATGGATACTGGCATACCATGCAGTCTTATAATCTCGTTTATGTACAAACGAGTAAGACGTTCAAGTGTATAAGTTTCTCGCATCGGTAAGAAATGAGCAGACTTGGTCAATCTATTAACAATAACCCAAATCGCATCTATACCTTGAGAAACCTTAGGAAGACCGGTAACAAAATCCATGGTAATGTGCTCCCACTTCCACTCTGGAATTTCAAGTGGTTGCAATGGGCCTTTTGGTACTTGATGCTCCGCTTTAACTCGTTGACACGTTAGACACCTTGAGATAAACAGCGCTATCTCTCTCTTCATATTGCTCCACCAAAATGTATGACGAATATCATGATACATTTTGGTACTTCTAGGATGGATTGCAAAGGGTATGTTGTGCACCTCCATCATGATTTCATACTTTAAATCAGGGTTGTTAGGAACACAAAGTATGAAGTTGACTCAAAGTATTCCTTCTTCATCGATTCTTGCTTCCGACATAGCACCTTCTTACACTTTCTTCCTCATACACATCAGCTTCAGGTCTGTAGCTTGAGCAGCTTTAACTTTATCAATTAAAGTCGGTTCTACTCGTATATTTGCCATCATCATATGGGTCCCTGGAGTCTTTAACTCTATCTCCATCCTTTGCAAGTCACACAAAATGGGCCTTTGTGTTGACGATATCGCACTCGTACTTGCATATGATCTTCTACTCAATGCGTCCGCTACCAAGTTTACTTTTCCAGGATGGTATTGGATTGTATGATCATAATCTTTCAACAGTTCAAGCCAATGTCGTTGTTGCATGTTGAGTTCATTTTGAGTGAAGAAATATTTGAGGCTTTTATGATCCGTAAAGATCTTCACTTTCTCCCCATACAAGTAATGCCTCCAAATTTTAAGTGCAAAGACAACAGCTGCCAACTCTAGATCATGAGTAGGATAATTCTTCTAATATTCTTTGACTTGTCGTGAGGCATAGGCTATGGCTTTCTCATGTTGCATAAGAACACATCCCAACCCTTTGCCCGAAGCATCACTATAGATGACAAATCTCTCTGAGCCAGATGGTATTGTTAGAACAAGTGCTGAAATGAGTCTCCTCTTGAGTTGTTGAAAACTCTTCTCATATTCTTCGTTCCAACCAAACTTTGTATCTTTCCGAGTCAGCTGAGTTAATGAAGTAGCGATTCGAGAAAATCCTTCCACGAATCTCCGATAATAATCAGCTAAGCCGAGAAAGTTACACACTTCGGTCATTGATTTAGGTTGCTCCCAGCTTTGAATTGCTTCAATCTTTGCCGGGTCAACAGATATTCCACGACTTGATGCTACGTGCCTAAGGAATGCTACCTTCTCCAGCCAGAACTCGCATTTCTTCAACTTGGCACAAAGTTTGTATTCACGAAGCTTTTGGAGTACCAGCCTCAAGTGTTGCTCATGATTTTCACGGCTTTTAAAATAAATAAGGATGTCATCAATAAAGACAACCACAAAGTGATCTAAATATTCCTTAAATACCCGATTTATCATATCCATAAAGGCAGCAGGATCATTAGTCAATTCAAAAGACATGACTAAGAATTCATAATGCCCGTACCGAGTTCTGAAGGCAGTCTTTGGAATATCCTCCGTTCTAACCTTCAGCTGATGATATCCAAAACGAAGGTCGATCTTTGAAAAGAATTGTGCTCCTTGCAACTGGTCAAACAGGTCATCAATACGTGGCAATGGGTACCTATTTTTGATGGTGACATGATTCAACTCCCGATAATCAATATAACGTCGCATACTCCCATATTTCTTCTTCACGAATAGAATAGGAGCACCCCAAGGAGAAGTACTAGGACGAATAAAGCCAATGTCTAACAATTCCTGCATTTGGGTCTTTAACTCCTGAAGTTCAATAGGAGCCATCCGATATGGGGCTTTGGAAATGGGTTTTGTACCGGGTTCAAGGTCGATACAAAATTTAATTTTACGCTCTAGGGTAGGCCAGGAAGTTCTTTAGGGAATACGTCAGGGAATATTATATATATATATATATATATATATATATATATATATATATATATATATATATATATATAAACTCACGGGCGCTTAACAATTCATCTGATAATTCACGGGTTGATTTTGTTGACCATCAAATGCCTAGCAATTCAACTGATACCATAATGATCAAATAAAACAAACTTATTATATATATATATATATATATATATATATATATATATATATATATATATATCACACATGCCTTTGAAAATCTTACTCCCACCCGTAACCACTTGTTAGATTCTTTTCCTTCAATTTCATTTTCTCCCCTGTGGGCCCCACATGTTCCCCTCCCACCAACATGTCATAATCATAGATAGGTCCCATTATATTTAATTAACTTTCTACCAATTATTTTGAAAAATGGGTAAATGGGTGTCTATAAAATAAGCAAAACAGAGTAACTTCTCACGTAAACATCAATAATCAATACCGTGTGCTACTGTGCGTATTACTATACTTTTAACACCGGGTGTTTCAACAGTTAACGGTAAAACTTCCGCCATTATTTTCATAAAGTATTTTTGTCGTTTTCTCAATCCGACAATAAGTCCGTTGTGGGGTCCACCAATGATTGTGCCGTTGTACGAATATTCCCTATTAAAACGAATATTCCCCGACCAATCGAATATTATATAACAACTTGCGTACTTTGCAAAATTTCTAAATATTACCCACAACTATAACATTATATCAAATTAATTCCATAATATTCAAAAATGATATTTATAGAAAATTCTTTTTTTTTTTATAAAAGTTGGGGTCTTACACTTGCCATGTTAGGATCTTTTATCACATGAAACTTGCTTCTTTCCTTTGCATGTAATATGTGAATAACTTGCTGATCAAGATTGTATATAGCAGTATCATCATTTTGACTTTTTAGAGAGCAAAATTAACTTGAAAATTGTAGATCTGTGATTTTGTTCGTGTCTTCTGTAAGCTCTCCAGTTCTTGGTCATCAGCTCCCTTAGTGGGCAGAAATAAATTCGGAGACTGATTTGTCTATAAGTACTCTTCTGGCTTTAATTTCTTCATTTTCATGGTTTAATCGTACATTTGATGCTAATAAGCATAACGTCAAATGCTAAATTCAAGTGCGGGGTAAAAAAGTTGAAAAATTGAAATGGTGCAGTCATAATTTGTGGATTGGGGATGAAATTGATCTTTGTGTCGTCAGAAGTAGGACCATGGAGCAAAACTGGTGGGCTCGGAGATGTTCTTGGTGGCTTACCACCAGCCATGGCAGTTATTATTAAAACTATGTACTTTGCCTAGCTCCTCTATTTAATGATGGCATAATTAACTCACTGCATTATTTTTAGCTCTGTCCCTAGGCCAAAGGCCATCGTGTCATGACAGTTTCTCCTCGTTATGACCAATATAAAGATGCTTGGGATACAGAAGTCATTGTTGAGGTACATTTATCATCATACATACACGTATAATTTTCTTATAGGATTGTATTCTTTTGTTGGCATTCGTATCATTGCTTGTTACGTGTAATGCAGCTTAAGGCAGGGGATAAAACTGAAAAGGTTCACTTCTTCCACTGCTACAAGAGGTCTGCAAAGAGAAACAGGATTTCAAACTGCAGTCTTGCTGGCATCAACTTACCTCTTGCACTAACTTGGTTACCATTACTTTTTACTAACATTTTTAATAGCACAACACTACTACTTGATTAGTAGATTCTTAGCTAATAATAAGGGTATATTGGAAACTGGAATTATCCTTTAAATGGTAGGTCTTAAGAAGGTAGGTCGTTTTAAAAATGTATCTCTTGTTTTATGGAGTATTTGAATTGTGGACCATGAGGAGAAAAACTAAATGTGCCAGATTTTGTGCCATCAATGACTGCCCAGCTTTCTGCTGCTGGTGGTTTTCTTGGCTGGATTTGATGGTTTCCTTACTCATCTGAGTGTCCTTATCTGTTATTTTTAGTTTTTCACTATTATATCTTTTTTATACCTAAAAATTTAATATTTTAATTTGAAATTGGATACTTAGTTGCATCATGTGAGCATTATCACGAGTTTCTGTTTGTATGTCTAGTTTTTGGTCTTTCTTCCCATTCAAAGTTGAATTACCTTTATCTTGATCTGAATCATGAATACTTTGTGTTTGGTTGTATATTGCCACTGTATCCATCTCATGCTAAGGTCAGGTCCTCTTTCTTTTATGAGATGTCGTTAAATAATAATTTACTAGGTACGGAAGCATGATTTTCAAGTACTTATTTACATCTTGGTCATAGCTATTATACAAAATTTTAGCGACCAATTACTTTCAATTAAGGATCATATATTTAGTATAGCTTTGTGGATGAGAGGACATGAGATTGTAATTTTGTTTACTAGCTCAGAAATGATTATTCTCAACATGTGCTTTTGTAAACTTAAGTTATTTTTAATTAATTTATTAACTTATTATTTAACTTGACAAAAGGAATTTGAGTAGACTAAGATAGAGAGGAAGGTGATGAGTTATAGCAGGTACTTATGACGGTTATTATTATCTAGATGTTCTCCTGGTGCCGAGCTTCTATGATATGCCCGCTTGATTATGGAACTAATTCCTGGCTGATTCCTTCTCTGTCCATCAGTATTTCTAACTATTTTTTTGGAAATTTGATGAATATATTTGTTTAGGAGGATTATTGCTTGTCTCAAAGAAATGAATGCAATACAATTGCCATTTTTATGTGAAAACTAATCAGCCTTATAAAGTATATTTGTATTCTTGCTTAACAATAAAATATAAATTAATTTACATTGATCAGTTGTTGGAGACATTATTTTTGTTCTTTTAATGTTCTGTCATTGGACTTCAAAGAATTTTGTGCCGCAGCAATAAGTTGGACGTGATTACTTTTATGTTGTAATCAACTGAATGCTTGAACATGAATCTTAATTTTGTATATATACAATTGGAGACAATAATAATCATCTAGTGCTTACTTGTTTCCCATATATTTGATGCAAAAGAAGTGGATGGTAGAGTCCATCTGCAGGCCTATACCATACCTGTTGAAGCAGCATAAATAAGTTCCGGTAGGGTTTCTACAATCACTATGACTTCTAAAAATGTTGAAGGAAATTCAGTTAGGTCCTTAAATGTTAGAGGATAAGCTAGCACAATTTATTCTACTTCAAAGTTAGAGGTATGACGTAGATACTTTTTTATATATCTGGTACTGTGCTTCAGCCTACTTGTTAGCGAGTAATGGTAGGCAACCTAAATGTTCTCTAAACTTTAGGTCCCAAACTAGTTTTTTCTAATGCACATCTGAATCACATTTGTTACGTGACAAAATTACTAATTATGTAGTTCACCAATATAATAATAACATGTTATTTGGGACCCCAATTTGGTAGAATGTTTGGGATCACTTGTATTTTTCTTTGCTAACTGGCCCTTCAGCTTGTCCCAAGTTCTCTATGTTTTATTGCTCTTTATGATATTCTTGAAATGGAATTACCTCACTCATGAATAACAAATGTTTAAAGAACATTTCTCATCTATGATTTTGAGTATTTGTAGCAGTATGTTATAATAAAACAAAATATTATACTGATTTTGTTGCTAAAACCCATGTTACTGTTGGACAGGTATGTGACTGCTAGAACAACTTGGGTGAATTATGCTTTTGGTAAAGTGGCAAAGGTTGGGCAAGTTGTTGGTACAAAAACCAGAGAGAAATGGAATATTGCTGTGTCAAATTTGACTGCCAAGGTTGGGGTGTTTTGAGTTTCATTGATTCATGTTTAATGATGCCACTTTGTCATGAACCCAGGATATCCTCCAATTGCTGTATAAGCTATAATGTAGACAGGAAACTGATTTCTCATCACTTCCTTCTTCTTGGAGTTTCTGCAAGACTTGGCGAGTTGACCCATTGAGATTCCTCCTCCTCGTCCAAAAAGAAAACCTATACATCCATATCCTTGCATGATGGTCAGTCCAGTCAAAAGTGGGGCATGTCTCTCAGACGAGCGCAAAAGATCTGTCTCTCCAAACCTGTCAATTTCAAGGTATCTTGTTTTGTTGGACGTTGATATTTTTGTTCTTTTTTCGAAAAGGCTAAGCTTGGTTGGACTTTAATATTACTTGTATCCTAGTAATTTACTTCCAAGAATCACTTAAACTTGGTTAAGTTTGGCTTACTTGATTGTCTATAATATCCATTGGCGTGCACTCTTATTTGGTCTGCTATACTTCTGATTCAGAATTGATCTCTGTTTCCGTTCATTAATGTTTGTTAGAAATATAGCTTTTTTTACTCTTAGATACTTGGTTGTTAGAAATGTAAATGTTGTTGTCGAAAAGTTTAAGGGATTTAGGAGATGAGTGGAGATGCTTGCAGAATTTCCAGGCGCTGCTTGTGTACTGCTACTCCTTAGCCATGGCTCTTTGTAGGCTTAGGTTGGTCCACTTTATTTATTTATTGATAAATGGGTTGTTCCTTTATATGAACCCATGGTTGATTTGTTTTCTTTATTTAACTTAACATCGTCATGTGCAAGTTATTTGCATGATATAAACTAATAAATGCAAATTCATGTATTTATTTTGTCTTATCTTTCAGGTTTTGTAGATAGTGTTCCTGTTTTCCTTGCAAAACCCCAAACTTATATGAAGATTTTATTAAGCAATCTAAAACTATACTTTAAAAGATTTTATTAAGCAATCTAAAACTATACTTTAAAATATTTTATTTTCTTCACATTGTGATCACGTTCAGTTGATTTCTTGAACATACTTTGTTATCTCTTGCTGGCTGCACTATTGGACACTATTATTCTTAAATTGAAGATTACCTAAAATTCCTACATTTTTTTCCTCTCCCCTGATTGGTATTTTTTTAAAACTACATAAATTACTGATGGAAAATTGGGTCTTGGTTGGTTAGCTTATTTGAATGTTGAGCTCTGGAATACCTCGTTCTGGTTTAGAGGAATACAAGGCTGATTTCTCTCCTTGAGCTGCAATAGTCTTTGTTAAGTCTTTATAAGGAGAAGTCCACCTCCTTAGGGTGTTTGGAAACTATTATTGTTCTAGGAGGCTGTTTTCTAGAATAACTTTATGTTATGTAAAAAACCCTTTTTGTTTCCATAATGCTTGCTTTCTATGTTAGTTTCTAAAGTTCCATCATGCATTAGAGGCCTTGTTTTTCTTTGTATATTCTTGCATTACCGGATAACAAATCCTGTGAAAAATGCCTATCCATTGTGGCTGTTATCTGTAATTTGTGAGATCTGGTTTGCAGTATCTTAGATATTGGATCAGTTCCCTAAATGGCTCCTAGTAAACCGTGAAACATATCTTGACAGGCTTGCACTGAGGTATGGATTTTCTGGCATCAACCTCTTGCTTCCTCCCATATAAGTCGCACGAGTTTTGTTTTTACTCACGTTTTCGAAGACTAACTCAATATCAATATTGTACAGATATGACCGAGAAGGCAAGCCGTCCCAATTACCTGTTGTTGACATTTTTGTCAGTACTGTCGACCCTTTAAAGGAGCCTCCTCTTGTTACAGCCAATACAGTCCTATCCATTCTTTTAAACATGATGTTGTATGATGACATTTTCTAATGACATTTTTTGGTGGAAATGATGTATACATTTAGTTTAGAGCAATAAAAATGGCAAAGTTATGTCTATTTTATTTAAGTATTTGTTTTGCGAGTAATATATAATTTCGTAGTTGTATGACATCTCTTATTAATTAATTAATATGTTTTCAAGTTATTGAAACTAGCTTTGTTTTATTGTTTTATTTCTTAATTATTTTAAAAACATTGTAGTCTAAATAGATTACATTTTATAAATGTTGTATAAATGAGTCTAAACGTTGTCTGATGTACCAAACTACAACATTTTAAGCCAGAAAACGTTATGGTATCATATCATCTACAACGTTTTTAAGCATTCAAGAATTTATGGAAAACAAATATACAACATTTTTTAAGAAAAAAACGTTGTGTAATGTGTCAAACTACAACGTTTTAAAAACGTTGTATAAATGTGTCAAATAGATGACACCCTTAACCACGACATTTCTGTAAGACCTTCTACAATGCTTTTTACGCGTTATTAATTTACTGTTTTGTAGTAGTGAGTCCACCATCGATAAAAAGCATCCTGAGTACAAGGTCCATCAGATAACATGAAGCCATCTAAGCCCATCAAGGGAATATCTGTAACGGGCTCGAACAAAGGCCAATACCGCTGAGCAGGAGGAAGATATGGAATGTGAATCTCCAATTTAATACATATGATAGCTCTCTCTCCCAAATAGAGCTCTCAACCTCCATCAGTCAAAAAGGGAATCCATCGAGTAGACAAGGCATAATCTGCTCCTATCAGGAAAGCATCCTCAAAGCCCATTGTAAGGTGATCTGGGGTATAAAGAACCCATGTAACATCATCAGCAGTCAACAGCTCCAGTTGCAAGCGACAGTGAGTAAAGCCCTCCACCACAGGGACCTTCGCCAAAGCAGAATGGTGTCATCGACATCCCCGCGGATATGTCTCTATGCCTAAATAGTAACGGGACGAAGGCAAGGGAGCCTCTCATAAGCCCAGAACTGAAAAAGGCAGAAATCAACTACATCAGTCCAAAAATCAAAGTACCCAAATATGGGAAATGAAAGTTAATTAAAGTTACTCACCACCAGAAATGGGTAGAAACCCGATCAAGCATCTGTAATGATGTAATACCCATGAATTTTACAAATAATATTAATAATTAAATTAATAAAAATTGAATATTTATTTGAAAATTTATATATTGTGGTGACATGAGTACTGATAATTCAAATAAATTAAATTGAGTATATGATAATTGAGGGATATGAACATTTTAATGAAAAGCTTAATTTAAGTTTATGTGAATGCCTTGTGACGCCCCCAAAATAGGTCCACACAACCCATTCTGAGTCGCCAAATACTTGGTACAGAAAATAACTACAACTTCATTATTACAATTATCATGTAAAATACGACAACACATATGCTATGAGTTTAAATACAAATATTATCTTCTAGACAATATTCAAACTCAAATAAGTCATCATTATAATTATTGATACACTATTTTACAAAATAGTTAGGACTGCCAAAACAACTACCCTGAAACATCACTCCACACCCGACTAGTTCCCTCTATATTCTAGTCTCCTGATAAGAAAAATAGAACAAAAAGGAAAAGAATGAGCTCAACTAGCCCAGTAAAGAATATTATGACTAAAATAATGTAGAACAAATTATCGTTAGTCTTCAATAAATCATATAAAATATAATGGACAACAAGTTTTAGATCAATATTCGCAGCGAAAATAACAATTCATTAGAAGAGTTAAGTAGAGAATGAAGTCTACTATCTTCTATGATTTAAAAGTCCATCAATATTTTATCCTTGTAACATCAATCAATATACATCTTGAATTAAATATTCATCTTTGCACTACGACCAAAGATACTCATTTGTATCACCAGTTGGTCAGGTTCATCTCAACACATGTCCATCTTTGCACTACGGGTCAAAGATATTCATCGGTAATCATTCATCTTTGTATTACAGGCCAAAGATATTCAGTTATATCACCATTTAGGACTGAGAATGATGAAAATATTTTAAAGACAACGAATCCAGTGAGATAAAAGGACAAAGATTAGGGATTCGTACTTTAGTTTATCCAAGTTAAAAAAATACTCCATAATAAATAATTGTGGAACAAAATTAAAGAATGAAGATCAAAACATGGATACAATCAAAGATAGTAACCATAATAGACAACTTGGACAAAGAAAAGAAAATTTAATTTTTTTATGAATAGTGTTGTATACGTGATAGTAACCCCGACATAAAAAGGTAAAAATTCCATAAGAAAAATCATACTTCGTGAATAGTACTCGTGAATAGTATCATATTCGTGAATACTGTCGTATACGTGAATAGTAACGTATACGTGAATAGTAACCTCGACATGAAAATGTAAAAATTTATAATAATTTTCATATCAATATTTCGGTATAATTGTAGCACTCCAGAATTTTAAATGTAATATTAAATATTTATTTATTTATATAAATATTTAATGGATGTGATTATCGTTGAATAAATATTTATTCAATTGATTTAATTTTTGTTTAGTTAATTATTTAATAATTGATGAATTAAGGAAATAATTATTATATTGATATTTCAATTTAATGGTTAATTATTGGTATTGAGTTATGTGATTAAAGAATTTATTTAATTAATTGTGATTTGAATTAATTAAAATAAATATGAAAGCTTGATTAAATATAGTGTGACAAATAACTATATTATATGGAGTTATTAAAATAAATTAAAGTAGTTAATTTAGTATTTAACAAACAAGGCTTAATATATTAATTCTTTAATATATTTAAAGAGTTTTTGCCAAACAAGCCTTATGGCTTTTGGGATTTCTAGTTAATTTAAATTAAATAAAATAAGTAAAATAAATTAAAATAATAAATATAATATTTATATTATATACGTTAGTAACCGATTTTGCAATTAGTAGTATTGTTAAGTATCAGTTTTATTCTTGCGCTTGAATATCAGTTGATTTCCTTATTATTACGCATTCTATTTTCCAAGTTTGAGAGTACCGAGTTTGTGAGAGCTTTAGAGAGAATTGAGAGAGAAAGAGAGAATATTAAGAATTTGCATAACAATTTCAGTAATTGGCAGCAATTGTGATGATAATTGAAGGTATGTTCTACAACTTGGATATTATATATATGTTTATGAGTATTACGGCAAACTTTTATATAATTTGTGAATTTCAAATTTGTTGGATTATTGCTATACAATGGGATTACTTGTGATTATGTGAGTATATGATGATAGAGATTATGTATAAACAACAATTGCATGCTAAATTCGGTCGACAGTAATAGAAATAATGTCAGTATATATATGTTTTCATGTGTGGCTATGTAAGTATCAATTTTAGTGGCCAATTAGTATGTGAAACTGTAAATTGACACTTGTATATGTTAGTTCAATAAGATGCGAACATAACGTAATTTGAATGAGATGATTTGAGCATGTATTGAATTCACAGTGATGATTTTTAGAATGAATATCAAGAAAATTGAGTTTTAATGAAAAACATGAGTTTTGAGAAATTAAAATAGTTTTAGTGATTGCTAAATTGTACTAAGTGGTTTAATATGTTAGCAAACATGTTTATGATACTGTTATATTTATCTTACGTGTTATTATCACTGTTTGGTGGGTAAATTTCGTGTTAGTTGGGCTAAGAAAAGTGTCGAAGCTCTGTCTGCAAAAAAATTGAGTTCTGTGCGTCGCGCTGGCGCGCAGCTACCGCGCGGGCGCGTGGCCTCACAGTACAAAAATCGCGCGGCCGCGTGAGTGCCCATTTCCAGACACTAAAGTCTGCTACTTCTGCAGATTTTGGTCGTTCTTGTAGCTTAACTAAGGATTATGGTAATGTGTCCAACATATAACAACAAGGCTAAAACAGAGTTGTGTTATAGGGTTAGTGAATTCAAAGTGGTAAAAATGATTAGTAAATTTTGAACGCATTATGTGATAACTTAGTGTACACAATGAATGTTAGGCAAGTGTTGCGAAGTAAAATACTTAGAGTTTCTGAAATGTAAATGGTAATAAACATGTTATGGTATGTTAGCATATCTAATAGGTATTGTGGTTCTAAAATTATGTGTAGGTGATCGTGTGTTTAATTTTATAGCTTACGCTCAAGGCAAGTTTCTAAAGCCTATCTTTTACATTGAGAAAGTTTTCTAACTCTACACTTTCGTTGAGTTAGTTCTATTATTACATTGTGTAACTTTATTCTTTTGATTGAGCAAGCTTTATATCTTAACTGTTATTGAATAAGTCAATTGTTCCTGAAATTCATTCGAGCAAACTTTAACTCTAGTGTTATCTGAAATTCTCATTTGATTGAATCATTTTAACTTGTTTATAGTTAAGCAAGTTTCTTAAGTTCTATTATTGTATAATGAACATAGTCTTTGAACTCTCGTCTCTATTATTGAACTGTTTTAATTCTTTGCATGAGTTAATACCATGTTGGGCAAGTTTTTAGTTTCCAGCTTGCTATCAGTTAATGTACGCTCAGTAATTTCATTTCTAATGTTATAAGACTCTAACCTTAGCTTGTTTATTGTTCAAGCAAAGGGTTACCATTTTATTTATTTTGTTGAATACTTATGCTCTATAGTTAATTCAAGCATGAGTTTAATATGTATAATCAGTTCATTTATGATTCTCAATTATCCTATGTTATGTTGTTATTAAATATCTATTATGATTATCAAACACTATTGATTCAACTAGTCCTCTAGTTGATGTTCGTTAAACTTCAATTTCCCTTAAAAGCTTATCGAAACCAAACTTTCTTTGGTGCGGACTTGTACTCTAAATATTGGGATGAACAACCCTATTATTATTAGGGGATAATTTACGCGTAGCGTTAAAATATTTGTGCACAATACATTGTACGAAGGGCTGACCCCCCTAAATACGAGGAGTCCTTATAGTCTTATGACTGTTAAAGTTGGAGTTGAAAGATTACTCACAACTGCGGACATAGTTCATGGTCTTATGACCCTCAATTATATATATTCTAGATTTTGGATTCCAGTTTGTGATTATCTTTGTTGGAGTATTATTCAGACTAGATGAGCCTATTCGTTGGCAATTGTTATTATTCTTTTTCCTGTTGATTCATTGTTATATCCAGTGAGCAATTATTTTTCTCACTCTTGCATATTTATACACTCATTGCAGCTAAAGTTGCGAAGGTAGATGAGCCTTCAACTAGCAAAGGAAAGGGAAAAATGTACAAGTGATGCTGATTTGTACTTTTTTTTACTGTTATGATCATAGACTTTTCAATAATGATGTAATGTAATAATTAAATTCCGCAATTGAATGATGTTTAAAGGATAGATAACCTGGGATGTTTTTGATTTAATGTTGTAACCTTATTTAAAGGGAGGATTATGGTTTAAATATTATTTTATTTGGGTAGATATTATGAATGTATGGATATTGAGCACCAAATCTTGTAGAAATGAAGTACCTAGATTTGGGGATGTCACAAGTTGGTATCAAAGCTTTAGGTTATGAACCTTTGGTGGGGAAAAGCCTTAGGAAGTAACCTTTGAAAAGATAGTGATGATAAACTCTTATCGAGTTGTTAGGGAAGAAGTAATAAAATATTTATGTGCTTATGTGATTATAATTTTTGTGCTTGTGAGTGTCGAGTAGTAATGATTAGTAATTAAAACTTAAAATTTGGTTGACATGATGGCTAATATAGGAGGATCCAGTCAGGCTAGAGAAGAGGAACCTCGAGATATGCAGGTGGTTTGGGAACAACTACTGCCACGGGAAACAGTTCCGTCGATCACAGTAGTCGAGCAGGAAAGAGTACCTGGTGAGGAAGATGAGATAGAGACGAATGAGGAGGACCCTGTTGAGCTGCCACAGTTAGGGGATGAGGAGGACGAGGAGGAAGAGATTCCACTGAACTCGATAGCTGCTCGTATGTACGATGAAGTCTACGATCGCAATGTGGAACTTCAGGATACTATCGAGGAGTTGCAAGAAATAGTAGTTGAACAACAGACTACAATGACATAGAAAGACGATGAGATCCTAGATCGAGAGGAACGACTGACTAATGTCGAGGAGAAGTTAGAACACACTGAAGGAGAGAACGAACGAATGACAACGGAGACTGCAGAACTGAAAAACAGGTTGAGGGAGGAATCGACGAAGAGGGCAAGAGCCGAAGATGCATACGAAGAAGCTTTTCAACGAGCCAGGATACCAGTAAGAGACGCCCAAGCAAAGAGGATGAAGATGGAGGAGATGAATAACGTATTCAACACAGTGATTAATCGAGCTCAAGATCGGGTCATGGGTTATCCTATTCAGTTCGAGACTCTGCCATCGTACGTGTTAGATCGTCGAACAATATTCTGGATTATGGAAGAAGAACGTCAAAAGGCTACGTACTATCTTAGTAGGACATCGTAGAGAGTGTGCCTGTGATGAGACTAATAAAATGTTAAATAATTTGTAAATCCCGGGTATGATATAACCAATAGGATAGATGTTGATGATGTTGTCCAGCAACTGTTATAGTTCAGGAAAGTAATGTAAATAGCAGTGATGCTATTGTTATGATGTTTTCAAAAAGATTATGAATGAATAAAAGTTATTTTATTCAAAGTGTTATGTGTTACATGATAATCTTTTATGATGTGCAATTTAAATATATAATACTTAAAAAGATTGAATAGAATCTAATAGATGTATTTTAGTAGAAAATGCCTCCAAGACGTCAACCACCACGACAGAGAACCACTGAGGAAAACAACAACAACAACGAGGGAGATAACCCAATTCAGCAGCTAGTGACATTACTTACTGGTGCTTTGCAGAATCAACCTCAGAACCAAGGTACAACGTTTAAGGATTTCAAGGCAGTTGGACCACCTGAATTTTGTGGGTCCATGAATCCAGTGGATGCACAAACCTGGATTATGGAGATAGAAAAGGTGTTCGATGTCGCTAGGGTAGGGGATGATCAGAAGACTGTTTTTGCAATATTTATGTTGAAAGTAGAGGTTAGTTATTGGTGGCAGACCAATAAAACTCGTGAAGGGCCAGGGGTGATGACCTGGGATAGGTTTAAGGAATTGTTCTTCGAAACCTATTTCCTAAAGAGTTCGAAGAGTCAGTTAGAAGTGCAGTTTTTGGAACTGAAACAGGGAGCGATGACGGTGTCTGAGTATACTGCTAAATTCAATGAGTTGGCGAGGTTTGCGCAATATCAAGTTAGCACAGACGAGCGCAAGGCGAAGAGATTTGAACAAGGATTGAAGCCCTAGTTGTATAGTAGGGTCTCCTTGTTCCAGTTGAAAACATTTACAACGGTGATGGAAAAGGCAATTCTCGCTGAGAGTGGAGGCGAGGCTGTAACAAAACATAACTAAGAGTAGAGAAAGAAGAAGAGTGAAGGTGAAGTTAAGAATGATGGAGGTAATAATGATGGAAATGGCAGCAACAATTTGAAGAGGAAGTGGAATGCGAATGGGGGAGCTGGAAATCAGCAAGGAAGCCAGCAAAAGAAGAAGTTCGAAGCATGTGCTACATGCGAAAAGTTTCACAAGGGTGTATGCTTGATGGGGAAACGAGTATGCTTCAACTGTGGCCAGGAGGGTCACATCGCCCCAAATTACAATCAACCCAAGAAGAATGTTTGCTACACCTGTGGGTCAAATGATCACTTTGCTCGCGAGTGTCCAAAGAAGAAGTCGGGTGAGACAGCTGGAATCAAAGGAAATGCTAGTGGAGGTGCACTGACTATTGCTGGACCGACGTCAATAAATAAGCCCACAACAAGAACCTTTAACATGACGGTGCAGGACGCAGCACAATCAAAAGATGTCGTGTCAAGTATTATCCAAATCAATGATATAAATGCATATGTATTATTTGATTCGGGTGCTACTTGCTCGTTTATATCTGATAAATTTGCTAAGAGGTTAGAAATACCTAGTGAAAAGTTGAATTTCCCTTTAAACATAGAAATTGTGAATAGGGAAGTGATTCATGTTAGGTTCGTATACAAGAACTGTAGGGTGAATATTAAGGGGAATGTTATGAAAGTAGATTTAATCCCGATAAAACTCAGAGAGTTTGATGTGATATTGGGAATAGATTGGCTATTCAATTATGGAGCGATAATTGACTGCCAAAAGAAGTGTGTAAACCTTATGACTCCGTCAAAGGTAGTTTTTCATGGTAGCAAATTGCCTAGACAAATGAGATGTCTGCCGATGATGCTGGCCAAGAAGTTGTTGAGTCAAGGCTGTGTAGGGTATTTAGCTTACATAGTCGATACTCAAAAGGAGAAGGGTGTGAAATTAGAGGAAATACCAGTGGTTAGGGAATTTGTGGACGTTTTTCTGGAGGATTTGCTAGGATCTGACAGAGAAATCAAGTTCGTGATCGACTTAGCACCAAGAACCGCTCCGATATCGAAGGCCCCGTACAGAATGGCTCCGGTGGAAATGAAGGAACTAATGGTGAAACTTCAAGAACTGTTGGATAAGAAGTACATTCAACCGAGTGTATCACTGTGGGGAGCACCGGCATTATTCGTGAAGAAAAATGATGGGTCAATGCGTCTTTGCATTGTTTATAGAGAATTAAACAAAGTCAGTATTAAAAATAAATACCCATTGTCAAGAATAGATGACTTGTTTGATCAATTGAAGGGTGCTAAATATTTCTCAAAAATAGATTTGAGAAGTGGATATCACCAATTGAAAGTGAGGAAGGAGGATGTACCGAAGACGGCATTCCGAACTCGCTATGGACATTACGAATTTTTAGTGATGTCATTTGGTTTGACAAACGCCCCTGCAGCGTTCATGGATTTGATGAACAGGGTGTTTAAACCATTTCTAGACAAGTTTATAGTGGTATTTATCGATGATATTTTAGTGTACTCTAAAACTCAAGAGGAACATGTGGAGCACTTACGTCTGACGATGGAGACGCTAAGAAAAGAAAAGTTGTACGCAAAAATCTCTAAATGTGAATTTTGGCTAGAACGTGTACAATTTCTTGGGCATGTAATTGATAAGGATGGGATTTCCGTAGGTCCATCAAAAGTCGAAGCAGTGATAAATTGGGAACAACCAAGAACTCCATCAAAAGTAAGAAGTTTCTTGGGATTGGCAGGATATTATAGACGATTTATTCAAGATTTTTCCAAGATTGCTACTCCGTTAACAAATTTAACGAGAAAATTTGTAAAAGAAGTTATGTGTGGCACCTATGTTGTCGTTGCCAGATAATACATGAAACTTTGTGGTGTATAGTGATGCTTCACACAAAGGATTGGGTTGTGTCCTTATGCAAAACGGCAAAGTCATTGCGTACGCATCAAGGCAACTGAAAGAATATGCGAAAGGTTATCTGACTCATGATTTGGAATTGGTTGCAGTAGTATTTACTTTCAAGATATGGAGACACTATCTCTATGGAGAGAAATGTGAAATCTACACAGACCATAAAAGTCTGAAGTATATTTTCACATAGAAAGACTTGAATATGCGTCAAAGAAGATGGATGGAATTGATAAAGAATTACGATTGTGAGATCTTTTATCACCCGGGCAAAGCGAATGTGGTTGCAAATGCTGTGACATCCCGAATTTTTAAGAATTAATAAATGAGAATTTAATAAATAAAATTCTTATTTTAAGATGTTTAAGTACGAGTATGTGTATATGTGTTATATATTATGAAATATGTGAATTAGTGTGAAGAGAATTTAAATGTTAATTTAATATTTATTGAAGTAAATAAATATTTTATTTGAATTATTTATTGAGATTATGTGATTAATATGGAGTAATGTAATTAAATGTATTATATTAATTAAAAGATTATTTAATATTTAATTAATATGTAATAATTTTATGTTATAGTTTTAATCTAATTGAGATAATGTAGTGATGTGGTAATTGTTACATGAAGTTATAATTAGCGAGTAATTATAATGTGACAATTTTATGTGATTAACTGATGTTAAACTTTTAATTAATTAAATTAATGTTAAGATTTAATTAATTAAAGGATAACATTAAGAATATGTGTTAAAGGATCTATTAAAAGATTTAAAAGAGTTTTTAAAACCGTTTTCCCAAACAAGGCCTTACTTTTGTTTTAAACCTGTTTTATCCAAACAATACCTTAACTATTAAAATCTGATTTTAAAATAATATGATTTTGCCAAACAAACCTTAGGGCTTTTAAATTTCTAATTTTGTAACTTATATATTAAATTGATAATTAGTATATGTAATTATATTGGGAGTTACATATTCTATAATTATATGTGTTATATGTATAATTGTATATACACTAAGTTATATTAGATTTCTAAACCTAAGTCTAAACTAAGAACAAAGAGAAGAAGAGAGAATAATAGGAAGAAGGCTGCCATTGATGGAGAAAAAAAGAAAAATATCAAGAAGGCTTGCAAGAAGAAAAAGGTAAAAAATTGAAAATTTACAATTTTTGTGCTCTTTTTGTTAGTTCTTTATGAACCAAGCAACTTTTGTTTTGGATCATTAAAAACTCATGATTTATATGAGTATTGGTATTTTATATGTGTATCAAAGTATTTTTGAAATCAAAAGTTAGATTCAAAGTGAGAAAATCAAGTTATGTACCAAAAGGTTTAAGAAAAAACTTTCCTTTGTATGCTATATATATATATATATATATATATATATATATATATATATATATATATATATATATATATATATATATATATATATTTATGTTAGATTCTTTGGGTTCATGTGATTAATGGTTTAAAACATGTTAGCATGCTAGATACTTGAGTTAAGGGCAAAACCCCTTTAGAATCACTCAAATATGTTAAGAAATGAACAAGTTATGAATTAAATCCCAAACTACCTTAACTGCTGAACACAAGTTACTAATTAGTCACTTCTGTCCATATTTCATAGAACAAAATAGAACCCAAATGGATGTTTTGTAAGACCCCAACTTATTAATGAATAAAATCAAATTTTCTCTAAATATTATTGTGAATAATAAGGGGTTAATTTGATATAATACTTTGGTTATGGGTGAAATGTGCAAATTTTGCAAAATAAGCAAGTGGTTATAAAATATTTATTTTTGGTCAGTGAATATTCGGTTGGTCGTGGAATATTCTTGCTGTCGGGGAATATTCGTACGACGACGCAGCCTTGTGTGGGCCCCATAACGGAAAGCGATTGGATGAAGAAAACGACAAGTATAAGTTGTTTATAAATAACGGCGTAGTTGTTACCGTTAATACTGTTGGAATACCCGGTGGTTAAAATACAGTAGCACACGGTATTGCACCAATTATTGATTCTTACGTAAGAAGGCACTACTCAATAATTGTTACAGTAGTTATTATTCAATATTTTATTTTATTGATTCAATAATTGCTGCGTTGATATTTTATATTATTGTTGTTTCAATAATTGTTGCTGTGCAGTATTTTCATTTATCAGATCAATAATTCATATTATTTGAATAATATTATTAGATAACATTATTGGCAATGTCTAGAAAGTTCTGTCTAAGGAGAGGTTTGGTCATCTAATTGCGCGCCAGTAAGGAGAAATCCTTATTGGAAAGCCCCCTCTTTCCTGGGAACGGCCTGGTTGTCATAAATGTGATTCTGTAATATTATTTGTGAATAATTAATTATTGATTCATATGATAAGGAAATATTTATTTTATGTGGATATAAATGAGGGATATATTTTTGTGGTTAAAAATGAAGGAGTTAATGTTGAGGTTTTTGTCAGTATTTTTGTCGGAATGGAGGTATTAAAAATCAGGGTTTTTAAGATAGTTTGCGGGGGTTATAATTTTTAATCCGACCGTTGGATCGTGGTAATTTTTGTATATGTTATACATATATAAGTTGAGTATATGTCCACAAATTTTGAACCGTTAAAAATGAACGTATGATTTATTACGAATTTTACAAGATGACTGGTTCAAAAATTGTTGAATTTTCGGAGTTTATCATTTTGGTGGAAAATTCTAGAATTGGTGGGCCCCACTTGTGGTTGGTGAAGAAATGTGCTGAATTATATTTCAAATGTGGTGGGTGGGAATAGTAGCAGGTAAAGCCATCAGGTTGCAGGTCAAACCTACCAAAATTTTCCTATAAATAGAGGGCTAAGTTAGAATTGAAAATCACACCAGAAACAAGTTTTCTCTCTTTCTCTCTCTAGATTATTGAGTGTATTTTGTGAGTATTTAGATACTTTGAGAGTTTCTATTCATCAGGGCAAGTTTCTTTCAGCCTTATACCGGTATTCCGACCAGAAGTACTGATATTTTGAGGTAAGGGATATTATTTTCTTCTTAAATGATATTATTTTCTTCAATATCATTATGCTGAAATATTGATACGAGTTTTTATCAAATTTGGAACTTTTTGTGTCGGGGTTACTATTCACGTATACGGTACTATTCACGTATACGACACTATTCACGAATACGGCACTATTCACCGAAAAATAAAATTTTTCCTTTTTGTCCAAGATGTCTATTATGGTTACTATCTTTGATTGTATCCATGTTTTGATCTTAATTTTTGAATTCTGCTTCACAATTGATTATTATGAAGTATTATTGATCTTGGATAAACTGTTATACGAATCCCTACTATTTGTCCTTCTGTCTCATTGGATTCATTCTCTTTAAGATATTTTTCATCATCCTCAGTCCTAAATGATGATATTACTGAATATCTTTGGCCTGTAGTGCAAAGATGTATAATTACTTGATGAATATCTTTGGCCTGTAGTGCAAAGATGAACAGTTGTTGAGATGAACATGACCGACTGATGATACAAATGAATATCTTTGGCCTGTAGTGCAAAGATGAATATTTGGTTAAAGATGATTATTAATTGATGTTACAGGGATAAAATATTGATGATGGACTTTTAAATCTTAGAAGATAGTAGAATTCTTTCTCTACTTGACTCTTCTAATGGTTTGTTGTTTCCGCTGCAGTTGTTGATCTAAAACTTGTTGTCGATTATATTTTATCAGATTTTTCCCTGTTGAAGACTAACGATAATTTGTTGTATATTATCTTAGTCATAATATTCTTTACTGGGCTAGTTGAGCTCACCCTTTTCCTTTTTGTTCCATTTTTCTTCTCAGGAGGTGAGAACATAACAGGATCTAGTCGGGGTATGGAGTGATGGTTCTAGAAAGATGTATTAGCAGTCCTCACTATTTCTGTAAAATAGTGTTTGAATAATTGTAATGAGGATTTATTTGAGTGTGGATATTATCTAGAAGACAATATTTGTATTTAAACTCACAGTATGTGTTGTCGTATTTTGCACGACAATTGTATTATTGAAGTTGTAGTTTGCTTTCTGTACCATGTATTTGGCGACTCAGAATGGGTGTTGTATACCTATTCTGGGGGCGTCACAGTTGGTATCAGAGCTTAGGGATATGATCCCTGGCTGAGATGTGAGACAAGAACTAGGAGGGGAGAGACGGGGAATTCCTTCGCTAGTATGACCTGACTAAGTTTATTTGGTGTCTATTTGGTCGGTCAGAGTATAGGAATAATATATGACATGACTATTAACCCTTGTTTTATGGCAGTATTTAAGAATGGCAGCTGAGAACGTTAATAATGGAGTAAATCAGACCGTGGAGACACCTTTGATCACTACCCAGGGGAACGTGCAACAGGAAGGCAATATTCCTCCTGTAAACAACGTTACCGAGCAAACGATGAATGATGGAATGTTTAGGAGCTTTTTGCAGTTCATGCAAAATCAGACGAGGGAGACTCGTGTGCAGAATACGGGTGGAAATGATAACAACGCGCGGTTTGTCACAGCTAAGCAGTTCAAAGAATTGGGACCACCAGAATTTAAGGGAAAGCCAGATCCGATCATGGCGGAAACGTGGGTCAAGCAAATTACCAAGATATTTGATGTCTTGGGATGCACGGAGGAACAGAAGGTTCCATTCGCCACATTTATGTTCCGCGGTGAGGCAGACTACTGGTGGGAGTTTGTGAAGCGTACCCAGCCTGACACACTCAACATGTCCTGGGAAACATTTCAAAAACTGTTCAATGACAAGTACTTTCCTGAAAGTATTCGTCATATGAAGGAGGTTGAGTTTATTAGACTGGAACAAAACAACATGACGGTGTCCCAGTACGAGGCGAAGTTTGCAGAGTTATCCAGGTTTGCACCTCATTTGGTCGAAAATGAGGAACGAATGACAAGGATGTTTCTGAGAGGTCTTAAACCCGAGATTCGGCAATATCTTATCTCTCATAAATTTTCTTTATATTCAGATGTTGTAAACAGGGCTCAATTATTAGAGCGAGATAATGAGTATGTGCAACCGAGGGACCACAACCAGGGTCATACCGGTGGCGGCAGTCATCGAAACAATGAAAACCAGCAGGGAGGAAAACATTCGGACAAAAGCGGTAACCACTCTGGTGGTAATCGTGGTCGTGATAATAGAAGGAGCGAGTCGGGAGGAGATTTCAAGAAGAGAAGGTACAACAATGATAACGTGAAGACGTCAGCACAAACATCAACTGTTTCTAGGGGAGGAGAACGACCACCGGTCGTATGTTACAAATGTGGGAAAGAGGTACATATCAGCCCAAACTGCCCACAACAATCCAAGGTATGTTATAACTGTGGAAAGGAAGGTCATATAGCTCGAGAGTGTTCTGTAGCAAAACCAAGTTCAGCGGGGATGGTGACTCCAAAAGTTATCCCGGATAAGTCGAAATCAGCGGTTCCTGGAAGGGCGTTTGTCGTGACTGGCCAAAACGCGAGAAACCCGAACGAGGTGATCACGAGTAAGCTAATCTTGAATTCTTGCGAAGTTTATACTTTACTAGATACCGGTTCTACCCATTCTTTTATCTCTCCTGCTTGTGCTCAACGTTTAAACTTGACTCCGGAGAAATTGGACTTTAACTTATCTGTTGAAACTCCGTTGGGTGAAACCTTCGTTACATCTACAGTTTATAAATCTTGCATGATCCAAGTTGGCACTATCACATTACCTGTTGATCTTATCTCTTTAAAGATACTTGCTTTTGATGTGATTTTAGGAATTGATTGGTTAACCACTCATCATGCTAAAATTGATTGTTTTCGTAAGGTTGTTAGTTTTCATATTCCTAACCAACCTGTCATACGAATTCAAACTACTAAACCACTAAAATCAGTCACTGTCATATCAAGCCACAAAGCTATTCGTTTATTAAAAAACGGATGTCAAGCTTTCTTAGCCCATGTTATGGATTTGAACAAAGACAAGTCAGATTTGAATAATATTTCTATTGTTAGAGAATTTCCCGATGTATTTCCTGAAGAACTTCCCGGTCTACCCCCGGAACGAGAAATTGAATTCTTTATTGACCTTGAACCCGGTACAAAGCCCATTTCTAAAACCCCATATCGAATGACTCCTATTGAACTTCAGGAGTTAAAAGTCCAACTACAGGAGTTGTTGGACATCGGTTTTATTCGTCCTAGTACGTCTCCTTGGGGTGCTCCTGTTTTATTCGTAAAGAAGAAAGACGGGAGTATGCGACTTTGTATTGACTATCGAGAATTGAACCATATCACCATCAAGAATAGGTATCCGCTACCTCGCATTGATGACCTGTTTGACCAGTTGTAAGGAGCACAATTCTTTTCAAAGATCAATCTTCGTTCTGGATATCATCAGCTGAAGATTAAAACTGAGGATATTCCAAAGACTGCCTTCAGAACTCGGTACGGGCATTATGAATTCTTAGTAATGTCTTTTGGATTGACTAATGCTCCTGCTGCCTTCATGGATATGATGAACCGTGTATTCAAAGAATATTTGGATCAGTTCGTTGTTGTCTTTATTGATGACATCCTCATCTATTCCAAAAGCCGTGAAGATCATGAGCGCCATTTGAAGCTGGTACTGCAAAGGCTTCGTGAAAACAAGCTATATGTCAAACTGAAGAAATGCGAGTTCTGGCTTGAGGAAGTAGCATTCCTTGGGCACGTGGTGTCAAAACATGGAGTATCTGTCGACCCGGCGAAGATTGAAGCCATACAAAGTTGGGAGCAACCGAAGTCGGTAACCGAAGTACGTAGCTTTCTGGGCTTAGCTGGTTATTATCGGAGATTTGTGGAAGGATTTTCTCGAATCGCTACTCCGTTAACTCAGCTGACTCGGAAAGATACAAAATTCGTATGGAGTGAGGAATGCGAGAAGAGTTTCCAAGAACTCAAGAGGAGACTCATTTCGGCACCTGTTCTGACAATACCATCTGGTTCGGATGGATTTGTTATCTATAGCGATGCTTCAGGCAAAGGGTTAGGATGTGTTCTCATGCAACATGGGAAAGTCATAGCCTATGCCTCACGACAACTCAAAGAATATGAGAGGAATTATCCTACTCATGATTTGGAGTTGGCAGCAGTCGTTTTTGCGTTGAAGATCTGGAGACACTACCTTTATGGGGAGAAAGTGGAGATCTATACAGATCATAAAAGCCTCAAATATTTCTTCACCCAAAAGGAACTCAACATGCGGCAGCGACGTTGGCTCGAGCTGTTGAAAGATTACGATCATACCATCCAATATCATCCTGGAAAAGCAAACGTAGTAGCTGACGCATTGAGTAGAAGATCATATGCGGGTACGAGTGCAATGTTTTTAACACAAAGACCCATTTTGTATGACTTGCAAAGGATGGAGATAGAGATGAAGGCTCCAAGTACCCACATGATGATATCAAATATACGAGTAGAACCGACTTTAATCGATAAAGTTAAAGCTGCTCAAGCTACGGATATAGAGCTGATGCGTATGAAGAAGAAAGTGCAAGAAGGTGCTATTCCAGAAGCAAGAATCGATGAAGAAGGAATACTTCGAGTCAACTCCAGACTTTGTGTTCCTAACGATTTTGACTTGAAGCATAGAATAATGATGGAGGCACACAACACACCGTTTGCAATCCATCCTGGGAGTACCAAAATGTATCACGATCTTCGACATACATTTTGGTAGAGCAATATGAAAAGAGAGATCGCGGAGTTTATCTCGAGATGTTTAACTTGTCAACGTGTAAAAGCGGAGCATCAAGTACCAAAAGGTCCATTGCAACCACTTGAGATTCCGAAATGGAAGTGGGAACACATTACTATGGATTTTGTTACAGGTCTTCCCAAGGTTTCTCAAGGCATAGATGCGATTTGGGTTATTGTTGATAGATTAACCAAGTCCGCTCATTTCTTGCCGATACATGAGACTTATTCCCTTGAACGTCTTGCTAGTATGTAAGTGAACGAGATTGTGAGATTGCATGGCATGCCAGTATCCATAGTTTCGGATCGTGACCCAAGATTCACTTCACGATTTTGGGTTAGCTTACAGAAAGCTATGGGCACGGATTTACGATTCAGTTCAGCATACCATCCTCAAACGGACGGACAATCAGAGAGGACTATTCAAACTCTTGAAGATCTATTAAGACTTTGTGTCTTAGATCTCAAAGGGAGTTGGGATAAGTACCTACCATTGGTGGAATTCTCCTAAAACAACAGTTATCAGGCGAGCATAGGTATGGCTCCATTTGAGGCGTTGTATGGAAGAAAATGTCGTTCTCCAATATGCTGGGACGAGGTGGGTGAAGCAACATTGTTGGGACCAGAATTGGTACGCATTACTACAGAGAAGATCCAAACGATTCGACAACGTATACAAACGGCACAGGATCGACAAAAGAGTTATGCGGATCTTCATCGGAAGGACGTGGAATTTAATATTGGGGATCATGTATTGTTATGTGTTGCACCATGGAAGGGAGTTACAAGATTTGGGAAGAGAGGAAAGCTCAATCCAAGATTTGTTGGTCCATTTGAGATTCTTGAGCGAATAGGAAATGTGGCATATAGACTCGCATTACCTCCAAGCATGTCTCGTGTTCATAATGTTTTTCACATATCTATGCTTCGTAAATATGTTAAAGACCCGAACCACATTATTGAGTTAGAACCAGACGAGATAGCTGAAGATTTAACGTACGAGGAGGTACCTGTTAAGATCTTGGATAGGAAAGAGCATGTCCTACGCACGAAGGTTATACCACAAGTTAAGATTTTGTGGAGAAACCATGCTATTGAAGAAATGACCTGGGAGTTGGAATCAGAAATGAAAGCGAGGTATCCTCACCTTTTTGAAACATCAGGTACGTACGTCAATTTCGAGGACGAAATTTCATAAGGAGGGGAGGTTGTAAGACCCCAACTTATTAATGAATAAAATCAAATTTTCTCTAAATATTATTGTGAATAATAAGGGGTTAATTTGATATAATACTTTGGTTATGGGTGAAATGTGCAAATTTTGCAAAATAAGCAAGTGGTTATAAAATATTTATTTTTGGTCAGTGAATATTCGGTTGGTCGTGGAATAGTCTTGCTGTCGGGGAATATTCGTACGACGACGCAGCCTTGTGTGGGCCCCATAACGGAAAGCGATTGGATGAAGAAAACGACAAGTATAAGTTGTTTATAAATAACGGCGTAGTTGCTACCGTTAATACTGTTGGAATACCCGGTGGTTAAAATACAGTAGCACACGGTATTACACCAATTATTGATTCTTACGTAAGAAGGCACTACTCAATAATTGTTACAGTAGTTATTATTCAATATTTTATTTTATTGATTCAATAATTGCTGCGTTGATATTTTATATTATTGTTGTTTCAATAATTGTTGCTGTGCAGTATTTTCATTTATCAGATCAATAATTCATATTATTTGAATAATATTATTAGATAACATTATTGGCAATGTCTAGAAAGTTCTGTCTAAGGAGAGGTTTGGTCATCTAATTGCGCGCCAGTAAGGAGAAATCCTTATTGGAAAGCCCCCTCTTTCCTGGGAACGGCCTGGTTGTCATAAATGTGATTCTGTAATATTATTTGTGAATAATTAATTATTGATTCATATGATAAGGAAATATTTATTTTATGTGGATATAAATGAGGGATATATTTTTGTGGTTAAAAATGAAGGAGTTAATGTTGAGGTTTTTGTCAGTATTTTTGTCGGAATGGAGGTATTAAAAATCAGGGTTTTTGAGATAGTTTGCGGGGGTTATAATTTTTAATCCGACCGTTGGATCGTGGTAATTTTTGGATATGTTATACATATATAAGTTGAGTATATGTCCACAAATTTTGAACCGTTAAAAATGAACGTATGATTTATTACGAATTTTACAAGATGACTGGTTCAGAAATTGTTGAATTTTCGGAGTTTATCATTTTGGTGGAAAATTCTAGAATTGGTGGGCCCCACTTGTGGTTGGTGAAGAAATGTGCTGAATTATATTTCAAATGTGGTGGGTGGGAATAGTAGCAGGTAAAGCCATCAGGTTGCAGGTCAAACCTACCAAAATTTTCCTATAAATAGAGGGCTAAGTTAGAATTGAAAATCACACCAGAAACAAGTTTTCTCTCTTTCTCTCTCTAGATTATTGAGTGTATTTTGTGAGTATTTAGATACTTTGAGAGTTTCTATTCATCAGGGCAAGTTTCTTTCAGCCTTATACCGGTATTCCGACCAGAAGTACTGATATTTTGAGGTAAGGGATATTATTTTCTTCTTAAATGATATTATTTTCTTCAATATCATTATGCTGAAATATTGATACGAGTTTTTATCAAATTTGGAACTTTTTGTGTCGGGGTTACTATTCACGTATACGGTACTATTCACGTATACGACACTATTCACGAATACGACACTATTCACCGAAAAATAAAATTTTTCCTTTTTATCCAAGATGTCTATTATGGTTACTATCTTTGATTGTATCCATGTTTTGATCTTTATTTTTGAATTCTGCTTCACAATTGATTATTATGAGGTATTATTGATCTTGGATAAACTGTTATACGAATCCCTACTATTTGTCCTTTTGTCTCATTGGATTCGTTCTCTTTAAGATATTTTTCATCATCCTCAGTCCTAAATGATGATATTACTGAATATCTTTGGCCTGTAGTGCAAAGATGTATAATTACTTGATGAATATCTTTGGCCTGTAGTGCAAAGATGAACAGGTGTTGAGATGAACATGACCGACTGATGATACAAATGAATATCTTTGGCCTGTAGTGCAAAGATGAATAGTTGGTTAAAGATGATTATTAATTGATGTTACAGGGATAAAATATTGATGATGGACTTTTAAATCTTAGAAGATAGTAGAATTCTTTCTCTACTTGACTCTTCTAATGGTTTGTTGTTTCCGCTGCAGTTGTTGATCTAAAACTTGTTGTCGATTATATTTTATCAGATTTTTCCCCGTTGAAGACTAACGATAATTTGTTGTATATTATCTTAGTAATAATATTCTTTACTGGGCTAGTTGAGCTCACCCTTTTCCTTTTTGTTCTATTTTTCTTCTCAGGAGGTGAGAACATAGCAAGATCTAGTCGGGGTATGGAGTGATGGTTCTAGAAAGATGTATTAGCAGTCCTCACTATTTCTGTAAAATAGTGTTTGAATAATTGTAATGAGGATTTATTTGAGTGTGGATATTATCTAGAAGACAATATTTGTATTTAAACTCACAGTATGTGTTGTCGTATTTTGCACGACAATTGTATTATTGAAGTTGTAGTTTGCTTTCTGTACCATGTATTTGGCGACTCAGAATGGGTGTTGTATACCTATTCTGGGGGCGTCACATGTTTGATACATGCAAACTGTAGTTCGGGAAAATATGAATCCAATGATACCTAATGGACCTAAATCTGATTTGTAGATTTTATTTTATAAGCGTTTCCGTTAAGGACCCCAAATTTGGAAAATGAACCAACTGTTGAAGAAAACCTTGCTGACCAGTCACTTTGGGCCAGATTTTTGGTACCTAGACAGATTGGAATTTGGTGTTTGATAACTGAAAACTGTAGTTCAAGAAGATACTGATCTAACGAGTCTGATTGGGCCTCAATCGGAGTTGTGGATCTCGTAATTCAAGCGTTTCTGTAAAAGACTTCAAAACTGAAAATGTTTACAAGGCATGTAACGGTTAGTCAGTAGTGGCCTGTTTTCAGGGTACTATACTAGGCCAAAGGGACCGTTTCTTGAGCCTCAAACGTAGCTTGGGAAGTCACGGTTCTAACGATACCAAGTGGGCCCAAATCAAACTTGTAGATTACCGTCTACAAGTGTTTATGTGGAGGACCCCAACTTTAAACGAAAATTATAGAATAAATAGAAAATAAATATTAGAAATTCATAATAAATTTGTAAAAATTATTTTAAAGCCTAAAAATAGGTTCTTAATAATTTGGAATATATTTCATTAATATTTTAATATTTTTAAATATTAATGATAGTTAATTTATTTAATTATTATATTAAATAAATTACTTAAAAATAATTTTAATACTTTAAAAATCATTTGAAATTATATTAAAGTGTAAGTAAATATTTTAAGTTATTTTTAATGACTTTTAATATTTTGTGACGAATTTTATTAATAAATTAATATTAATGATAATATATTTATTTAATAAATATATTAAATAAATTATGAAAAATTAGAATTAATGTTTTAAAAATCATATAAAAATGATTTAAGGGTTAGAAAAATATTTTAAGTTATAAAATATAACTTTTGATATTTTGTCATGAACACACTAATATTTTAATATTAATGACAATTATCGGATAATGGATTTAACTATTTAAAAAGTATACAAATATGATTTTATGGTATTAAAAATACTTTGAAATATTATAAATATATTATAATATTATGACATGTATTTCATTAATATTTGATATGAAATAAATATTAATGATAATGGAATTAAGTAGTATTTAATTCATATTAATATGATATTAATGATTGAAAAATCATGATAAATGATAATAATTATCTGAAAATTATTATAAGTCATTGAAAAATATTTTGACTGAAAATGAAATTATCTAAGGTAAATGTAAAGCATTTAGGCAAAGTCTTATGAAAATTAGACTCATGAATTATCCGACTAGACTGTCGGGATGTCAAAAATTGTACCGAATTCAACTCAGACCGAAACAGTTTGACTTGATATCGAATTTTAGGTATTTTATAGTCTGATAGGATTATGTGGTAATTTGTTAGGTTATATTATAACTGTATTTAACAGTACTATACTGTGATTATATTATTCTAATATTTGGATATCGGTAATATCTATATCAGGTCTTCAGACAAAGCGATATAGGTTGCATAACGGTAATCAATGGTACAGGCAAGTTCTCTAACTCGATCTCGAGTTGATATTTTTGAAATATGCTTGGGGTTAATCATTATTGATTATACCATGTCTATGAATTATTGATTCCCACTCTGGGCACGTTGCATGTATTCATCAGGTATGAAAGGCGGATCACCTTCATTACCATTTGGTCCAGTTGATTTATTCATGTTCATTATTCGTTCAGCTATGAAAATTTATTCATGCTCTTTCACAATGTATATATTATAGAAAGTTAGCCAGCTTATTGTTTAATTCTTTCAATCATGATATATCCTTAATTGGACTTATACTTGCTGGGCAAAATTGTTGCTCACCCTTGCTATATCATGATAAACATTACAGATTAGGATGAATACGTCGGATATAGGAAAAGTCAAAACACAAGTCAGCTTTGGATTATATGTGCAGATAAATTTGTAACAGTAATGTATGATAATAACTTTATATGTCTGATAGGATATTGATTTAGGTATTATATGAAGGTTCTCGACCTTGGAAATAGTGTGTAATGTTTAATGTATAAACAGTTTATGTTTATATCTTTTGTAATGGACATAGAAATAGTACACTAGATTCGTGGTGATTTAGGACCCGAATCTGGGGTTATTACAATTGGTATCAAAGCTGTAGGTTATAAACCTTAGGTAGGAGTATCGTAGGCTATAACCTTAGAGAATGAAGGTGAAGATAATAAAAGAATAAGCTCAAATAGAGCTTGAAGGGTAATAAGTAATTTAAGAAATGTATAGAGAAGGGATTAAAACATGCGTGAGAGGATTCAAAAAAGAATCTTGCGGAGTTATAAGGATTATAAAAGTGGGGTTACCAAACTCCAATAATAAGGATATAAGGTGATAATAAATAAACAATGTCTATAAGAAGAGAATAATAAAGAAGTTAAGAATAAGAAAGTTATAGTTAAGTATGGTACAGTTGTGCTCTTTAATAGTTGATGTACGGTATCTGGGCTAAACGATTCCTTCATAGAGCGGAGGTATATACGAACTAGCAACTCGGAACCTAGTTTGTTGGTTATTTGTGGGAAACTACTCAACGTACCTTATTGAAACTGTTAGAGACTCGATGTGTACCAAGTATAGAAAATGGATATGTATGATGAAAAAGGAAAGAAAGAGGATCGTAAAACAAAACGATCACTAGTTAAGAAAAGAATTTTAAGGGAGATGATTATAGAATAAGATCACGACGTGATCTGTTTAAGTTATAAAAGGAAGACGGTTTGTAATGTTTGAATAATTATAGATTGATGCTATGAAGGTGATGTACTATGAAATAGTACGAGATAAATCACGAGGAGTTATAGATGATGTGATACGAGGAATTCGTATCGACCAAAGAGTAAGTTAAGAGTAAGATAGAGTTAGGTGGGATTAAAATTGAGAACTCATGTGATGGCTAAGTTGTACAAATCTTTGTATGGGCGAGGGTTTTGTGCTTGCACTCAGTTTATCATATTGATAATCATTAGAATGTTGGGGGTCGCGCTATTAATGCATATGTGGCGAAAAGGTGATTCTTTTTTCATGTGTATGTTGATAGTTAGAAACTAGTAAGATTAGTCAGATAATATTAGGATTATGTGTATGTGTATATGCGGTTCTTAAAATCAATGCATATGGTATATTCGTGACTCATAATAATATGGTATGTTTTGAACCCCTCAGTGAATGGACGCCTATGGTCTGACTAGGATAAGTTCTTAAACTCATATTATTATGGCAAGTTCCTGAACTTCTAATGTGTTGTAAGTTTGATGAACTATATTGGGGTATAGATAAGTTATGAATGAAGAATTGAGAATTATGGGAATAGATAGAATTATTAAGCAATGGATCAGTATAGAAAGTGGAGACATAGGGTTTTCCAAATCTTCTAGCTTTGCTAGATTTTCGAAATTTATTGACTTCGTGCCGATGGTTGTACTTTTAAATTTTGAAAAATGTTGGATCACACTAGTGAACCAAATTTTTTTTAAAACAGTGCTATTATTCGTATGTCTACGCTAATTGCTTCGACTATATAAAATTGATTTGAGATATATCAAAATATATTTTTATATCATCAATGCATCATGGAACTTAGTGTAGAAATGATAAAAATGATGGAGTCATCAATGCAGTATTACTTAGTGTTGGATGTGATCTAATGATCGTCAACCCACTATGGTATGATGTAGTATGATTAAATCACCAAATGATGGAATCCTCAAACGGACTGTAAATACAGTGCGGTATCATGACGTCATAAAAAGATTTTTGAGATTTCTTTAAGATATGAGAATATATATATATATATATATATATATATATATATATATATATATATATATATTTTGATTGATGTTCGAATTGTTGTAGAAGTCTATGCTATTTGATTCAGTTAGACGATTATTGAAAGATGTTCATGAAATTCAAGCGTTTATTGAAAATTTATGCCAAACCAAATTGTTTTGGTGCGGATTTAGATGTTGAAAAGCTAAAGTGAATAACCCTATAAGGGGACATGTTTTCGGGGACAATGGTTCCGAGCGTAACGCATATAGTGGTTACAAAACACTACGTTGCGGCCCAACGTAGTGGAACAATAGGTTGGCCACCTAGTGTACGTGTGGAGGGTGTTTTCAGTATTTGTGATCGATAAACACTCTAGTTTGCAGTGTGAAGGACTGAGTTGAAGCACTAGTAAACCGAGAATAGAGTTCACGGTCTTGTGACCCCTCAGCATGATTTAGAATCTTTTAAATTCCTATTATTCATATCGCTTCCCAATTATTGAGCAATTATAGAAGATTATTGTTATTCTGAAAGGTGAAAGTGGAAAGGATGAGAAAATTAAGCAAAATATAATAATGGAATTCCAAAAAGAAGAGAAATGTGAAACTCTTAGAAGAGGAAGAGGAAGAGGAAGAGGTGAGGAATATGATGATCTTAGAAAGATACTTATAGAAAGAATTTGGTTGTAGAACCTAATGAATGAATAAAGTATTAACATAAAATCTATTTTGATAGATTGAATGAATGAGGATTAATAAATAAAATTTCGAGGACGAAATTCTTAGAAGAATGGGTGAATGTAATATCCCGAGTGTTTATGATAACGATCCTTAGAAAAGAAAATGAACTGGGTTAAAGAATATATAATATTTGATAGATGACTGTGTTTAATTGAAGGTTATGCAATAAAACCTAAAAGTTGTTGAAGAAATGAATGATATATATATATATATATATATATATATATATATATATATATATATATATATATATGTAAAACCTTTTGCTAAGTTAACGTGTTGAAGTTATTCAACGATAATTGTGAAAGAGATTTTACGAAAACCGAGTAAGGGAGGTTTCGTTGATTCCGAGGACGGAATCCTTATAAGGAGGGAAGGATGTGACATCCCGACTTTTTAAGAATTAATAAATGAGAATTTAATAAATAAAATTCTTATTTTAAGATGTTTAAGTACGAGTATGTGTATATGTGTTATATATTGTGAAATATATGAATTAGTGTGAAGAGAATTTAAATGTTAATTTAATATTTATTGAAGTAAATAAATATTTTATTTGAATTGTTTATTGAGATTATGTGATTAATATGGAGTAATGTAATTAAATGTATTATACTAATTAAATGATTATTTAATATTTAATTAATATGTAACGATTTTATTTTATAGTTTTAATCTAATTGAGATAATGTAGTGATGTAGTAATTGTTACATGAAGTTATAATTAGCGAGTAATTATAATGTGACAATTTTATGTGATTAATTGATGTTAAACTTTTAATTAATTAAATTAATGTTAAGATTTAATTAATTAAAGGATAACATTAAGAATATGTGTTAAAGAATCTATTAAAAGATTTAAAAGAGTTTTTAAAACTGTTTTCCTAAACAAGGCCTTACTTTTGTTTTAAACCTGTTTTATCCAAACAAGACCTTACCTATTAAAACCTGATTTGAAAATAATATGGTTTTGCCAAACAAGTCTTAGGGCTTTTAAATTTTTAATTTTGTAACTTATATATTAAATTGATAATTAGTATATGTAATTATATTGGGAGTTACATATTCTATAATTATGTGTTATATGTATAATTGTATATACACTAAGTTATGTTAGATTTCTAAACCTAAGTCTAAACTAAGAACAAAGAGAAGTAGAGAGAATAAGAGGAAGAAGGCTGCCATTGATGGAGAAAAAGAAGAAAGGAGAAAAAAAGAAAAATATCAAGAAGGCTTGCAAGAAGAAAAAGGTAAGAAATTGAAAATTTACAATTTTTGTGCTCTTTTTGTTAGATCTTTATGAACCAAGCAACTTTTGTTTTGGATCATTAAAAACACATGATTTATATGAGTATTGGTATTTTATATGTGTATCAAAGTATTTTTGAAATCAAAAGTTAGATCCAAAGTGTGAAAATCAAGTTGTGTACCAAAAGGTTTAAGAAAAAACTTTCCTTTGTATGCTATATATATTTTTATGTTAGATTCTTTGGGTTCATGTGATTAATGGTTTAAAACATGTTAGCATGCTAGATACATGAGTTAAGGGCAAAACCCCTTTAGAATCACTCAAATATGTTAAGAAATGAACAAGTTATGAATTAAATCCCAAACTACCCTAACTTCTGAACACAAGCTACTGATCAGTCACCTCTGTCCATATTTTCGGGACCAAAACAGAACCAAAATGGATGTTTGATATATGGAAACTATAGTTCGGGAAAATACGAATCCAACGATACCTATTTGACCTAACTCCAATTTGTAGATTTTGTTTTATAAGCGTTTCCGTTAAGGACCCCAAATCTGGAAAATGAACCAACTGTTGAACAAAACCTTGCTGACCAGTCACTTTGGGCCTGCTTTCTTTAACCTATACAGATTGGAATTTGGTGTTTGATAACTGAAAACTATAGTTCAAGAAGATACGGATCTAACGAGTCTGATTGGGCCTCAATCGGAGTTGTGGATCTCGTAATACAAGCGTTTCTGTAAAAGACTCCAAAACTGAAAATGTTTACAAGGCATGTAATGGTCAGTCGGTAGTGGCCTGTTTTCAGGGTGCTATACTGGGCCAAATGGACCGTTTCTTGGGCCTTAAACGTAGCTCGGGAAGTCACGGTTCTAACGATACCAAGTGGGCCCAAATCGGACTTGCAGATTACCGTCTACAAGTGTTTCTGTGGAGGAACCCAACTTCAAACGAAAATTATAGAATAAATAGAAAATAAATATTAGAAATTCATAATAAATTTGTAAAAATTATTTTAAAGCCTAAAAATAGGTTTTTAATAATTTGGAATATATTTCATTAATATTTTTAAATATTAATGATAGTTAATTTATTTAATTATTATATTAAATAAATTACTTAAAAATAATTTTAATACTTTAAAAATCATTTGAAATTATATTAAAGTGTAAGAAAATATTTTAAGTTATTTTTAATGACTTTTAATATATTGTGATGAATTTCATTAATAAATTAATATTAATGATAATGGATTTTTTTAATAAATATATTAAATAAATTATGAAAAATTAGAATTAATGTTTTAAAAATCATATAAAAATGATTTAAGGGATAGAAAAATATTTTAAGTTATAAAATATAACTTTTGATATTTTGTCATGAAAACACTAATATTTTAATATTAATGGCAATTATCGGATAATGGATTTAACTGTTTAAAAATTATACAAATATGATTTTATGGTATTAAAAATACATTGAAATATTATAAATATATTATAATATTATGACATGTATGATATTAATATTTGATATGAAATAAATATTAATGATAATGGAATTAAGTAGTATTTAATTCATATTAATATGATATTAATGATTGAAAAATCATGATAAATGATAATAATTATCTGAAAATTATTATAAGTCATTGAAAAATATTTTAACTGATAATAAAATTATCTAAGGTAAATGTAAAGCATTTAGGCAAAGTCTTATGAAAATTAGACTCATGAATTATCCGACTAGACCGTCGGGATGTAAGAAATTATACCGAATTCAACTTAGACTGAAATAGTTTGACTTGAGACCGAATTTTTGGTATTTTATAGACTGATAGGATTATGTGGTAATTTGTTAGGTTATATTATAACTGTATTTAACAGTACTATTGTAAGACCCTAATTTTATAAATAAAGATGAATTTTCTATAAATATCATTTTTGAATATTATGGAGTTAATTTGATATAATGTTATAGTTGTGGGTAATATTTATAAATTTTGCAAAGTACGCAAGTTGTTATATAATATTCGATTGGTCGGGGAATATTCGTTTTAACAGGGAATATTCGTACAACGGTACAATCATTGGTGGACCCCACAACGGAATTATTGTCGGATTGAGAAAACGACAAAAATATTTTATTAAAAATAACGGTAGAAGTTTTACCATTGATACTGTTGAACTACTCGGTAGTAAAAGTACAGTAATACGTGTAGTTGCATAGTAGCACACGGTATTGATTATTAATGCTTATGTGAGAAGTCACTCAGTTTGATTCAATTATTGTCAGTTAATAATATGAATTATTTAGCGATAATGACGTTTTGTTTTATTCGTATTATTAACGTAATAAAACAGAAATATCTTTTTATATAAAACAAAATACTTTATTAAAGTTATTCTATAAATAGAATATATTATATTTTATTTAAAAAAAATTTCTTTAAATATGGACCGTCAGATTAAAGTAATCAATCTGGACCGTTCATGGATTAGTTACTATGCATTTTATTTTTCTATAAATAGCAGCTCATTCCTTCATTATTTCTTACGAATTCACTGAACTCTAGAGAGAGAAACTATAGAGAGAAACAATAGAGAGAGAGAAGAAGAGTATTCTGCTATTTAACTACTTCTTTATTTTAGCTCTTCTTTAAAATGGTAAGGGGTGTTATTCTTTCTAATTCATGATGAGAACTGTTGTTATTCCATTTCTTATTATTCTGTTGGAATAACCTGTATACGCGGTCTACCCTATACTTGGTGACATTCTTCTATTATTCTGTTGGAACATCCTGTCTGTGTGTTTTACACCGGACCTGGTTCCGTCTTTATTATTATTCTGTTGGAACATCCTGTCTGTGTGTTTTACACCGGACCTGGTTCCGTCTTTATTATTATTCTGTTGGAACATCCTGTCTGTGTGTTTTACACCGGACCTGGTTCCGTCTTTATTATTATTCTGTTGGAATATCCTGTCTGTGCGTTTTACGCTGGACCTGGTTCCATTACTTATTATCCTGTGGGAATAACCTGTCTGTGCGGTCTATCGCATGCATGGTGATTTCTTTTATTATTCCATTCTTTATTATACTAAGTTGGTTAAGTTTTGACTTCTATACTCCATGAAATTTGTGAAATATCCTTGATAATTGTGGTTCATCCAGTATCTTTTTATGAAAATATTCTTCTAAGTATTCTTGAATTTTACTCCACGAAGCTGTATCATGTTGACAATTTGGACGTTGTTAATTCTTGGATAAATTAATTCTTGAACTTGTTTTATTGAATTCTTATATCATTGTCATCATCCTCATGTTTATAAAATGTTGAAAGTCATCTGTGGCCTGTAGTGCATAGATGGACTTGGTATGATTATGACCAGGGATTATTCAGTATAATCATGGCCGTAATGTTACAAATGATGTGGTAAAAGTCCCCATTGGCCCGTAGTGCATTGATGGACAGTTATTGGCATGATCATGACCATTAATGAATACACGAATATCCTTGGCCGTAGTACAGGGGTGATTCGATGATGTGGATTATTTTATTAAGCTGAGTCTCAGCGATAACAGTGTTGAAAAACCTTTTAAATCATAGAAGATAGTAGATTTTATTTTCTACTTAACTCTTTTAATGGATTGCTTGTTCCACTGAAGTTAAATTTGATGTTCGTTATATTTTATCAGTTTAACACTGTTGAAGGCTAATGATAATTTATTCTGCATCATCTTAGTCATAATATTTTTTACTGGGCTAGTTGAGCTCACCCTTTCTTTCACTGTTCTTTTTAGGAAATGAGAACGTAGCTGGGGCAAGTCGGGGAACGGAGTGATGGTCCGAATGATAGTATTAGTTAGTAGTCCTCACTATTCTATGTAATGGTGTGTTAATAAATGTAATGAGGACTCCTTTTGAGTATGAATACTCACTAGAAGATAATATTTATATTCAAACTCACAGTTTATGTTTTGTCGTATTGTACACGACAGTTGTATTAGTAAGTTGTATTTGTATTCTGTACAATGTATCTGACGACCCAAGATGGGTGATGTATACCTAATTTTGGGGGCGTCACAGTTGGTATCAGAGCTTAGGGATATGATCCCTGGCTAATATGTGAGAATAGAACTAGGAGGGGAGAGACGGGGAATTCCTTCGCTAGTATGACCTACCTAAGTTTATTTGCATGATATTTAATTGGTCGGTCATAATATAAGGGTAATATATGACATATCAATTAACTTTTATTTTGTGGCAGTATCTGAAAATGGCATCTGAGAATGTTGAGAATAGCAATGGACCACAGGCGACTGTTGATTCACCACATATCAATAATCAGGATAATGTGCATCAGGAAGGTGACAATCCTCATGCAAACAACAACACTGACCAGATGATGAATGATGGAATGTTCAAAAACTTTATGCAGTTCATGCAATAGCAGGCGAGAGCGGCTCCTATCCAAAATATAGGTGGAAACACTGAAAACTCTCGGATGGTCACCGCTAAACAGTTCAAGGAGCTGGGACCACCAGAGTTTAAGGGAGAGCCAAAACCGCTTATAGCGGAAATATGGATAAAGTAGATTACCAAGATATTTGATGTCTTAGGATGCTCCGAGGAGCAAAAGGTTCCCTTTGCCGCCTTTATGTTGCGAGGAGAGGCAGATTACTGGTGGGAATCGATTAAGCGTACTCAACCTGCCGCACTGAAGATGTCTTGGGAGAAGTTCCAAGAGCTGTTCAATAACAAATACTTTCCCGAAAGTGTTCGTCACATGAAGGAGGTGGAGTTCATCAAATTGGAGCAGAATAATATGACCGTGTCGCAGTATGAGGCTAAATTTGCTGAGTTATCCCAGTTTGCGTCCCACTTGGTGGATAATGAAGAGCGAATGGCGCGAATGTTTTTGCGAGGTTTGAAACCTGAGATACGTCAACATCTTATTTCTCATAAACTGTGTTTGTATTTAGATGCTGTGAATAGGGCTCAGTTAGTGGAGCGCGATAACGAGTCAACGCAACCAAAAGAGAGCAGTCGGCAAAATGATAATACCAGTGAGAGCAGTCATCGAAGCGGTGACAACAAGCGTGGAGGGAATCAACAGGCCAGAAATGGTAACCACTTTGGTGGTAATCAGGGCCAAAATAATAAGAATGGTCATTTCAAGAAGAGGAGATTCAACAATGATGGAAAGACGTCAGAACCAGCACCCGTTGTTATGGAAGGAGTACGCCCACCTATCATATGTTTCAAATACGGAGGGGAGGGGCACATCAGTCCAAACTACGCTATGCCGTCTAAAGCATGTTATAATTGTGGAAGAGAAGGTCATTTAGTTCGATTTTGTCATTTACCAAAAATAAGTTCAGCCAAGATGGAGACACCAAAGGCCGTCCCAGAAAAGTCAAAAATCGGTAGTGCAAGGGAGAGCGTTTGTTGTGACCTCCCAGAAAGCAAGGAACCCGAATGAGGTCATCACGGGTAAGCTTATCATAAACTCTAACGAAGTCTATACTTTATTTGATACCGGTTCTACCCATTCTTTTATTTCTACTACTTGCGCTCATCGATTAAATTTAACTCCGGAGAAATTAGACTTTGATTTATTTGTTGAAACTCCATTGGGAGAAACCTTCATTACATCCACAGTTTATAAGTCTTGTTTGGTTCAAGTTGGTACCCATACATTACCTGTCGATCTAATTTTATTAAAAATACTTGCATTTGATGTGATTCTAGGGATTGATTGGCTAACTACTCATCATGCAAAAATTGATTATTTTCGTAAGGTTGTTAGCTTTCATATTCCTAATCGACCTATTATACGAATTCAAGCAACCAAACCATTAAAATCAATCGCTGTCATCTCACGCCATAAAGCTATTCGTTTATTGAAAAATGGATGTCAAGCTTTCTTGGCTCATGTCACGGATCTAAACAAAAATACGTCAGTTTTGAATGATATTTCAATTGTTAATACATTCCCTGACGTATTCCCTAAAGAACTTCACGGCCTACCCCCAGAGCGTGAAATTGAATTTTGTATCGACCTTGAACCCGGTACAAAACCCATTTCCAAAGCCCCATATCGAATGGCTCCTATTGAACTTCATGAGTTAAAGATCCAACTGCAGGAATTGTTAGACATTGGCTTTATTCGTCCTAGTACTTCTCCTTGGGGTGCTCCTGTGTTATTCATGAAGAAGAAAGATGGAAGTATGCGACTTTGTATTGATTATCGGGAGTTGAATCATGTCACCATCAAAAACAGGTACCCATTGCCACGTATTGATGACCTGTTTGACCAGTTGCAAGGAGCATAATTCTTTTCAAAGATCGATCTTCGTTCTGGATATCATCAGCTGAAGGTTAGAACTGAGGATATTCTAAATAAGACTTTTAGAACTCGGTACGGGCATTATAAATTCCTAGTCATGTCCTTTGGATTGACTAATGCTCCTGCTGCCTTCATGGATATGATGAACCGGGTATTCAAGGAATATTTGGATCACTTTGTGGTCGTCTTTATTGATAACATCCTTATTTATTCCAAAAGCCGTGAAGATCATGAGCAACACTTGAGGCTGGTACTCCAAAAGCTTCGTGAATACAAGCTTTATGCCAAGTTGGAGGAGGTAGCATTCCTTGGGCACGTAGTATCAAGTCGTGGAATATCTGTTGACCCGGCAAAGATTGAAGCTATTCAAAGCTGGGAGCAACCTAAATCAGTGACCGAAGTACGTAGCTTTCTTGGTTTAGCTGGTTATTATCGGAGATTCGTGGAAGGATTTTCTCGAATTGCTACTCTATTAACTCAGCTGACTCGGAAAGATACAAAGTTCGGTTGGAGCGAAGAATGTGAGCAGAGTTTTCAAGACCTCAAGAGGAGATTCATTTCAGCACCTGTTCTAACAATACCATCTGGCTCGGAGGGATTTGTCATCGACAGTGATGCTTCGAGCAAAGGGTTGGGATGCGTTCTAATGTAACATGAAAAAGTCATAGCCTATGCATCAAGACAACTCAAGGAATATGAGAGGAATTATCCTACTCATGATCTAGAGTTGGCAGCTGTTGTCTTTGCACTTAAAATTTAGAGGCATTAGTTGTATGGGGAGAAGGTGGAGATATTTACGGATCATAAAAGCCTCAAATATTTCTTCACTCAAAAGGAACTCAACATGCGACAACGACGTTGGCTTGAACTGTTGAAAGATTATGATCATACCATTTAATACCATCCTGGAAAAGCGAACGTGGTAGTTAACGCATTAAGTAGAAGATCATATGCAAGTACGAGTGCAATATTGTCAACACAAAGGCCCATTTTGTGTGACTTGCAAAGGATGGAGATAGAGTTAAAAACTCTAGGGACCCATGTGATGATGGCGAATATACGAGTAGAACCAACTTTAATCGATAAAGTTAAAGCTGCTCAAGCTACAGACCTGGAGCTGATGCGTATGAGGAAGAAAGTGCAAGAAGGTGCTATGCCGGAAGCAAGAATCGATGAAGAAGGAATACTTCGAGTCAACTCCAGACATTGTGTTCCTAACAACCCTGATTTAAAGTATGAAATCATGATGGAGGCGCACAACACACCGTTTGCAATCCATCCTAAAAGTACCAAAATGTATCATGATCTTCGTCATACATTTTGGTGGAGCAATATGAATAGAGAGAGATAGCGTTGTTTATCTCAAGGTGTCTAACTTGTCAACGAGTCAAATCGGAGCATCAAGTACCAAAAGGTCCATTGCAACCACTTGAAATTCCAGAATGGAAGTGGGAGCACATTACCATGGATTTCGTTACCGGTTTTCCTAATGTTTTTCAAGGTATAGATGCGATTTGGGTCATTGTTGATAGATAGACCAAGTCTGCTCATTTCTTACCGATACAAGAAACTTATACACTTGAACGTCTTACTCGTATGTACATAAACAAGATTGTAAGACTGCATGGTATGCCAGTATCCATAGTTTCTGATCGAGACCCAAGATTCACTTCACGATTTTGGGTTAGTTTACAAAAAGCTATGGGCACAGATTTATGATTTAGTTCGGCATATCATCCTCAGACGGACGGACAATCAGAGAGGACTATTCAAACTCTAGAAGATTTATTAAGACTCCGTGTCTTTGACTTCAAGGGAAGTTGGGACAAGTTCTTACCATTGGTGGAGTTTTCCTACAACAACAGTTATCAAGCAAGTATTGGCATGGCTCCATTCGAAGCATTGTATGGAAGAAAATATCGTTCTCTAGTATGCTGGGATGAGGTGGGTGAAGCAACATTGTTAGGATCGGAGTTGGTACGTATGACTACAGAAAAGATTCAAACAATCCGACAACGTATAAAAACCTCACAAGATCGACAAAAGAGTTATGTTGATCTTCATCGAAAGGACGTGGAATTTGATATAGGAGATCATGTGTTCTTACGTGTTGCTCCATGGAAAGGAGTTACGAGATTTGGAAAAAGAGGAAAGCTCAATCCTCGATTCATCGGTCTATTTTTAATCCTCGATCGAGTAGGAACTGTGGCTTATAGACTCGCTTTACCGCCAAGTATGTCTCGTGTTCATAACGTTTTTCACATATCCATGTTACGCAAATATGTGGAAGACCCGAACCACATTATTGAGTTAGAACCGGACGAAATAGCGGAGGATTTGACGTATGAAGAAGTTCCTGTTCAAATCTTGGATAAGAAGGAACATATTCTACGCTATAAGGTTATACCTCAAGTCAAAGTTTTGTGGAGAAACCACGATGTTGAGGAAATGACTTGAGAGTTAGAATTTGAAATGAAATCAAGATATCCTTACCTTTTCGACATACCAGGTACGTGCCCTAATTTTGAGGGCGAAATTTCATAAGAAGGGGAGGTTGTAAGACCCCAACTTTTATAAATAAAGATAAATTTTCTATAAATATCATTTTTAAATATTATGGAGTTAATTTGATATAATGTTATAGTTGTGGGTAATATTTATAAATTTTGCAAAGTACGCAAGTTGTTATATAATATTCGATTGGTCGGGGAATATTCGTTTTAACAGGAAATATTCGTACAACGGCACAATCATTGGTGGACCCCACAACAGAATTATTGTCGGATTGAGAAAACGACAAAATTTTTTTATTAAAAATAACGGCGGAAGTTTTACGATTGATACTGTTGAACTACTCGGTAGTAAAAGTACAGTAATACGTGTGGTTGCATAGTAGCACACGGTATTGATTATTAATGCTTATGTGAGAAGTCACTCAGTTTGATTCAATTATTGTCAGTTAATAATATGAATTATTTAGCGATAATGACGTTTTATTTTATTCGTATTATTAACGTAATAAAACAGAAACATCTTTTTATATAAAACAGAATACTTTATTAAAGTTATTCTATAAATAGAATATATTATATTTTATTTAAAAGATTTTTCTTTAAATATGGACCGTCAGATTAAAGTAATCAATCTGGACCGTTCATGGATTAGTTACTATGTATTCTATTTTTCTATAAATAGCAGCTCATTCCTTCATTATTTCTTACGAATTCACTGAACTCTAGAGAGAGAAACTATAGAGAGAGAGAAGAAGAGTATTCTGCTACTTAACTACTTCCTTATTTCAGCTCTTCTTTAAAACGGTAAGGGGTGTTATTCTTTCTTATTCATGAAGAGAACTGTTGTTATTCCATTTCTTATTATTCTGTTGGAATAACCTGTATGCGCGGTCTACCCTATTCTTGGTGACATTTTTCTATTATTCTGTTGGAACATCCTGTCTGTGTGTTTTACACCGGACCTGGTTCCGTCTTTATTATTATTCTGTTGGAACATCATGTCTGTGTGTTTTACACCGGACCTGGTTCCGTCTTTATTATTATTCTGTTGGAACATCCTGTCTGTGTGTTTTACACCGGACCTGGTTTCGTCTTTATTATTGTTCTGTTAGAATATCCTGTCTGTGCATTTTACGCCGGACCTGGTTCCGTCTTTATTATTCTGTGGGAATAACCTGTCTGTGCGGTTTATCGCATGCATGGTGATTTCTTTTGTTATTCCATTCTTTATTATACTCAGTTGGTTAAGTTTTGACTTCTATACTCCATGAAATTTGTGGAATATCCTTGATAATTGTGGTTCATCCAGTATCTTTTCAGGAAAATATTCTTTTAAGTATTCTTGAATTTTACTCCACAAAGCAGTATCATGTTGACAATTTGGACGTTGTTAATTCTTGGATAAATTAATTTTTGAACTTGTTTTATTGAATTCTTATATCATTGTCATCATCCTCATGTTTATAAAATGTTGAAAGTCATCTGTGGCCTGTAGTTCATAGATGGACTTGGTATGATTATGACCAGGGATTATTCGGTATAATCATGACCGTAATGTTACAAATGATGTGGTAAAAGTCCCCATTGGCCCGTAGTGCATTGATGGACAGTTTTTGGCATGATCATGACCATTAATGAATACACGAATATCCTTGGCCGTAGTGCAGGGGTGATTCGATGATGTGGATTATTTTATTAAGATGAGTCTTAGCGATAACAGTGTTGAAAAACCTTTTAAATCATAGAAGATAGTAGATTTTATTTTCTACTTGACTCTTTTAATGGATTGCTTGTTCCACTGCAGTTAAACTTGATGTTCGTTATATTTTATCAATTTAATACTGTTGAAGGCTAATGATAATTTATTCTGCATTATCTTAGTCATAATATTTCTTACTGGGCTAGTTGAGCTCACCCTTTCTTTCACTGTTCTCTTCAGGAAATGAGAACGTAGCTGGGGCAAGTCGAGGAACGGAGTGATGGTCCGAATGATAGTATTAGTTAGTAGTCCTCACTATTCTATGTAATGGTGTGCTAATAAATGTAATGAGGACTCCTTTTGAGTATGAATACTCTCTAGAAGATAATATTTGTATTCAAACTCACAGTTTATATTTTGTCGTATTGTACACGACAGTTGTATTAGTAAGTTTTATTTGTATTCTATACTATGTATCTGACGACCCAAGATGGGTGATGTATACCTAATTTTGGGGGCGTCACAACTATACTGTGATTATATTATTCTAATATTTGGAGATCGGTATTATCTATATTAGGTCTTCAGACAAAGAGATATTGGTTGCGTAACGGTAATCAATGGTACATGCAAGTTCTCTAACTCGATCTCGAGTTGATATTTTTGAAATATGCTTGGGGTTAATCATTATTGATTATACCATGTCTATGAATTATTAATTCGCACTCTGTACACGTTACATGTATTCATCAGGTATGAAAAGCTGATCACCTTCATTACCATTTGGTCCAGTTGATTTATTTATGTTCATTATTCATTCAGCTATGAAAATTTATTCATGTTCTTTCACAATGTATATATTGTAGAAAGTTAGCCATCTTATTATTCAATTCTTTTAATCATAATATATCCTTAATTGAACTTATACTTGCTGGGCAAAATTATTGCTCACCCTTGCTATATCATGATAAACATTACAGATTAGGATGAATACGTTGGATACAGGAAAAGTCAAAAGACAAGTCAGCTTTGGATTATATGTGCAGATAAATTTGTAACAGTAATGTACGATAATAACTTTGTATGTCTGATAGGATATTGATTTAGGTATTATATAAAGGTTCTCGACCTTGGGAATAATGTGTAATGTTTAATGTATAAACATTTTATGTTTATATCTCTTGTAATAGACATAGAAATAGTACACTAGATTCGTGGTGATTTGGGACCCGAATCTGGGGGTATTACAGATGCTTTAAGCAGGAAAGGTTGGGAGAAGTTGATGCTGATAACCACTCAGGAGGAGCTTATTTCAGCAATGGCAAAGCTAGAGTTGGAAATCAAATTTCAAAAGGAATCCGATGAACGACTATTTCACATAGATGCTAGTCCAACTTTACTGGATAAAGTGAAGAGTGCTCAACTACAAGATAAAGAATGTGAAACAATCAAAGAGAAAGTGATTGACAGTAGTGATGAAAAATACAAGATCGATACCGAAGGACTACTACGATCCGATGGAAGAATCTGGGTTCCAGCAGTACCAGATATTAAAGACAAAATCTTGACTGAAGCACAGAACATAAGATATTTGATTCATCTAAGAAGTACAAAGATGTATCAAGATTTGCGACGACATTTTTGGTGGCCGAATATGAAAAGAGACGTTGCAGAATGCGTTGCAAAATGTTTGACGTGTCAGAAGGTGAAAGCCGAGCATCAACAACTAAGTGGGTTACTTCAACCGTTGGAAATACCGGAATGAAAATGGGAGCACATCACAATGGATTTTGTGGTAGGTCTTCCAACGACCCAGAAAGGATACGATGCGATATGGGTGATAGTGGATAGATTAACGAAATTTGCACAATTTTTGCCAATAAAGATTAAATTTAATCTTGATCAACTGGCGAAGTTATACGTTAAGAGATCGTCTCAAGACATGGAGTTCCAGTGTCAATTGTATCAGATAGAGATCCAAGGTTCACATCAAATTTCTGGAAGAGACTACAAGAATGCATGGGAACGCAACTAAAAATGAGTACAACATGTCATCCGCAAACTGATGGGCAAAGCGAAAGAACGATCCAGACGCTTGAAGATATGCTTGGAGCGTGCATTATGGATTTCAAAGAAAACTGGGATGATCATTTACCGTTGGTAGATTTTTCCTACAACAATAGTTGCCACACGAGCATAGACAAGCCACCTTACGAGGCATTGTACGACAGAAAATGTAGAACTCCACTATGCTGGGATGAAGTTGGTGAACACCAACTGTTAGGACCAGAACTGGTACAACAAACTGCTGAAGTTGTCAAACTCATCAGAGCAAGACTGGTAGCTGCTCAAGATCGACAGAAAAAGTATGCTGATCAACACATGCATAATCATGAATTTGAAGTAGGAAGTTTCGTGTTCCTGAAAGTTTCTCCTTGGAAGGGAAAAATTCGTTTTGGTAAGAAGGGAAAGCTAAGCCTGAGATTTATTGGACCCTTCGAAGTGCTGCGAAGAGTTGGATAGGTGGCTTACGAGGTAGCTCTACCTCTAGAGTTGGAAAACATTCACAATGTTTTCACATTTCGGTGTTACGGTCTTATAAGCCCGACTACAAGCACGTGATCGAGTACGAACCGTTGCAGTTTGAGAAAGATTTGTCTTATGAAGAGATTCCTATCTAGATAGTCTGTAACGCCCGAGAAAAATTAGATTTTTAGGAGAATTAAAATTTTATTTAATTATGAGGATTAAATGAATTTAATTGATTATTTAAGGGAGTAAGTTATTTGAAGGTCGTTCTATGACCTAGACATGTCAGAATGTCGTAGTATTTTAGCTACGTGACAGAATTAAAGTGTTTGAATTTTCAAGACGAAAATAAAAAATTTTCGAGAAATTTTCTGAAAAATACTATTCACGCATTTCTGCTCGGGAATTATTTTTGAACTTTCGAAAAATACGTAATGATGGAATATCGATGTGAGATGGAATATCCAATAATATTTCAGTTATAAAAAAACATAGTTTTTTGCCTGCGGACTTAAAACCTAACGATTAGGAAAAATGATTTACGAGAAGGAATTTAACTATGATTAATGAATTAAACAATGATCGTATAATACGTAGGTATTATACGAAGTAATGAATATGAGTACGATACGAGGTATTATACGAGTATGTGTGGATGATGGTATGACGTATATGTTGAATTAGTATACGAGTTAAAATACGAGATTAATACGTATAGTATATGTTATAAGGCTTTAAGCCAAAATAAAGGAATTTGTAGGATTTGTTAAGTATTATGTTAGCCCAAGTATGGAAATAGTTAAGTCCAATGTGAATTAATATGCAAACACAAGAGTGTGTAATGGGAAGCCCAAAGTAATTTAATGCAAGTCCAAATGATTAAGTTAAGTTAATTAAAACTAAGCCCAAGCTAAGATCCAAAGTGATGAGCAAGTAAAGGAAACTTAATGGCCAAGTGTTGTGGTAATCAAGTAAGCTTAATGGCTAAGTTAAGTAATGACCAAGTAAATAATGTGGTGAGCAAGTAAAGGATAAGTTATGTGATTAGCAAGAATACTTAATGGTTATGTAAAGGTGGTGGCCAAGTTAACTTAAGGGCTAGGTAATGAATAGTAAGGAGGTGGATGGTCTAATGACCATTAAGCCCTCAACTAGGATTTCCTATAAATAGAAGAGAAGCTAGCTCATTTGTTGGTTTTCTTTTCATCCAACTCTTTACAACTTAATTGTTAGAGAGAATAAGTGAGAATAAGTTAGTTTTTCATCCAATAACTTATAGCTTATTGGTTAGAGATAAAAAGTTACAAAAGCTATAACAAGTTAGCCTTTGAGAATTCAAGAAGCAAGAAGGAGATTAAAGCTAAGGCAAGTGATATTTATATTTAAGAACTTAAACCATAATTCCCTTTGTCTTCAATTGTTAGAGAAGGGGGTAGTGGTAGAACATGTATATTAAGGAATGATAAGAAATGATTAATTAATGAATTTAAGCCGTTTAAGTCATGAATAAGCTAATTGTAATCATATAAGTTATGAAACAAGGAAGAACTTGTAGGAACTTGTCTTATGTTGTAATAATAAGGTTGTATGATAATAAGAAGCAAGGATGATGGTTAAAAGATTTAAGCTACGATAAAGTCATGCAAATTATATTCATAAGTAGTTTATACTTTTATAAGTTATAAACTCACAAAGAATAAGTAATAACTTATTATGTTTATAAGTTAATAATGTATGGATGTCAAGATGTTAGTATGTTAGAATGAATCCATTTGAAATGATGAACAAATCATAAGAAACGAAGTTTTGCCAGAATTGACACGATTAGACGATAATCGTCGAATTCGTGAAATTCTCGGAATGGAAGTCCAATTTTGTTATTAAGCTTAGAAATGTTGGTTTTCAATAGAGATAAGTCTTATTTGGCATTATAGAGTTGCGTACTCGAAAATTGTAGGATTCTGACTTAGAACGAAGAAACGAGCGTTGAACGTTCACGAACGTTTATCGTTTTCGTTAACAATAGAATAATAGGTGAATTTTTAGCAAACGGAGTCGAATCAATAAAATTCTTGCATGACCATGTATAGTATGTAATTTGTGAACCGTTGGCTCTTGAATGAGCCAATTCAGACTTATAACGAAGAAGTTATGAGCCCGGGAATCTCACATAAAAAGTTAACTGTCAAATTTTTTCTGGTGCTGAGCACTGGCGCTGCGGCGCCAGTCAAGGCCAAGAAAGTCACGCCGCAGCGCCAGAAAGGGTTTTGAGCTACTGAAGTTTGGTGTCGCAGCGCGATAAATAGTGAAGGGACTCGCGCCGCAGCACCGAGTCCGGTGTCCAAGCCCTAATGGTAACACCATAGCGCAGCATAACAAGGGATCATTGGCGCCGCAACGCCAGCCTCACAACCTAGATAATAAAGAATGGTTACAAGTAGAGCTTGAATGGAAATTTTTTAGAAATGAACTAAAGGACTTAATAAAACATTGTTAAGTCATAATTAAACCTCAAGTATGATCAATTAGAGTTAAAGGAAGTTAATTGAATGTGAAGAGGAACGATGTACAATAACTGTACTTAACTAATGACGATCGAGTTTCGATTAATAACGTAAGAATGTTAGTAAGCCGTGAGAAAGGATGATTAACTCGAAATGAGTTGTATTAATGGAATAATTTTAGTTAAGACATAAAAGAGAAAGAAGTTGGTAAGAACAATGTAAATTATAACGGCAAGCCGGAACCAATAATAACAAATCTAATACATGATTAGATTGAGAAGAAGGGTAAGATTCATTAGGAACCATGTATGTTCAATCATGACCTAATATGGTATGTTATGTGGTTATATGTTGTAGAGACCGTAAAGACTCAAAAGGGAAAATAAATATACTATAGCAGACGCTGAAGGCAAGTTTTTCTTAAACGCTTATCTAACCTTCGTGTTAGCCAGGTTTTTGTTGGTTTATATCTTGAGAGGTTTTAATGATGACAATAAATTGGGCTTGTGTTAAATATTATAATTAGGTCTTTTGCCTTAATTGCTATTTGACTGGGTCATGTGACCAATATTTGTTTGCTGGAATCATTCGAAGTCTTGACCCAACAGCTCATTACCAATCAAGTCTTGTATTTGAATTCAAAATTAATTGATTTCCTATTATATCTCTTATGAAGATTATTCCAAAGATACTTTTATATAATAGGAGTCTATTAAGGAGTCTTATGGTAACTAGGCAAATCATTCCTTCCTTATCTTTAGCTGTTTGCTTTGAATATATATACTCCTTAATATCAGCTGGGTCTTTAAATTATTTTTGGAATCAATTATTCAATCTTTTCAAAACATATTCTGTTGCTCCAACTATGATTAATTCATGCTAATCTATTTATCCGTCAGGAGCTAATTAGAGAGAAAGATCGATAATTGATTCTCTGTTTTATTCATATAGTCGTTACCCTCCTTAGTATATATATATCTTCCTTTCGGCTATAACAGGTACATAAGGGAATATACTTCAGCAAGGGAAAAGTAGTAATCATCTTTAGTCTTATTGATTGAGTGTATTCCTCCTTTGAGAGCTTTTATTGTCTAGAATTTTCCAGCAAGTTAGCATCTCTTTGTAAGTTCTTTATTAGCTGGAAAATAGCCATTGTAAACCAATATCCTCTGTTACAAGTTCTGTTCACCAGTATTTGTCGGAGTGGTCGATCCATTAGTGGATAGGGTCTGTTCAAAGAGCTTTTAAGGTTGCAAAGGTGCAAGGGTTGCAGAAGTGCAAAAAGGGGCAGAGGTGTCCATACAAGGAGGAAAGCTTTTGTTGATCAGGGAAGTTGTTCTTATTGTATTTAATTTGAGTTTTAAATATTAATAAAAATAGTCTCCCATACCAATTGGTGTTGGACGTGGATTATGGTACTAGATAGAGGATAGGGGCTGAACCACGTAAAAATCTTTATGTCTATGGTTTGATTATCTCGTGTTTTGATTTGATATTATTTCCTGAATAACTGAACTTAATATTGCAACGTAGATTTTCTGGTAGTGCGAAATACACTTATCCAGACACTCCTCATATCACTTTATTCTGTCTGTGTTATAAGAAAAGTGAAATTTGCTCTAAAGCAGACACAATAAACTATTTTCCAAACTGTCTATTTTAGTCCAGAATCTGAAAATTGAAAAATTGGTCATTGTTGATTACTTTTGGCTTAGACACCTATTCACCCCCCCTCTAGGTGTGCTTATACACGGAATTACATTTGGTATCAGAGCGAGGCTCTACTAATATTGATCTTTGCAGGTCGTAGGGAAAGATCCTATGGCACACCTCAATTTTCAAGAAGGTCAATCAACAAGTCGACCACCTCTGTTGCTCGGAAGTGAAAACTTCAACTTTTGGAAGTTCAGAATGATGATTTATCTTAAGCGAGACCCATGGGAGTGGTGGGTTGTTGAAAATGGGCCAGTCAATCCAAGACATGATGATGGGAGACCAAAGAATCTCATAGAAATGGATTCCAATGAATCGTACATGGTATCCTATGATTCCAAAGCCATGAACACGCTGCTGAGTGGAATGATTCAAGCTGAAATCGATAAAGTCTTTGCGTGTACTACTGCAAAAGAAATATGGGACACAATCATCATTAGCCACGAAGGAACAACTAAAGTAAAAGAAGTCAAGCTGAGCATATTGATGCAAGAATATGAACTTTTCAAGTTAGAGAAGAATGAATCAATCAAAGAAGCTCAAGCTAGATTCCTCACACTGATGAATTCACAAAGTATGCTCGGGCGGAAAATTGATCAAAAGGAAATAAACAGAAAATTACTTAGAGTCATGCCCAAATGATTTGCACCAAAGGTTACAACCCTTCAAGACTCAACAACAATCAGTACTATGGAAACTCTCACTCTGTTTGCAGAAAATTGATCTGTTTGAAGAATTTGAGAATCAACTAAAGAGGTATGATGAAGAAGATGAGGGACCAAAAAGGAAGACCTTAGCATTACAAGCGGAAAGCTACATGGAAGGTGATGATGAAGACTCCGATGAAGAAATAGATATGATGACCCGAAAATTGAGAGAGCTGATTAGAAAGAAGAACAAATCAAAATTCCAAGGTAAAACATTCAACAACAAGAAGGACTTCAAACAAAAGCCACAAGAAGAAACTTGTTATGAATGTGGAAGGCCAGGTCACTACAAGAGAGAGTGTTTTCAACTCAAAAATAAGAATAAAGGAAACAATTCAAAAGGAAAATCATTTATGACGTGGAGCGATAATGAATCCGATCATGTTGATCAAGATGATGAAACTGCTCAACTATGCTTCACTGGGTTAAACAGTCAGGAATCATCCGAGGTAAACTCTGAACTTGGCGAAATTACTATTTATAATTATCTTGTTTTAAAAAATGAAAACATTCGTATTAAAGAGAAAAATGCTCGTCTAAAAAATTGGATAAATGATCTAATGAAAGAAGTAGAAACTTTGATTGAGGAAAAACAAAAAATAGTTAAAGATTGCACATCTAGTGAAGTATCTAAGTTAAATGCAAAAATTGATTATTTAGATAACTATAACAAAATTCTATATAATCGTGCAAACAAGTTGAATGAAGAAAACAATGCTCTTAAAAAGGAAAATGAGAATTTAAAAGAAAGGTTAAAAATGAGAGATACATGTATTGATGCGTTTAATGATGGAAAAATAGTTAACGTACAAAATACTAATGAGGAAGAAATAGTTTCATTAAAAAGGGATCTTGCTAAATTTGTTCAAGGAGAAGAAAATCTAAATATTATGTTGGGAGTTCAAAGGTCAAGTCTAGACAAACAAGGTATTGGATACAATCCTATCAAGAACATAAAAAGTAATACTAATAAAATTAGAGTAATAAATAATAAACTAAGAAACAAGCCTCTTTATTGCTCACCTTTTGTTACTTGCAAAAAATGTGGTTTAAAGGGATATTTTGATATTAATTGTAATAAAATGAAAATAAAACAAGTTTGGGTAAAGAAAGGATAATTACTTGCTACTAACAAAATCGGACCCAAACAAATGTGGGTACCAAAACGATGAGCTACTTATCTATTTTTGTAGGTATACTTAAAAGCTAAAGTACCATCACATAAATAGGTACTAGACAGTGGATGTTCCAGACACATGACAGGTGATAGAACTAAATTTACCTCACTTGTTACAAAGAAGGGAGGCACAATTACTTTTGGAGATGACACTACATGCCAAATCATCGGTAAAGGAAAAGTTGGAAATGGTAAGGTTTTCATTGATAATGTCCATCATGTTGAAGGATTGAAATATAATTTAATTAGTGTAAGTTAACTAATGGATAGTGGTCATAAAGTAATATTTGAAAAAGATAAATGTGCTATTATTCATGCTTCACATAATGTTCCTTTAGTAGCCAACAGGGAAGGTAATATATATACAATCAACTTCGAAAATCAAGATGAAGATATTTGTTTAGCTGCTATTCAAGATCAAACCATTCTATGGCATAGAAGGTTAGTGCATGTGCATATGGAGCTAATTAACAAGCTAGTTTCAAAAGAGCTTGTCAAAGGGTTACCAAAGCTAAAATATGAAAAGACATGCATATGCAATGCATGTCAGCTAGGTAAGTAAGCAAGAAATTATTTTATAAGCTAAAATCAGGTATCAACTTCTTCTCCTCTTCAATTATTGCATCTTGATCTATTTGGACCCGAGAGATATGCTAGTATAGGAAATAATCGTTATGCTTTTGTTATAGTGGATGATTTTTCAAGATTTATATGGGTTTTATTCTTGAAAAATAAAGATCAAGCTTTTGCAGAATTTGAAAGGCTCATAAGGAATGTTGAAACAAAACACAACATCAAACTAATTAGTATAAGGAGTGACCATGGTGGTGAATTTGGAAAGGACTTTATACCATATTGTAATGAGAAAGGTGTTACACATGAGTTCTCTGACCCAAGAACACCACAACAAAATGGAGTCGTGGAACGTAAAAATCATACTCTCCAAGAAACTGCAAGAACTTTGCTTCAAGAAAGTAAACTGCCTAAGAGATTTTGGACAGAGGCTGTAAGTACTGCATGTTACATTTTAAATAGAGTACTACTTAGACCCATTTTATTAAAGACACCATATGAGTTATTAAGCAAAAGGATTCCTAACATTGGTTATTTTAAAGTATTTGGTGCTAAATGTTTTGTTTTAAATACTTATGGAAATCTTGGTAAATTCGATGCTAAATCAATCGAAGCAATCTTCCTTGGTTATTCATTGCATAGTAAAGCATATAGAGTTTATAATCTTGATAAGTCAAAAGTTGAAGAATCTGTGCATGTTATTTTTGATGAGCTTAACATTGATCTGTCAAAAGAAGAAAGCGAGATTTCTGCAGAAAAAGATGCCCAGATTCGTGGAACTAAAATAGCTGAATCCAGGCAGACTGAGCCGTCTGCATCAGAAGAAAGATCAAGCGAATCAGAAAAACAATCAAAGGAAAACAGACAGCCTGAGTTGTCTGTTTTAGAAGAAAACGCAGACTTGTAAACATCTGAATCTAGATAGATCGAACTGTCTGTTTTAGAAGACAACTCAAATGATCAGACCGAGACAACAACTCACAATCAAGAATAGGAAGCAGAGGAGAAAATGTCAAATATCAGACTTCCCAGATCAACCAGAACTGTGAGAAACCATCCTCCAAACCTGATCATAGGTGATCCCAACACTTGGATGAACACTAGAAGAAAAGCAAGGAATTATTGTGCATTTTTAGCCTTCCTTTCACAAATAGAACCAAAGAGTGCCAAAGAAGAAATCGAAGATAAATATTGGTCTATTGCCATGCAGGAAGAATTAAACCAATTCGAAAGGTGTCATGTATGGGAACTTGTTAAACCTCCTAAGGATGCTTCTATAATTGGTACAAAATGGATTTTCAAAAATAAACGAGATGAAAATGGCATAATCACTAGAAATAAAGCTAGATTAGTATCTCAAGGCTATAACCAACAGGAAGGAATAGATTTTGAAGAAACGTTTGCCCTTGTTGCAAGGTTAGAAGCAATAAGAATCTTATTAGCCTATGCATGCTATAGACAGTTTAAATTATATCAAATGGATGTGAAAAGTGCCTTTTTAAATGGTTATTTAAATGAAGAAGTATATGTTAAACAACCACCCAAATTTGAACATGAAAAATATCCACACTATGTGTTTAAACTGAAAAAGGCTTTGTATGGATTAAAACAAGCTCCAAGAACTTGGTATGAAAGATAAGTAAGTTTTTACTAAATAATGGTTTTAATTACGGTAAAATTGACTCTACTCTTTTTATCAAAACCAAAAATAAGGACTTACTAATTGTTTAAATTTATGTGGATGATATAATTTTTGGAGCTACTACTAACTCTTTGTGTGAGTGGTTTTCCCAATGTATGCATAATGAGTTTGATATGAGCCTTATGAGCGAGTTAAATTATTTCCTGGGGCTTCAAATTAAACAATCCAATGAAGGGATTCACATTCATCAATCCAAGTATGTGAAGGAGCTATTGAAGAGATTTGGTTTTGAAAATACCAAACCAAAGTCAACCCCAATGAGCGCAACTGTCAAGTTAACAACCGATACTACAGGTAAATATGTTGAGGTAACTATGTATCGAGGTATGATCAGTAGTTTACTTTATTTAACTACGTCAAGGCCAGATATTATGTATAGTGTATGCTTATGTGCTAGATTTCAAGCTCAACCAAAAGAGTCTCATCTTCAAGCGGTAAAAAAAATATTTAAATATTTATTTGGGACAATTAATCTTGGCTTATTCTACCCTATATCTCCAAGCTTTGAACTCATTGGATACTCAAATGCAGATTATGCAGGGTGCCAAGTTGATAGAAAAAGCACAAGTGGAGCCTGCCAATTTTTAGGGCAAAGCCTTATAGCTTGGCACAGCAAGAAACAAACATCAGTGGCCCTATCAACTACGGAAGGTGAATATTTGGCGGCAGATAGTTGTTGTTCACAACTTTTGTGGATGATACAAACTCTTCATGATTTTAATGTGATATGTGAAAATGTGCCTATTATGTGTGACAATACTAGTGTAATTGATATTTCAAAAAATCTGGTGCTTCACTCTCGTACTAAGCATATTGAAGTGAGACTTCATTTTCTAAGAGATAATGTTGCTAAAGGATTAATAAAATTGATATTTGTCCCTATTGAACATCAATTGGCTTACATTTTTACAAAACCGTTAAGTGAAGAACGTTTTTATACCTTGAGAAGAGAACTTGGCATGTCTATCTATTCCTAAATGGTCCTTGTTTTCCTATAGTACTAATAACTAATATATAATCAAAAAAAAATTATTATCTAATGTGCTGTTTGAATTTAAATATTTATTTTGGTTATTTGTTTGTCTCAAGGGCATTCTAGGACTTTGATATAATTTATTTTTGCGGGAACAAAACACTACGGGGTTTGGATTTGGAAAATTCCCGATCAGTTTTTCCTTCAAACTTTTAGTTGCTTTTCTTTCTCTTTTCTTTACCCGATCATTTTTATATTTCCATAAAACCGTTCGTCTTCCCTTCTTAGCACTATCTGCTCTTTTTCCCCTTTCGACAGTTAGGGCTTCGTTGTCGAGTTGCTTTTCTTTTGGCCTCAATGGCAAAAATGAGAGGAGGGCATACGTTCAACACCGACCGAAAATCGGCTCGAAAGGAAAAGAAAGCAACCAAGGGTCCGAGGACAACCCGTCGCTCAAACCGACTTGCTGATCTGGGGATTTCATCCCAGAAGATGAAACGCCGAGGAGAATCATCGAAGGGTAAAACCCCTGAACATGTGAGTATCCCTGATTCATCCCCTCCAGTTCCTAACCCCCATGGTACTGCCCTTACATTTCGTTCCTCAAAATTTTCAAAACGATTCCAAAATCTTATGCTGAACAAGACCATTGTTTATGGTAAATTTGTTGACCCTGTCTTGTTTCATCAAATTGGGGTGTCTTCGTTATTTGAAGCTATTGGGCTTGTTGATATGTTACATCCTTCTCCCATAGCATATCGTAAGCAGTTCTTTGGTAACATGTCAGTCAAATCTGATACAATTGTCACTTATGTGCAGAATCACACTCTGTCTTTTGGGTCTGAGTTATTGAGTACTATTCTGCATATACCCTGTACTGGTATCTGCCCATTCACTCTAAAAGGACCTTTTGAATCTGATAATTTCAGTCTACTTGATCAGTTAAATTGGGTTAAAAATTCTTCTGAGTCTGAATTTGTAGAGTTACCTACTGTGGTAGAAACCTCTCCCATAAATAGTGTCATTCATAAAATTATTCGTGCCAATTTAGTTCCTCGAACTGGTGGCAGATCCGATATGACCTTTCAAGACCTCATTCTATCAGCACTAATCTTATCAGGGACGAAATTTAATTTTGCTCTGTTTGTGATCAAAAATATGGAAAGTTGTCTTAAAAACAAAACAAAATTCTTTCCATATGGTGGTTTTATTACCAAAATCTTTGAGTATTTTAACATCTCCTCGGAAAATGACGAAGCAGTCAATATCACTGATACAATAGATGAAGCCAATCTTCATCAGTCCTTATTAAAGGTGAATGTTGATGGTATGTTGGTATGGGACTTGGCTCACTCTTCAACTCTAGTTATTTATTCTAATCATCCTTCTCCACATTCCTTCCCTTCCAGTTCTGCCACTCCTCCTGACCCAAAGCATTCCGAACTCCTTTAATTCCTTCATGCTATGGACCACAAACTTGATTCTGTTATTACCACCGCTCACTCCCTCTCTACCAAGATTGACTCATTGGAGACCAAGATTCAGGACATTGACAAAAAGCTGGCAGAAGTCTTATTTGAGACTGTTCCTGTTGAAGAAAACTGAATTTTTTGATAATGACAAAGGGGGAGAGTAGTTTTGGTTGGGACCTTTGAATCTTTATGACTTCTCTACTAATCTATTATTGGTTGTAATTTGGAACTGATTGGAACTGGGTAAACATCTATTTTGATCTATGATGCATGATTTGTTGGGCTCATTTTGATCTGTGATGCATAATTTGTTGGGCTCTTTTATTTATGAAAGTATTTGGATGATATTATTATGGGATATCTGTTATTGTGTTGGTTGGATTTTATTTTGATATAATCTCTCATAACAGGTATATAGTCAATAGGCATAAATTAAGGGGGAGTCATAAATTTAGGGGGAGCATATAAATTAAATATTGTCATCATTAAAAGGGGAAAGAATGTTAGTTTATATCTTGAGAGGTTTTAATGATGATAATAAATTGGGCTTGTGTTAAATATTATAATTAGGTCTTTTGCCTTAATTGCTATTGGACTGGGTCATGTGACCAATATTTGTTTGCTGGAATCATTCGAAGTCTTGACCCAACATCTCATTACCAATCAAGTCTTGTATTTGAATTCAAAATTAATTGATTTCCTATTATATCTCTTACTAAGATTATTCCAAAGATACTTTTATATAATAGGAGTCTATTAAGGAGTCTTATGGTAACTAGGCAAATCATTCCTTCCTTATCTTTAGCTGTTTACTTTGAATATATATACTCCTTATTATCAGCTGGGTCTTTGAATTATTTTTGGAATCAATTATTCAATATTTTCAAAACATATTCTGTTGCTCCAACTATGATTGATTCATGCTAATCTATTTATCCGTCAGGAGCTAATTAGAGAGAAAGATCGGTAATTGATTCTCTGTTTTATTCATATAGCCGTTACCCTCCTTAGTATATATATATATATATATCTTCGTTTCGGCTATAACAGGTACACTAGGGAATATACTTCAGCAAGGGAAAAGCAGTAATCATCTTTAGTCTTATTGATTGAGTGTATTCCTCCTTTGAGAGCTTTTACTGTCTAGAATTTTCCAGCAAGTTAGCATCTCTTTGTAAGTTCTTTATTAGCTGGAAAATAGCCATTGTAAACCAATATCCTTTGTTACAAGTTCTGTTCACCAGTATTTGTCGGAGTGGTCGATCCATTAGTGGATAGGGTCTGTTCAAAGAGCTTTTAAGGTTGCAAAGGTGCAAGGGTTGCAGAAGTGCAAAAAGGGGCAGAGGTGCAAAAAGGGGCAGAGGTGTCCATACAAGGAGGAAAGCTTTTGTTGAACAGGGAAGTTGTTCTTATTGTATTTAATTTGAGTTTTAAATATTAATAAAAAGAGTCTCCCATACCAATTGGTATTGGACGTGGATTAGGCTACTAGATAGAAGATAGGGGCTGAACCACGTAAAAATCCTTGTATCTATGGTTTGATTATCTCGTGTTTTGATTTGATATTATTTCCTGAATAACTGAACTTAATATTGCAACGTAGATTTTCTGGCAGTGCGAAATACACTTATCCAGACACTCCTCATATCACTTTATTCTGTCTGCGTTATAAGAAAAGTGAAATTTGCTCTAAAGTAGACACAATAAACTATTTTCCAAACTGTCTGTTTTAGTCCAGAATCTAAAAATTAAAAAATTGGTCATTGTTGATTACTTTTGGCTTAGAAACCTTTTCAGCCCCCCTCTAGGTGTGCTTATACACGGAATTACAGTTTTCAAATGATTCAAGTTATGAGATGCATGTATGGTTTTAAAGAAAGAGTCGATGCCAGTTTTAACTCGACAAGACTAATTGTGATAGATTGATTGATTTACAAGTCTTTCAATATAGAACTGTTAACGCTATCCTATGCCAAGTATTTGGTATGGATTCAAAGGTAAGTTTGTCTATGAACAAACAAATGTATTTTCATCGATTATTCGATGGACACGTGAGGTTGCCAAAACTTAAACGTACATACGTTTAAGGGATGTAGTGTTGATCAACATAGAGTACTATAGGTTGATCATGTAGAAGTGCTCGTAAGCTATACCGAAATTACGGACTTCGTGTCGAGTTTTCCTTTTTAAAGAAACTATGAAACGCTCATGGTCTTGGACCAGAATTGATATTTTATTGAATATTGTCATTGTAAAACGTTTTGAAGGAAAAAGGAATGCTAATTTGAATTATCGATAGTACTTCGTAACTATTATCCAGTTACTACAGATATACGATTCCTATATTTCAAGCATGCTTTTTAAATGAAATTGTTGTACTTGCTAAACTTGTTATGCTCACTCTTGCTTTAACCATATGAATGCAGCTAAGGACGAGTGATAAGTAGGTTTTATACCTACTTATCTGGTATCTGTTACTTAAATTAGTTGCTTAAACTTATGTTTCTTAGTTACTTTTCATACATTTTATATTATTTTGTAGGCTATGACATAATATTGGCATGAAGAAGCAAGGGAAAACAATTCGGACATCTTTTGGACCAAAATATGCAAGCAAGTGCAAGAAAGGAATATTGAAGGACTTTTAACACCAAGTTGGATGCATGTTCTTGGCTTGGAACTTGGATATTATTGTAGATTTACTTCTTAGATTTCCGGAACATCTTGAATCATCCCAATCGGAGTTCGGATGCGAGAGTTATGACCTTTTAATCAACAAAGATCAAAGCTAAGAGTTGTCATGCTTGCCATTTACATAGCATCTACTTCAAGCTTGATTTCCGCCTTGCTCCAGCCTGAGTCTGTCAATTGTTAAAGAATAAAAGTTGTAGATCTCGTCAATATCTTCGATTTGATAGGTGGCATGCCCCGTAACTCCTAGCCGATCAAAAGTTATGCCTGTTTTACCAAAGGACATCGTAGCAAAAAATAGCGTAGCACGGATCGCGCTAGTCCATCAGTTCCTCTGCTACAGTAGCGCGGGCAGCGCCCAGAATGGCTTGGGGACAGCGCGGGGTGCGTTAGGCGGTGGGAAGACAGCTGAATTGGGTTATTTGATATCCAATTTGAGCTAGAATAGGATTCTTAGTTGCCTAACTTGTTTGGGTATCCATTAGAACTATAAATACATGATGAGAGGCATAAAAGAGCGGAGAGATAGATTAGTTTTGGAAGATTCCATTAGATTAGATTAGAGTAAATTAGATCAATACACTTGTTCTTGTTAGATTTGGAGATTGAAGCAACTTGGAGACCATTGAAGATTCAAAGTAGGAGCATGGAGGGAGCATTAAATCAACAGACAATAGATTATATCTTTTCATCTTTTTCTATCTTTGTCTTTTAATGATTATTCAATTGTGAATTCTTAGTTTTAATTCAATAATCATGAACTAATTCTTTGTTTGAGATTACAATGGATCTTATTGTGTAGTTAATTTTAATATGCTTCGCTATCAATTATTATGTTCTATTGTGAGGATTGTCTATTGTGATTTAGACTTAATTGTTTAATTGATTGACCATCAATTACCGTGATAATCTTTATGAACTCGAGAGATGAAGTATATATTTAGATCTAATCATGATAGCATGTGTTTGTGATTTCTGTATAGATGGAATTCATGATTTGTGTTTAGGATAGAGATATGCCTTTACGCCATATGTAATCTTATAGAGAACTTGTGTTTTAAATAATTTTTAATTGTAATTCACATAGAGATATAGTGGATTAGTTAATTAGGGTGTCTTGCTTAATTCTATCATCTATGGATTTAAGTGAATATGGGTATTATGCATCGAGAGGTAATTTTATCTGCTTTAGTGTTCTTGATTAACAATTCACGATAGAAAATAACTGATGAGAAGTGTGTTAACTTAAATGAACCAATAAGTGAAGTTGAGATCTTAAATCTCTGTAATCTGATTTTTAATTAGTGGTAATTAGAATTAGTGTAATTAAATAATTTAATTTATATAATTTGAAATTCATTTGTTTAACTAAGATTGAGTTGGTTACAGGTTAGTACTTGGTAATTCTTATTAAATAATTCCTCGTGGGAACGATACTCTACTTTCACTGTATTACTTGTTGACCACGTATACTTGCGTGTTGTGCGTAATTAGATTTTACCCAACAAGTTTTTGGTGCTTAGTCTATATTTTAACTAGTTAGTTGGTTTTCACATTACTTGCAAAATTTTTGAAAACTTTTACACATTTCCATTTGTTTAACCAGTTGGGATTGAAATTTTTTTGGCTAACCGCTTGTGAAAGATATCATTGCAACTTGAGAAATCTTATTTGAGCATCATTCGAAGTGATAAATAGGCACTCACATAAGTTTGGGGGAAATTTATTGGAACCTTCCCGAGTTGAATAATTGAATCTTGTGGTGGGTCGAGATGGAGCGCAAAACGTACTCCCCATAAACACAGACACGAGATGGAGCGTAAAACGAACTCGTTCGAGGAAAAGTGGAAAGTGAGATGGAGCATAAAACGCACTCACTAAATAGTGAAAAAAAATATGTATGTTTGAAATACTTGGGAAGGGTTCTTACGTGCTTAAAAGTTTAAATATCTAGTTGATCCTCAAGGAAAATTTGTGCTATGTCTATAGTAGCGGTGATTGATGTGATAAGAAGTTTTGAAAGTCGTTTTTGAAAATCTTTTATTAGTATTGGTTGATCTAATCTAAATCATGACTGGTTTGAACATATGGATGCATACACGCACTTAAAGGATCAAGAGTAGATGTGAATCTAATGAAAGTTGTCGAAATTTTAGACATAACATTGTTTTGAAATCTTCCATGGGTTATCATTTTTTGTAACCTTTGAGGCCATTGATCGAATTCATATTTATTCATTGTTTGGGTGGATCATTAATAGAGGATGAATCTGTCTAATTTGTGTTTTTGCTTGAGGACAAGCAAATGTTTAAGTTTGAGGGTATTTGATAAGTAGGTTTTATACCTACTTATTCGGTATCTGTTACTTAAATTAGTTTCTTAAACCTATGTTTCTTAGCTACTTTTCATACATTTTATGTTATTTTGTAGGCTATGACATAACATTGGCATGTAGAAGCAAGGGAAAGTAATTCAGACATCTTTTGGACCAAAATACACAAGCAAGTGCAAGAAGGGAATATTGAAAAACTTTTAACACCAAGTTGGATGCATGTTCATGGCTTGGAACTTGGATATTATTGTAGATATACTTCTTAGCTTTCTGGAACATCTTGAATCATCCCAATCGGAGTTCGGATGCGAGAGTTATAACCTTTTTATCAACAAAGATCAAAGCTAAGAGTTGTCATGCTTGCCATTTACATAGCATCTACTTCAAGCTTGATTTTCGAGTTGCTCCAGCCCGAGTCTTTCAATTGTTAAAGAATGAAAGTTGTAGAACTCGTCAATATCTTCGATTTGATGGGTGGCAGGCCCCGTAACTCCTAGCGGATCAAACGTTATGCCTGTTTTACCAAAGGACGTCGCAGTAGAAAATAGCTTAGCGCGGACCGCGCTAGGGCCGTGCTAGTCCATCAGTTCCTCTACTACAGTAGCACGGGCAGTGCCCAGAATGGCTTGGGGACAGCGCGGGGCGCGCTAGGCGGCGAGAAGACAGCTGAATTGGGTTATTTGATGTCTAATTTGAGCTAGAATAGGATTCTTAGTTGCCTAACTTGTTTGGGTATCCATTAGAACTATAAATACATGATGAGAGGCATAAAAGAGAGGAGAAATAGATTAGTTTTGGAAGATTCCATTTGATTATATTAGAGTAAATTAGATCAAAACACTAGTTCTTGTTAGATTTGGAGATTGAAGCAACTTGGAGACCATTGAAGATTCAAAGTAGGAGCAATGAGTGAGCATCAAATCTATAGACAATAAATTATATCGTTTCATCTTTTTCTATCTTTGTCTTTTAATGATTATTCAATTGTGGATTCTTAGTTTTAATTCAATAATCATGAACTAATTCTTTGTTTGAGATTACAATGGATCTTATTGTGTGGTTTATTTTAATATGCTTCGCTATCAATTATTATGTTCTATTGTGAGGATTGTCTATTGTGATTTAGACTTAATTGTTTAATTGATTGGCCATCAATTACCGTGATAATCTTTATGAACTCGAGAGATGAATTATAGATTTAGATCTGATCATGATAGCATGTGTTTGTGATTTCTGCATAGATGGAATTCATGATTTGTGTTTAGGATATAGATATGCCTTTACGCCATATGTAATCTTATAGAGAACTTGTGTTTTAAATCCTTTTTAATTGTAATTCACATAGAGATATAGTGGATTAGTTAATTAGGGTGTCTTGCTTAATTCTATCATTTATGGATTTAAGTGAGTATGTGTATTATGCATCGAGAGGTGATTTTATCTGCTTTAGTGTTCTTGATTAACAATTCACGATAAAAAATAATTGATGAGAAGTATGTTAACTTAAATGAAGCAATAAGTGAAGTTGTGATCTTAAATCTCCGTAATCTGATTTTTAATTAGTGTAATTAAATAATTTAATTTATATAATTTGAAATTCATTTGTTTAAATAAGATTGAGTTGGTTACAAGTTAGTACTTGGTAATTCTTATTAAATAATTCCTCGTGGGAACGATACTCTACTTTCACTGTATTACTTGTTGACCACGTATACTTGCGTGTTGTGCGTAATTAGATTTTACCCAACAAGTTTTTGGTGCCATTGCCGGGGAGTTAGTTTAATATATTTTTGCCAATATTAGCTTCAATCAAATTAGTCTTAATTTAAACAATTTTTTTCTTTATTTATTTTTATTTTATTTTATTATCTTCTTATTTTTCTCTCGTTTTAGGTACCATGGCTAGATTCAATTATCAATGGCCGTATACGAGAATGACTCAGGCAAGGGGAGCAGGGATTGATGGTCTCAATGCATTTGCTGCAATGTCAGCACAGATTAAAGAACTTTCGAGGAAGTTGGACGTTTTTGCAGCCCAAAGGAGTCGAAGGATGGCAGTTATGTGTGACTATTGTGCTGACAATCACCCGAGTAATCAATGCACCATCAATCTTGGGCCGGTACATTATCGTGGTAACTACCTCAATCAGTATGTATATGATAATTATGATTAAGTTTAGGGGTATCACTCGGATTCTTCATGGAGCTATACTTATGAAGACCAATACTCTACTCCAAATCTAACATACACGCAGAAATTCTCATATCCACCTCCAATGCGACAAGAAGACAATTTAGAGTTGAAGGAATTCATGTTAAGGATTATAGCAAACCAAGAGGAGAGGATGATGAGTCAAGAAATATCGAGCCATAATTTTCAGCACCAGATGGAACAACTCATCACCACTTCAACTCATGGTCCTCAATACATGGATTCCAAAACTGAGACAGATAATTCAAGTTTGGAGGATTTGTGGTTCAAATTTATAGCATCAACTGAGGAGAGGATGATTAATCAAGAGCAGTCAATTCAGAATCAAGAGATAGCAATTCAAAATCTTCAAAATAAGATAGATCAATTGACCAAAGTCGTCAGCAACCTTCCTCGAAACAATTGGTGTTATGATGAGGATTCCAAGATTGATAAAGTGCTAGAACCAAATCTGCAACCGGATGAGCCACAAGATATAGGAAGTGTGGAGACAATTGGGGATAATGAAATAGAGGTCCACGAAGATCTAAATGGGTCTCCACCAAAGATCAAAGAGTCAGTCAGATTTGTAAAATCATGCCCACTTGGTAGTCATGTCGTCGGCAAAAATCTTGTTGACATAAGAGTGAGTACAATTTTGAATCCATGGTGGGAAGAGAAAGAGAAGATAGACGAAGAGCCCATTGTGTGTGATAAGCTTCCATGCCCCAAAGTGATCACATACACAATGGAGAAAACACCTACCTGTTAGACGTTCTTGATTGAGATCATACCAAATCAGAGCATGCTAGGTGACTTTGATGCATTGGCCATCATAAATGGGAACCTACCAAAAGCTATATTATTTCCGATGGATGGAGGGTTCCTCCATTACCAAAGAGGAATTGGATAGCGTTAACCAGAAAAAGTCAGGATGAAAGACTGTAAATCAAGCGCTGACTAGGAGGCAACCTAGGAATTTTTTATTTTTTATTTATTTATTTATTTATTATTTATATGCTTTCCTATTTTATTTAGTAGATATGAATCACGTTATATTCCAAAGTTCTATTCTAATCCATGTTGTCTCTCTTCATTGCATGTATTGGAGGTTCAATGGACATTCAAAAGATTATGAAAAGGTTATTCAAGTTAAATTCAAGTGTGGTGCCCGATTCATTCCAATGTGCTTAACCTATTCTTCAAACTTTGCAGACAAGGAGATAAATTGCTATATGTCAGGGAAGTCCTCTATTTTAATCTTTCATATAGCCATTGAGGACAATGTCTATTTTAAGTTTGGGGGTATTTATCATGTTTAGTATTTACTTGGGTAATGTTTTGATGGAATTTGATTTTGGCCAACGATAAGTGGGTGGTTGATATTGTTAACTCTTGGAGAATTGATAAGCATGCTTAGTCTATATTTTAACTAGTTATTTGGTTGTCACATTACTTGCGAAATTTTTGAAAACTTTTACACATATCCATTTGTTTAGTCAGTTGGGATTGAAATTTTTTTGGCTAACCGCTTATGAAAGATATCATTGCAACTTGAGAAATCTTATTTGAGCATCATTCGAAGTGAAAAATAGGCACTCACATAAGTTTGGGGGAAATTTATTGGAACCTTCCCGAGTTGAATAATTGAATCTTGTGGTGGGTCGAGATGGAGCGCAAAACGTACTCCCCATAAACACAGACACGAGATGGAGCGTAAAACGAACTCGTTCGAGGAAAAGTGGAAAGTGAGATGGAGCATAAAACGCACTCACTAAATAGTGAAAAAAAATATGTATGTTTGAAATACTTGGGAAGGGTTCTTACGTGCTTAAAAGTTTAAATATCTAGTTGATCCTCAAGGAAAATTTGTGCTATGTCTATAGTAGCGGTGATTGATGTGATAAGAAGTTTTGAAAGTCGTTTTTGAAAATCTTTTATTAGTATTGGTTGATCTAATCTAAATCATGACTGGTTTGAACATATGGATGCATACACGCACTTAAAGGATCAAGAGTAGATGTGAATCTAATGAAAGTTGTCGAAATTTTAGACATAACATTGTTTTGAAATCTTCCATGGGTTATCATTTTTTGTAACCTTTGAGGCCATTGATCGAATTCATATTTATTCATTGTTTGGGTGGATCATTAATAGAGGATGAATCTGTCTAATTTGTGTTTTTGCTTGAGGACAAGCAAATGTTTAAGTTTGAGGGTATTTGATAAGTAGGTTTTATACCTACTTATTCGGTATCTGTTACTTAAATTAGTTTCTTAAACCTATGTTTCTTAGCTACTTTTCATACATTTTATGTTATTTTGTAGGCTATGACATAACATTGGCATGTAGAAGCAAGGGAAAGTAATTCAGACATCTTTTGGACCAAAATACGCAAGCAAGTGCAAGAAGGGAATATTGAAGGACTTTTAACACCAAGTTGATTTATTGTAGATTTACTTCTTAGCTTTCCGGAACATCTTGAATCATCCCAATCGGAGTTCGGATGCGAGAGTTATGACCTTTTTATTAACAAAGATCAAAGCTAAGAGTTGTCATGCTTGCCATTTACATAGCATCTACTTCAAGCTTGATTTCCACCTTTCTCCAGCCCGAGTCTGTCAATTGTTAAAGAATGAAAGTTGTAGATCTTGTCAATATCTTCGATTTGATAGGTTCCAACCCCCGTAACTCCTAGCGGATCAAAAGTTATGCCTATTTTACCAAAGGACATTGCAGCAGAAAATAGCGTAGCGCGGACCGCGCTAGGCGGCGGGAAGACAGCTGAATTAGATTATTAGATTCCCAATTTGAGCTAGAATAGGATTCTTAGTTGCCTAACTTGTTTGGTATCTATTAGAACTATAAATACATGATGAGAGGCATAAAAGAGAGGAGAGATAGATTAGTTTTGGAAGATTCCATTAGATTAAATTAGAATAAATTAGATCAAAACACTAGTTCTTGTTAGATTTGGAGATTGAAGCAACTTGGAGACCATTGAAGATTCAAAGTAGGAGCAAGGAGGGAGCATCAAATCTACAGACAATAGATTATATCTTTTCATCTTTTTCTATTGTTATCTTTTAATGATTATTCAATTGTGGATTCTTAGTTTTAATTCAATAATCATGAACTAATTCTTTGTTTGAGATTACAATGGATCTTATTATGTAGTTTATTTTAATATGCTTCGCTATCAATTATTATGTTCTATTGTGAGGAAATTCTATTGTGATTTAGACTTAATTGTTTAATTGATTGGCCATCAATTATCGTGATAATATTTATGAACTCGAGAGATGAAGTATAGATTTAGATCTGATCATGATAGCATGTGTTTATGATTTCTGCATAGATGGAATTCATGATTCATGTTTAGGATAAAGATATGCCTTTACGCCATATGTAATCTTATAGAGAACTTGTGTTTTAAATCCTTTTTAATTGTAATTCACATAGAGATATAGTGGATTAGTTAATTATGGTGTCTTGCTTAATTCTATCTTCTATGGATTTAAGTGAGTATGGGTATTATACATCGAGATGTGATTTTATCTGCTTTAGTGTTCTTGATTAACAATTCACGATAGAAAATAATTGATGAGAAGTGTGTTAACTTAAATGAAGCAATAAGTGAAGTTGTGATCTTAAATCTCCGTAATCTGATTTTTAATTAGTGGTAATTAGAATTAGTGTAATTAAATAATTTAATTTATATAATTTGAAATTCATTTGTTTAAATAAGATTGAGTTGGTTACATGTTAGTACTTGGTAATTCTTATTAAATAATTCCTCGTGGGAACGATACTCTACTTTCACTGTATTACTTGTTGATCACGTATACTTGCGTATTGTGCGTAATTAGATTTTACCCAACAAGGAGTGAATCGAAGTTTCCAGTAGAGATAAAGGCAAGGCGAAGACGAATGATTAGTTTATCTTGTAATAGACTAGTAAGTATAAGTATTATATTATGATGAACAAAAAATGTAATGGTTTAAGAACCTGGGAACGAGATTTATTATTATTAATGTAATAAGAATGTCGTTGGAACACATATTTTGATATCGTTTCATTAGAATGAATGTACAGTTATGAGTACCGTGTAGCACCATTTATCGGGTTGAAAAAGACCCGGATTTGGGGGCGTCACAGGTTGGTATCAAAGCATTAGGTTATAAAACTTAAGGGGGGGAGAACCTTAGGCTAATAACCTCGTTAAGGAAGAGAAGTCTGAAGGAAGTAAACTCGAGCTTTACTTGAGTTGAATGAGTCAATAAGGTATTGAGGAAACTCAGTACTGAAAGATTTAAAAGATAGAAAGTAACCCTAAATAAATTAAATGTGATTTGTGCTTATGCTATTGTGTGTTATGTACTAATCAACATATGTGTTATTGTAGGATGTCGAACGATAGCCTAATGTATAGAGATATACACGTGGTGAACGACGAGTTGGTGAACATAGTAGAGGCTATACCCATGCCAATAGCGGAGGTACCATTAGTGATTCTAGAGGAGTCAGAACCAGATGAGTACTTTTCTGAGGAGAACTACTCCGAGGGAGCGATGGATATAGCATCATATCTTCGTATGATGAACGATGTGGAGGTCCTCCAATGGAGGTAACGTCGGTTGGTACGGTGGTACCTATACCAGAGTCATCACCTCTAAATACAAGGAGATCATTGTATCTGGCAGAGCTTAACAAGAATGTGCAACTGAGTACAGTTGTGCAGAATTAGAGTGAGGAGATTAATTATCTCCATGAAGCTAAGGTGTCTGCAGAAGCAGATTTTGAGTCAGAGCAAGATAAACAGGTGCTTATGACAGAGCAGGCTAGGGACTATAAGGAAGAGGCCGATGAGCTTCGCAGGGAACTGGGGGAGAAGGACCGGAATATAGCACGGATGTCTTACATCCATGAGAGTGCTCATAAAGATTTCAAGATGAGAGTTGCTTGTTATTCCATTGAGTCAGGACAAAACCGTCGTATGATTAGTCGGGATATTGTAACGAAGATAGCGGATGAGAAACACGAAGATGCTGTTATGCATTATTAAAAGTCTAGAGTTATAAATATGTGTGTAGTGACGTAAAACCCTCTTTTATATAAAAGGGTAGTCTATTTGTAAATCTCCACTTTTGTGAAGTTCAATTGCGGGATAGAAAATGTAATAGCTTTTGGCTATGGAAAATAAATTGTAAATAGTTTCAAACTATGAAGCAGCATATGAATATAAAGAAGTTTTCTTTTAATATGCTTTGTTATGGTATGAGTTGGTATATGGCGAATAATAACGAAGTACGTAAGTAGATCATAAAGAAATTTTTATTTATTTAATTAGCATAATGTCGCCTAGGAGAAGACAACGTAATCAGGAAGTAGAATCACCTAACGATAATGAAGGGGGTCAGAACAACCCTATGCATGAGTTCGTTAATTTATTAATGGTTGAATTTAACCAAACCGAGGGTATAGTAACCACGGAACCTAGAGTAGCCAGAATGACTACCTTTAAAGAGTTTAAAAGCTTAGGTCCGCCGGAGTCAAAGGAATGATGGACCCTTTAGAGACCCAGACTTGGGTAAAAGGAAATAAAGAAAGCGTTTGTTATTACAAACGTAGCTAGGTGCAAAGGATTTCTTTTGCGACTTACATAACGAAGGGGAAAGCCAACTTTTGGTGGGATCCTCACCAGGGGGAGGCTAGAACAGATGCGGCAGCATGGGAACAATTCAAGAAGGTTTTCTTCGAGAATTATTTCCCTACAAGCGTGCAAGGGAGGATGGGGATTATGTTCTTAGAACTTAAACTAGGGGACGTGACGGTTCACCAGTACGCGGCCAAATTCAATAAATTGGCAAGAGTTGCTCCACACCAAGTGGACACTGAGGAGAGGAAGGCTCGTAGGTTTGAGTAGGGCCTGAAACCTTGGCTCTATAGTAGGATTACGGTGTTCCAGAGGGCTCCCTATGGAACCATTCCGGAGAAGGTGATTATTGTGGAGGGTGGTAGTGAGGCGTTGACCCAATACCACAAAAGAGAGGAAGAATAAGAATAAGGGAGAGGGAAGAGAGTAGGGTTATTAGTAGTGGTAAGTTAACCATTATTGAACCACTATCGTCGAGTAAACCTATGGGCCGTGCTTTTAATATGACGGTCCAGGATGCGATTGCATCAGCGGATGTAGTAGCAGGTATCATTCCAGGCAATACAATGAATGCTTATGTGTTATTTGGTTGGAGTGCTACTTTTCTATTATAGCATGTGAATTGCTAAGTGATTAACCTCATTCCCGAAGGGGATTATAAATACATTTAAGAGTTAAGGTAGAGAAGAAGAACATAGCTCTCATTGAATATGTCGTGGAAATAATTTCATGAATAATAAATGTAAGAAAGTATCAGTAGATAAGTACCGATAAAGTTAAGAGAATTTGAAGTAATTCTTGGTATGAATGTTTTGATTAACCATAGAGCTTTAATAAATTGTTTAAGGAAAAGTATGAAACTTTGGTTTTCTAAGAAACCCAAGGTAGTAATTTACGGTGATAAATCACCAAAACTTTCTTGTTGTCTAAATCATGACGCAATCTAGAAGGATGTTAAGATAAGTTTAGGTTGTGGTACAATCGTAACCTTTGATGATTGACATATGGGAGCCGGGCTAAACAATTCCTTCAGAGAGCGAAGGTATATACGAAACTGGCAACCGATCTAACTCACTGTGATGGCAGTGTAGATGAGACGGGAATTTGTTTGTTGGTTATTTGTGGGAAACCACTCAGAGTACCATATGGACTACTAGCAGAGAAGCGATGTGTGTTGATTCCTAGAGAAGTAATAAGAAGAAGATAAGAATGTAAATCATCGAAGATGCTGAATGTATTAAGTAAGACATCTCCGTATGTCATGAAACTATAAGCCGGTAATGAAAGTAGGTCGCATAAACTTAGGTCAAATGAACGCGAACCCTAAGAAATAAAGTTAAGTAAACCAATGTGTAAGTCAAATATATGACTATTTGGTTAACGGTTAAGAGTAAATACCCATGGCCCATAATCGATGATCTAATTGATCAGTTGAAAAGGGGCAAAGAATTTTTCTAAGATAGATCGTGTACAGGGTATCGTCAGTTGAAAGTAAGGAAGAAGGTGGCAAATTGATAAGTACTCTTGTGAGGTGCTATGGTTAAAGGTACCATTAACGTCACATAATTTAAAAGGAAGGTTAAGTGAGGCACCTGTATTATGCTTAACAGATGATACGAGGAATTTTGTAGTGTATCTCGATGTTTCGCATAGATGACGAGATTGTGTGCTCTTGTAGCATGGCAAGGTCATTGCGTATGCATCACGCCAATTAAAGGATTATGAGAAGGTCTATCCTACTTATGATCTATAATTGGCAGCTGTAGTTTTTGAAAAAAAAATATATGAAGATAATATTTGTACGGGGAGAAGTGTGAGTTATACACGAACTATAGAAGTCTGGAATATATCGTCACATAGAAGGAGTTGAATATGCGATAGAGAGAGAACTATGATATCTTATATCGTACAGGGAAGGTAAAATTAGAAGACGACACGTTAAGTAAGGAAGGGTAGTGAAAAGCTATCGATGTTAACAACTCATAATGAGTTAATAACGGAAATGGCGAAAATGGAGTTAGAAATTAAATTATGGAATGGAGTAGTAGAAATGTTATTCACAACATAGACTCAATCCACGATAATGGAACGAGTTAAGTAAGTACAATTAGGTAAACGAGGAATGCAGACAAATGAAGAAGAGGATGCAAGATAAAGAGAAGACTAAGTATAATCTTGGTTTGAGGGAGAAATTTGAGTTCCAAATAACTAGGAATTAAAAGAAGGACTAATAAAGGGAAGATAGCGTAATATGTTAATAAGTGGTTAACTTCCAACTCAAACTACTGATAGGAAGTGACAAGTCATGTAAATTAAGATAATACCTTCGGTGAAGGTGAAATGAAAGAACCACAATGTCGAAGAAGCATTGTGGGAACTCAAGATTAAAATAAATAAATTTTTTCCTCATTTGTTTATTTTAAGTATAGCGAGATTCTGGGGACAGAATCCTTATAAGGAGGGAAGAATGTAGCGCCCGAGAAAAATTAGATTTTTAGGAAAATTAAAATTTTGTTTAATTATGAGGATTAAATGAATTTAATTGATTATTTAAGGGAGTAAGCTATTTGAAGGTCGTTCTATGACCTAGACATGTCATAACGACGTAGTATTTTGGCTACGTGATAGAATTAAAGTGTTTGAATTTTTAAGACGAAAACAAAAGTTTTCCGAGAATTTTTTTGAAAAACAGTATTCACGCATTTCTGCTCGGGAATTATTTTTGAACTTCCGAAAAATACGTAACGATAAAATATCGATGTGAGATGGAATATCCAATAATATTTCAGTTATAAAAAATGCAATTTTTTACCTACGGACTTAAAACCTAACGATTAGGGAAAATGATTTACGAGAAGGAATTTAAATATGATTAATGAATTAAACAATGATCGTATAATACGTAGGTATTATACGAAGTAATGAATACGAGTACGATACGAGATATTATACGAGTATGTGTGGATGATGGTATGACGTATATGTTGAATTAGTATATGAGTTAAAATACGAGATTAATACGTATAATATATGTTATAAGGCTTTAAGCCAAAAGAAAGGAATTTGTAGGATTTGTTAAGTATTATGTTAGCCCAAGTATGGAAATAGTTAAGTCCAATGTGAATTAATATGCAAGCCCAATAGTTTGTAATGGGAAGCCCAAAGTAATTTAATGCAAGCCCAAATGATTAAGTTAAGTTAATTAAAACTAAGCCCAAGCTAAGATCCAAAGTGATGAGCAAGTAAAGGAAACTTAATGGCTAAGTGTTGTGGTAATCAAGTAAGCTTAATGGCTAAGTTAAGTAATGACTAAGTAAATAATGTGGTGAGCAAGTAAAGGATAAGTTATGTGATTAGCAAGAATACTTAATGGTTAAGTAAAGGTGGTGGCCAAGTTAACTTAAGGGCTAGGTAATGAATAGTAAGGAGGTGGATGGTCTAATGACCATTAAGCCCTCAACTAGGATTTCCTATAAATAGAAGAGAAGCTAGCTCATTTGTTGGTTTTCTTTTCATCCAACTCTTTACAACTTAATTGTTAGAGAGAATAAGTGAGAATAAGTTAGTTTTCATCTAATAACTCATAGCTTATTGGTTAGAGAGAAAAAGTTACAAAAGCTAGAACAAGTTAGCCTTTGAGAATTCAAGAAGCAAGAAGGAGATTAAAGCTAGGGCAAGTGATCTTCATAGGTAAGAACTTAAACCATAATTCTCTTTGTCTTCAATTGTTAGAGGAGGGGGTAGTGGTAGAACATGTATACTAAGGAATGATAAGAAATGATTAATTAATGGATTTAAGCCGTTTAAGTCATGAATAAGCTAATTGTAATCATATAAGTTATGAAACAAGGAAGAACTTGTAGGAACTTGTCTTGTGTTGTAATAATAAGGTTGTATAATAATAAGAAGCAAGGATGATGGTTAAAAGATTTAAGCTATGATAAAGTCATGCAAAGTAAATTCATAAGTAGTTTATACTTTTATAAGTTATAAACTCACAAAGAATAAGTAATAACTTATTATATTTATAAGTTAATGATGTATGGATGTCAAGATGTTAGTATGTTGGAATGAATCCATTTGAAATGATGAACAAATAATAAGAAACGAAGTTTTGCCGGAATTCACACGATTGGACGATAATCGTCGAATTCGTGAAATTCTCGGAATGGAAGTCAAATTTTGTTATTAAGCTTGGAAACATTGGTTTTCAATGGAGATAAGTCTTATTTGGCATTATAGAGTTGCGGACTCGAAAATGGTCGGATTCCGACTTAGAACGAAGAAACGAGCATTGAACGTTCACGAACGTTTATTGTTTTCGTTAAAAATGGAATAATAGGTGAATTTTTAGCAAAAAAAGTCGAATCGATAAATTTCTTGCATGACCACGTAGAGTATGTAATTTGTGAACCGTAGGCTCTTGAATGAGCCAATTCGGACTTATAACGAAGAAGTTATGAGCCCGGGAATCTCACATAAAAATTTAACTATCAAATTTTTTCTGGTGCTGAGCACTGGCGCCGCGGCACCAGTCAAGGCCAAGAAAGTCACGCCGCAGCACCAGAAAGGGGTGTGAGCTACTAAAGTTTAGCACCGTAGCGCGACAAATAATGAAGGGACTCGCGCCGTAGCGCCGAGTCCCGTGTCCAAGCCCTAATGGTAACGCCGCAGCGCGGCATAACAAGGGATCACTGGCGCCGCAGCGCCAACCTCACAACCTAGACAATAAAGAACGGTTACAAGTAGAGCTTGAATGGAAATTGTTTAGAAATGAACTAAAGGACTTAATAAAACATTGTTAAGTCATAATTAAACCTCAAGTATGATCACTTAGAGTTAAAGGAAGTTAATTGAATTTGAACGGGAACGATGTACAATAAGTGTACTTAACTAATGACGATCGAGTTTCGATTAATAACGTAAGAATGTTAGTAAGCCGTGCAGAAGGATGATTAACTCGAAATGAGTTGTATTAATGGAATAATTTCAGTTAAGACATAAAAGAGAAAGAAGTTGGTAAGAACAATGTAAATTAAAACGGCAAGCCGGAACCAATAATAACAAATCTAATACATGATTAGATTGAGAAGAATAGTAAGATTCATTAGGAACCATGTATGTTCATTCATGACCTAATGTGGTATGTTATGTGGTTATGTGCTGTAGAGACCGTAAACACTCAAAAGGGAAAGTAATTATACTGTAGCAGACGCTAAAGGCATGTTTTTCTTAAATGCTTGTCTAACCTTCGTGTTAGTCAGGTTTTCAAATGATTCAAGTTATGAGATGCATGTATGATTTTAAAGAAAGAGTCGATGCCAGTTTTAACTCGGCTAGATTAATCGTGATAGATTGATTGATTTATAAGTCTTTTAATATAGAACTGTTAACACTATCCTATGCCAAGTATTTGGTACGGATTCAAAGGTAAGTTTGTCTATGAACAAATAAATGTATTTTCATTGATTATTCGATAGGCACGTGAGGTTGCCAAAACTTAAACATACATACGTTTAAGGGATGTAGTGTTGATCAACATATAGTGCTATAGGCTGATCACATAGAAGTGCTCGTAAGCTATACTGGACTTGTGGACTTCGTGCCGGGTTCTCCTTTTCAAAAAAACTATGAAACGCTCATGGTCTTGGACCAGAATTGATGTTTTACTGAATATTGTCATTGTAAAATGTTTTGAAGGAAAAGGAATGCTAATTTGAATTATCGATAGTACTTCGTAACTATTATCCAGTTACTGAAGATATACGATTCTTATGTTTCAAGCATGCTTTTTAAATGAAATTATTGTACTTGCTGAGCTTGTTATGCTCACTCTTGCTTGAACCATATGAACGAAACTAAGGACGAGCGAACCGAAGTTTCCAGTAGAGATAAAGGCAAGGCAAAGACGAATGATTAGTTTATCTTGTAATAGACTAGTAAGTATATGTATTATATTATGATGAACAAAGAATGTAATGGTTTAAGAACCTGGGAACGGGATTTATTATTATTAATGTAATAAGAATGTCGTTGGAACACATATTTTGATGTCGTTTCATTAGAATGAATGAACAGTTATGAGTACCATGTAGCACCATTTATCGGGTTGAAAAAGTCCCGGATTTGGGGGCGTCACATAGTCGACAGGAAAGAACAAGTGCTCAGAAATAAAGTGATACCTTTTGTGAAGGTGATATGGAGAAACCACAATGTTGAACATGCAACATGGGAACTTGAAGCTGAAATGATGAAAAATTACCCTGAGTTATTTGTTTAATCTATGTCTCCGATTCTGGGGACAGAATCTTTGTAAGTAGAGAAGAATGTGACAATTTGATTGTTTGAATTGTGATTCTGAGGACAGAATTCTTTTAAGGAGGGAATGATGTAACACTCCAGAATTTTAAATGTGATATTAAATATTTATTGATTTATATAAATATTAAATGGATGTGATTATCGTTTAATAAATATTTGTTCATTTGATTTAATTTTTATTTAGTTAATTATTTAATAATTGATGAATTAAGAAAATGATTAATATATTGATATTTGAATATAATGGTTAATTATTTGTATTGAGTTATGTGATTAAAAGATTTATTTAATTAATTGTGATTTGAATTAATTAAAATAAATATGAAAGCTTGATTAAATATAGTGTGACAAATAAATATATTATATGGAGTTATTAAAATAAATTAAAGTAGTTAATTTAGTATTTAACAAACAAGGCTTAATATATTAATTCTTTAATATATTTAAAGAGTTTTTGCCAAGCAAGCCTTATGGCTTTTGGGATTTCTAGTTTATTTAAATTAAATAAAATAAGTAAAATAAATTAAAATAATAAATATAATATTTATATTATATACGTTAGTAACCAATTTTGCAATTAGTAGTGTTATTAAGTATCAATTTTATTCTTGCGCTTGAATATCAGTTGATTTCCTTATTATTACGCATTCTATTTTTCAAGTTTGAGAATACCGAGTTTGTGAGAGCTTTAGATAGAATTGAGAGAGAAAGAGAGAATCTTAAGAATTTGCATAACAATTTCAGTAATTGGCAGCAATTGTGTTGATAATTGAAGGTATGTTCTACAACTTGGATATTATATATATGTTTATGAGTATTACTGTGACGCCCCCAAAATTAGGTATACATCACCCATCTTGGGTCGCCAGATACATGGTACTGAATACAAATACAACTTAATAATACAACTGTCGTGTACAATACGACAAAACATAAACTGTGAGTTTGAATACAAATATTATCTTCTAGAGAGTATTCATACTCAAAAGGAGTCCCCATTACATTTATTAACACACCATTACATAGAATAGTGAGGACTACTAACTAATACTATCATTCGGACCATCACTCCGTTCCCCGACTTGCCCCAGCTACGTTCTCATTTCCTGAAGAGAACAGTGAAAGAAAGGGTGAGCTCAACTAGCCCAGTAAAAATATTATGACTAAGATAATGCAGAATAAATTATCATTAGCCTTCAACAATGTTAAACTGATAAAATATAATAGACATCAAGTTTAACTGCAGCGGAACAAGCAATCCATTAAAAGAGTCAAGTAGAAAATAAACTCTACTATCTTTTATGATTTAAAAGGTTTTTCAACACTGTGATCGCTGGGACTCAGCTTAATAAAATAATCCACATCATCGAATCACCTCTGCACTACGGCCAAGGATATTCGTGTATTCATTAATGGTCATGATCATGCTAATAACTCTCCATCAACGCACTACGGGCCAATGAGGACTTTTACCACATCATTTGTAACATTACGGTCATGATTATACCGAATAATCCCTGGTCATAATCATACCAAGTCTATCTATGCACTACAGGCCACATATGACTTTTAACATTTTATAAACATGAGGATGATGACAATGATATAAGAATTCAATAAAACAAGTTCAAGAATTAATTTATCCAAGAATTAACAACGTCCAAATTGTCAACATGATACTGCTTTGTGGAGTAAAATTCAAGAATGTTTAGAAGAATATTTTCATGAAAAGATACTGGATGAAACGCAATTATCAAGGATATTCCACAAATTTCATGGAGTATAGAAGTCAAAACTTAACCAACTGAGTATAATAAAGAATGGAATAACAAAAGAAATCACCATGCATGCGATAGACCGCACAGACAGGTTATTCCAACAGAATAATAAATAATGGAACCAGGTTCGGCGTAAATGCACAGAAATGATATTCCGACAGAATAATAAATAATGGAACCAGCACAGACAGGATATTCCGACAGAATAATAAATAATGGAACCAGGTCCGGCGTAAACGCACAGACATGATATTTCGACAGAATAATAAATAATGGAACCAGGTCCGGTGTAAAACACACAGACATGATGTTCCAACAGAATAATAACAAGACGGAACTAGGTCCGGTGTAAAACACACAGACAAGATGTTCCAACAGAATAATAATAAAAACGGAACCAGGTCCGATGTAAAACACACAGACAGGATGTTTCAACAGAATAATAGAAGAATATCACCAAGTATAGGGTAGACCGCATATACAGGTTATTCTAACATAATAATAAGAAATGGAATAACAACAGTTCTCTTCACGAATAAGAAAGAATAACACCCCTTACCGTTTTAAAGAAGAGCTGAAATAAGGAAGTAGTTAAGTAGCAGAATACTCTTCTTCTTCTCTCTCTATAGTTTCTCTCTCTAAGAGTTCAGTGAATTCGTAAGAAATAATAAAGGAATGAGCTGCTATTTATAGAAAAATAGAATACATAGTAACTAATCCATGAACGGTCCAGATTGATTACTTTAATCTGACGGTCCATATTTAAAGAAAAATCTTTTATATAAAATATAATATATTCTATTTATAGAATAACTTTAATAAAGTATTCTGTTTTATATAAAAAGATGTTTCTGTTTTATTACGTTAATAATACGAATAAAACAAAACGTCATTATCGCTAAATAATTCATATTATTAACTGACAATAATTGAATCAAACTAAGTGACTTCTCACATAAGCATAAATAATCAATACCGTGTGCTATTATGCAACCACACGTATTATTGTACTTTTACTACCGAGTAGTTCAACAGTATCAATGGTAAAACTTCCGCCGTTATTTTTAATAAAATATTTTTGTCGTTTTCTCAATTCGACAATAATTTCGTTGTGGGGTCCACCAATGATTGTGCCGTTGTACGAATATTCCCTGTTAAAACGAATATTCCCCAACCAATCGAATATTATATAACAACTTGCGTACTTTGCAAAATTTATAAATATTACCCACAACTATAACATTATATCAAATTAACTCCATAATATTCAAAAATGATATTTATAAAAAATTCATCTTTATTTATAAAAGTTGGGGTCTTACAACCTCTCCTTCTTATGAAATTTCGCCCTCGAAATTAGGGTACGTACCTGGTATGTCGAAGAGGTAAGGATACCTTGATTTCATTTTAGATTCTAACTCCCAAGTCATTTCCTCAACATCGTGGTTTCTCCACAAAACTTTGACTTGAGGTATAACCTTGGAGCGTAGAATATATTCCTTCTTATCTAATATTTGAAGAGGAACTTCTTCATACGTCAAATCCTCCGCTATTTCGTCCGGTTCTAACTCAATAATGTGGTTCGGGTTTTTCACATATTTGCGTAACATGGATATGTGAAAAACGTTATGAACACGAGACATACTTGGCGGTAAAGCGAGTCTATAAGCCACAGTTCCTACTCGATCGAGGATTAAAAATGGACCGATAAATCGAGGATTGAGCTTTCCCCTCTTTCCAAATCTCGTAACTCCTTTCCGTGGAGCAACACGTAAGAACACACGATCTCCTATATCAAATTCCACGTCCTTTCGATGAAGATCAACATAACTCTTTTGTCGATCTTGTGAGGTTTTTATACGTTGTCAGATTATTTGAATCTTTTCTGTAGTCATACGTACCGACTCCGGTCCCAACAACGTTGCTTCACCCACCTCATCCCAGCATACTGGAGAACAACTTTTTCTTCCATACAATGCTTCGAATGGAGACATGCCAATACTTACTTGATAACTGTTGTTGTAGGAAAACTCCACCAATAGTAAGAACTTGTCCCAACTTCCCTTGAAGTCAAAGACACAGAGTCTTAATAAATCTTCTAGAGTTTGAATAGTCCTCTCTGATTGTCCGTCCGTCTGAGGGTGATATGCCGAACTAAATTGTAAATCTGTGCCCATAGCTTTTTGTAAACTAACCCAAAATCGTGAAGTGAATCTTGGGTCTCGATCAGAAACTATGGATACTGGCATACCATGCAGTCTTATAATCTCGTTTATGTACATACGAGCAAGACGTTCAAGTGTATAAGTTTCTCGTATCGGTAAGAAATGAGCAGACTTGGTAAATCTATCAACAATGACCCAAATCACATCTATACCTTGAGAAACCTTAGGAAGACCGGTAACGAAATCCATGGTAATGTGCTCCCACTTCCATTCTAGAATTTCAAGTGGTTGCAATGGACCTTTTGGTACTTGATGCTCCGCTTTGACTCGTTGACAAGTTAAACACCTTGAGATAAACATCGCTATCTCTTTCTTCATATTGTTCCACCAAAATGTATGACGAAGTTCATGATACATTTTGGTACTTCCAAGATGGATTGCAAATGGTGTGTTGTGCGCCTCCATCATGATTTCATACTTTAAATCAGGGTTGTTAGGAATGCAAAGTCTGGAGTTGACTCGAAGTATTCCTTCTTCATCGATTCTTGCTTCCGGCATAGCACCTTCTTGCACTTTCTTCCTCATACGCATCAGCTCCAGGTCTGTAGCTTGAGCAGCTTTAACTTTATCAATTAAAGTTGGTTCTACTCGTATATTCGCCATCATCACATGGGTCCCTGGAGTCTTTAACTCTATCTCCATCCTTTGCAAGTCACACAAAATGGGCCTTTGTGTTGACAATATTGCACTCGTACTTGCATATGATCTTCTACTCAATGCGTCAGCTACCACGTTCGCTTTTCCAGGATGGTATTGAATGGTATGATCATAATCTTTCAACAGTTCAAGCCAACGTCGTTGTCGCATGTTGAGTTCCTTTTGAGTGAAGAAATATTTGAGGCTTTTATGATCCGTAAAGATCTCCACCTTCTCTCCATACAAGTAATGCCTCCAAATTTTAAGTGCAAAGACAACAGCTGGCAACTCTAGATCATGAGTAGGATAATTCCTCTCATATTCCTTGAGTTGTCTTGATGCATAGGCTATGACTTTTCTATGTTGCATGAGAACGCATCCCAACCCTTTGCTCGAAGCATCACTATAGATGATAAATCCCTCCGAGCCAGATGGTATTGTTAGAATAGGTGCTGAAATGAGTCTCCTCTTGAGTTCTTAAAAACTCTGCTCACATTCTTCGCTCCAACCGAACTTTGTATCTTTCCGAGTCAGCTGAGTTAATGGAGTAGCGATTCGAGAAAATCCTTCCACGAATCTCCGATAATAACCAGCTAAACCAAGAAAGCTACGTACTTCGGTCACTGATTTAGGTTTCTCCCAGCTTTGAATAGCTTCAATCTTTGCCGGGTCAACTGATATTCCACGACTTGATACTACGTGCCCAAGGAATGCTACCTCCTCCAGCCAGAACTCGCATTTCTTTAACTTGGCATAAAGCTTGTATTCACGAAGCTTTTGGAGTACCAGCCTCAAGTGTTGCTCATGATCTTCACGGCTTTTGGAATAAATAAGGATGTCATCAATAAAGACGACCACAAAGTGATCCAAATATTCCTTGAATACCCGGTTCATCATATCCATGAAGGCAGCAGGAGCATTAGTCAATCCAAAGGACATGACTAGGAATTCATAATGCCCGTACCGAGTTCTAAAAGCCGTCTTTGGAATATCCTCAGTTCTAACCCTCAGCTGATGATATCCAGAACGAAGATCGATCTTTGAAAAGAATTGTGCTCCTTGCAACTGGTCAAACAGGTCATCAATACGTGACAATGGGTACCTGTTTTTGATGGTGACATGATTTAACTCTCGATAATCAATACAAAGTCTCATACTTCCATCTTTCTTCTTCACGAATAGCACAGGAGCACCCCAAGGAGAAGTACTAGGACGAATAAAGCCATTGTCTAACAATTCCTGCAGTTGGATCTTTAACTCCTGAAGTTCAAGAGGAGCCATTCGATATGGGGCTTTTGAAATGGGTTTTGTACCGGGTTAAAGGTCGATACAAAATTCAATTTCGCGCTCTGGGGGTAGGCCAAGAAGTTCTTCAGGGAATACATCAGGGAATTTATTAACAATAGAAATATCATTCAAAACTGACGTATTTTTGTTTAGATCCGTGACATGAGCTAAGAAAGCTTGACATCCATTTTTCAATAAACGAATAGCTTTATGGCTTGAGATGACAGCGATTGATTTTAATAGTTTGGTTGCTTGAATTTGCATAATAGGTCGATTAGGAATATGAAAGCTAACAACCTTACGAAAATAATTAATTTTTGCATGATGAGTAGTTAACCAATCAATCCCTAGAATCACGTCAAATGCTAGTATTTTTAATGAAATAAGATCGACAGGTAATGTGTGGGTACCAACTTGAACCAAATAAGACTTATAAACCGTGGATGTAATGAAGGTTTCTCCCAATGGAGTTTCAACAGATAAGTCAAAGTCTAATTTCTCCGGAATCAAATTTAATCGATGAGCGCAAGTAGGAGAAATAAAAGAATGGGTAGAACCGGTATCAAATAAAGTATAGAATTCGTTAGAGTTTATGATAAGCTTACCCGTGATGACCTCATTCGGGTTCCTTGCTTTTTGGGAGGTCACAACAAACGCTCTCCCTTGCACTACCGATTTTGAATTTTCTGGGACGGCCTTTGGTGTCTCCATCTTGGCTGAACTTGTTTTTGGTAAACGACAAAATCGAGCTAAATGACCTTCTCTTCCACAATTATAACATGCATAAAGTTTCTGAACATTCCATCATTCATCACCTGGTCAATGTTGTTGTTTGCATGATGATTGTCACCTTCCTGATGCACATTATCCTGATTATTGGTATGTGGTGAATTAACAGTTGCCTGTGCTCCATTGCTATTCTCAACATTCTCAGATGCCATTTTCAGATACTGCCACAAAATAAAAGTTAATTGATATGTCACATATTATCCTTATATTATGACCGACCAATTAAATACCATGCAAATAAACTTAGGTAGGTCATACTAGCGAAGGAATTCCCCGTCTCTCCCCTCCTAGTTCTATTCTCACATCTTAGCCAGGGATCATATCCCTAAGCTCTGATACCAACTGTGACGCCCCCAAAATTAGGTATACATCACCCATCTTGGGTCGCCAGATACATGGTACTGAATACAAATACAACGTAATAATACAACTGTCGTGTACAATACGACAAAACATAAACTGTGAGTTTGAATACAAATATTATCTTTTAGAGAGTATTCATACTCAAAAGGAGTCCCCATTAAATTTATTAACACACCATTACATAGAATAGTGAGGATTACTAACTAATACTATCATTCGAACCATCACTCCTTTCCCCGACTTGCCCCAGCTACGTTCTCATTTCCTGAAGAGAACGGTGAAAGAAAGGGTGAGCTCAACTAGCCCAGTAAGAAATATTATGACTAAGATAATGCAGAATAAATTATCATTAGCCTTCAACAATGTTACACTGATAAAATATAATAGACATCAAGTTTAACTGCAGTGGAACAAGCAATCCATTAAAAGATTCAAGTAGAAAATAAACTCTACTATCTTTTATGATTTAAAAGGTTTTTCAACACTGTGATCGCTGGGACTCAGCTTAATAAAATAATCCACATCATCGAATCACCCCTGCACTACGACAAAGGATATTCGTGTATTCATTAATGGTCATGATCATGCTAACAACTGTCCATCAACGCACTACGGGCCAATGAGGACTTTTACCACATCATTTGTAACATTACGGTCATGATTATACCGAATAATCCCTGGTCATAATCATACCAAGTCCATCTATGCACTACAGGCCACAGATGACTTTTAACATTTTATAAACACGAGGATGATGACAATGATATAAGAATTCAATAAAACAAGTTCAAGAATTAATTTATCCAAGAATTAACAATGTCCAAATTGTCAACATGATACTGCTTTGTGGAGTAAAATTCAAGAATGCTTAGAAGAATATTTTCATGAAAAGATACTGGATGAAACGTAATTATCAAGGATATTCCACAAATTTCATGGAGTATAGAAGTCAAAACTTAACCAACTGAGTATAATAAAGAATGAAATAACAAAAGAAATCACCATGCATGCGATAGACCGCACAGACAGGTTATTCCAACAGAATAATAAATAATGGAACTAGGTCCGGCGTAAACGCACAGACAGGATATTCTGACTGAATAATAAATAATGGAACCAGGTCCGGCGTAAACGCACAGACATGATATTCCGACAGAATAATAAATAATGGAACCAGGTCCGGTGTAAAACACACAGACATGATGTTCCAACAGAATAATAACAAGATGGAACCAGGTCCGGTGTAAAATACACAGACAGGATGTTCCAACAGAATACTAATAAAAACAGAACCAGGTCCGGTGTAAAACACACAGACAGGATGTTCCAACAGAATAATAGAAGAATGTCACCAAGTATAGGGTACACCGCGTATACAGATTATTCCAACAGAATAATAAGAAATGGAATAAAAACAGTTCTCTTCATGAATAAGAAAGAATAACACCCCTTACCGTTTTAAAGAAGAGCTGAAATAAGGAAGTAGTTAAGTAGCAGAATACTCTTCTTCTTCTCTCTCTATAGTTTCTCTCTATAGTTTCTCTCTCTAGAGTTCAGTGAATTCGTAAGAAATAATGAAGGAATGAGCTGCTATTTATAGAAAAATAGAATGCATAGTAACTAATCCATGAACGGTCCAGATTGATTACTTTAATCTGACGGTCCATATTTAAAGAAAAATCTTTTAAATAAAATATAACATATTCTAGTTATAGAATAACTTTAATAAAGTATTCTGTTTTATATAAAAAAGATGTTTCTGTTTTATTATGTTAATAATACGAATAAAACAAAACGTCATTATCGCTAAATAATTCATATTATTAACTGACAATAATTGAATCAAACTGAGTGACTTCTCACATAAGCATTAATAATCAATACCGTGTGTTACTATGCAACCACACGTATTATTGTACTTTTACTACTGAGTAGTTCAACAGTATCAATGGTAAAACTTCCGCCGTTATTTTTAATAAAATATTTTTGTCGTTTTCTCAATCCGACAATAATTTCGTTGTGGGGTCCACCAATGATTGTGCCGTTGTACGAATATTCCCCGACCAATCGAATATTATATAACAACTTGGGTACTTTGCAAAATTTATAAATATTACCCACAACTATAACATTATATCAAATTAACTCCATAATATTCAAAAATGATATTTATAGAAAATTCATCTTTATTTATAAAAGTTGGGGTCTTACAATTACGGCAAACTTTTATATAATCTGTGAATTTCAAATTTGTTGGATTATTACTATACAATGGGATTACTTGTGATTATGTGAGTATATGATGATAGAGATTATGTATAAACAACAATTGCATGTTAAATTCGACAATAGTAGAAATAATGTCAGTATATATATATGTTTTCATGTGTGGCTATGTAAGTATCAATTTTAGTGGCCAATTAGTATGTGAAACTGTAAATTGACACTTGTATATGTTAGTTCAATGAGATGCGAATAGAACGTAATTTGAATGAGATGATTTAAGCATGTATTGAATTCACAGTGATGATTTTTAGAATGAATATCAAGAAAATTGAGTTTTATGAAAAACATGAGTTTTGAGAAATTAAAATAGTTTTAGTGATTGTTAAATTGTGCTAAGTGGTTTAATATGTTAGCAAACATGTTTATGATACTGTTATATTTATCTTACGTTTTATTATCACTGTTTGGTGGGTAAATTTTGTGTTAGTTGGGCTAAGAAAAGTACCAAAGCTCTGTCTGCAAAAAAACTGAGTTATGTGCATCGCGCGGGCGCGCGGCCTCCCAGTACAAAACTCGCGCGGCCGCGCGAGTGCCCATTTCCAGACACTGAAGTCTACTATTTCTGCAAACTTTGGTCGTTCTTGTAGCTTAACTAAAGATTATGGTAATGTGTCCAACATGTAACAACAAGGCTAAAACAGAGTTGTGTTATGGGGTTAGTCAATTCAAAGTGTTAAAAATGATTAGTAAATTTCGAACGCATTATGCGATAACTTAGTGTACATAATGTATGTTAGGCAAGTGTTGCGAAGTAAAACACTTAGAGTTTCTGAAATGTAAATGGTAATAAATATGTTATGGTATGTTAGCATATCTAATAGGTATTGTGGTTCTAAAATTATGTGTAGGTGATCGTGAGTTTAATTTTATAGCTTACACTCAAGGCAAGTTTCTAAACCCTATCTTTTACATTGAGAAAGTTTTCTAACTCTACACTTTCGTTGAGTTAGTTCTATTACTACATTGTGTAACTTTATTCTTTTGATTGAGCAAGCTTTTTATCTTAACTTTTATTGAATAAGTCAATTGTTCCTGAAATTCATTCGAGCAAACTTTAACTCTAGTGTTATCTGAAATTCTCATTTGATTGAATCATTTTAACTTGTTTATAGTTAAGCAAGTTTCTTAAGTTCTATTATTGTATAATGAACGTAGTCTTTGAACTCTCGTCTCTATTATTGAACTATTTTAATTCTTTGCATGAGTTAATACCATGTTGGGCAAGTTTTTAGTTTCCAACTTGCTATTAGTTAATGTACGCTCAGTAATTTCATTTCTAATGTTATAAGACTCTAACCTTAGCTTATTTATTGTTCAAGCAAAGGGTTACCATTTTATTCATTTGTTGAATACTTATGCTCTATATTTAATTTAAGCATGAGTTTAATATGTATAATCAGTTCATTTATGATTCTCAATTGTCCTATGTTATGTTGTTATTAAATATCTGTTGTGATTATCAAACACTATTGATTCAACTAGTCCTCTAGTTGATGTTCGTTAAACTTCAATTTCCCTTGAAAGCTTATCCAAACTTTCTTTGGTGCAGACTTGTACTCAAAATACTGGGATGAAAAACCCTATTATTATTAGGGGATAATTTACGTGTAGCATTAAAATGTTTGTACACAATACATTGTACGAAGGGTTGATTCCCCTAAGTACGAGGAGTCCTTATAGTCTTATGACTGTTAAAGTTGGAGTTGAAAGATTACTCATAACTATGGACATAGTTCATGGTCTTATGACCCTCAGTTATATATATTCCAGATTTTGGATTCCAGTTTGTGATTATCTTTGTTGGAGTATTATTCAGACTTGATGAGCCTATTCGTTGGCAATTGTTATTATTATTTTTCCTGTTGATTCATTGTTATATCCAGTGAGCAATTGTTTTGCGCACTCTTGCATATTTATACACTCATTGCAGCTAAAGTTGCGAAGGTAGATGAGCCTTCAACTAGCGAAAGAAAGGGAAAAATGTACAAGTGGTGCTGATTTGTACTTTTGTTTACTGTTATGATCATAGACTTTTCAATAATGATGTAATATAATAATTAAATTTCGCAATTGAATGATGTTTAAAGGTTAGATAACCTGAGATGTTTTTGATTTAATGTTGTAACCTTATTTAAAGGGAGGATTATGGTTTAAATATTATTTTATTTAGGTAGATAGTATGAATGTATGGATAGTGAGCACCAAATCTTATGAAAATGAAGTACCTAGGTTTGGGGGTGTCACAATAATGCTATTAAAAGAAGTAACATCACTTACGAAGAAAATAACATCATTTACCTCAAAAGAACAGTACTTCTGACTGAAATATCGAATATAATGCTGAAGAAAACTTACATTGCCTATCAACTATCAAAGTATATAAATACTCTTAAAAATATGCTCGATATTATAGAAAGAGAAAATTTCTGATTCTGGTGTAATTTTCAATTCTAACCTAACCATCCTATTTATAGAAAAATACTTAGAACGCCAAAGCTGACTAACCTGCTATCGGTGGCTTCCTTTGCCATTCACGCACACCACCTTTGAAATTTAGCATTTTCCACAACAAACAAAAGTGGGGCCTACCCATATTTTTAAAAAAAATATTTATTTCCGAAACATCAATAATTCATAATAAATAGCCCTTTTATCAGAAAAATACGAATTTTGTGTCCATTCCGTATAAAATTTAATTCTCTACAACTTTGTAGAAGAAAGGTTTTCCAAATTCCAAATAGAAAATGACCAAATCCACATACGGATGATTTTTAACATCTCCATTCTGACAAAATACTGATAAAACACCTCAGTATTAATTCCTTCATTTATATCCACATAAAATAAATATTTTCTTATCATATATATCAATAATTAATTATTCACAAATAATATTATAGAATCACAATAATGACAACTAAGTCGTTCTTAGTAAAGAGGTGGCTTTTCGATAAGAATTTCTCCTTACTGGCGCGTAATTAGGTGACCAAACCTCTTTTCTAGACAGAACTTTCTTAGACATTGCCAATAATGCTATCTAATAATATTATTCAAATAATATGAATTATTGATTTGATAATAAGAAATACTATGCAGTGACAATTATTGAAATAACAATAATATAAAATATCAACGTAGCAATTATTGAATTAATAAAATAAAATATTGAACAGTAATTACTGTAACAATTATTGAGTAGCGCCTTCTTATGTAACAATCAATAATCCAAAAATATTGTGCAATACCGTGTGCTACTGTGCAATCATGCGTATTATTATACTTTAACCACCAGGTATTCCAACAGTGTTAACGGTAACAACTATGCCATTATTTATAAAAAAACTCAAACTTGTCTTTTCTTCATCTGATAGTTTTCCATTATGGGGACCACAAATAGCTCCGCCATCGTACGAATATTACCCGACAGTAAGAATATTTCACGACCAAACGAATATTTTCCGACAATAATGAATATTTTATAACCACTTACTTACTTAAAATATTTACGCATTTTACCCATAACTAGCCACATTAATCAAATGAACCCCTTACTATAACAAAATAATAAATAGATGAAATTCAATTTTATTCATAAAAAATTGGGGTCTTACAACCTCCCCTCCTTATGAAATTTAGTCCCCGAAATTGACGTACGTACCTGGTGTTTCGAAAAGGTGAGGATACCTCGCTTTCATTTCCGATTTCAATTCTCAGGTCATTTCCTAAATAGCATGGTTCCTCCACAAAACTTCGACTTGTGGTATAATCTTTGTCCGTAGGACATGCTCCTTCCTATCCAAGATTTTAACAGGTACCTCTTCATACGTTAAATCTTCTGCTATCTCGTCTAGTTCTAATCCAATAATGTAGTTCAGGTCTTTCACATATTTACGTAGCATGGAAATGTGGAAAACGTTATGAACACGAGACATACTTGGCGGTAAGGCCATTCTATAGGCCATATTTCCTACTCGGTCAAGAATCTCAAATGGACCAATAAATCGTGGATTGAGCTTTCCTCTCTTCCCGAATCTTGTAACTCCCTTCCATGGAGCAACACATAACAATACATGATCCCCAATATTAAATTCCACGTCCTTTCGATGAAGATCCGCATAACTCTTTTGTCGATCCTGTGCCATTTGTATACGTTGTCGGATCATTTGGATCTTCTCTGTAGTCATACGTACCAATTTTAGTCATAATAACGTTGCTTCTCCCACCTCATTCCAACATACTGGAGAACGACACTTGTACCCATATAACACCTCAAATGGAGCCATGCCAATACTTGCTTGATAATTGTTGTTGTAGGAGAATTCCACTAATGGCAAGAACTTGTCCCAACTTCCTTTGAAGTCAAGGACACAAAGTCTTAAATAGATCTTCAAGAGTTTGAATAGTCCTTTCCGATTTCCCGTCCATTTGAGGATGATATGCCGAACTGAATCATAAATCTGTGCCCATAGATTTCTGCAAACTAACCCAAAATCATGAAGTGAATCTTGGGTCACGATCTGAAACTATGGATACTGGCATGCCATGCAATCTCATAATCCCATTTATGTATATACGAGCAAGACGTTAAAGGGAATAAGTCTCCCATATCGGTAGGAAATGAGCAAACTTGGTTAATCTATCTAAAATAACCTAAATCACATCTATGCGTTGAAAAACCTTGGGAAGATCCGTAACGAAATCTATGGTAATGTGTTCCCACTTCCATTTCGGAATCTCAAGTGGTTGCAATGGACTCTTTGGCACTTGATGCTCCGCCTTTACACATTAACAAGTTAAACACCTTGAGATAAACTCTGCAATCTCTCTCTTCATATTGCTCCACTAAAATGTATGTCGAAGATCATAATACATTTTAGTACTTCCAGGATAGATTGCAAATGGTGTATTGTGTGACTCCATCATGATCTATGCTTCAAGTCAGAGTCATTAGGAATACAAAGTCTGGAGTTGACTTGAAGTATTCCTTCTTCGTCAATTCTTACTTCTGGAATAACACCTTCTTGTACTTCGTCATACGCATCAGCTCGGGTCTGTGGCTTGAGCATCTTTAACTTTATCGATTAAAGTCGGTTCTACTCGTATATTTGATATCATCACGTGGGTACTTGGAGCCTTTAACTCTATCTCCATCCTTTGCAAGTCATATAAAATCGGCCTTTGCGTTGACAATAACGCACTCATACCCGCATATGATCTTCTACTCAATGTGTGAGCTACCACGTTTGCTTTTCCAGGATGGTATTAGATGGTATGATCGTAATCTTTCAACAGCTCAAGCCAACGTTGTTGCCACATATTGAGTTCCTTTTGGGTGAAAAAATATTTGAGGCCTTTATAATATGTATAGATCTCCACTTTCTCCCCATACAGGTAGTGCCTCTAGATGTTTAGCGCGAAAACGACTGCTGTCAACTCTAGATCATGAGTAGGATAATTCCTCTCATATTCTTTGAATTGTCGCGAGGCATAGGCTATGACTTTCTCATGTTGCATGAGAACACATCCTAACCCTTTTCCCGGAGCATCGCTGTAGATAACAAATCCATCCGAACCAGATGGTATTGTCAGAATAGGTGCCAAAATGAGTCTCCTTTTGAGCTCTTAGAAACTCTTCTCGTATTCCTCGCTCCATACGAATTTTGTATCTTTCTAAGTCAGCTGAGTTAACGGAGTAGTGATTCGAGAAAATCCTTCCACAAATCTTCGATAATAACCGGCTAAGCCTAGAAAGCTATGTACTTCGGTCACCGACTTCGGTTGCTCCCAACTTTGTATTGCTTCAATCTTCATCGGGTCAACAGATATTCCATGTTTTGAAACCACGTGCCCAAGGAATGCTACATCCTTAAGCCAGAACTCGAATTTCTTCAGCTTGACATATAGCTTGTTATTACGAAGCCTTTGAAGTACCAGCTTCAAATGGTGCTCATGATCTTCACGACTTTTGAAATAGATGAGGATGTCATCAATAAAGATAACAACGAACTGATCCAAATATTCCTTGAACGCACGATTCATTATATCCATGAAAACAACATGAGCATTAGTCAATCCAAAAGACATGACTAAGAATTCATAATGCTCGTACCGAGTTCTGAAGGCAATTTTCGGAATATCCTAAGTTTTAATATTCAGCTGATGATATCCAGAACTAAGATCGATCTTTGAAAAGAATTGTGCTCCTTGTAACTGGTTGAACAAGTCATCAATGCAAGGTAGCAGATACCTATTCTTGATGGTGACATGGTTCAATTCTCGTTAGTCAATACAAAGTCGTATACTCCCGTTTTTCTTCTTTACGAATAAAATAGGAGCACCCCAAGGATATGTACTAGGATGAATGAAACTGATGTCTAAAAACTCCTGTAGTTGGACCTTTAACTCCTGAAGTTCAATAGGATCCATTGATATGGGGTTTTAGAAATGGGTTTTGTACCCGGTTCAAGGTCAATAAAGAATTCAACTTCACGTTCTGGGGGTAGACCGAGAAGTTCTTCAGGAAATACGTCAGGAAATTCACTAACAACAGAAATATTATTCAAATCTGACGTATTTTTGTTCAAGTCCATGACATGGGATAAGAAAGCTTGACATCTATTTTTTAATAAACGAATAGTTTTATGGCTTGATATGATAGTGATTGACTTTAGTGGTTTGGTTGCTTGAATTAGCATAACAGGTTGGTTAGGAATATGAAAACTAACAACCTTATGAAAATAATCAATTTTGGCATGATGAGTAGTTAACCAGTCAATCCCTAAAATCACATCAAATGCAAGTATTTTCAAATAAATAAGATCGACAGGTAATGTGATGGTCCCGACTTGAATCAAGCAAGATTTATAAATAGTGGATGTAATGAAAGTTTCTCCTAACGGAGTTTCAACAGATAAGTCAAAGTCTAATTTCTCAAGAGTCAAGTTCAAACGTTGAGCACAAGTAGGAGAAATAAAAGAATGGGTAGAACCTGTATCTAATAAGGTGTAAACTTCGCAAGAGTTTATGTTTAGCTTACCCGTGATCACCTCGTTTGGGTTCCCCGCGTTTTGGACAGTCACGATAAACGCTCTTCTGGGAACCACCGACTTTGACTTGTCCGGGACAGCCTTTGGAGTCACCATCTCCGATGGACTTGGATTCATTATAGGACAATCTCTAGCTATATGACCTTCCTTTCCACAGTTATAACACCTTGAATTATTGTGGGCAGTTTGGGCTGATGTGTCCCTTTTTCCTGCATTTATAACATACGACCGGTGGTCATTCTCCTCCCCTAGAAATAGTTAATGCTAGTGCTGACGTCTTCACGTTGTCATTATTATACCTCCTCTTTTTGAAATCTCCCACCGACTCGCTTCTTTTATTATCATGGCCACGATTACCACCAGAGTGGTTACCACTTTTGTCTGGATATTTTCCTCCCCGCTGGTTATCATTGCACTGATGACCGCTACCACCGGTATGACCCTGGTTGTGTTCCCTCGGTTGAACAAACTCATTATCTCACTCTAATAATTGAGTCATGTTCACAACATCTGAATATAGAGAAAATTTATGGGAGATAAGGTGTTAAAGAATTTCTAGTTTCAAACCTCTTAGAAACATCTACGCCATACGTTCCTCATTCTCTACCAAATGAGGTGCAAACGTAGATAACTCCACGAACTTAGCCTCGTACTAGGACACAGTTATGTTGTTCTGTTCCAGTCTGATAAACTCTACTTCCTTCATATGACGAATATTTTCAGGAAAGTACTTGTCATTGAATAGTTTCTGGAACTCTTCCCAAGGTATATTGAGTGTGGCTGACTGGGTACGCTTCATAGATTCTCACTAGCAATCTGCCACACCACGGAACATAAAGGTGGCGAATGGAACCTTATGTTTCTCCGTGCATTCCAAGATATCAAATATCTTAAAAATTTGCTTAACCCACGTTTTTGCTTTGATCGGATCTGGCTTTCCCAAAAACTCTAGTCGTCCCAACTCTTTGAACAACATTGTCGTCATGTTGAACGTTCTCTTGGTTGGTAATTAAAGGTGTCTCCACGGTCTCATTCACTCCATTGTTAACATTTTCAGTTGTCATTCTCAAATATTGTCATAAAACAAGGGTTAATTAAAGAAATTGACATTCCACATATTATCCTTATATTCCGACCGTCAAATTAAAGATAAATAAGCTTAGGTAGGACACACTAGCGAATGATTTACTCGTCACTCCCTTCCTAGTTCTAACCCTAGATCTCCATCGGAGATCATATCCCTAAGCTCTGATACAAACTGCGACGCCCCCAAAATAGGTCCACACAACCCATTCCGAGTCGCCAAATACATGGTACAGAAAACAACTACAACTTCATTATTACAATTGTCGTGCAAAATACAACAACACATATATACTGTGAGTTTAAATACAAATATTGTCTTCTAGACAATATCCAAACTCAAATAAGTCCTCTTTATAATTATTGATACACTATTTTATAAAATAGTTTGGACTGCTAAAATAACTTCCTTGAAACATCACTCCATACCCTGACTAGTTTCCGCTATATTCTCGCCTCCTGAGAAGAAAAATAGAATAAAAAGGGAAAGGGTGAGCTCAACTAGCCCAGTAATGAATAATATGACTAAGAAAATGTAGAAAAAATTATCGTTAGCCTTCAATAAATTAGATAAAATATAATGGACAACAAGTTTTAGATCAATATTCGCAGTGAAAATAATAATTCATTAGAAGAGTTAAGTAGAGAATGAAGTCTATTATCTTCTATGATTTAAAAGTCCATCATCAATATTTTATCCTTGTAATATCAATTAATACACATCTTGAATCAAATATTCACCTTTGCACTACGGCCAAAGATACTAATTTGTATCACTAGTTGGTCATGTTCATCTCAATACATGTCCATCTTTGCACTACGGGTCAAAGATATTCATCGGTAATCATTCATCTTTGCACTATAGGTCAAATATATTCAGTTATATCACCATTTAGGACTGAGAATGATGAAAATATTTTAAAGACAACGAATTCAGTGAGATAAAAGGACAAAGATTAAGGATTCGTACTTTAGTTTATCCACTTTCAAAAATACTCCTTAATAAACAATTGTGGAAAAAAAAATTAAAGAATGAAGATCAAAACACGGATACAATCAAAGATAGAAATCTTAATAAACAACTTGGACAAAGAAATTTTTTTTAAAAATTTTATGTGAATAGTGTCGTATACGTGACTAGTAAACTCGACACAAAAAGGTAAAAATTCCATAAGAATAATCATATTTCGTGAATAGTACTCGTGAATAGTACCGTATTCGTGAATAGTGTCGTATTCGTGAATAGTGTCATATACGTGAATAGTATTGTATATGTGAATAGTAACCTCAACATGAAAAGCTAAAAATTTCATAATAAAATTCATATCAATATTACGGTATAATGATATTAAAAGAAATAGCATCATTTACGAAGAAAATAATATCATTTATCTCAAAAGAACAGTACTTCTGACAGAAATATCGGATATAATGCTAAAGAAAACTTGTACTGCTTATCAACTCTCAAAGTATCTAAATACTCACAAAAATATACTCGATATTATAGAGAAAGAAAATTTCTGATTCTGGTGTGATTTTCAATTCTAACCTAAGCACCCTATTTGTAGAAAAATGCTTAGAATGCCAAAGTTGACTAACATGCTACCAGTGGCTTCCTTTGCCATTCACGCACACCACCTTTGAAATTCATCATTTTTCTACAACAAACAAAAGTGGGGCCCACCCATATTTTTAATAAAAATATTTATTTTTGAAACTTCAACAATTCATAATAAATAGTCATTTTATCAAAAGAATACAAATTTTATGTTCATTCCATATAAAATTTAATTCTCTACAACTTTGTAGAAGAAATTTTTTTCAAATTCCAAACAGAAAATGACCGAAATCCACATACGAATGATTTTTAATATCTCCATTCTGACAAAATACTGATAAAACACCTTATCATTAATTCCTTCATTTATATCCACATAAAATAAATATTTCCTTATCATATAAATTAATAATTAATTATTCACAAATAATATTACAGAATCACAATAATGATAACCAGGTCGTTCCTAGGAAAGAGGAGGCTTTTCGATAATGATTTCTCCTTACTGGCGCGCAATTAGGTGACCAAACCCTTTTCTTAGACATAACTTTCTTAGACATTGCCAATAATGCTATATAATAATATTATTTAACTAATATGAATTATTGATATGATAATAGAAAATACTGTGCAGTGACAATTATTGAAATAACAATAATATAAAATATTAACGTAGCAATTAATGAATCAATAAAATAAAATATTGAACAGTAATTGCTATAACAATTATTAAGTACTATCTTCTTACGTAAGAATCAATAATCCAAAAATACTTTGCAATATCATGTGCTACTGTGCAACCACGCGTATTACTGTACTTTAACCACACAGTATTCTAACAGTGTTAACGGTAACAATTACGCCGTTATTTATAAAAAAACTCAAACTTGTCATTTTTATCATCCGCCAGTTTTTCATTATGGGGCACACAAATGGCTGCGCCATCGTACGAATATTCCCCAACAACAAGAATATTCCACGACCAAACAAATATTCCCTGACAATAATGAATATTTTATAACCACTTGCTTACTTAAAATATTTGCGCATTTTACCCACAACTAACCACATTAATCAAATCAACCCCTTACTATAACAAAATAATAAATAGAGGAAATTTAATTTTATTCATAAAAAGTTGGGGTCTTACATGCCTAGTGTGGCATAATGGAGGATTAAGTAAGAATTTGATTTAAAATCGTAAATGAGTGAATTAACAAAGAAATGGACTAATTAGTATTACTATGTGTAATTGCATTAGTAGTCTAGACTAAATTTCTACACTAGCTAAACCTGGTCTAGGGTTTTCCCAGAGTGGCGCAGCTGCGCCGGCGCCACGCCACTTCTGTAGTATAAACCAGCGTAGCTGTGCCGGTAGCAAACCTTTGGAAAAAAATAATTTTTACTTCATGCATGAGTTACCAGGTGAGATGTTAACATTAATAAATGAGAATAATTATTGTAGTGGGACTATATGATAAAAATAAGATTTAATTATGTGACCTACTAAATTTTATAAAGGAGTCTGTGCGACATTGTAATTCATGGTAAATCAATTAAATGTGTATCTCAGAATTTCTGAGGAAAGTTAACTTTCAAAAAATAAACATTTGATATTAAGTATAATTAAAATAAAAAGTTTATAGAAAATAATGGATTGCTAATATCCAACTAAATTATATTCTAACCCAATTTAAATATTAGTAAACCTAATGTATATGGATTATATGATTATGTGTATATATACCCCTAACTTAATTTATGTTATTAGCATTAGGTCATTTAATGTAAGCTTATAAGCCAACAAGGAAATAAAACCCAAGTATGCTAGTACCCATTTACATTGCTGAGTATTAACAAACCTTGTCCCATTTTCATTGTCTCACTTCTTCATTATGTGAATAGGCCATTGGTCTAGCCTACCCACCTTCTCCAATCTCTGGAAATTCAATTGATAGCAAATGATGAATGGGGAGTGGCCTCAACAGTGTATGGTAACTATGCTACCAAATCTTTATAACCCAATGTCTACGTCGGGAAAAATTTCCTTTTTTTGGAATTCCTCTTTTAGTCTTTCTTACCCTATATGTTTTATACGTGTTGAAATTTATTTGAAAGGGCGAGTTTGACAAAAGGGTTCGACACAAAATGTCGACGATTTTGAAAATTCAGAGTCGCCAGTTGGTAATAGTGAAATGGTTGTACCAACTCAACCGAATTTGAAAAAGTTTGCAAAAAGGCCCAATTATTGGACTCTATTTAATATGCCTTGGAAACTGAGATTCATAGAGTTCGAGGCTTGATTAAGCGGGGGGGGGGGGGAGGTGTTAGGCACCCCTCAACTTACGTGAAAATGTGGTTACTACATCTTTTCAATTCCCTAATTTATTTGAAATGTGTGTATGTGCAGTTAATTGGGCCTAAGTACTTTATTTGGAAGTAGTGCTATATGTCGTTTGCACCTATATACAAATGAGTTTGATTTCTACACAAATAAAATTTTAAGCAAAATATATAAAGATGATGTTTTGAAAACAGGTTTTAAAACCATTATGCTCACATAGTAATTGAAACCTTTGATACTTCCATTTTATTCAGTATTTGGCTTGTTTTGATTTTATTCTCAAGATGCAAAGCATCTTCAACAAAATCATATACATATAAGTGGGCATGAAAGCCATTGAAGTGACCCGAGCACCACAAATATGATATATAAGCTAATTATACAACCAAAAAAGGTCCATCATGGGAACCAGATCTAGATCCGTCAGCTGGATCTTAGATCTTGTGGCTCCTACGCTCACATAATGTTTTATGAATAGCCTGCATAACAAATATACTAAAATAAAACAGGTATTTAATCTAAACGTTGCAAAATTGAGGATTCATCAGTTAAATCCCTGCATGCACGTAGCTAAAGCTTCTCTCTAGATACAGATCTAGGGACGCGTGGTTACTTAATATTTACAAAACTAGATTTAAATAAATCTTAGACATTCTAGCTCAACGATTTCAGTTTTACAACTTTTGAACCAGTAAAAAGTTAGATATGGCTAGATTTAGATCAATCTAGTCCACAAACATTACTATCACCGCTTTACATTGAATAAACAGTTAGAACAGATATTTTAATAGCAGTAAACAATTAATATATATATATATATATATATATATATATATATATATATATATATATATATATATATATATATATAGGGAGAGAGGGAGAGAAATGATCCATAGCTTCAGTTAGCTATGGACACTATTTCAGCTAACTCATCTCATGTCGTCCAATGGAAGATCTAAGGGACTGAGTTGGGGCCAGCCACTACTCCCACTAGCGGCCAACCAAATTCTTTTATGTTGGCCTCTACTCCATCTAGCGGTCAGTCAAAATGACTGCATTTTGACTGGCTGCTAGAGGGAGTAGCGGCCAACATAAAAGAATTTGGCTTAATCATGGATTATAATTTAAATTAAAAAAATATAGCTAATTAATACTTCACTCCTTAATTGGTTCACAAATATAAATAATTATAATAGTAGACTAATATAAGAAATAATACTTGATTAGTTAATTTGGGAGTAGTAGTTAAATACGTAATTTATTTGAGTAGAATATAATATAAACTCAATCACTATTTCTTATATGGATTATCAATAATGCTAATTAATAAAATAAGTATGTATAAGGATAATTACCGATTATCGTCTTATAATTTTTAATTATAAAAAGAAAATAGTGATTGAGTTTATATTATATTCCTACTAAAATAAATTATATATTCAACTACTCCTCCCAAATTACCTAATTAAGTACTATTCCTTATATTAGTCTACTATTATAATTCTTTATATTTGTGAACCAATTAGGGAGTGATGTATTACTTAGCTATATTTTTTTAATTTAAATTATAACTATTTTAAGTCTCTGATTAAGCCAAATTCTTTTATGTTGGCCGCTACTCTCTCTAGTGGCCAGTCAAAACACGGTTGTTTTAACTGGCCACTAGAGGGAGTAGCGGCCAACATAAAATAATTTGGTTGGCCGATGGAGGGAGTAATGGCATGCCCCAACCCTACCCCTTATATCTTCCATTGACCGGCAAGAGATGGGTTAGCTGGAATAGTGCTCATAGCTAACAGAAGTTATGGATCATTTTTCATATATATATATATATATATATATATATATATATATAGAAAAGCGAGTAAAAGCTTCATATCGAAAAGGATCTTATAGTGTGTAGCGAGGAGAGCTTTAAACCGCTTTTGAAGCTTGAAAACTCCGTTTTCACTAGTTAAAATTTGATGTGTTGGGTATATTTTAAATTTAGCCCCACACGCAAGTATATATGTTATCAACAAGTAATATAATGATTAATAGAGTATCGTTCCCACATAGACAAGTATGAAATTTAATCTCTCAATTACCAACTTTATATTATTCCAATTTTATTAAACTAATTCGATTTTATGATCGCAATTAATTAAAACTAATAAATAAAATAAAAATAAATCAAGCTAACTAGTTACTGCAAATTTCAACCAGATAATGGAGAATTTGGTTTACAACTTCACTTTAAGTTTCACTCTAATTATCGCACTTTTTTTCAATTTAATTAACTATCTTAGTTCATTAATCAAGAACACTAATGTAGAATTAGCCATCTCTCAATGCACTAACCCCGTATTAACTTAAATCTACAATTTGATAGAAGTAAGTCAAACACCCTAATTAACTAATTAACTATATCTCTATGTGAATTAAAATCAAATAAGGTTTAAAGTCCAAGTTCTTTATTGATTACATACGATGTTAGGTATATCTCTATACTAAATATTCATCAAGAAATCCATCAAACACAGAAATCATGAACACAAGTTGTTGTGATTAGGTCTAGATTCATACATCATCTCTCGAGTCTATACAAATCTACACAAAATTGGTGATCAAGCAATCCATAAATTAAAGTATAAATCACAATAGATGAACTGAATTGATAGTATTATTAAACTGAAATTAAAGCATGACAATCATAGTTCAACATTAAATAACCATTGTAAACCTACTAAGTAATTTAGCTCATCACAAATAAATTAAAAAATGAATAGATAAAGAAAATCATCATCCCAATTACAAATACTGAATTAAAAGAATAAGAATAGTAATACACCACCCTTATCCTCACTCAAATCTATAATTTTCGTGAATCTTGATTTCTTGCTCTTCTCCTCTAATGTCTTCTCTTAAATTAGGGCTCTAAATTGCTAATTGATTGTTGTATAATTCAAGTCTGTGTTATTTTTACTTAAGTCATATATTAGGTGATAAAAGACCCCCAAACACAGTCCCAATCCATACTTCTATCCATGCCGCCACAGAATTCAAATCAAAGCAAAACTCTCCTTCTGATCCGCGTACCCCCGCCCCGGCGGGGGTTTTTACCTTGCTAAAGCCCACCCCGGTGGGGTCTTATAAATCCTACTTTCCACGTACACCCCTCCCCCGGCGAGGGTCAAACTGCAGAGCTGCTGATTTTTGCCTTTTCATGCTGCTTTCTCCCCACAACGCCACCATTATACCACCAATGACACATAATGCAACCTAAACACAAAACAAACACAAAACACATCAAACTGTACAAAAATAGACAGAATAAACATTGTTTAAGCCCAAAAAGGAACTCGATTCATAGATATAAAACCCACTCATCAAACTCCCCTAAACTTAAATTCTTCTAGTCCTCGAGCACAACATAATATGTAATGCACTGCAATATAATGTACCTAACTACATTCCTAAGAATCCAGTAGTAAGACAAAATAAAGTCTAATCACATGGCCTCAGAGAAATCAAGTAAACATGATAGTATATCATATCAAGGCAAATCAATAATTTCTAAGTCAATCATCAAATCCTAGACTGTTACCACTGATATAGTTCGTGTGTGTTCAACAACCATGCTAACTGATATAAAGCTAAATACAACATATAATAGACCTCTTTGAAGGAATCGTACAATGTAAACTCAAGCAATCCAAAAATAAGCAAGATCCGACTAAAATCAAACAATTACTAATTTTAAGGGTCAAAACAGGATACTTATGCTTTATTTTTTTACTTACGGGGGCTTTTTACTCTTTTACCCATTTTTCACTTTTTATTTTTCTCATGGTTGTGCAATGTCTAGTCCTCTTAGGATTTTCAATGGTACCCCTTAGCGAACTTTCAACCAACGACTCCCAAACCGTTTAGACTTTAGGGCGCTAGGTGTAGAAACATCCCCTCGGGTGTACTTACTCAAGTAACAAAGGCCAAAAAACTAGACTAATCATAATATTTATTCATTTTTTTTCTTTACTTTTCTTTTTCACTTTTCTTTTTCTATTTTTTTATATAGCTTAGATATCCCAAATTTTCCCCCAAACTTAGATTCTTGTATAATTTTAGCCATCAATGCATATTCATGACTTTCTTTCATTCAAACTAGCATTATCCTTTAAAGTTCCATTATGTGTGCATTTAAATTCAATCAGTCAACATAGCTATTTCTAAGGTGCTAACCTGATTATACCAGTTTCAAACAGATAAAGATTTAATTCATGACAATAAATCACATCAAAGCCTTAGTAATCAATACTATACTTGTCTATGCAATTCCAAACTCATCATTGGCCAAAACAAACTTAAACTATCTAACAGCTGGAATCATGCAAATATGAACTAAATGCAATATAAACATAGTATACTAATTAATATTTTTGAAAGTTTTCAATTTTTCATTTTTTTAAATACTAAAAGAACAGAAACATAAACTATACTACTACTACTACTACTACTAAATTAAACTACTATGCAACTACATGAATGCAAACATGCTAAAATGACTAATTAAATGCAAAACTAATACATGCAAACTAAACATATGACATAAATACAAAACTAAAACTTTAAACAAATAATTATACTAAACTCCCCCAAACTTAACACTTATAATGTCCTCATTGTAAAAATATAGCAGTAAAGTGCAAGAGGACTTCCCTGTAATAAGCTAAGGAGGAGGTAATTGTGGTGATGGTGGTTGTGGAACAAAAACTATGTGCTCCTCCACATTTGAATCTGAAGGAGGGTACTATGGCTTAGGCTCAGGAATTGGTATCTAGAATTGATCAGCCACGACTGGATTTAGTCTTTGTAATGCCACATTCAACGAGGCAAAGGAACTAATCACGGTATTGAACATGTGATCCTGTCTTGCTGCCAGTTTGGTCATCTTTCTATCGGCTTCTTTGTCTCTCTTATCCATATGGCACTGAAGACTGTGGAACTGAGTACTAAACATGTACTTGCCCGTCCTGCTACTCACTGTAGTCTCCTCCTCACTAGTCATCTCATCTGCTAAGAACTCATCATCCTCCAAGGTGTCCTCAGCCTCCTCTTCATCAAAAATGTTAGGAAATACAAAACTGACACCTCGTGGATGCGACTCCCCTCTAGCCCAGACAAAGTATCTAGAAATCATCATGTGGTCTAGTAGCTGGAGTGGCTGCTGCACAGGCTCATCACCTCACCATCGCGCACCAAACTACCTACACAACCCACATATGAGAGATGGGTGTGGCAGACCGCCTGAAAATGGCCCACACAGACATCGTCGTATGGAGAAACTGATGATCAAGTCAATGTTGATGTCGAAGTCCTTCACTAACGCATATAGTAGTAGCACTTTTTCCTTTGCCACCTCACTAGTATGAGTTGAAGGAAATAACTTCGCGCATAGAAATCCATACCAGATTTTGTCATAAAGGCTCAAGTCCTTGCTCATGAAAATCATGCCACCCTTTCGCCCAAATTGTGCCAGGTTTAGATATTTCTATCAAGATCTGGTCATAGTTGGGATTGCTATCTTTGAGCTGAGCATACTAGCACACTGCATGGGCTCGTAGACTGTAATACTCATTAATAGCTTCAGGAGTGAACGGAATCGGCTTATCCCTTACAAATGCCATATATGGCACCTTGTACTCAGTGTTGGCATAAAATTCCTTCACCACATTCACTATAGCCAGGTTTGGATCATCTATAAGCACTTCCCAGCCCTGTTCATGTATATGTCTCCTCATCTGGCCATCGAATGAATCTGGCACCAAGCCCTTCTCTGGTGGTAGTGTTTTGGGCACCAGATAATCATATGTATCGGTCGCGTTCGCACTAGCAAACTTTCTCTTGTCAAAGGCTCGGACCGATAGTGAAGAACCCGAACCCTCTCCCCTTTGGCGTTTCGATGGAGTTTTAGGTGCCATTTCACTTGACTTCTGTGTCTACTCCCCAAAACTGTTCTCTTGAGCAATACGTCAAACACTTGGTGTGCAACACCACCAAAAAACCCAAATTCGATGATTGCCATTCTAACTTTGTGAAAACATTGATAACAATAGCTTACCCACAATGAATCACCCCAATTGAATGATAATATTGGAGAATGGATGCTCAATTTGTGTAGTTCCCCCCTTCTTCTCTTACTGCAAATCCGAAATTAAGTGAGACCCTAAGTTATGGTGGCTGAAAGTGAGAGGATTGGATGGAGAATGGAGTAGAATTGGGGAATTTAGGGTTTATATATATATATATATATATATATATATATAGATAGAGTGTAGTGGTGTGTGAAATTGATGGTTAATAGATGATATTGATGGAGTTCGTGAGTGATTTCGTGGGGTAAGAAGTAATTGGGTTTGGGTTTTTGTATAGGAGAATTGGGTAGGAACATGTTTTGCAGCGTTTAAAACTCTTCAAATTTCCCGTACCCCCGTCGGGGCGGGGGTTATATGTACTATAAAGGCCTACCAGGGTGGGCTATTCCAGAGGATCCCCCCCTCCGTCGGGGAGGGTGTGTCAGGCTGTGAATAGACTCGCCGGGGCGGGGGTCCAACTTCTGCAAAACTTTAATTTTTGAGCTCCTTTGCCCCGTATGCATGTCCAACTTCATCAATAGTACCTGAAATTCATTAGAATTAACAATATAAGAGAAGATCATGGAATTTGATCAAGCATCATGAAAATTACTAAAAATGACTAACTAACTAACTATAAATTGTACCAAAATTGAACTAAGCGATACTAAAATTACGAACTAAACTACAAATTGACTAAGATAACACAAAAAACACTATAATTGATATGAAAATTGGTTTGCCTCCCAATGAGCGCTTATTTTTTAGTCTTTCAGTTTGACTACTCCTTGTTCACGGCGTATCGGTAAAAGTGATTGTAGTGGCTTCATTGTTAATTTCCCCACCCCAATAACGCTTTAAACTCTTCCCGTTGACTTTGAATGTCTTGAGTGGATTTCTACTGTACAGTTCAACGATGCCATGTGGGGAGACAGTCTTGATCGTAAATGGCCCCAGCCATCGAGATTTGAGCTTTTCAGGGAACAACCTCAGCCTTGAGTTGAATAGTAACACAGATTATTTCGGTTCAAACTTTCTCTGCATAATCTTTTGATCGTGCGACTTCTTGACTTTTTCCTTAAACAGTTTTGAGTTCCCGTAAGCTTACAGTCAAAATTCGTCAAGTTTATTCAATTGCAGTAATCTCCTTTCTCCTAGAGCTGTTTGATCAAAGTTGAGTTTTTGAATTGCCCAATATGCCTTATGTTATAATTCCACTAGGAGATGACACGCTTTCTCGTAGACCAATTGATATGGAGACATCCCAATTGGTGTTTTGTATGATGTCCGATAAGCCCATAAAGCGTCGTCTAACTTTAGAGACCAGTCCTTTATGTTTGAATTCACCACCTTCTCTAAAATTTGTTTCACGTCTCTGTTGGAAACCTCAGCTTGGCCACTCGTTTGGGGATGATAAGTTGTTTCCACCCTGTGATTAACCCTGTACTTTGCTAAGAGAGCTATAAAGGACCTATTGCAGAAGTGACTTCCCTCGTCACTTATGATTTCTCTCTGCTTGCCAAACCTTGTAAAAATATTCTTCTGTAGAAATTTCTGAACCACCTTAGCATTATTAGTTGGGAGTGGCACAACTTCAACCCACTTTGATACGTAATCCACAGTTAGCAGAATGTAAAGGTTGTTGTATGAAGGCGAAAAAGGTCCCATGAAGTCCATCCCCCATACATCAAAAATCTCAACTTCCATAATCGTGTTGAGTGGCATCTTATTCCTTTTCGAGATGTTGCCCACCCTTTGGCATCTATCACAGTTTTTCACGAACTGATGGGCATCCTTGAACATAGTAGGCCAATAGAATCCTACCTAAAGAACCTTAGCCACTGTCATTTCACTCCCATAGTGTCCCCCATACGCAGATGCGTGGCATTCGTGCAAGATATTTTTCACTTCGTTGTAAGGCACACATCTACGGATCATTTTATCTGCACATTGTCTGAAAAGATAGGGCTCATCCCACATGTACTACTTGACATCATGTAAGAACTTCTTTTTCTGTTGACGTGTCAAATCAAGGGGAAGGATCTTGCTTACCAAATAATTAGCAAAATCCGCATATTATGGAAATTCAGAATTCACTCCAAATAGCTGCTCATCCGGAAATGACTCGTTGATTAAACATTTATCTACCACGTCTTTATCCAAATTTTCTAATCTCGAAAGATGATCCACCACTTAATTTTTTGTCCCCTTCCTATCCTTTATTTCCAAATTAAATACTTGAAGGAGTAGAATCCACCTAATGAGCCTAGGCTTAGCATCCTTCTTTGAGATTAGATAACGAATCGTCGGGTGATCCTTGTATACCACCACCTTTGTTCCTGTCAAATATGCTCTGAATTTATCAAAGGCGTATACTACCGTAAGTAATTCCTTCTCGGTGGTTGTATAGTTCAATTGAGAATCTGTGAGGGTTTTACTTGCGTAATATATGACATGGAATACCTTTTCTTGATGTTGACCCAATAAAGCCTCTATCGCGTAGTCGCTAGCATCACATATTAACTCAAAAGGCATTGTCCAATCCGGTGCTACGATCACAAGAGCTATAGTCAATTTCTTCTTCAACTGCTCAAACGCTGACATGCACTCTTTATCAAAACTTAAAACCGAATCTTTCTCTAATAGACTGCATAGTGGTTTTGCAACCTTAGAGAAATCCTTAATGAACCTGTGGTAGAATCCAGCGTGCCCAAGGAAATTGCAGATTCCCTTAATTGAAGTCGACGGTGGAAGATTCTCGATTGTGTCCAACTTTGCCCTATCAACTCCAACTTTGCCCTATCAACTTCCAACCCCTTTGTAGATACTTTGTGACCAAGAATAATTCCTTCTTCAACTATAAAGTGACATTTTTCCCAATTCAGCACAAGGTTAGTTTCCACACATCATTTAGAACCATGACAAAAATTTTAAGACAGATATCAAAAGTGTTCCCATAGACTGAGAAGTCATCCATGAAAACTTCAACATTCCTCTCCACCATGTCCAAAAAGATGGCCATTATACATCTTTAGAACGTCGTCGGTGCGTTACACAACCCAAAAGACATCCTCCTGAAAGCAAAGGTGCCATATGGGCACGTGAAGGTGGTCTTTTCTTGATCCTCAGAAGCTATGACTATCTTGTTGTACCCTGAATATTCGTCTAATAAGCAATAGTATTCATGCCTAGCCAAACAGTCCAACATCTAATCGATAAAGGGTAAAGGAAAGTGGTCCTTCCAGGTTGCCTTATTAAGATTTTTGTAGTCCATACAAACCCTTCATCCGGTCACTGTCCTCGTTGGAATCAATTCATTATCGTCACTTGTTACAACTGTCATTCCACCCTTTTTTAGGACATACTAAACTGGATTAACCCGTGTACTGTCTGAAATTGGATAAATTATCCCAGCATCCAACCACTTCAAAATTTCTTTCTTTACAACCTCTTTCATGATCGGAGTTAACCTTCTCTGTTATTCCATTGTTGGCTTTGAGTCCTCTTCCATGAGTATCTTGTACATACATAATGAGGGGCTTATCCCCTTGATATTAGCGATCGTCCATCCTATTGCAGACTTGTACTCTCTAAGCACCCTCATCAACTTACTTTCCTGCAATTCTTTAAGCGCAGATGCAATAATAACAGGAAAGTATTAGAATTACCCAAATAAGCATACCTGAGGTGTTTAGGAAGAGGCTAAAGATCAAGCGTGGGTGGCTCCTCCAGTGAGGGTTTCATTCATGTCGAAGCTTTTTCTTCCGTGTGCAGTGGCTCGAAGGGTACCTTAAATCTGCTAACTCTAGGAAAAGAATCCAGCATATGCAAGTAATCCACGAATTTTGGATCATCCAAGTCCTCATCTCCCAGTAGAGTATTTTCCAACGGATCCCTATCCAAACCTTTAACCAAGTCTTCATTGATCATTTTGTCTATCACATCCAATCGAAAATACTCTTCCTCATACGTAGGGAACCTCATAGCTCTGAACACAATGAATTTAACTTCTTGGTCTTGTACCCTCATGGTTAATTCCCCTTTCTGAACATCGATGAGAGTCCTACCAGTAGCCAAAAATGGCCTCCGTAAGATGATTGGGAAATTTTTGTCCTCTTCATAATCCAAAATATTAAAGTTTATCGGAAATATGAACTTATCCACCTTAACTAAAATGTCTTCCACAATCCCTCTTGGTTAAGTCACTGATCTATTCGCTAACTGAAGTGATATGTTTGGTGTCTTAGGAGCTGGTAAACGTAACTGAGTATATACTGACAAAGGCATGAGGTTCATACTTTCCCCCAAATCGCACAAACACTTGTTTAAGGACATATTCCCAATTATGTATGGAATTATAAAACTCCCCAGATCCTTCAACTTTGGAGGTAACTTTCTCTGTAATACTGCACTGCATTCCTCCGTCAATGCCACAGTCTCGTAGTCCTCTAATTTCTCTTCCTCGATAGAATACCCTTCATAAATTTGGCGTAGCTCGGCATTTGCTCTAGGGCTTCTGCGAAAGGAATGTTGATATGCAATTTCTTAAAAACTTCTAAAAATTTAGAAAACTGCTTATCCAATTTTTGTTTTTGCACCCTCTGTTGGAATGGTGGTTGAGGATAAACAATGGGCTCAACCTCTGTTTGACTCTTGTCCACTTTCTTGTCCTCACCCTGTTTTTCCTCAACTACTTTGTCTTCACCTTCTTTGACATCTTTCTTAGGCAAATTTTTTGCATTTTGTCCCTCAAGATGTTTTCCACTTCTCAGAGTAATTTCTTGACACTGTTCATGATTTCCCCTCAGATTCTTCTCAGTGTCACTAGGTAGAGTCCCATGAGGCCTATTATTAAGTGCTAAAGCAAATTCTCCCATCTGATTTTCCAAATTCTTGATCGCCATCGCTTGCGTTTTCATCGCTACCTCATTACCCGATATGTACTTCAACAACAGCTCTTCCAAATTTGACTTTTTCTCATACTGTGGATTTGGCTGTTGATGCAGATTTTGAAACCTAAAGGGATAAGATGGTCGTGGAGCCTGCTGATTTTGGTTGTTGCTCCATGAAAAATTGGGATGATTCCTATTCCTTGGATTATATGCATTCTGGTATGGATTCTCAGGTAATTTATTATAGTTGCCTATAAACTATACCGCTGCAGGATTTATGGCACACTGCTCCGTTGGATGTTCCCCATCACATAATTCACACACAAACGCAACTTGCTTAACCTATGCACCCGTAAGAGCATCCATCTTCTTCGACAATGCTGAAATCTGTGCCGCTAATGCTGGTACCCCATCTACTTCTAACACTTTAGCTGCCTTCGACTGTGTAATTCTCGCTGTGGGCCACTGGTAATTGTTAGCCGCCATCATTTCCATTAATTCATATGCTTCCTCAAAACTCTTGGCCATGAAAGCTCCCCCAGACGCTGCATCAATGCTAGTACAAATATTTCCACTCAGCCCATTATAGAAAGTATTCATTTGTAGCCACTTGGGTAGTCCATGATGTGTGTACTTCCTTAACAGTTCCTTGTACCTCTATCAAGCTTCGTACAGTGACTCCTTATGATGCTGCTCATATATAGTGATTTCGTTCCTCATCTTATAAGTCTTTGCCGGTGGAAAAAACTTAGCCAAAAATTTTTGAGCAAGGTCGTCCCATGTAGTAATCGATCCTAGTGGAAGTGAGTGTAACCAACTCTTCGCCTTGTCCTGTAATGTGAACGGAAACAAGCAAAGTCTAACTGCATCATCAGTCACCCCGTTATACTTAAATGTGTCACAAATTTCCAGAAATCTTATGAGGTGCTCATTCGGATCGTAGTTGGCTAATCCCCTAAACTACACTGGATTCTATATCTTTTGTATGGTCTCAGGCTTGATCTCAAAGTGATTTGTAGCTATAGCAGGCCTGGTAATGTTCGACTGAATCTCGATGACTTTGGGAGTAGCATAATCCTTCAACGCTTTCTGATCCTCTACAGTCATAGTCTCTTCATGGTTATCAAAATTCTCCTTAGTGTCCTTAATCTACTTACTTAGCCTCTGAAACCTTTTCTCGATATCGTCCTCGTAAGGAAGCAAGTTTGGCTTCTTAGACTGAGTTTGCATAAACTAAGTTAAAGAACCTGAAACAAAAAAAATAACAAAAAGAAAAAAGAAAAAAAATGTTTAACTAAAATTGAACTAATTAAACTGATATTAAAAGTAATAAAATCAAAACTAGTCCCCAGTATCGGCGCCAAAAACTTGTTGGGTATATTTCAAATTCAGCTCCATAAGCAAGTATGTGTGATCAACAAGTAATATAGTGATGAATAGAGTATCGTTCCCACAAAGACAAGTATGAAATCTAATCTCTTAATTACAAGCTTTATATTATTCCAATTTTATTAAACTAATTCGATTTTATGATTGCAATTAATTAAAAACTAATAAATAAAATCAAAACAAATCAACCTAACTAGTTTTCCCAAATTTTAATCAGATAATGGAGAATTAGGCTTACAACTTCACTTTAAGTTTCACTCTAATTATCACACTTCTTTTAAATTTAATTAACTATCTCAGCTCATTAATCAAGAACACTAATGTAGAATTAGCCATTTCTCAATGCACTAACCCCGTATTAACTTAAATCCACATTTTGATAGAAGTAAGTCAAACACCCTAATTAACTAATTAACTATATCTTTATGTGAATTAAAATCAAATAAGGTTTAAAGTCCTAGTTCTTTATTAATTACATGCGATGTTAGATATATCGTTATCCTAAACATTCATCAAGAAATCCATCAAACACAAAAATCATGAACACATGTTGTTGTGATTAGGTCTAGATTCATACATCATCTCTCGAGTCCATACAAATCCACACATAATTGGTGATCAAGCAATCCATAAATTAAAGTATAAATCACAATAGATAAACTGAATTGATAGTATTATTAAACTAAAATTAAAGCATGACAATCATCGTTCAACATTAAAGATTCATTGTAAACCTAATAAGTAATTTAGTTCATCACATATAAATTAAAAACTGAATAGATAAAGAAAATCATCATCCCAATTACAAATACTGAATTGAAAGACTAAGAATAGTAATACACCACCCTTATCCTCACTCAAATCTGTAATTTTCGTGAATCTTGATTCCTTGCTCTTCTCCTCCAATGTCTTCTCTGAAATTAGGGCTCTAAATTGCTAATTGATTGTTGTATAATTCAAGTTTGTGTTATTTTTACTTAAGTCACATAATTGCTGATAAAAGACACCCAAACATAGTCCCAATCCATACCAAATACCTTCTATCCATACCGTTGCAGAATTCAAATCAAAGCAAAACTCTCCCTCTGATCCGCGTACCCCCGCCCCGGCGGGTTCTTGAAAATCCTGCTTGCCACGGACATTGTGATGCCCCCAAAATTAGGTATACATCACCCATCTTGGGTCGTCAGATACATTGTAGAGAATACAAATACAACTTACTAATACAACTGTCGTGTACAATACGACAAAACATAAACTGTGAGTTTGAATACAAATATTATCTTCTAGAGAGTATTCATACTCAAAAGAAGTCCTCGTTATATTTATTAACACACCATTACATAGAATAGTGAGGACTACTAACTAATAGTATCATTCGGACCATCACTCCGTTCCCCGACTTGCCCCAGCTACGTTCTCATTTTCGGAAGAGAACAGTGAAAGAAAGGGTGAGCTCAACTAGCCCAGTAAGAAATATTATGACTAAGATAATGCAGAATAAATTATCATTAGCCTTCAACAATGTTAAACTGATAAAATATAATAGACATCAAGTTTAACTGCAGCGGAACAAGCAATCCATTAAAAGAGTCAAGTAGAAAATAAACTCTACTATCTTTTATGATTTAAAAGGTTTTTCAACACTGTTATCGCTGGGACTCAGCTTAATAAAATAATCCACATCATCAAATCACCCCTGCACTACGGCCAAGGATATTCGTGTATTCATTAATGGTCATGATCATGCCAACAACTGTCCATCAACGCACTACGGGCCAATGAGGACTTTTACCACATCATTTGTAACATTACGGTCATGATTATACCGAATAATCCCTGGTCATAATCATACCAAGTCCATCTATGCACTATAGGCCACAGATGACTTTAACATTTTATAAACATGAGGATGATGACAATGATATAAGAATTCAATAAAACAAGTTCAAGAATTAATTTATCCAAGAATTAACAACGTCCAAAATGTCAACATGATACTGCTTTGTGGAGTAAAATTCAAGAATGCTTAGAAGAATATTTTCATGAAAAGATACTGGATGAAATGCAATTATCTAGGATATTCCACAAATTTCATGGAGTACAGAAGTCAAAACTTAACCAACTGAGTATAATAAAGAATGGAATAACAAAAGAAATCACCATGCATGCGATAGACCGCACAGACAGGTTATTCCCACAGAATAATAAATAATGGAACCAGGTCCGGCGTAAAACGCACAGACAGGATGTTCCAACAGAATAATAATAAAGACGGAACCAGGTCCGGTGTAAAACACACGGACAGGATGTTCCAACAGAATAATAGTAAAAACGGAACCAGGTCTGGTGTAAAACACACAAACAGAATGTTCCAACAGAATAATAATAAAAACCGAACCAGGTCCGGTGTAAAACACACAGACAGGATGTTCCAACAGAATAATAATAAAAACGGAACCAGGTCCGGTGTAAAACACACAGACAGGATGTTCCAACAGAATAATAGAAGAATGTCACCAAGTATAGGGTAGACCGCGTATACAGGTTATTCCAACAGAATAATAAGAAATGGAATAACAACAGTTCTCTTCATGAATAAGAAAGAATAACACCCCTTACCGTTTTAAAGAAGAGCTGAAATAAGGAAGTCGTTAAGTAGCAGAATACTCTTCTTCTCTCTCTCTATAGTTTCTCTCCCTAGAGTTCAGTGAATTCGTAAGAAATAATAAAGGAATGAGCTACTATTTATAGAAAAATAGAATGCATAGTAACTAATCCATGAACGGTCCAGATTGATTACTTTAATCTGACGGTCCATATTTAAAGAAAAATCTTTTAAATAAAATATAATATATTCTATTTATAAAATAACTTTAATAAAGTATTCTGTTTTATATAAAAAGATGTTTCTGTTTTATTACGTTAATAATACGAATAAAACAAAACGTCATTATCGCTAAATAATTCATATTATTAACTGACAATAATTGAATCAAACTGAGTGACTTCTCACATAAGCATTAATAATCAATACCGTGAGCTACTGTGCAACCACACGTATTACTGTACTTTTACTACCGAGTAGTTCAACAGTATCAATGGTAAAACTTCCGCCGTTATTTTTAATAAAATAATTTTGTCGTTTTCTCAATCCGACAATAATTTTATTGTGGGGTCCCTTAATGATTGTGCCGTTGTATGAATATTTCCCGACCAATCGAATATTATATAACAACTTGCGTACTTTGCAAAATTTATAAATATTACTCACAACTATAACATTATATCAAATTAGCTCCATAATATTAAAAAATGATATTTATAGAAAATTCATCTTTATTTATAAAAGTTGGGGTCTTACAACCTCCCCTTCTTATGAAATTTCGTCCTCAAAATTAGGGTACGTACTTGGTATGTCGAAGAGGTAAGGATACCTTGATTTCATTTCAGATTCTAACTCCCAAGTCATTTCCTCAACATCGTGATTTCTCCACAAAACTTTGACTTGAGGTATAACCTTGGAGCGTAGAATATGTTCCTTCTTATCCAAGATTTGAACATGAACTTCTTTATACGTCAAATCCTCCGCTATTTCGTCCGGTTCTAACTCAATAATGTGGTTCGGGTCTTCCACATATTTGCGTAACATGAATATGTGAAAAACGTTATGAACACGAGACATACTTGGCGGTAAAGCGAGTCTATAAGCCACAGTTCCTACTCGATCGAGGATTAAAAAGGGACCGATGAATCGAGGATTGAGCTTTCCTCTTTTTCCAAATCTCGTAACTCCTTTCCATGGAGCAACACGTAAGAACACATGATCTCCTATATCAAATTCCACGTCCTTTCGATGAAGATCAACATAACCCTTTTGTCGATCTTGTGAGGTTTTTATACGTTATCGGATCGTTTGAATCTTTTCTGTAGTCATACGTACCAACTCCTGTCCCAACAACGTTGCTTCACCAACCTCATCGCAGCATACTGGAGAACGACATTTTCTTCCATACAATGCTTCGAATGGAGCTATGCCAATACTTGCTTGATAACTGTTGTTGTAGGAAAACTCCACCAATGGTAAGAACTTGTCCCAACTTCCCTTGAAGTCAAGGACACAGAGTCTTAATAAATCTTCTAGAGTTTGAATAGTCCTCTCTGATTGTCCGTCCGTCTGAGGATGATATGCCGAACTAAATCATAAATCTGTGCCCATAGCTTTTTGTAAACTAACCCAAAATCGTGAAGTGAATCTTGGGTCTCGATCAGAAACTATGGATACTGGCATACCTTGCAGTCTTACAATCTCGTTTATGTACATACGAGCAAGACGTTCAAGTGTATACGTTTCTCGTATCGGTAAGAAATGAGCAGACTTGGTCAATCTATCAACAATGACCCAAATCGCATCTATACCTTGAGAAACCTTAGGAAGACCGGTAACGAAATCCATGGTAATGTGCTCCAACTTCCATTTTTGAATTTCAAGTGGTTGCAATGGACATTTTTGTACTTGATGCTCCGCTTTGACTCGTTAACAAGTTAGACACCTTGAGATAGACAACGCTATCTCTCTCTTCATATTGCTCCACCAAAATGTATGACGAAAATCATGATACATTTTGGTACTTCCAGGATGGATTGCAAATGGTGTGTTGTGCGCCTCCATCATGATTTCATACTTTAAATCAGGGTTGTTAGGAACACAAAGTCTGGAGTTGACTCGGAGTATTCCTTCTTCATCGATTCTTGCTTCTGGCATAGCACCTTCTTGCACTTTCTTCCTCATACGCATCAGCTCCAGGTCTGTAGCTTGAGCAGCTTTAACTTTATCGATTAAAGTTGGTTCTACTCGTATATTCGCCATCATCACATGGGTCCCTGGAGTCTTTAACTCTATCTCCATCCTTTGCAAGTCACACAAAATGGGCCTTTGTGTTGACAATATTGCACTCGTACTTGCATATGATCTTCTACTTAATGTGTCTGCTACCACGTTCGCTTTTTCAGGATGGTATTGAATGGTATGATCATAAGCTTTCAACAGTTCAAGCCAACGTCGTTGTCGCATGTTGAGTTCCTTTTGAGTGAAGAAATATTTGAGGCTTTTATGATCCGTAAAGATCTCCACCTTCTCCCCATACAACTAATGCCTCCAAATTTTAAGTGCAAAGACAACATCTGCCAACTCTAGATCATGAGTAGGATAATTCCTCTCATATTCCTTGAGTTGTCTTGATGCATAGGCTATGACTTTTCCATGTTGCATGAGAACGCATCCCAACCCTTTGCTCGAAGCATCACTGTAGATGATGCTCCGCTTTGACTCGTTAACAAGTTAGACACCTTGAGATAGACAACGCTATCTCTCTCTTCATATTGCTCCACCAAAATGTATGACGAAGATCATGATACATTTTGGTACTTCCAGGATGGATTGCAAACGGTGTGTTGTGCGCCTCTATCATGATTTCATACTTTAAATCAGGGTTGTTAGGAACACAAAGTCTGGAGTTGACTCGAAGTATTCCTTCTTCATCGATTCTTGCTTCTGGCATAGCACCTTCTTGCACTTTCTTCCTCATACGCATCAGCTCCAGGTCTGTAGCTTGAGCAGCTTTAACTTTATCGATTAAAGTTGGTTCTACTCGTATATTCGCCATCATCACATGGGTCCCTGGAGTCTTTAACTCTATCTCCATCCTTTGCAAGTCACACAAAATGGGCCTTTGTGTTGACAATATTGCACTCGTACTTGCATATGATCTTCTACTTAATGTGTCTGCTACCACGTTCGCTTTTTCAGGATGGTATTGAATGGTATGATCATAAGCTTTCAACAGTTCAAGCCAACGTCGTTGTCGCATGTTGAGTTCCTTTTGAGTGAAGAAATATTTGAGGCTTTTATGATCCGTAAAGATCTCCACCTTCTCCCCATACAACTAATGCCTCCAAATTTTAAGTGCAAAGGCAACATCTGCCAACTCTAGATCATGAGTAGGATAATTCCTCTCATATTCCTTGAGTTGTCTTGATGCATAGGCTATGACTTTTCCATGTTGCATGAGAACGCATCCCAACCCTTTGCTCGAAGCATCACTGTAGATGACAAATCCCTCCGAGCCAGATGGTATTGTTAGAACAGGTGCTGAAATTAGTCTCCTCTTGAGTTCTTGAAAACTCTGCTCACATTCTTCGCTCCAACCGAACTTTGTATCTTTCCGAGTCAGCTGAGTTAATGGTGTAGTGATTCGAGAAAATCCTTCCACGAATCTCCGATAATAACCAGCTAAACCAAGAAAGCTACGTACTTCGGTCACTGATTTAGGTTGCTCCCAGCTTTGAATAGCTTCAACCTTTGCCGGGTCAACCGATATTCCACGACTTGATACTACGTGCCCAAGGAATGCTACCTCCTCCAACCAGAACTAGTATTTCTTCAACTTGGCATAAAGCTTGTATTCACGAAGCTTTTAGAGTACCAGCCTCAAGTGTTGCTCATGATCTTCATGACTTTTGGAATAAATAAGGATGTCATCAATAAAGACGACCACAAAGTGATCCAAATATTCCTTGAATACCCGGTTCATCATATCCATGAAGGCAGCAGGAGCATTAGTCAATCCAAAGGACATGACTAGGAATTCATAATGCCTGTACCGAGTTCTAAAAGCCGTCTTTGGAATATCCTCAGTTCTAACCTTCAGCTGATGATATCCAGAACGAAGATCGATCTTTGAAAAGAATTGTGCTCCTTGCAACTGGTCAAACAGGTCATCAATACGTGGCAATGGGTACCTGTTTTTGATGGTGACATGATTCAACTCCCGATAATCAATACAAAGTCGCATACTTCCATCTTTCTTCTTCACGAATAGCACAGGAGCACCCCAAGGAGAAGTACTAGGACGAATAAAGCCAATGTCTAACAATTCCTGCAGTTGGATCTTTAACTCCTGAAGTTCAATAGGAGCCATTCGATATGGGGCTTTGGAAATGGGTTTTATACCGGGTTCAAGGCCGATACAAAATTTAATTTCACGCTTTGGGGGTAGGCCAGGAAGTTCTTCAGGGAATACGTCAGGGAATTTATGAACAATAGAAATATCATTCAAAACTGACGTATTTTTGTTTAGATCCGTGACATGAGCTAAGAAAGCTTGACATCCATTTTTCAATAAACGAACAGCTTTATGGCTTGAGATGACAGCGATTGATTTTAATGGTTTGGTTGCTTGAATTCGCATAATAGGTCGATTAGGAATATGAAAGCTAACAACCTTACGAAAACAATCAATTTTTGCATGATGAGTAGTTAACCAATCAATCCCTAGAATCACGTCAAATGCAAGTATTTTTAATGAAATCAGATCGACAGGTAATGTGTGGGTACCAACTTGAACCAAACAAGACTTATAAACCGTGGATGTAATGAAGGTTTCTCCCAATGGAGTTTCAACAGATAAATCAAAGTCTAATTTCTCCGGAGTCAAATTTAATCGATGAGCGCAAGTAGGAGAAATAAAAGAATGGGTAGAACCGGTATCAAATAAAGTATAGACTTCGTTAGAGTTTATGATAAGCTTACCCGTGATGACCTCATTCGGGTTCCTTGCTTTCTGGGAGGTCACAACAAACGCTCTCCCTTGCACTACCGGTTTTGACTTTTTATGGGACGGCCTTTGGTGTCTCCATCTTGGCTGAACTTGTTTTTGGTAAACGACAAAATCGAGCTAAATGACCTTCTCTTCCACAATTATAACATTCTTTAGACGGCATCGCGCAGTTTGGATTGATGTGCCCCTCCCCTCCGCATTTGAAGCATATAATAGGTGGTCGTTCTCCTTCCTTAACAACGGGTGCTGGTGCTGACGTCTTTCCATCATTGTTGAATCTCCTCTTCTTGAAATGACCATTCTTATTGTTTTGGCCCTGATTACCACCGAAGTGGTTACCATTTCTGGCCTATTGATTCCCTCCACGCTTGTTATCACCGCTTCGATGACTGCTCTCACTGGTATTATCATTTTGCCGACTGCTCTCTTTTGGTTGCGTTGACTCGTTATCGCGCTCCACTAACTGAGCCCTATTCACAACATCTGAATACAAACACAGTTTATGAGAAATAAGATTTTGACGTATCTCAGGTTTCAAACCTCGCAAAAACATTCGCGTCATTCGCTCTTCATTATCCACCAAGTGGGATGCAAATCGGGACAACTCAGTAAATTTAGCCTCATACTGCGACACGGTCATATTATTCTGCTCCAATTTGATGAACTCCACCTCCTTCATGTGACGAACACTTTCGGGAAAGTATTTGTCATTGAACAGCTCTTGGAACTTCTCCCAAGACATCTTCAGTGCGGCAGGTTGAGTACGCTTAATTGATTCCCACCAGTAATCTGCCTCTCCTCGCAATATAAAGGCGGCAAAGGGAACCTTTTGCTCCTCGGAGCATCCCAAGACATCAAATATCTTGGTAATCTGCTTTATCCATGTTTTCACTATAAGTAGTTTTGGCTCTCCCTTAAACTGTGGTTATCCCAGCTCCTTGAACTGTTTAGCGGTGACCGTCCGAGAGTTTTCAGTGTTTCCACCTATATTTTGGACAGGAGCCGCTCTCGCCTGCTACTGCATGAACTGCATAAAGTTTCTGAACATTCCATCATTCATCATCTGGTCAGTGTTATTGTTTGCATGAGGATTGTCACCTTCCTGATGCACATTATCCTGATTATTGATATGTGGTGAATCAACAGTCGTCTGTGCTCCATTGCTATTCTCAACATTCTCAGATGCCATTTTCAGATACTGCCACAAAATAAAAGTTAATTGATATGTTATATATTATGCTTATATTATGATCGACCAATTAAATACCATGCAAATAAACTTAGGTAGGTCATACTAGCGAAGGAATTCCCCGTCTTTCCCCTCCTTGTTCTATTCTCACATCTTAGTCAGGGATCATATCCCTAAGCTCTGATACCAACTGTGGCACCCCCAAAATTAGGTATACATCACCCATCTTGGGTCGTCAGATACATAGTACAGAATACAAATACAACTTACTAATACAACTGTCGTGTACAATACGACAAAACATAAACTGTGAGTTTGAATACAAATATTATCTTCTAGAGAGTATTCATACTCAAAAGGAGTCCTCATTACATTTATTAACACACCATTACATATAATAGTGAGGACTACTAACTAATACTATCATTCGGACCATCAATCCGTTCCCCGACTTGCCCTAGCTACGTTCTCATTTCCGGAAGAGAACAGTGAAAGAAAGGGTGAGCTCGGCTAGCCCAGTAAGAAATATTATGACTAAGATAATGCAGAATAAATTATCATTAGCCTTCAACAATGTTAAACTGATAAAATATAATAGACATCAAGTTTAACTGCAGCGGAACAAGCAATTCATTAAAAGAGTCAAGTAGAAAATAAACTCTACTATCTTTTATGATTTAAAAGGTTTTTCAACACTGTTATCGCTGGGACTCAGCTTAATAAAATAATCCACATCATCGAATCACCCCTGCACTACGGCCAAGGATATTCGTGTATTCATTAATGGTCATGATCATGCCGACAACTGTCCATCAACGCACTACGGACCAATGAGGACTTTTACCACATCATTTGTAACATTACGGTCATGATTATACCGAATAATCCCTGGTCATAATCATACCAAGTCCATCTATGCACTACAGGCCACAGATGACTTTAACATTTTATAAACATGAGGATGATGACAATGATATAAGAATTCAATAAAACAAGTTCAAGAATTAATTTATCTAAGAATTAACAACGTCCAAATTGTCAACATGATACTGCTTTGTGGAGTAAAATTCAAGAATGCTTAGAAGAATATTTTCATGAAAAGATACTGGATGAAATGCAATTATCAAGGATATTCCACAAATTTCATGGAGTATAGAAGTCAAAACTTAACCAACTGAGTATAATAAAGAATGGAATAACAAAAGAAATCACCATGCATGCGATAGACCGCACAGACAGGTTATTCCCACAGAATAATAAATAATGGAACCAGGTCCGGCGTAAAACGCACAGACAGGATGTTCCAACAGAATAATAATAAAGACGGAACCAGGTCCGGTGTAAAACACACGGACAGGATGTTCCAACAGAATAATAGTAAAAACAGAACCAGGTCCGGTGTAAAACACACAGACAGGATGTTCCAACAGAATAATAATAGAAACGGAACCAGGTCCGGTGTAAAACACACAGACAGGATGTTCCAATAGAATAATAATAAAAACGGAACCAGGTTCGATGTAAAACACACAGACAGGATGTTCCAACAGAATAATAGAAGAATGTCACCAAGTATAGGGTAGACTGCGTATACAGGTTATTCCAACAGAATAATAAGAAATGGAATAACAACAGTTCTCTTCATGAATAAGAAAGAATAACACCCCTCACCGTTTTAAAGAAGAGCTGAAATAAGGAAGTAGTTAAGTAGCAGAATACTCTTCTTCTCTCTCTCTATAGTTTCTCTCTATAGTTTCTCTCTCTAGAGTTCAGTGAATTCGTAAGAAATAATGAAGGAATGAGCTGCTATTTATAGAAAAATAGAATGCATAGTAACTAATCCATGAACGGTCCAGATTGATTACTTTAATCTGACGATCCATATTTAAAGAAAAATCTTTTAAATAAAATATAATAAATTCTATTTATAGAATAACTTTAATAAAGTATTCTGTTTTATATAAAAAGATGTTTTTATTTTATTACGTTAATTATACGAATAAAACAAAACGTCATTATCGCTAAATAATTCATATTATTAACTGACAATAATTGAATCAAACTGAGTGACTTCTCACATAAGCATTAATAATCAATACCGTGTGCTACTATGCAACCACACGTATTATTGTACTTTTACTACCGAGTAGTTCAACAGTATCAATGGTAAAACTTCCACCGTTATTTTTAATAAAATATTTTTGTCGTTTTCTCAATCCGACAATAATTCCGTTATGGGGTCCACCAATGATTTTGCCGTTGTACGAATATTCCCTGTTAAAATGAATATTTCCCGACCAATCGAATATTATATAACAACTTGCGTACTTTGCAAAATTTATAAATATTACTCACAACTATAACATTATATCAAATTAACTCCATAATATTCAAAAATGATATTTATAGAAAATTCATCTTTATTTATAAAAGTTGGGGTCTTACATACATCCCTACCCCCGCGGGGGTTTTGTTCTTTATAGAGCCCACCCCGGCGAGGATCAAACTACAGAGTTGCTGATTTTTTCCTTTTCATGTTGCTTTCTTGCCACAACGTCACCATTATACCACCAATGACATGTAATGCAACCTAGACACAAAACACATCAAACTGTACAAAAATAGACAGAACAAACACTGTTTAAGTCCAAATAGGAACCTGATTTGTAGGAAATAAAACCCACTCATCAATATGTTGTAGTATATATGTATATAAGTGTTTACAAAGACGAATATCAAAGTTTGGAACAATATAGGGGAGGGTAAGAGCTAAAATGGATTGAATTCCCTCTATTTTCTTTTTTTTTTCATTTTGGCTGATAAGGGGTCTATTTATAGACTAAAGTAGCCGCGGGTCTACCTGCGACTGTTTGGGTGGACCCAAGACCCGTGGGTCCCATTGTCTCAAAGTACGTACACTCAGATCAACGTGTTGTCCGCTCGAACCTTCATAACTTTCAATCTGGGAATCCGATAGAGGCGTATTATACCTTTCTGGAAATCCCTTTTCGAGAGCTACACAATGATATAGGATTTGACCTTTTCTGAATCTGGGAAGATGGGTCCATAACTTGATCTTTGAGTCTTCGTAGTCCATTTGTTGAGCTATCTTGTGTTGTTTTCACTCGGGATTGATGTTATGGTTCAACATGACATCTTTTGTAGTGATTTGGGCAAAATTAATGTTGAGTTACAAAATTACTTTTTTCCCCTCCATTTTGGTTCCGGGCTTGATGCAGTTATAGCTGTCTTTTCTCAGGGTTATCTTTGAGATATGACTATTGTGAACTTTTGACAGTCCTTAAGGTTATCTCTGTGGTTGGTTTGATATTTCTCGGGGTTTTTGTTGGGGTTTTAAATTGATCTCCCGAGGTTATCTCTGGGGTTTGACTTGATGATATAACTTCCAGGGTTGTCTCTGGAAGATAAAAGATGATTCTGCCCTCTTACATAGTTAGTAACAGGAATGTAAAATTTTGAGTGTCTACACCCAACATCTCCTTCCTTCTTCCATCAGTTTAAAATCTTGTGAAAAACTATTGCTTGGTTAATGATTTCCCTATAAATGAGAGTCTCCACATTTAAAATTGAATTTGCAAGAATTCTTGATAAGTTCATACAAGAGTGTGAGTCCAGTAATTGGGATAGACCAATCTGTGATTAGAAGGAATTCCTCTTTAAGCTTCAACAAAGGTAATGTTCATGTTTTATATTCCTAATTACCAATTTGGTAGATTTCTAGAATTTTCATGAAAGTTTTTGTGAATTGGTTTGAGAGTTAAAACCAACATGTTTACTAAGTTTATATGCATGTGTGGAACCTATAAGACTGAGTTTAAGCATGCTTAGTTGGGGAAATTTGAGTTTGGTTTTGAAATTCTGCTGAAGCAGAGCCTTTCCTGGTTCTGTCCAGGAAGAGTGCAGCTGCGCCCAATTTGTACTACTAGGCAGTGCAACTGTGCCTTTCCCTAGAACTAGATTCTGGTTTTTGTTGTTATGTGATGCTTCTAGCAAGTTATTATGACTTAGTTATGCCTAAAAATAAGTATGACATGTGATTTAAGGCTACACTACTTATAATGGTTTACTTTAGTATGATTTAGTAGAAGTTTTGTAATTAAAACTTATAGTTTCAATAACAAACTTTGATGAAACTTATGTATCTTAAGTTCTGAATATTATAACATACATATATGACTAAGTTATTAGCAGTAATGAGCATGAGTTGTGATTCAAGATTCCTTTGTTTGTGTCCAACTTGTTTTAGCTTTGATTTAAATGACTTTAAAGGAAAACTTGAAAGATTTGGAACTAATATCCATAAATACCATGTTGATCATATTCTGACTTTGTTAACATGTGCACATGACCTAAATATATATGAGATGTGATTCTAAAATGTTTTGTATGTGCTAGATTGCATTGTCTAAGTTTAAAATGATGTTCAAAGGCAAACTTGAATATTTTGCAAGCTAAGTACATGAACATGGTGTAGATATATTCTGAACATATAGGATAGCATGCTGGTGTCCTTCATGTCCCTAATCATGATCTATATGTCTGCATATCGGGTTAGACTTAAAGAGAGTGTTCAAGCATGAATTTAAACAAGTTCTCATGAAATATATGATAATAACTATGTGTTAATGATAAGGATAAGTGTGAGTATGCATACTACAGATAGTATAACATTCTTAAATGGTTAAATGGTTAATATGTTTAACATTTTCATTTCATGAACTTAGTTGTCCTTAATTCCTTAGAAATTTCAACTAGAGACATAATGTGTAAATGTGGACTTGAAATGACCCTAGTAAAATTCAAGACATCTTAAGATGTATGTTTATTATGTGTTAACACTCTTCTATGCTAAAGAGTAAAATGAAACCAGGAAATCAAAACTCAAGTCTAGTTTGGCCAGGGGATGGCACAGTTGCGCCGGTCCCAAGCCTAACCTCAGTGAAGCTGCACTACAAGGCAGGTTGGTCTCGACATTTTATTTACTTTCTGATCTTGGTAGCTTGCTTATAGTATTATTCTAATCTATTAAACAGAGTCTTATTGATGCTTTATGTATTCATATGTATGATGGTCGTATAGCATGAAGATTTTTTTTCAAGTCGTAAAAGATTTCTAAATGGAATAAAGACAAAATTGATTAAGAATTTCGTGATTCGATGCATGAACTGATTGTGTAGCAAGGATAAGATTTATGTATATACTTAACATACATATTGAGTATACATATGAGATAAGTTATGTTTCAAGTTTGCATATCTAATGAATGTGTATACTTATATATGTAAATAGGATAACATAGTTCGTTGAAGTGATTATAAGTCATAGATTGGTAAACTACATTTAAGGCAAGTTCCCTAACTTCATTCTTACATTGAAGGCAAGTTCTATATCTTATACTATCTTTGTATGGTGTAAGTATTCGAATCTTTTAAGATATTATTATGCGAGTTTTGAATTATTGCGCAAATATATATACTTGGATGAATCATTATTGATCTTTTGAAATTCGACTTAAACTTATATCTTGAATATGATTGCAAGTTCTCTAACTCTCTTAACTTTTACATGTTGTGTAAATCCGAATTGTTGCAATATCGACCATATTTACATCGAACAAATATATACTACTATTCAAAAATCGATGTTATATCTTGATTTTGTTGCAAGCATTGAACTTATTATTTCTAAATGAATTGAAAAAGTTGTCTAAGCTATTTGATTCGGCTATACTAATATCATGTATTAGGAAACTATCCAAACCAATTGTCTTGGTGAGAACTCTTATAAATCTACTGAGATGAGCAACCCTCATTAAAGGAGAAATTATATAAATGTTGGGGAACCGATATGCGCACATACAAGCATGTTTAAATATTATGCATAACGTAGGGTACTTTAGGTTGATCACTTGTTGTACTTGTTTATATTGGATTTTCAGTATAATGGTGTTACTTCTAGCAGGAGTTCTTAGTCCATAGTGACTATTCAGTGTTTAATCTTCTTAAACTTTAAAATGATTAAACCTTCGAACTTTGTTGATATCGTTCAGTCTATAATGACTCATGTTTCAAATCAAAGAATAGATTTAGAACCATTTATACTTCTTGTTATTCCGAAACTATCATTTATTGTTATACCCTTGATATGTTGGACCTTATATTTGTTCACCCTTATTGCTATATTACTTACTGGGCAATTTTTTTGCTCACTCTTGCTTCCCTAAAAACTAAGGCAGAGCAAGGCAGTACCTCGGGGAAGGACAAAGGAAATTGCAAGGCTACAGAATAGCTTTAGTCCTTTAGGCTAGAAGAATTAATATTATGTTTTATTAAGAAGTGACCAATTTATGTTTAAGTTATGTCTTAGACTTATTTATGAAATGTTGTAGTAACGGTTACGAAACCTTGGGACAAGAATAGTTATGTTATAATAATGTAAATTATTCTATTATTCCATTGTATGAAATATTAGTGTATTATTAGAATTTGATCGTGAAACACCGAATTCAAGATATTAGTTTCTTAATTTGGGGGCATCACAAACGCCCTATGAGCACAGATGCATCCCGCGAAGGAAAGACGCAAAGCTAAAGGATCCCCGATGCGATCCACCTCACGAAGAGTGCCAAATAAGGCTAAAGAGACAGTCGAGGAGTTGTCTGTAATGAAACAACCCCTGATGATAATCAAAAATAATCACCGCAGGATACGATTTCTCTCCCTCTGATCAATAGGGATGGGCTCTATCAAAGTTCCACTGGCAGCATCAATACTCAGAGGACCTGAACGAACTGCCCGATCCTTAAGGGCTGAAGAAGAAACTCCCAGTAGGGATCAGACAGTGGCAAGGGAAATGTCAGCCACCACTCTCTCCTGTAAACTCCAAGCCTGTGATGTATCGCCAATCCATCGGCGTCATCACCACCTCACAAGCCAGCAGATGAAGCGACTAACTCTGGGGAAACCATCGCTCGGATAAAGCTCTCAAATATCTCCATGGACAGCGTCGTGGTGCAATGGAAAAGAAAGCCTCAAAGCCCCAAGAATGAATGAGGGACTGATACTCTGGATGAAGAGTCCTATACAAGGAATGGATACTGAACTAGGTCCCCCTCGACAGCAGGAACATCATCCTTCTTCTTTGGAACCCCTGTCCTATCAACTTTGATAGGACGAATCACTGACTCTGTCAACTGACGTACCTCTCAGGTTGGACAGGGCAAGGGAACGTCCGAAGCTTCCCTTCGAACACCAGAAGAAACCCTATAGGAGCTGGAGCTAATGGGCCTGTCAGAATCCATCCCTGAACAAAAACTCCAAATCACCTCAGAAAGGGTGAGGTGTGCTTCTATATCTAGTTAATTCAATTAAGCATGTGCATCAACTTAGGATAATAGACTCCTAATGGTAATTTAAAGCATCACATTATGGATGGTTTGCACTTGTAAACTTGCGATATTTTAACATACATCCCCACTAGAGTTAAATATGCATGCACATTAAATTCCCAAATTCGTGAAAAAATTTCACCAAAATCTCCTTTATAAAATGGATTATCCACACACACATAGGCATGACTAGGTGGCCATCCAGTAGCGCACCAACCCAATTCAATAATAATGAATATATAAACATTAAATCAAGCCCAAAATGGTAGCCAAATTACCCAGGGAAATTAAAAGTATATATTCATGATAACATCATGCTCATTTATCCTAAAATAGGATGGCTAGTTAGCCACAATGTGTTGAAAATTATCTCTGAAAAAATGAAATTTTTTCACCTCAGAATGTTCAGTGTGGTAAAATACAAACATTTACTAAGCCTGTTTATTTTAATTAAGTCATTTATGCATACATATTTGATACATTGTATGTAAACTCATTAAACATGAAATCTAACAATCTAACGGTCAAAACGCAAAAGAAAAGGATGTAAATGTTTCTTGAGATGTACATAACATTTATACGGTGATAGATTTTGTGAAAAGCATATCAAAATGAGTAGATCTTAGTAGAGGATTTTGGCTTTTTTTTTGAAGGGAATAAAGTGAAAATGCCATTTCAATGAGCCTGAGAGGTATTAAAACCACCCGTGTCCGGCTGCAACTCTACGTGTGGCAGCCGTAGGTAGACTTGTAGTAGGTTGGGGTGGGTCCCACCCCCTCTGGCTTGATCAAATTTAAATCAAATCAGGTTCCCCTGAAGTTGAAAAGTCAAATCGGCAAAATTGGGTTTACGTGATTGAGTGTAAAGCACCTAAAATCCTGAAATTGGGTATCAAAATTTTGATAAATGTAAACCCCCAAATAAACCATTGGTGTCAGCCCCAACATAGTATCGGGAAGGATCCGGGGGTGTAACCCGTTGAAAACTACTTCAGCGAAGATACCGAAATGTTCGGTATTGTAAACCATTGGTGTTAGCCCTAACATAGCATCGGGAAGGATTCGATGGTGTAAGCCATTGAAAATTACTTCAACGAAGATATCGAAATATCCGTTATTATAAATCATTGGTGTCAGCCTTAGCTTTGCATCTGGAAGGATCTGATGGTGTAAGCTGTCAAAAATTACTTCAGCAAAGACATCAGGAAGGTTTGATGGTGTAAATTGTTGGTGTAAGCCTTAGTGCAGCATCGAGAAGGAACTGGTGGTGTAAGCTATTGAAAATTACTTCATCGAAGATATCAGAAGATTCGATATTGTAAATAGTTGGTGTTAGGCCCAGTGTAGCATCGGGAAGGATCCAATGGTGTAAGCCGTTAAAAATTACTTCAGCGAAGACGTCAGGAAGGTCTTCTGACAAACCGAGAATTTGGATAATTTAATATAATCTTAAAAGATTGAATTAAGGTTATATAATAAACCTAGACAGAAAATAAGTGAATGGATTTGACATTTCTGGGAAGAAATTTTAGGGATTTAAAAATTTTTGGGGTGAATTATTCAGGATTAAGGGTATAAGTGTATATGTTCTGTGTATATGGTCAAATATGTGTACATTTTATGGTTCAGGGTCAAGGGTTGACCAGATAGAATTTATCAGTGACAAACCCTAAAGTTATATTAAGAACAACGACGTTCAGTTAGAAAACCCGAACGACTGATAAGAAACCCTAATACCGACTCTAGAAACCCTGATTTTAGTTTCGGGAATTCAAAACCGTAATTTTAGCTTCGGGAATTCGAAACCCTAATTAAGAATATTAAAACCCTAATTTGAGAATTTAAATGCTAAATATAAGGTTTAAGTGTAATTAATTACTTAATTAGGGGGAAAATCTAACAAATTAGTTAGAAAACTCTAATTTCAAAATTTGAAACCCTAATTGTTCTGTTAGAAACCCTAATATACAATTATGGAACCTAATTGCTAAATTTAGCAATTTTAATTAAGAAATATTAATCCTAATTAGCAAGCTTGGATGTGATTAGGAAATCTTAAGATAATTAGGAAACCCTAATTATAATTTAGAAATCTTAATTTTCTATTTTTAAATCTAATTAAAAAATACTAAAAATTTAATTTTTGTAAAACCTTAGGGTTAAACCCTAATTGTCAAACCCCAAGGGTTGTAGCAATTGTCATTTATGCCATTAAAATTAAATTCCAAATGACCAAAGTGCCCTTTTTCATTTCTTTAATAAGTAACTTGTAGATCTTGCCCTATGTGTGGTTGGTGACCAACCCTAAGCTATCCCACATGTGCTCTAAATCACAGCAATCAGCCGTTCCACATCAGCCAAGTGCATTGTATCACCAAATATATAGATTAAAGAGAGATAGAATACATACTTTATTTCTCATAATTTCCAAAGCCATTCTCTCTCTAAAATTCGAAATGTAGAGTGAGAGTGAGTGATTAGTTAAGCCAATATCATGTGTTATCTTGCCAAGAACAAACATCAAAAGTCAGATTCAAGGATCATAGCTTAGAAAGGTATAAAAACCCTAAACTTAGAAATATATGTGATCTATGTTAGATGTTATGATTTGTTGTTTTAAGTTATGTATTAGGGTGTTATTTAGTGGTATGGGTTGTAGATCAAGGATCCATAACATCTAGAAACCAGAAAATCAAGTTTTAAAGACTGACATATGAACCGTAATTTGTGCTTCGACAGCCGAATGTCAGGGCTCATAGATCTCTCTGTGTTAATGTTTTGGTGTGTTTGATGTTATAGATTTGTAGACTAACATGTAGGCTACCCATTCATGCCTTTAGAACCTCCAGATCATACACTGAATCAAAGTTATAAGTGGTCAAAGTTAGTTGACCGACCTTGGAAAATTGAGTTTCTGGGCAACCCAGAAACCCAGAAACCCAGAAAGTCTGACAGCCATTTTTTAGGGCTAAAATCTTGTAGTTTTTTGACATCACTTTGATCGGCTTAGATCTCTTTCATGTGTTGATAAAATGTGATATAAGTATTGTAGATACTCGAAATTTTATGTGCTACTGTCACTAACATTGCATGAGAGCAGATTCGTCTTTTAAGAGGGAACCTTGAAAGACAATTCATATCCGTACCGGATACTACCGGAAGTTCAGCATCAACCCCATATCGCAATCTGGGGGTGACAATTCCAATTTCGGAGATAACCCCGAGTCATGCAGATCAATACCGGCACAAACACCGGAGAAGACCGATTAATCTCGGAGATAACCCCGAGGTATCCAGTCTCAGTCCCAACCATGGGATTAGCCACCAACCTTGGTGATAACCCCAAGGAATGCAATTTCGTCAATAACCCTGGAAATGCTTGTTACAAGTGCGACCAGCTTCAATCTCAGCGCTCACAACAAGATCCACTGTACTAGCCCGGCGATAACATCGGGAAGACAGACACACCTCAAGGGTGACAATGAGGACCTTCAACCAATGGCATCAGTACAATCTCAGCGAAGCTGAGCAACGTCTACTTTATCAGCCCAATCCGGCGATAACACTGGTGAGGGGCAACATCATCATCTGACCAACACGATGCCACGCCACGTCGCCTCAACATATCTACGCAACAATGTCCTACAAGACTAATCAATCTCGAGTGACTATTGTACGGGGTAACGGATGAAAGTTGAAGCTTGAAGACCGGAGGGCACCGTCCCATCTTTAATGACTTCGTACAAACTCTAATCCCATGCCATCGTACAACTCTCGACAACGGCGGTCCGAAATAGGTCATGTATACCTCAAACGGATGCCCGGATTGCACTTCTGAAAATCTGAGTGGACATTATAGTTCCCGAGTGCACGTACTTCGAGACGACCCGACCCAAAAAACTCGGGTCAACCCGAGTTGCCTCTGGTACACCTGCGGCTTAGCCGCAGGTACACCTGTGGCAAATATGCCTATAAATAGAGGGCTTAGGGTGCTAATTTTTCAAGAGAAAACGGCGAGGAAGCCCTACCCAATTTGCTCTGCACTCATCCTATGCAGTGTACTTTCCCCTTTTAAACACCTGTGAGCTCATATATAGCCTCTTTTGTACCCACAAAAGCTAGTGTCTACCCACTCTAAAGATATAGAAGCCTTTTTTAGCAGTCAGTTGTAAGCCTTCTCACACACTTTAGAGTCTTTCTGTTCATCTTTGCACACACCCTTCTACACGTTGAGAGTCATGTTGCTTTCTTTTGCCCGGGCTTCGGTCCGTGACTTCATTCCAGTCTGTATATATATATATATATATATATATATATATATATATATATATATATATATATATATATATATATATATATATATATTGACTAACATTATCGAGTTATTCCTCGATTGAGCCTAGATTTATGTCTGGTGCGTTTAATGGCTTTCTTATATATATAATTATATATATAAACTGCTATCGAACTCTGTTCGGTGAGCCTGAATTTCACATCCGGTGCGTTTACTGATTTAATATATATATACTTATATATTAACTTTGTTCGATGAGCCTAGACTTCAGTCTGGTGCGTTTACTCGCTTATATATATATATATATATATATATATATATATATATATATATATATATATATATATATATATATATGAATTGTGGTCGAACTCTGTTCGATGAGCCTAGATTTTATATCCGGTGCGTTTATTCTACTTATATATATATATATATATATATATATATATACATTTCATCCCACCTGGGGTTTACTTCGTGATGGTTGACCGTTTTTATAGCTTTCTGTACATTTCGTCCCGCCTGGAGTTTCCTCCGTGGCGGTTGATAGCTTTTACAGCTTTATTTATATTTCTGATCCCCCATGGATGTGCTTCGTGATTGGTGATCATGTATGTATATATATATTTACAGCTTTTATATATATACCTGCTTACTGCGTTTATATCAATTGCGGCATCATGTGAACCTAGGAATCATGTTATCACAAATTCAGTCCCCTGAATCTAGATTCGGTTCCCGTGATGGACCTTTTCAGCTGTAAGCAGCTTGTAAATTTATCTGTGATGTTTGGATTTCCTCATATGGTTTTCATACCCACGAGGAATTCAGCACCTTTTTGTACATTTATTTTTGTACGGATGCCTCGCATCTGTCAAATAAAATCAATCAAGCCCAACACTTAATAAAATGGGAGTGTAAAAGGTCTCAATTACTATTGAGCATCAGGGTTTGAAAAAACCTCTTTTAGAAAATATCACTACCACATCTTGCTTAAAATTGAATTTTTACATAAAATTCATACTCTGTGTATATAGGTGCGAACGAGGCCTCGCACTACTTCCAAATAACAGCACATTGACCCACACACACACACATTCAGATAACAGTTTCTTGAAAAGAGGCGGTCACCATGGTAACATGGATGTCGGGGGGTGCCTAACACCTTCCCTCCGCATAACCAAGTCCCCGGACCCTAATGAATCTCGGTTTCACCGACCCGCTTAGCAGTGTCACATCACTGGATCAATGTGCAAACCTTTTCTCGATTGTGTTGGTACAACCATTTAAAAAACCAACTGGCGACTTTTAACAGTCCATCGTGGACATTATACATGTTGAACCTTTTTCACTTATTTTTTCAAACAAATCTCACCTAAAATGAGAACACCAAAGAACAAGTAACGGAAAATGACAATTAAAAATCCCGACGTCGACAGGTGGCGACTCTGCTGGGGACTCCAGTAAGAGGGCTTATGCCGCTATTACAACTTTTTCAAAATTGTTATCTGCTTGTGTGTGGATGTTACATTTACATTTTATGATAAATGTGTACGAATGCATTTCCTTACTTAGTGCTTTGTACTATAAAATGCTTATGATATTAGTGCTTCGCACCATATCTGCTTGTGATATTAGTGCTTCGCACATGTCATCATTTTCATACGGTAAGACGCGATGTATGTGATTGTATGTTGTGTGGTCCTTCCACCAGGAGGCTATCCCGTCGGTGTTTGATTACTGGACTTGTGAGAAGACTAATTCTCCGAGGCTCAGGAAAGGCAGCACCCAAATTCGCTCCAGTTGAAAGACCGGATTAACTTCCCGTCAAGTAGATTGCGATGATTTGGGAACCTCCATGCTAAAAAGCCGCGAGAGTAACCTAAGATAGGCCAGCCTCTGATAAACCCAAAACGAAGGAAAGTCTATTCATGCTCTCATTTCAAATTACTTGTAAAGCACAATTACTTGTAATTATCTTCCATATCTATCTCAATGTAATGAGAAATATGAAGAAATGTGTACACATACATGCTACAAACAGCTGACATCCATTTTGCAGGATAAAATTCCTAAATTGGACACATCACATAGCAAGTTATTATCCACCTTCCCTAAAGACTAAACTATGCAAGTCTTTTGCAGGGAATCAATCGGACCTACCACCCGTTCAAAGTCCAAAAAGGTAACATGCCTACAGTTAATCATGTCGTCATCCGACCAGACCGAACTTAATCCAGTTTCTCACAAAGAATTCGACGGATTAAGAAAACAGATTACAGATTTGGCTGTTCTACTAAAAGAATTACACCAGTCTACACAGGGTCAAAAAATACCTGTACATGCTGAATCCTCCACAGAAGGAGGAACCCAGGTCATTACAATACCTGAACTGCAGTTGGATCCGACCCACAAAACTCATGATGCTGCCCATCCCACTGGAGACCTAGACACTGGTGACATTAAAAAGAAAGTCCTCCAAATGGAAGAGACTCTTCGCACTATCAAAGGAATTGGAACACACAGGAGTGTTTCATATGCTGATTTGTGTATTTTCCCTGGTATTCATTATCCAGAAAAGTTTAAGACTCCTGACTTTGAAGAATATGATGGGTTAGGAGATCCTTACACACATCTAAAGGTGGTTATTGGAGAACTGGGATCTTATGAAGAGGATGAAAAACTCAGAATGCAACTGTTCCAAAAAAGCCTAACTAGAGAAGCACGTTCGTGGTACACAAGATTAGACAATTCAAAGATCCATAGTTGGGAAGAGCTAGCACACGCTTTCCTCACCCAATACAACTTTCAATCTCAAATGGCTTCTGATCGGTATCAAATTACCAAGATCAAGAAACAGTCTAATGAGTCTTTTAGAGAGTATGCTCAGAGGTGGAGACGCCTGGCTACCCAAGTTAGTCCTTCCATGACAGAATAAGAGATGGTTATGACTTTCATAGACATACAAGAAGCACCTTTCTATGAAAGAGTTTTAGCCGGCATCGGCAAACCATTTTCTGAAATGGTCAAACATGGGGAGATGGCTGAAATGGGATTAAAATCTGAAAAGATTTAAGACCAAGCTGCACTCAAAGCTGTTGCTGATCACATCCAATCTGGAAATTATGGGAACAACCCCCGAAGGGTCCATAAAAAGAAAGACGAGGATGTTTCCCTGATACTACAGGGTCAAAAAAGGCAATCAGAACATGTCTGTCCAGAGGAGAAATTACACTCCCTTTCAAGCACGGTCTTCAAATCCTCTAGTACCAAAAGGTGGAGAAGCCAAATGCCATCGAGTATTCACACCCTTAGGGGACACCCTAGAGAACATTCTCAATCTTTTAACAACACAGAAGAAAATCACGCATCTGCTTCCACCAGCCAGCCCTAATGGACGGGGTTTTAATGCTGCTCGAAAATGTGCTTATCATGTCGGGGCACCTGGACATAATACTCAAGATTGTTGGGCCTTGAAACATAAAATCCAAGACCTGATAGACAACGGTGAAATCGTGGTTGACAAACCCGATCAGCCTCACGTTCAAGACAACCCTCTTCCTCAACACAAGGAAGAAGAGGTCAACATGATCAATTGGAGCAGCGGACAGAGTTCCAATTTTAGATGTGAATCCTCCCAGACCCCCAAAGATGTTGATGACAGATAGGATTATGCCAAGTTCTAATTCACAATGGAACGAAAGATAAAAGCTCTCTGTAAACAAATTGAGCAATTGGCAGAACAGGTGACTTATCAGCATCAAGTGACTCGTCAGCTAATCAGCCAGGAGCGTGTCAGTCTCCTACCTATTGTCATGAATATTCCCTCTTCACTTTCAGAAAATGAAATGCTGGAAGACAAAGTGACGAAGAGAGCGAATGCTAAGGCCCGTCGGGATTTTGCCAACAAAAGGGAATTCACACATTTGGGGCAACCTATGGAGGAAATCCTTCATATGTTAATCAATGAAGGAAGGATTAGTTCCCTTCTACCTCCAATCAACCCCCGTTCAGGACGATACAACTCTGAGGGAGTATGTCAATATCATTCTCAATCTCGCGATCACAGCACAGAAGAATGATGGGCACTCCGCCACCTTATTAAAAATTTAATCGACAGTGGCGTACTGTGCCTAGCAGATAACAACACTGTGTTACGGGCAAGTGAGGATTCGGGTCCTACTAAGAGGAAGAGTGTAGTAGCAGTCATATTCACTGAAAATGATGGGGTTAACAAATCACTTGTCATGCCAGTAATTTAACTCAAGGGAATCAACAATCCTTTAAAAGTGGCCGCTCCCGAGCCAATCAACTTGTCGTGCAGAGCACAATATCCTATTGTTAACTTACGCACAGTTCCGTGGAATTATGGAGAAGGTAAAGGATCCACCTCGCATACAACTGCTGCAGTGTCGAAGGAGAATCCACTGTATCTTCCCCAACGGGTAATGAAGCCTGTCATCAAGTCTAAGGGGAAAGTACCTAATGAGAAGATTGAAAATTTCCTCCGCACTATGGGTCATAACGAAGCCAAGGTGGTTTTAAGCTTGAAAGAAGCTCCACAACAGATATCAACCTTGGACTTGGTCCTGACTTCTGAGAATCACTGAAAGGTCTTGTTAAAGGTTTTAGAAGAAGCCTATCTACCAACATTAGTTGATACAGAAAAGTTTTAACATCTGGCTGATCACATTTTCAACAACAATGTGATATCCTTCACTGATGATGACATACCGCCCGAGGGGACCGGTCATTGCAAACTGTTGCACATTGCGGTCTTATCCTCCGGATATATGGTGGCTGGAGTTTTAATATATGGAGGTTCCTCTCTGAATATCTACCCACACGCTACCTTGGTGAAGATGAATATCAATCCCAATCGAATTCAGAGTAGCCATACCATTATCAAAGCTTTTGATGGAGCCCGCCGTAATTCGGTCGGAGTAGTTGAGCTGCGAATTGAGATCGGTCCTCATACATTCTGCGTATCTTTCCATGTTCTCAAGACAGATTCGGGATACAACCTGCTCTTGGGACGACCATGGATTCACATGGCAGGGGCAGTCCCCTCCACTCTTCACCAATAGTTGAAATACATCATAAACAATAGCCTGGTCACAGTCAACGCTAAACCGGAGATTCCTCAGCACGGGGACATTCCGTTCATCAATGCCAATAAGGATGTTGAGCCAATTAGTTTTCATACTTTGGAAATAAACAATACCCAATACCATGCTATTGGAACGCCACTGCCCGAACCCCAGATTTCTGCCGAGGTAATGTCGGCCACTCAAGAAATGATGTCGTTGGGTCATAAACTGGGACAAGGGTTGGGTAAAGATTGCCAGGGTATCAAGTACCCTATTCGCTTAACTAAGCAAATTGGGACAGCTGGACTAGGCTATTCTGCCAGCTCTAGTCACAGGAATCCTCATAAGCATCAGCAAATTCCTTCACACTACTACAAAACAGTAAATAGATAACGCGGAAAAAACTTTGTGGTTTCAATCAAAAAAACGTCGTGGTTAAGGGTGTCATCTATTTGACACCCTTACACAACGTTTTTAAAACGTTGTAGTTAAGCACAATACACAACGTTTTTTTTTAAAAACGTTGTAGATTTATTTTTCAAAAATTAGCAGATGCTTAAAAACGTTGTAGAAGGTATGATTCCACAACGTTTTTTAGATAAAAATGTTGTTGTTTAGTATATCAGACAATGTTTAAGCACATTTACGCAACGTTTTGAAAATGTTGTAGAGTGAATTGAAAAAAAATATTTGTGGTTCACCTATATTACCAGTGCACCTGCAATCTGCTAATGCAATAATATATAGCTAAAAGGTCTAAATTCTCATTTAAATTTAAACCAAAATGTATCAACCATTCAAAATACATCCCAATAATACCACTCGTTTACAATTTCAAATTACTACATCCACAAAATATATACCAAACTATTCAAATAACAGGGTCCATAGTTGGAACCAAAGACTAATACTCTAAATATTGAAGCTATGAATTGTAAATGGTACTCATGCAATATGCTCTCAACGAGCTTATTGAAGAAGTCAGGGGTGTTCCTCATTTGTTGGACTTCATCCAACTCTTCTTTCTGCAAAATAATCAAATAAATGAGAATTTAAAAAGAAAAAAAACTTAACCTTCTTCATATTATGAATTACATCAATCTTAAAGCACAACGAAGATAAAACTACTTGTGGAATATAGGGATGAAGCAAAGACCTAATCAGATCATTAAATAAGGAAATCAACAACTGCTTTAGTTGGAGCCATAAATAGAACTCAAGCCAAACACTATTATCACTTTTCACATCATTGCAGATCCAAACTCATGATATAAATAACTTGAGCAAATGGTATTATTAAAAATTTAACCGTGAAAGGCATTTTATTAACTTTAGACCTAAGATGTTGCATATTATTAATCAATTCATAAAAGACCAAACCAAATGCTATTACTAACAGACAAGGAGATATTAGAGCACTAAATATCATATTACAAGACAAAAGAATAAAATGACATCAACAAATGAACAAACCTGATAATGAAGAGTTAAATGCTCAACAGGGGAACTTACAGCTTCCCTTGACTTTGCACAGAGCCTTAGAACCAAGTAGAAAAAAATTCAAACTGCTAAGAAAGTCGAAAAATCCCACAACACATTAAAGCTACAGCGTATTGCGGTGAGAATCAAGAAAATATGCCCAACACCATATCCTTCTTGTACATGGATTATGTTAACAAATAGCTACATAAAATATTAACAATTAAAAGGTCAAAGAATATCACACATTTAACAAACAAATAGTATCCAAAACGTTTTTAATACGATACATCATAGCATATAATTAGATACTTGAGGCAATGTTACAAGACACTCAACAGTATATTTAAAGAAGCAGCCTGGTATATGTCACCAATACAAAAATAGGCCCACTAATAATTCATGTTGATTACTCACCAACATGGTCAAAATTTTCCATAAAGACATGCAAACTATCAGCATAATCTGAGAAGTATTGTTACCTTTAAGCAGTGGCACTAATCTTTTCAGCCAGTTGGTCTACATCCACATTACTTGGAGCACATACTAAAACCTGATAAGCGAAAAAGCTTAATAGCTTGACATCATCACTACTAACAATAATATGTCAACATGCACCAAGTACCAAAAATAGAATAAGCATTTGCAAGGGTCCACCAAGTTCTAATATAATTTACCTTCAGCTAGATTGGATAATCTTGGTTATTGCATCCAAGTCATATTTAACTTGCTGGTGTATAATAGGCTAATACTAGTGGGAATCAATATCCTTTCTCCCTTGCCCATGATGGTTATTTATTATCAAAAGAAAGTAGTATATTGACCAAAAATTACCTCTATGTGCGGAATTTCTTTAAGAGGTCTGTCAGCAAAATAAGCATATAATGCTCTTAAAACCGCCTACATTAATGGAAGAATGCAAAAAGAAGAAAATTATTACTTCATATTGACATAGAAGTGGAAGAAGGGGTGGGGGGAATAAATCTGATCAAGGTGTATAACCTGGTGATATACTACTACAACAGGTGCTCGCTGCCGTTCAAGCTCGATAATTACGGGCTCTAACCTGCAATAATACAAAAAAGTAATATACTGAACTAGAACACATTGTTTTTCTTAAAAGAACTCTCTGTTCATTTAATTTGACCCTGCAAACCTTTGGATAACATCGAGATAAGATTCACCACGAGGATACCGATATCTCAATTTGTCCTTTTTACGTGACTTGAAATAGTAAAAACACCACAAATCTTATACCAAACTGAAACAGTTTTTAAAAATATAGAATTTATCAAATTAGCATTGCAGGCAAAGTGCTTAAAATGAAAAAGAGTATAATCTCACATTGTAGAAAAGTCTTTTAGACCCTATCTAATGACAAGAGTAAATACAGAATTAATGACAGTTCAAGTATTGCCTACTATTATTCACTTATGCTTTCCTCAATCTAATGTGAAGCTGTTAATATCAAAGACAACATGTTTATTCACAGTTCAAGCTTTTGACTTTATATACCCAAGTGATTTTTTCTTCGTTTTTTAATAAGAAAAACTTATTGCAAGCAAGACTTGAACTTATAAGACTTACAAGTTTATAACTAGTGATGTTCATAAACAATTGGGTGTCCGTTTAAATTGTTTAGGGAATACAATTATCTAGAAGCTATGTTATCACGATATATGAATTCACTAACAAATTAAGCTATAGAGCACATACAATTGACAATCCTTGTAGATTTCCCTCCTTGGAAAATTATACATGTAACATGATGTTATTAAACATAATATTGCTCTGCAAAATAGCATCCCCGAAGTGGATTAACAAAATTTACTCTAAACAACTCTAAAAGTCTGTATAAATCAGCAACAGAAACTGAACAACTGAAAAGAGGGTACAAGAGAAAGTTGGAACACAACACGGTATAAACAACTTTACATCAAAAGTCACAGACAATGAATTTTGATTCTAGTTAAAAGCTGAAGCAAAATAGTCCTGATGCAGAAATTGCACCAAATTGGAATATTACCAAGGTTATCATATATTACCTTGGGAGGTTTAATGCCCACCCTGAGGAAAAGCTCGGGATTCATTAGAGGTAATTCTATAGATTCCCTCAGTTCTCGAATATGATCTGAGAGACCTCCCATAGCAGAGTAACTAACATTTCCAGGATCTTCATGAAGCATATTATACACAACTGGATCAACCTGTAAAACAAAATTCATTGAAAATTCACATCAAAACTTCTTATAATGCGAACACATGTACAAATTAATAATCAATTTTAACAACCAATAGTAATTCAGCACAAAAAGAAGTTACTAACTTCAGGTGGGAGCGCTCGCATAATCGTGAGAGTGGTCATATCGAGAACTACTCTTGTGCCAGCAGTGAGTTTTTCCTTGTCCACTTTACTGCGACAGCCAACAACATACCTCGGGCCACTACTGGCTTTAACTATCACTATAATAGAACACAAGATTAAATGAACTAGAAGGAAGAAAGGGTAATATAAAATCTATTCTCAGATCCATGAAATCTCAAAATAACGGAATAACAGATACTAATATTCATAAATAAATAACTAAATAAATAGAGACGAGGTGAATGTCAAATTAACGGAATGACGAATACTAAGGCAGAGCAGAAAGCATACATTTTTCATCGAGAGCCTGGAGTCGCCGCCGGAACCGGTTGTCTGTCCACTCAACAAATCTGGGGTTCCTTTAGAAATCAAATTTGCCGGCAAAAACACATGCTTATCCGGCACATCGCCCGTCACCGACGCCCCGTCGAGCAAAATTGTCTCCTTCGGGGGACGATTGGACCAGTTAGGGTTCGAATCGTTAAGTTGGAGGTACTGATCCGGCCTCGTGTAAGAGGCGATGAGGTCAAGAAAGTCGGAGACGTCGATGGTAACGTGGAAAAGTGACTCAGCGGTAGACTGGACGCCGACAAGAGGGGCTTGGGTCCAGAGGGTGGTGTCTTGGCGGACGGCTGCCGAAATCAGTCACTTGACATAATGAAGAACAAATCCAAATACATAAGAACTTAGGAAGAAAACCTAGAACGGAGCATCTTTTTTTTAACTTGAGTGTCTTTTTTTTGCTCCGTGTTTTTGTAGATAGATAACATTTTAAAAAAAACGTTATCTAGTTTAAAACAAAAATATTTGTTTTTAAATAAATAACGTTTTTTCATATATATCTACAACGTTTTGTTAAAAAACGTTGTAAAAAAATTACCACAACGTTTTTTATAAAAACGTTGTGGTTTAAGTGTTGTCTATTTACTGTTTTGTAGTAGTGTCAGCTTCAGTCATGCGGCGTTTAGCTTCGCATTCAAGCTCCGAGTCCGCACAACCTCCCGTAAAGGTGACAGCCAATATAATGGCGATGTTATTTCCCAAGCCGGTACCGATGAAGGAGAAAGAAATCTTTGTTCCAGATCCCGCACTGGAGGAAGAGAAACGAAGAATCAAGCAAGACGTCATGCGGATGATGTCCGACATACGTATCATCGTTCGTGATGATCAAACCAATAGATACACCCCAGACGATGATTGTCCAGACGTAATGGCTATCATTCGGGATAGGGAAGATGATGATAATCCCTCTATCACTGCGGTTCACCCGAAATTTGCTCTTGCCAATTGGAACAGCATTCCATGCATTGGTCGTCAAGGGTAAAGTGGGCGGAAACTCTTTCTGCCCTGTAGATATAATAACTTCTTACTTTTCTGTACAATATTAGCGGTTTATTTTTCCAGTATATGCTAACACTGTGTATGATCAACACATTTCATATATACTAAGTGAAAGCATATTTTGTTTCAGGACTCTGAATTTAGATGTGTCTGTACTTGCTGATACGGTGCCTCTTCTCCACAAGGATTGGACCTTTGATGTAGAGATGAATTCAGCCTTGGTGGATATACAAGATGACATTGAGGTGCCTCCAGAAATTCAAGAATGGGTGATGAGGACATGGCATGCATGGAGTCAAACAAGACTAAAGGGACGTAGGGATCAAGCAAGGCTAGGACAAAGAGGTTCAAACAAAGTCTCAACGGATTGATCCAAGATATTTGGGCTGAGGATAACGCAAGGAAGGATGAGACACAAATTTGGGTCAATTTAATACAAGCCCAATCTTAATTTTCTTAGCAAAGTCCACAAGGAAAGTCCACACATATTACATACATGCAACCGTATGGAGTTTTTTTTATTTTATTTTTGTCAACAGACTTTATGCAAGATGATATTGGCAAGTATCAGCTGGCCTCGGAAAGCGTGTCAATAGTCATTATTCCATGATGCAAGTCACGTGGGAATTTAGTTTCAATTTAGCAGCTCAATATTTGATTTAGCAGCTCAATCACGCGGAATAGATTTTCCTAACGCGGCTTGGAAAATAGTTAGCACGTGGATCGGAGAATTTTTGTGATGTAGAATTAATTCTAAATTCTATTCTAATTAGAATTTATTTTCCAATTTGATTTCTATTTCCTTATAGAAATTAGGGTTATAGCTTATAAATTCCTATTAGGATTTGGATTGTTTTGAGCAGTATAAATAGAGGCCCAAGTTATGTAATCAGACATATTATTATTATTATTCAATATATTTGTGAGTTAATCTCTACTTTTGGTTCTTTGAAAAATTTCGAAGTATTTTCTTAGTTATTTCTTTGAGATTCAATTTGACTTATCATACAACAATTCATAGTTGTGTGTGGTGTCTTCTACCGCATCAATCGTCGATTGTACCGAGATTACCGCTTTAATATAAGCGAGGGGTCAAGGTGTCGTTGGTGTCCATTCAACGCATATTTTCGAACGCGAGCAATTGTACCAAGATTACCGTCTACATATAGGCGAGGGGTTAAGGTGTTGCAAGCAATTCACCCAACAACTGTGCTAGAAACGATCGGGGCGACGACCACCTCACGCAAGTGTGCCGCGGAGTCTATCATTTGGTATCAAAGCTAAGCCTTTCTAGCGAGTTACTTATCTTTAATTTTCTGTCGAAATATATATTGTAAAAAAAAATACAAAAAAAAAAAAGAAAAAAAAAGAAGAAGAATTCATATTCTATTTTCATTGTGCTACCCAAACTTGTAGCATACCATCAAATCATCAAATTCCAACAAAGATTTCATACCGTTCCATCATCATCAATTTTGAAACGGAGCTACAATTTACAAATCTGAAGCATACAAGAGGAGTACAAGGCAATCAATCGGTGATTTTGTGGTAGTCGGATAGTTACACCATCTATATTTTTGTTTCATGATAAGTAATTTCGAATTGATTAGTAAAACTAAGAATTTTGCTAGGGAATTCAATAAGAACCTATTAGAGAGAATATTTGAGGTAAAAGGCTTAGTAGTGAGAGTAATTGAGGGTAAAAGCCAATTTATTGAGAGTATACACGAGTGAACCATTGATTCGAGCGAAACACGTAAAGGAGTGGTGAGGAAATTGTTTTCTACTAACCCTTATTTTGCAGGAAATATGTCTAACTCAAAGGATAAAGGAACTTATGAGGAACAACCCTCAACAGCTGAATTGAAATTCCAGATGGAAGCTATGCATAAAGAATGGGATCGAAGATTGAGAAAAACTATGGAGCAAATGCAAGAACAATTAGAAGAGGTGAGGGTGTCTATGGCTGAGCTATCCCAAAACACTCAGGGGATGCAAAACCAGACGAGGACACAACAAACTGACGCAAGAAAGGAAGACTCTTACGGCGAGGACAGTAGTGCAGCAGAAGATCGTGAATCTAATTTTCGACATCAAAGACACGGAGGTGCTAGGGAAGGAAGAGGTCAGGACAGAGAAGATAGTAGTTTGGATAGCATAAAAATGAAGATTTCAGCTTTCCAAGGTACGGGTGATCCTGAGGCTTATTTAGATTGGGTAACCAAGATGGAGCGAGTCTTTGACTGTCACAACTACTCAGACCTTAAGAAAGTCAAACTGGCCATTACAGAGTTTTCTGGATATGCATTGATATGGTGGGATCAGTTGACAACAAATCAGAGAAGGTTTGAAGAGCGGCCGATTACAACTTGGGTAGAGATGAAAGCTATCATGATAAAGAGGTTTGTACCAGCATACTATCAACGGGAGATCATTCGTAGTTTGCAAACTCTTAAACAAGGAAGTCGGAGTGTGGATGAATATTATAGAGAGATGGAGATGTTGAAGGATCGGGCTAATTTGATTGAAGACAATGAAACATCGATGGCTAGGTTCTCGGCAGGATTGAACTGAGAGATTGCAGACTTGGTTGAACGACATAATTATTTGGAGTTAGAGGAACTGGTGCATATGGCTACTAAGATAGAGAAATAACTCAAGAGGCGAGGAGGACAACGAGGACAATCTAATGCTAGTTCATCATGGACACCCAATTTGGCAAAGCGAGAGGGAAAGACAGCTGCGTTCCAGCCAAAGGTGGAACCCAAACAAGGATCAACTAGTCGAGAAACTCAAGGTAAAACTGAACAACCTTCTTTTGGTCGTAATCGAAATATTGTATGTTTTAAGTGTCAAGGCATGGGACATATTTCTAGCCAATGTCCAAATCAGAGGAAAATGTTGTTACTTGACAATGGAGATATGGAGACCGAGGGGGAAGATAGCGACACCGATTCTATGCCACCATTAGAGGAGATAGGTGAGGATGCAATACATGGTGAAATTCTGGTTACAAGAAGAGCACTTAGTACACAGGTTAAGGAGGAGAGCAGTGAACAGCGGGAAAATCTATTTCATACTCGATGTCTTGTGAATGGGAAAATTTGTTGCGTAGTTATAGATGGAGGCAGCTGTACAAATGTGGCAAGCACTACGATGGTGGAGAAATTAGGGTTACCTACTACCAAACATCCGCAGCCGTATCGTTTGCAGTGGCTCAATGATAATGCAGACATTAAAGTAACCAAACAGGTGTTAGTTCCATTTGCTATTGGTCGGTATATTGATGAGGTATTGTGTGATGTGGTGCCCATGCAGGCAGGACATATATTGTTGGGTAGACCATGGCAGTTTGATAGGAGAGTTCAACATGACGGGTTTACCAATGTATATTCATTCGTTCACGACAAGAAGAAGATCTCTTTGTGTCCTTTGTCACCACAACAAGTACATGAAGATCAAATTCATTTGCAGAAAAATTATGTACAAAGAAAAGAGAGTGAAGAAAAGAAAAATCAAGAAGAAAAAAAGAGAGAAAAAGAAAGAGAGAAAAAGAAAGAAGAGAAAAAAACAAATATACTGGCAAAAAAGAGTGATGTGAGAAGAGCTTTGATTTCTAAACAGCCTATGATTTTACTTCGGTATAGAGAGGCGCTTTTAAATACTAACGCTAATGATTCTTTGCCTAGTGTTATTTCATCTCTCTTACAGGAATTCAAAGATGTATTTCCCGATGAGCTTCCTTATGGACTACCACCAATTCGGGGAATTGAGCATCAAATTGATTTTGTTCCTGGTGCGACGATTCCAAACCGTCCAGCTTATCGGAGTAATCCCGAGGAGACGAAGGAGTTACAAAGGCAAGTTGACGAGCTGATGGGGAAAGGATTCGTGAGAGAAAGTATGAGCCCGTGTGCAGTTCCGGTGATTCTAGTGCCAAAAAAGGATGGAAAATGGAGGATGTGCATCGATTGTCGAGCGATAAATAACATTACGGTAAAATATCGACATCCCATTCCTCGTTTAGATGACATGCTAGATGAATTACACGGGTCTTGCATATTTTCAAAAATTGATTTAAAAAGTGGTTATCATCAAATTCGAATGCAAGAGGGTGATGAATGGAAAACAGCTTTTAAAACAAAATATGGTCTTTATGAGTGGTTAGTATTACCTTTTGGTTTAACTAATGCACCCAGCACTTTCATGAGATTAATGAACCATGTTTTGCGTCCATTCATTGGAAAATTTGTCGTAGTTTATTTTGATGATATCTTGATTTATAGCAAAAACTTGGAAGATCATGCATTGCATTTAAAATCTATTTTAGATGTACTCCGGAAAGAAAAAGTTATTTGCTAACATGGAAAAATGCACGTTTTGTTCGGATAGGATTGCTTTTCTTGGCTTTGTTGTGAGTTCATGGGGAGTCCAATTTGATGAGGAGAAAATACGTGCGATCCGGGATTGGCCGTGTCCAACCAATGTGAGTCAAGTACGAAGCTTTCATGGACTGGCAAGTTTCTACCGACGTTTTATTCGAAATTTTAGTAAGATTACAGCACCATTAACCGAGGTCATCAAGAAAAGTGTAGGCTTTAAGTGGGGTGATGAACAGGAAAAAACATTTAATTTGATTAAGGATAAATTAACAAATGCTCCGTTACTTATTTTACCTAACTTTACTAAAACTTTTGAGATTGAGTGTGATGCTTCAGGTTTAGGGATTGGAGATGTGTTGATGCAAGAAGGGAAACCAGTTGTGTATTTCAGTGAAAAATTGAGTGGGGCAGCTTTAAACTATCCTACTTATGACAAAGAGATGTACGCTTTGCTTAGAGCTTTGGAGACATGGCAACATTACTTGTGGCCTAAGGAGTTTGTGATTCACACCGATCATGAATCATTAAAATATTTGAAGGGACAACACAAGTTGAACAAAAGACATGCACGATGGATGGAATTTATCGAGACATTTCCATATGTTATTCGATATAAGCAAGGTAAAGAGAACGTCGTTGCAGATGCTTTGTCTCGCAGGTATGTTTTGTTAAATACTCTTGATACGAAATTGCTTGGGTTTGAACGAATTAAAGAGTTATATGATAATGATCTTGATTTCGGTAAAGAGTTTAAAACTTGTGAAAAGAATGCTGTGGGTAAATACTTTAGAATTGATGGATTCTTGTTTCGAGAAAATAAACTATGTATTCCTGCATGTTCTTTGCGTGAGTTGTTGGTTAGGGAATCACATGGGGGAGGTTTAATGGGACATTTTGGTGTTAATAAAACTTTTGCTGTTTTAAAAGAACATTTTTATTGGCCTCATATGAAACGAGATGTAGAAAGAATATGTGATAGATGTATTACTTGTCGCCAAGCTAAATCTCGTGTTCAACCCCATGGATTGTATACACCATTGCCTATTCCTAATGAACCTTGGATTGATATTTCTATGGACTTTGTGTTGGGTTTACCTAGGTCTAAGCATGGTTTTGATTCGATATTTGTGGTCGTGGATAGATTTTCAAAAATGGCACATTTTATTCCATGTCATACAACTGATGATGCATCTCATGTTGCTGATTTGTTCTTTCGGGAGATTGTGTGTTTGCATGGTATGCCTAAAACTATTGTTTCTGATAGAGATACAAAGTTCTTAAGTTGCTTTTGGAAGACCTTGTGGGGTAAATTGGGTACTAAACTATTATTTTCTACTACTTGTCATCCACAAACTGACGGTCAAACTGAAGTAGTAAATAGGACTTTGTCGGCATTATTACGGGCTATCATTAAAAAAAATATCAAGCAATGGGAAGAATGTTTACCACATGTTGACTTTGAATATAACCGTTCTGTTCATTCTGCTACTAATTTTTCTCCATTTGAAATTGTATATGGGTTTAATCCCTTGACACCGTTGGATTTATCACCATTACCTGTTTCTGAATATACTAACATGGATGGAAAGAAAAAGGCTGATCTTGTTAAGCAGATTCATGAAAGAGCCAGACTAAACATTGAACGGAGGACGGAACAGTACATTAAGCACGCGAACAAGGGACGACATCAAGTGGTCTTTGAACCCGGAGATTGGGTGTGGTTACATATGCGGAAAGAAAGATTCCCCGTTCAAAGACGGTCGAAATTGCTTCCGAGGGGAGATGGTCCATTTCAAGTTCTCGAGCGTATCAATGACAATGCCTATGAATTGGATTTGTCAGGTGAGTATAATGTTAGTGCTACATTTAACGTTACTGATCTAAGTCCGTTTGATGTAGGTGATGATTTGAGGACAAATCCTTTTCAAGAGGAGAGGAATGATGAGGACATGGCATGCGTGGAGTCAAACAAGACTAAAGGGACGTGGGGATCAAGCAAGGCTAGGACAAAGAGGTTCAAACAAAGTCTCAACGGATTGATCCAAGATATTTGGGCTGAAGATAACGCAAGGAAGGATGAGACACAAATTTGGGTCAATTTAATACAAGCCCAATCTTAATTTTCTTAGCAAAGTCCACAAGGAAAGTCCACACATATTACATGCATGCAACCGTATGGAGTTTTTTTTATTTTATTTTTGTCAACAGACTTTATGCAAGATGATATTGGCAAGTATCAACTGGCCTCGGAAAGCGTGTCAATAGTCATTATTCCATGATCCAAGTCACGTGGGAATTTGGTTTCAATTTAGCAGCTCAATATTTGATTTAGCAGCTTAATCACGCGGAAGAGATTTTCCTAACGCGGCTTGGAAAATAGTTAGCACGTGGATCGGAGAATTTTTGTGATCTAGAATTAATTCTAAATTCTATTCTAGTTAGAATTTATTTTCCAATTTGATTTCTATTTCCTTATAGAAATTAGGGTTATAGCTTATAAATTCCTATTAGGATTTGGATTGTTTTGAGCAGTATAAATAGAGGCCCAAGTTATGTAATCAGACACATTATTATTATTATTCAATATATTTGTGAGTTATTCTCTACTTTTGGTTCTTTGAAAAATTTCTAAGTATTTTCTTAGTTATTTCTTTGAGATTCAATTTGACTTATCATACAACAATTCATAGTTGTGTATGGCGTCTTCTACCGCATCAATCGTCGATTGTACCGAGATTACCGCTTTATTATAAGCGAGGGGTCAAGGTGTCGTTGGTGTCCATTCAACGCATATTTTTGAACGCGAGCAATTGTACCAAGATTACTGTCTACATATAGGCGAGGGGTTAAGGTGTTGCAAGCAATTCACCCAACAACTGTGCTAGAAACGATCGGGGCGACGACCACCTCGCGCAAGCGTGCCGTGGAGTCTATCAATGGGTCAAAGACAAACCCAAACCCAACCTTGATCAAACCACTCCTTTCAATCTCGGAACCTTAGAAAACCCTAAGTTAATCCAGATTGGTTCAGACCTTACTCCAAACCGACGGAATGACATGGTTACGCTAGTAACCCAGTTCCAGGATGTGTTTGCATGGTCTCATGAGGATATGGTGGGTTTGTCCACTGAAATTGTCCTTCATCACCTTCCCATTAAAGAGGGATTTAAGCCGGTCAAGCAAAAGCTCCGGCGATTGAAACCTGAATGGAGTTTAAAGGTGAAAGAAGAAATTATGAAACAGTTTCAAGTTGACATCATAATGGTGTCTACATATCCTGAGTGGATATCAAACATCGTGCCCGTACCTAAACCGGGAGGGAAGGTGCGAGTTTGCATGGATTACCGGGACTTGAACAAGGCTTGCTTAAAAGATAGCTTTCTCGTGCCATTTATCCACATTCTCATTGACAATACTGCACAATACGACATGTATTCCTTTGCAGATTGCTTTGCGGGGTATCATCAGATCATGGTTGCCGAGGAAGATCGTGAGAAGACTGCTTTCATCACTCCTTCGGGAACTCTTTGCTATAGACGGTTGTCATTCGGCCTCATCAATGCTGGAGCTACCTATCAACGAGCTATGATGGCACTTTTCCACGACTTAATGCATAAGGAGACCGAGATCTACGTGGATGAAATTATTGTCAAATCCCGGAAGGAGGATGACCATATAAACCATCTCAGGAAGTTGTTCAACAGGTTGCGTAAGTATAACTTGAAGTTGAATCCAGCTAGGTGCGCCTTTGGCGTTAAATCAGGCAAGTTGCTAAGATTTTTAGTCAGCCACAAAGGGATAGAGCTGGATCCTGCCAAAATCCAAGCCATCACGGAAATGCCCATTCCTCAGACAGAAAAGGAAATACGGGGATTTTTGGGAAGAATCAACTTCATTAGCACATTTATCTCTCAACTCACAGCAATCTGTGAGCCAATCTTCAAGCTATTAAGGAAGAACTCCTCCATGAAATGGAATGAGGAGTTCCAGAATGCCTTCCTTATAATCAAGAAACAGCTAATCAAAGCTCCCATCTTGGTACCACCCAGGGATGATGTTCCCCTATTTATGTATTTGTCCGTAAGTGACAATGCTATGGGGGGCATGCTGGGACAGAAGGACGATAGAGGCCTAGAATGAGCTATCTATTACCTTAGCAAAAGATTCAGCAGCAGTGAACACAAGTACACTCTGATCGAAAAGACGTGTTGTGCTTTAGCATAGGCTTCCATGGGGTTAAAGCATTATCTCCATGGTCACTCAACCCATCTCATATCCCGCGTGGATCCTCTCAAGTACGTGTTCAACAAACCCATGTTAAATTACCGGTTGTCCAGATGGTAGTTGATCCTATAACAATTTGGCATCGTATATGTGACTTAAAAGTCCAACAAAGGTCAAGGAATTGCGGATCAACTGGCCGCCACACCATCAGGGGATTTCAAACCCTTGGAGACATATTTCCCCAATGAAGGAGTAATGACATTTCAGCAACACCATCAATACGATACACGCCAAACGTGGAAGATGTATTTCGATGGAGCTGTTAATATGGAAGGTTCTGGAGCTGGAGCAGTTCTAGTATCTGATACGGGGGAGCAGTATCCCGTCGCCGTCAAATTACAGTTTGTCAGCACCAACAATACGGCTGAGTATAAAGGCTGTCTTATGCGCCTAAAACTTGCCCATTCAATGGGCATCAGGCGGTTAACTGTCCTTGGAGATTCAGAGTTGGTAATCAGACAATCCACCAGAATCTATCAAACCAAGGAACTACATTTGCTGCCTTACCATCGGCATGTTTTAAAGATGGCTTTGGGGTTCGAAGAAATATCCTTTCTACACATTCCTCGTAATAGGAATGATTTTGCGGACGCGTTAGCAACTTTGGCCTCCTTGATCCGCATATCAGACAAGGAACACTTGCCAAGCGTCACAATTTCCCTGCACAAGGCCCCATCCTATGGGAATTACATTGGAGAAGTATCGGATGAGCTACCTCCCATCCAACATCCTTGGTATCAGCATATCAAGGAATATCTGCGAGATGGAACTACACCCGCTGAGGCGAGCCCGACAGAGAAAAGGCGGATCCATCGATTTGCTATGAAATTCTACCTGAGTGGAGATGCGCTCTACAAAAGAGATGCATGATTAGGTCTCCTCAGATGTTTAGACAAAGATCAAGCCCAAAGGCTTATGGATGAAATCCATAGCGGAGTCTGTGGTCCCCACATGAGTGGCCCCTCCTTGTCATGAAAGTCTTCAGGACAGGACATTATTGACTATCTCTCAAAGCTTATTGCAATGACCACGTCAGGAGATGCTATCAGTGCCAGATTCATGGGAATGTTATACACGCCCCTCCACGGGAACTTCACAATATGAGTTCACCTTGGCCCTTCTCAATGTGGGGAATGGACGTTATCGGGCCCATTGAGCCTAAAGCCAGTAATGGTCATCGATTTATCTTCACCATGATCGACTACTTCACCAATTGGGTAGAAGCAGCCTCCTTCCCCAGGGTTACTAAAGAAGTCATCATTGCTTTCATCAGAAATAATGTCATTTGTCGATATGGAGAACCAGAGGTGATTGTGTCCGACAATGCCAAGAACCTCAATAACAAAATGATGGAGGAATTATGTAGTAAATTCCACATCAAACATCTCAACTCAGTCATCTATCGTCCGAATATGAATGGTGTTGTTGAGGTGGCTAACAAGAACATCAAGAAGATTATGCAAAAGATGTCCACCAATCACAAAAATTGGCCTGAACTATTGCCTCTGACTCTGTTAGCCTACAGAACCTCAATGCGCACTTCCACTGGGGCAACCCCCTACGCATTAACCTATGGGATGGAAGTGGTACTCCCCATAGAAGTTAAGATGGAATCCCTCAGAGTATTGATAGACGCTTAGTTAGATGAAGACCAATGGGTACAAGATAGGTATCACCAATTGGCTTTAATAGACGAAAGGCGAACCGCGGCTATCTTCCATGGTCAGTTATATCAACAAAGGATTGCCAGATCCTACAACAAAAAAGTCCGGCTATGGTAATTCAGATAACATGACTTGATTTTGAAGAAAATCTATGACAACCAAGATCAGTCTAAAGGAAAATTCGCTACTAATTGGGAAGGCCCATTTATTGTCAAGGAAGTATTGACAGGAGGCGCTCTCAGATTGCAAGAAATGGACGGTGATGAATTTCCACAACTCGTCAACTCGGACTCCGTGAAACGATACTATGTCTGAAGTTGCCATCAAGTAAACATCTTGGTGGTAGACCATCAGGTCACCAGTCATTCCGGTTCTTTAAACCTTTACCACAAATAACTTTTCTACACTTCGTCCCTCAGGGAAACATACCTTTCAAGCCAGCAGCCTAGTTCTCCTTTGCGCTCATGCAACTTAGGTCATCCCACCACGGATTGAACCTCTTGCGTATACCGTTTGGCTACCCATACCTGGGATCAAACTTTTCACCTGCAGTTTATCCTCAACCTATGATTAAACTTTCTCTTCCCTGCACTCTGACCTGCACACGGGATTACGCTTTTCATCTCGCCCTGAGGAGCGAACTACATCGACCTGATCTCCTCTTCAATAGGAGTACGTAGGCAACCATTTCATATGGCCCGGTTGCAATAAAACAAAAACAACAAAAACATTTCCATATTTCCACCTTTTTCCTTACAAAAACAAAAATAAAACAAACATTCCCACACCATTCCTGCCACATACAGCGTTGAACCTCTTACGCCATGTTCGAACTACGCATACCTGATCTCCTCTTCAATAGGAGTATGTAGGCAGCCATTCATGGTGCGGTCTCACCCCCTACCAAAACATAAACCCTTGTCAGTCGGTACTGGGATCATCCTTCAAACCACTACATTTCATTCGGCTTCAGACCAAAGGGATGTAATTACCTGAACTCCTCCCAACTAAGAGATTCGGCGACCATCTAAGTTGCGGTGATACCTTGAAGAGCAACACCAATCCATAAGAGATGGAATTAACTAGGCTTCTCCTAAATAGAAGTACTGGTGACCATCTATGGTGCGGTTAATCTAAGAGAGGAAAGCCATACTCCTCTCCTTATTTCCATACAGAAACAAGTCCCAAGATACCAAAGATGGTAGGGATACATCCAGATCGATGATTCATTCTGAACTATCCTGAGACAACTCAATGTCTATCCACCCAGGAGAAATTCAGAATACATCAAGATCACAAGCCCTGAAGCAGCAGGTAAAATATCAAGCAAGTAGCAAAACATATCTAAAAGGGAAGTGATCAAAAATATGTTTCCCTGTCATATATATAATGCTGTTTGATATACACAATGTAAACTGTACAGGAAAAAATGGCTAAGCTAGTCTGTGCAGGAAAATATAAGATCATCTACAAGTCAGGGTATATGCGAGCTAACAAGCCCAACATGGCGTCCCTCTCAGAAGATGGAGGTGAGGCTGTGGTCTCCTGTATGAGAATATCCACACGACCCAACAGATCTGCAGCTATCTGCAAGGTGACCATATGATCATCAATATATGCGCTCATCTCTGCGATCATGCCAGTGGTAAGGGACCTCACTGCAGTGCTATCTGTGACGGCTACATCCCGGACAGATATGGTGATATCTCGCTCAACTATCACTGCATCTCTGGCTGATATAGCCTCATCCCTCTCAACGACGGCGGCATCTCTAGGAGCCAATGCCTCGTCTCTCTCCAATAGAGCGGCCTCCCTCCCATCAAGAGTAGTCGACATCATAGATCGAATTTGATCTCTCTCAAAGGTCATCAGATGAAGACTCTGCTCTAAGTACTGTGCCGATTGCTGAATCACAATAGTACTGGTACTAAGAGAATTCGAAAGAAATGCTAGCAACCCAGCAGTGGGCTCCTCCTCGATGTAGGTATCAATGTCCTCCATGGGCTCTACATCATCTATCCCACGCTCTGGTACTGCAAATATTGCTGCAGCCGATAAAATTTATGTCTCCATCCACGCGGAATACTCTGTGGAATAACCAGGATGACTGACAGAAAAAGCCGCTATCTCGCGCTGATCCCAGCAGGCGTATACCCGAGATCGGTCCTCTGCTGAGAGGTACCGAGTAGCTGAACCCTGACCTGTCGCCCCCTCAAAAAGATAAAAAACTTGGAACTGGCCGAACTACGACATCATGGCCAATGGGCGATAAGTGGTCACTCCCCTCAAACCAGCCAGAGGGAGATAGTCCATGCCCGGAGCATGAGTAATGAAGCTGTATGGTGAGCTAAGCCCCGAACATGGCAATATGCTGAATGGATCTCTGATATCTGTCAAGAATGTGGACCAAGACAGAGCATCTATACACTCTGATGGCTGAAAAGAGTATGACATAGCTACATTATGGGTGAAGCAGTACCCATGCCGTCTAAGAGTGCCAATCGGTCTCAATTATGACATGAACCACACATATAGCATGACTGAGCTACCTGTGAACACTCATATAGGATACGTGTAACAATACGATGCTGATCGCAGCGTCTCTACTACAATCATAGGTACAATGGTACGACCCTCCTTGAGAGCTCTCACGGCCATGATAACGCCTATATCTATCTCATCCATATATCGAGGCATATACACATATGATAATACACATAGCATCAGTACGTCAACTCTGGACAAACGCCAATGATCCTTCGGTGCGGTGAAATCCCCAGAATGTCATGAATAGCTATCCTCCGAGCCAAATCTGTCGTACAGAAAATGCTGGGATATCAAGTGGTCAGATGTCAACTCATCATGTACTACTCTGCGCCTCAATCCTGTGAGAGTTATGAATCGTCTACTTATGTCTCCCAAAGCCAGATGCACGCAAGGTCTATCTAAAGGCAGCATCATCAAACGTGCATACTCCTCCAGAGTAGGAGTCAACTCATGGGTGCCAAATCAGAATACCTGCCTATCTGGTAGCCAATGCTCTATCATCACGTCCACAAATCCTGCGAGAACCTGAAAAGTCAAAAAGGTCATGGTATGCTGTAATAAATGATCTACAGTCACCTTGTCTGGTGGTGACATGCTATCATACCACGATCGCATACCCGACGCCACCACTGACTGTGGGGTAAGATCTATACGGCTAACTATCGAAGAAGATATCTGTGCGGGTCGTGCCATAAGACCATCCAGGGGTCAATGCCGAATATCTCTGGACATACATACATATGCATAACATGATACATGCATAATAGATAATAGATGGCAATATGATATAGAGAATGGAAATACTATGCATATATTCCTAAGTATATCATCATCTAATACATCATCTCTGTACAGCTACAAATACAGGGAAATGGGGCACAAACGCCCTACTACTAACAGAGGCCTATCAAAAGATATAGAGAGAATAGGGAACAACCACCAAATATCTAACAGAGGCCTATCAAAAGATATAACGAGAATATACATCAGAAGAAGACTAGGGTCTCGATATCCACATCATCAATCCTGTCCACCTGATGTAACTCCTCCTGAGTCACTGGATCTCTATCAACAAGGATGTTTGGCCTATAAAGAGGAGGATCTGCGGCGACAAAATCGAATGGGTGGTCCGAGGGGCCAACGCCTGAGTTGGAAGGAACAAACGACTCCACCTCTGCTGGATCTCTGCCCAAATGCCGGATAAATATATGTGCACGATCTAACTATCGGGTCAAGCCATTAATCTGGGTGAATGAGTCGGAGCTCGGACACAAGCTACCCAATCCGTCATCATCAAGGATCCTGGAACCATGTCCCCCATAAACTGCGTGGCGTGGGACTGGGCTCCAAAAGTGCGAGGGAACCACCAACGCTAGAATATCTCATGAGTACATGGACCCTCTGACAATGCAAATCTGTCAACCCCCAACAACGGGATATCAATGGCGGGTGACTGTGATACGGGCCAAGAATGCCTAGCAGGAGGTAAGATCGGTATACGGATCTCCCCTGTCGTGCTCCTGATAGCACGCTCTCCTAAATAGAGCTCCCAGCCTCCATCCGTGAAGAGATGAACTCTCCTGGTGGAAATCGCATACTCGGCTCCTGTCGGGTATCCATCGTCAAAACCCACGGTCAGGTGTTCCCCGAAATAGGGAAGCCATGTGATGGGGTCGGCCGTCAGCAACTCCAGCTGCATACGGCAATGAGTGAATCCCTCAGCTACAGGGACCTTTGGCAGAATCGAATGGTTCCATTGTCGTCCTCATGGATAGGTGTCTAAACCTAACACACTCACGGGACGCAAGCATGGAAGCCTCTCATAGGCCCAGAACTGCCAATACAATAAAAAAGTATATCTGCTATCAGTTAACACTCTTAACCTATAAAGAGGAAACGATAAGAGAAATACTCTCCAGCAGAAACGGGTAAAATCCTAGCCAAGCCTCGGTCAAACCCTGTGAGCGCATACGCATGCCCCGGAGGAAATAGGCAAAGGTATAGGAGCCCCAAACATACTCTCCAATACGGTCCACATCACGTGTAGCGTTGATCAAAGCGAAAGATACCGTGGAAGAGTTATCTACTATGAAGCAGCCTCGAATTATCATCAGGAACAATAGCCGCAGAACGCGATCCCTGATCCTGACATCATCAGACATGGGCTCACTCAATAGCCCGCTCATAGCATCTACGCTCAAAGGACCTGAACGGACAGTCCTGCCTTTGAGCGCCACCGCCGGAACTCCTAATATGGATGTAACGGCAGTAAGGGTATATTTGCCATGCATGGCACTGGCTCCCCTCCAAACTCCATACCTATGATAAATCGCCAATCCATAGGCGTCATCATCACCTCAAAATCTAGCAGATGGAGTGACTGAGTCTGATGAAACCATCACTCAGACAATGCCCTGAGATAACCCCAGGGACAACGATGGGGAAGGATGGAGAAAAATGCCCCAAATCCCCACTCATGCACTACCGCTCTATAGTCAGGATGAAGCGCTTGGTACATGGAGTGAATGTTGAACCAGTTCCCTAGAGGCTGTGTAAAACCAGGGACTTGCATGAAATACAGATCAACATTAAAACCCTTTAATCCTCATCAGTAGGAAAGAAGGAAGATCAAAGTCTAATGCCATACCTCGTTAGCATGCAAATACATCGATGGATGTCTGCCCAAATCACCCAGCAACTCTGGGTTCACCACCTGAATGCTCGGAAGCTCCCTACGAGGGACATGTGCAGTAATAGAGGGGTCCTCTATCGGAATATCCGCATCCTCGTCCTCAACGTCTAGAATATCTACCTGAACAGGACGTATTACAGCCTCCACCAACCGACGAGGATGTATGACAGAACGAGGACGAGGCACTTCAGAAGCCCTCCTCCGTATACCAAAAGTAGTCCTATAGGAACTGCTCGGCTGATCCAGATCCATAATATCTGGACAACAAGTCTCCAAATCACCTTAGAAAGGGTGTGGTATTTTCTTACCTGGAACTTTCTAAAATGCATTCTATGACTATATGCATGCATGCATTTACTTTAACATATAATAGAGTTAAAAATGCATGACTACCCAATGCCTACATTTGGAAAATTTTTGCCATAGTCCCCTTTGAAAATAGGACTATCCACATGCATACATGCATGTCTAAGTGGCCATTCAGTAGCACACCTACCCCAAAGTCATATACATAATATATGCATTAAAAATTAAAATCATCATGCATACGGCCAACCTCAATAGTAGGAGTACTTTACCTTGCTACCTTATGCTCATTGGACCTCAAATAGGATAAAAAAATAGCAGAAAAAGGTGCCAATTTGACTGTCGCAAAAGTCAAATTTTTTCACATCATTATGTTCAGCATGGTTTAATACTAACATTTACTATGTTGAATATTTTTATCAAGTCATTTGTGAATACATAATCACTACTATGTGTTTAGATGCATTTCATGCGATAACTCAAAATCCAACAGACAGAAATGAGAGAAAATACAGGCATATGTTACTAGGATAGTGTAGAACACGTGTACGATAATTTGCAGAAAGCAGCCCGAACTCAGCAGATCTGAAGATGGCTCGCGGTTTTCTCTATACGAAGCAAGTTGAAAGTGACTTGTGAAGACCAACCTGCAGGATTTATGATCCACGTTTGGCCGCAGGCCCATCTGTGGCTACAGCAGATGCACCTGCGGCACCCCTATGTGGGACCCACCCCTCCGGCTCGGTCCAGTTCGAGTTGAAAAGGAGTTCTTGTAGATTAGAAAAGTCAAATCGAAAATAAAAATGCCATGCGATTGAGCAGAACTGCATACAATCCTAGTCCTCTCAGATTAGACTTTGAATCTATACATCACTCATTGGTAGTCACCTGAGTACAAGGTATACCCTGCCAATGATCCCAGTTGTCACAAATCACAGACGACAATACCTTATACAGGTCTGATGCCACTAACTCTGGGTCATTACCCTACGTGAAATCCTTGACGGGGGTTACAACGTGAGGCCCCCAGCGGGGGTTACAACGCATGCTCATCCGTTGACACACAAATCAACGAAGGTCAAGCATCCTTGACGTTATTTCAGCCGATGGCAAGTAAACCCATCGAAGCATGGAAAGTTGTTCAATCATTACGTACGTTTATATTCATCACTCCCCAGTGGTTCCCCGACGGGGGTTACAATATGAAGTCACGGCAGCGGATTACCACGTACACGCAAGCCGTTGACACACATATCAATGAAGGTCAAGAAGCCTTGACATTATTACAGCCAATATCGATTTAAACAAATCAGAGCTCTGGACCTATTCGAGGTTTTCACACTAGACTACTCGTATTCCCTAGCAGATCCCCGACGGGGGTCACAATGCACTGTTCCGGTGATCTACACGACAGCGGATGTCAAGCAACCTTGACAATCTACCCATAAAGTTTCAGCCGTTGATTCACACGTCGACGAAGGGAATGTCAATAAAGAGGATAGATGATGTAATATGTTATACACATCCTCAAACAGATCAAGCTTCATCCCCATGGATCTCTCACACATAAGAGGTACATCTTCGGGATCAAATCCTAATCGAAGACACATGACTTTGGTGATAACTCCAACATCAACATCCTAACAAATTCAAATTACACATCAAATCTGGTCATCGTTGTCAACCCCCAGTTGAAGCAACAGGGAGCCAGTAATAATCCCTAGCGTGTTGGGCTACAACCGGTACACATGCATCATACATTTGTATCATGTTGCTATCCATAGTACCATGTTCGTCTTGTTACGTTTCAAGTGTCTAGGATTCTTTATCCTACCCATGCATCGCCATGCATAAGTAAGATAAAGAGGGGCATCTGTAGACACGCGAAATTTTCTGTACTACTGTCACTAACATTGCAGGAGAGCAGATTCGTCTTTTAAGAGGGAACCCTGAAAGACGATCCATATATGTATCGGATACTACCGGAAGTTCAGCATCATCCCCAGATCGTAATCTAGGAGTAACAATTCTAATCTCGGAGATAACACCGAGGCATGCAGATCAATACCGGCACATACACCGGAGAAGACCGATTAATCTCGGAGATAACCCCGAGGTATCCAGTCTCAGTCCCAACCATGGGAATAGCCACCAACCTTGGTGATAACCCCAAGGAATGCAATTTCGGTAATAACCCCGAAAATGCTTGTTATAAGTGCGACCAGCTTCAATCTCCGCGCTCACAACGAGATCCACTGTACCAGCCCAGTGATAACATCGGGAAGACAGACACACCTCAAGGATGACAATGAGGACCTTCAACCAATGGCAGCAGTCCAATCCCAGCGAAGCTGAGCAACGTCTGCTTTATCACCGGCGATAACACCGGTGAGGGACAACATCGTCATCTGACCAACATGATGCCACACCACGTCGCCTCAACATATGTACGCAACAATGTCCTACAAGACTAATCAATCCCGAGTGACTATTATATGAGGTAACAGATGAAAGTTGAAGCGTGAAGACCGGAGCGCACCATCCCATCTTCAATGACATCGTACAAACTCTAATCCCATGTCATCGTATAACTCTCGACAACGGCGGTCTGAAATAGGTCCTGTATACCTCAAACGGATGCCCGGATTGCACTTCTAAAAATTTTAGTGGACATTATAGTGCCTGAGTGCACGTACTTTGAGAAAACCCGACCCAAAAAACCCGGGCCAACCCGGGTTGCCTCTGGTACACCTGTGGCTCAGCCGCAGGTACACCTACGGCTAATATGCCTATAAATAGAGGGCTTGGGGTCCTAATTTTTCAAGAGAAAATGGCGAGGAAGCTCTGCCCAATTTGCTCTGCACTCATCCCATTCAGTGTACTTTCCCATTTTAAACACCTGTGAGCTCATATATAGCCTCTTTTGTACCCACAAAAGCCAATGTTTACCCACTCTAAAGATATAGAATCCTTTTTTAGCAGTCAGCTGTAAGCCTTCTCACACACTTTAGAGTCTTTCTCTTCATCTTTGCACACACCCTTCTACACGTTGAGAGTCGTGTTGCTTGCTTTTGCCCGGGCTTCGGTCCGTGGTTTCATTCCAGTCTGTATATATATATATATATATATATATATATATATATATATATATATTGACTAACATTATCGAGTTATGCCTCGATTTAGCCTAGACTTATGTCTGGTGCGTTTAATGCCTTTCTTATATATATAATTATATATATGAACTGCTATCTAACTCTGTTCGGTGAGCCTGGATTTCACATCCGGTGCGTTTACTACTTTAATATATATATACTTTTATATATTAACTGTTGTTGGACTCCGTCCGATGAGCCTGGATTTCACATCTGGTGCGTTTACTACTTTAATATATATATATATATACTTATATATATTAACTGTTGTTGGACTCCGTCCGATGAGCCTGGATTTTATATCTGGTGTGTTTATATGCTTATATATATATATATATATATATATATATATATATACATTTCGTCCCACCTGGAGTTTACTACGTGGTGGTTGACCTTTTTACAGCTTTCTGTACATTTCGTCCCGCTTAGAGTTTCCTCCGTGGCGGTTGATAGCTTTTACAGCTTTATTTATATTTCTAATCCCCCATGGATGTGCTTCGTGGTTGGTGATCATGTATGTATATATATATATATATATATATATATATATATATATATATATATATATATATTCACAGCTTTTATAGATATACCTGCTTACTGCGTTTATATCAATTGCGGCATCATGTGAGCCTAGGAATCATGTGATCACAGATTCAGTCCCCTGAATCTAGATTCGGTTCCCGTGATGGACCTTTTCAGCTGTAAGCAGCTTGTAAATTTATCTGTGATGTTTGGATTTCCTCAGATGGTTTTCATACCCACAAGGAATTCAGCACCTTTTTGTACATTTATTTTTGTACGGATGCCTCGCATCTGTCAAATAAAATCAATCAAGCCGAGCACTTAATAAAATGGGAGTGTAAAAGGTCTCAATTACTATTGAGCATCATGGTTTGAAAAAACCTCTTTTATAAAACATCACTGCCATATCTTACTTAAAATTGAATTTTTACATAAAATTCAAACCCTGTGTAGGTACGAACGAGGCCTCGCACTACTTCCAAATAACAGCACATTGACCCACACACACACACATTCAGATAACAGTTTCTTGAAAAGAGGCGGTCACCGTGGTAACACGGATGTCGGGGAGTGCCTAACACCTTCCCTCCGCATAAACAAGTCCTCGGACCCTAATGAATCTCGATTTTACCGACCCGCTTAGCAGTGTCACATCACTTGGTCAATGTGCAAACTGTTTCTTGGTTGTGTTGGTACAACCATTTAAAAACCCAACTGGCGACTCTTAGCAGTCCATCGTCGACATTATACATGTCAGACCTTTTTCACTTGTTTTTTCAAACAAATCTCACCTAAAATGAGAACACCAAAGAACAAGTAACGGAAAGGGACAATTAAAAATCTCGACGTCGACAAGTGTTATGTTATTGTTCAATGACACAAGGACTACAAGAATAAACCTTAAGATTACATAAAGCATGCCTGGAAAGCAAAGAATTAAGGCCTAGAAAGTAGACCCACGAACTGTTCTTCATTTCTGGGAAACCCAGAAATGAAGAACAGCCCCTGATAACCACTTTGAGGGCTTAGATCTCTCTGTTGTGTTATGTTATGCCCATGAAAGTTGCTATAGGTTGTAGTGCTACATAAGTACTATAATCCTGTAGAATCCTAATGACCAAGAATCTATATGTGGTCAAACCTACTATCTTGATAACTGACATGAAGGTTCTGGACAAGTTCAAAAACACTCAAGAACACCTATAGCGACGGTTCTGTCGCAATAGGGCCCTTTATTGACACTTAATTTTTGAAAATTAATTATTTTATTAAATAAATACAAAAATATAGTTTTTAATTATTAAAAATACAAATAAAATTCCTAAAAATTATTTTAAAGCCTAAAAATGGGTTTTTAATTATTTTGAATATATTTCATTAATATTTATTATTTTTGGAATATTAATGGAATTTAATTTATTTAATTATAATATTAAATAAATTACTTAAAAATGATTTTAATACTTGAAAAATCATGAAAATTATATTATAGTATAAGAAAATATTTTAAGTTATTTTTTATAACTTTTGATATTTTGTGATGAATTTTATTAATAAATTAATATTAATGTAATTAATGTATTTAATTAATATATTAAATAAAGTGTGGAAAATAGAATTAATGATTTAACAATCGTATAAAAATTATTTAAGTGTTATAAAAATATTTGAAGTTATAAAATATAACTTTTGATATTTTGTCATGAAAAATATTAATATTTAATATTAATAGCAGTTATTTATTAATGGTTTTAATTACTTTTAAATCATTTAAAGGCAATAATAAAGTATTAAAAAATACTTTGAGATATTATAAATATATTATAATATTATGACATGTATTTCATTAATATTTAATATTTAATAAATATTAATGATAATATAATTAAGTGGTATTTAATTCATATAAATATGCTATTAATAATTGAAAATTCATGATAAATGGTAATAATTATCTGAAAATTATTACGAACTTATGAAAAATATTTTGACTGATAATAAATTATCTAAGATATTTGTGAACCAGTTTAAACTGAGTCTTAGTGATACGAGGCTCGAGAATTGTCCGACTAGGTCGTCATGATGACGAAATTACGTTGGTTTCAACTCAGACTTAAATAGTTTGACTTGATACCGACACTACAAAAAAATGGGCCTTTAGCAACGATTTTTTGGGTAACAACTTTATAAGTCGTCGCTAAAAGTATATGTTTAGCAACGAAATTTGTCCTTCGTTGTAGATTGTGTCAGGCTTTCACTTTTTGCAACGAAATTCATAAGTCGTAAAATTTCGTTGCTAATTCATTGGCGGAAAAAAAATTTGTTGGAAATTCGTTGAAAAATTTTTGGCCACTTGCTTTCCCGTCATCGTGGGCAACGAAAGTTTTTTTGTTGCTAAAAATGGGACTTTAGCAACAATTTTCCAATCAATGACTTTATAAGTCGTTGCTAAAAGTGTATGTTTAGCAACGAAACTTGTCCTTCGTTGCAGATTGTGTCAGACTTTCGCTTTTTGCAAAGAAATTCATAAGTAGTTGCAAAATTTGGAAACAAAATTCGTTAGAAATTCGTTGCAAAATTTCTAACCAATTGATTTCTCCTCATCGTGGGCAACGAAAATTTTTTTGTTGCTATATTTCGTTGCCTAATATGGACCATATTCATTGGCAATAATTTTTATTTTCATTGCATATTTTATATAACTTTTTGCAACGGCTATTAAAATATTGCCTTAAATTAAGATAATAATAATAATAATAATAATAATAATAATAATAATAATAATAATAATAATAATAATAATAATAATAATAATAATAATAATAATAATAATAATAATAATAATAATCCTTGCAAAATAATAGCAATTAGGCCTAGGTGCTCGGGTGGTCATTGGATCAATATTCCGAACTGGAGGTCTTGGGTTCAAATTTGTGCATCAACATATTTTTTGGGATAAAGTTCAATATTCGCCACGTCAGCCCGTCCATATATGATATGTACGTATGTGTGTGTCTACACACACACACACACACACACACACACACACACACACACACACACACACACACACACACACACACACACACACACACACATATATATATATATATATATATATATATATTCTTTCCAAAATTTCTTATCAAACTAAATAAAATACTAAACAAATCTCAACATTAAACTAAATATATATAAAGTAACTATGAATATTTTTATATATAAATGTATATAGGTAAATAAATATTCATATAATTATTTATAACAAATATTCATATCTTAATTTTATAAATTTTAGATGAAATATTTATAAATTTATAAATAAATATTTTTTTATAAATTTTAAAGATAATTTTATATGAATATTTGTTTATAAATATTTATATGAATATTTAGAGATAAATTTATAAATATATATATATATATATATATATATATATATATATATAGTAATAGAATTTATCTAATACACAAAAAATATAACATAAGAAGCAAAAATATCACAACTAGGTTTCAAACCTAAGACCTATGGGTTATTGGGTCATTAAGCTACCACTGAGTCATTCTAATTTATTAGTTAACTAAATTACCGCCATAACTGTGACGCCCCCAAAATAGGTATACATCACCCATCTTGGGTCGCCAAATATATGGTACAAAATACAAATATAAACTTAATTATACAACAAGAGCTGAGAGTTTTTATACAAATATTATCTCATAGACAATATCCAAACTCAAATTCAATCCTCATTACATTTATTATCACACTAAATAGTGAGGATTACTAAAATAGCCATCTCGGATCATCACTCTGTTTCCAGACTAGTCCCGACTATGTTCTCATTTCCTGAAGAGAATAATGAAAGCAAAAGGGTGAGCTCAACTAGCCCAGTAAGAAATATTATGACAAAGATATTGCAGAATAAGTCATCGTTAGTCTTCAACAATGTTAAACTGATAGAATATAATAGACAACAAGTTTAACTGCAGCGGAACAAGCAATCCATTAGAAGAGTCAAGTAGAGCATGATATCTACTATCTTCTATGATTTAAAAAGGTTTTCATCAACTTTATCGCTGAGACTCATCTTAATAAATAAACCACATCATTGAATCATCCCTGCACTACGGGGTAAGGATATTTATGTAATCATCAATGGTCAAGATTATACCGATAAATCCCTAGTCATAATCATACCAACAACTGTCCATCAATGAACTACAAGCCAATGAGGATTTTTACCACATCATTTGCAACATTACAGGTCATGATTATACCGACTGATCCCTGGTCATAATCATACCAATCAATAGTCCATCTATGAACGTAAGCCAAAGATGACTTTTATCACAATATAAGCATGAGGATGATGACAATGATATAAGAATTCAATTAAAATAAAGCACAAGATAAATTTTAAAGATTTATAATTTAATTTATCCAGAATTCAATAATGTCCAAATTGTCAGCATGATACTGCTTTGTGGAGTAAAATTCAAGAATAATATCCATGTATCAAAAATAATTTGGACAGAAAAGAAATAAATTTTTTAGTGAATAGTACCCTGTGAATAGTACTTCAGGAATAGACCCCGTGAATAGTATCCCAACATGAAAGTGCCCCAAATACCCAAGTGAATAATATTTGAGTGAATAGTAATCCGTGAATAGTAACTCGTGAATAGTACCCTGACATAAAAAGTGCCCCGAATATCCGAGTGACAAATATTTTAGTGAATAGTAACCCGTGAATAGTATCCTGGTGAAAATATTGATATTTAATAAGAACGTTTAGATTAATATTCCAACAAAACGATATTGGATGAAGCGCAAAACTCAAGGATATTCCACTAATTTTAAGGATTATAGAAGCAATACTTACCATAGTAAGTTTAGATTTAAGAATATGAAAAGAAATAACATACGAAACTGCAAAATGGATTTTCACCTGTCATACGGTATGTAATCTGCGTAGACAGGTTATTCTGACATATTAAAGAATGAATACGAAAAATAGTATTTCTTATGAATACGAAAGAAATAATACTCCTTACCTTAGTAGAAGACTGGATACTGTAATAGTGAAGTAGCAGAATACTCTTCTTCTTGCTCCCTATAGTTTCTCTCTCTATAGTTTCTCTCTCTATAGTTTCTCTTGTGAGTCTCAGTGAATTGGTGAAAATAAAAGAAGAATTAAGCTTCTATTTATAGGAGAAATGACTAAATAGTAACTAATTTATGAACGATCCAGATTAATTTACTATTAGAACGGACGGTCCAGATTGATTACTATTAAAACCACAACCGACGGTCCAGATTGATTTACTTTTAAAACCACCACCGACGGTCCAGATTGATTTACTTTTAAAACCACCATCTACATGGCAAATTGATTTACTATTAAAACCACCACCGACGGTCCAGATTGATTTACTATTAAAACCACCATCGACGGACCAGATTGATTTACTTTTAAAACCACTATCGACGGTCCAGATTGATTTACTATTAAAACCACCACCAATGGTCCAGATTGATATACTATTAAAACCACCATCAATGGTCCAGATTGATTTAACTTATTACACTTTAGTACCCCTAAAGTTTTCCAAGTTTGCATTATTTCCCTCTAACTTTTGTAATTCACTTATCTTCAATAAACACATTCTTAATACTTCAACAATTATTCATTATTAATATTATAACTCACAATATTTAACAACCAGATCCTTCCCAGGAAAGAGGAGAATTTTCGATAAAGATATCTTCCTATTGAGGCGCAATTAGTTGACCAAACCTCTCCTCGACAGAACTTTCTAGACATTGTCAATATTGTAAATAATAATATGAATAACTTCGTTGTCTCAATTATTGATTTAATAATATTAAATATTATATAGATCATACTGTGACAATAATTGAATCAAATAACGTGAGATACTATGTAATAATTACAGTAGCAATAATTAAGTAAACTGAGTGACTTCTTACGTAAGCATCAATAATCAATACTGTGTGCTACTATGCAACCACGCGTATTACTGTACTTTTACCACCTGGTAGTTCAGTAGTTTATGTAAGACTTTCGCCGTTATTTTTATAAAAAGACATTTCTGTTGTTTTCTATCTACGACGATACTTCCGTTGTGTGGTCCACCTATGATTGTGTCGTCGTACGAATATTCCTTGTTAAAACGAATATTCCCCGACACAACGAATATTTTATATCAACTTGCTTACTTTGCAAAATTTTCAAATATCACCCTTAACTTTAACCTTTTATCAATTTAACCATTTATTAAATAGAATAATAATTATAGGAAAATTAGATACTTTCATTTCATATAATTTGGGGTCTTACAACCTCTCCTCCTTATGAAATTTTAACCTCAAAATTGGTGTACGTACCTGGTATGACGAAGAGGTGAGGATACTTTGATTTCATTTCAGATTCTAACTCCTAGGTCATTTCCTCAACATCGTGGTTTCTCCACAAAACTTTGACTTGAGGTATAATCTTGGAGCGTAGAATATGTTCCTTCTTATCCAAGATTTTAACAGGTACCTCTTCATACTTTAAATCTTCTACTATTTCGTATGGTTCTAACTCAATAATATGGTTCGGGTCTTCCACAAATTTACGTAACATAGATATGTGAAAAATATTATGAACACAAGACATACTTGGCGATAACGCGAGTCTATAAGCCACAGTTCCTACTAGATCGAGGATTTCAAATGGCCCAATAAATCTAGGATTGAGCTTTCCCCTCTTTTCAAATCTTGTAACTCCTTTTCGTGGAGTAACACGTAACAACACATGATCTCCAACATTGAACTCCATGTCTTTTCGATGAAGATCAACACAACTCTTTTGTCTATCTTGTGAGATTTTTATACGTTATCGGATCATTTGAATCTTTTTTGTTGTCATGCATACCAATTTCGGACCCAACAATATTGCTTCACCCACCTCATCCCAGCATACTGGAGAACGACACTTGCGTCCATACAACGTCTCGAATGGAGTCATGCCAATACTTGCTTAATAACAATTTTTTAGGAGAATTCCACTAATAGCAAGAACGTGTCCCAACTTCCTTTGAAGTTAAGGACACAAAGTCTTAATAAATCCTAAAGAGTTTGAATAGTCCTCTCCAACTGCCCGTCCGTTTGAGGATGATATGCCGAACTAAATCATAAATTCGTGCCCATAGCTTTTTACAAACTAACCCAAAATCGTGAAGTGAATCTTGGGTCTCGATCAGAAACTATGGATACTAGCATGCCATGCAGTCTTACAATCTCATTTATGTTCATACGAGCAAGACGTTCAAGTGAATAAGTTTCTCGTATAGGTAAGAAATTAGCATACTTGGCCAATCTATCAAAAATTACCCAAATCGCATCTATGCCTTAAGAAACCTTAGGAATACCAGTAACGAGATCCACGATAATGTGGTTCCACTTCTATTCTGGAATTTTAAGTGATTGCAATGGACCTTTAGGCACTTGATGCTCCGCCTTGACTTGTTGACAAGTTAGACACCTTGAGATAAACTCTGCTACCTCTCTCTTCATATTGCTCCACCAAAATGTATATTGAAGATCACGATACATCTTGGTACTCCCAGGATGGATTGCAAACGGTGTGTTGTGCGCCTCCATCATGATCTTATACTTTAAATTAGGGTCGTTTGGAACATAAAGTCTAGAGTTGACTCGTAGTATTCCTTCTTCATCGATTCTTGCTTCTGAAATAACACCTTCTTACACTTTCTTCTTTATAGGCATCAGCTCCAGGTCCATAGCTTGAGCAGCTTTAACTTTATCAATTAAAGTCGGTTCTACTCGTATATTTGTCATCATCACGTGAGTCCCTGGAGTCTTTATCTCTATCTCCATCCTTTGGAAGTCATATAAAATGGGCATTTGCGTTGACAATATCGCACTCGTACCCGCATATTATCTTCTACTCAATGTGTCAGCTACCACGTTAGCTTTTCCAGGATGGTATTGAATTGTATGATCGTAATCTTTTAGCAGCTCGAGCCAACGTCGTTGCCGCATGTTGAGTTCCTTTTGAGTGAAGAAATATTTGAGGCTTTTATGATCTGTATAGATCTCCACTTTCTCTCCATACAGGTAATGCCTCCAGATCTTTAGTGCAAAAACGACAGCTGCCAAGTCCAGATCATGAGTAGCATAATTCCTCTCATATTCTTTGAGTTGTCGTGAGGCATAGGCTATGACTTTCCCATGTTGCATGACGACACATCCTAACCCTCTGCCTGAAGCATCACTGTAGATGACAAATCCCTCCGAACCAGATGGTATTGTCAGAACAAGTGCTGAAATTAGCCTCTTCTTGAGTTCTTAAAAACTCTTCTCACATTCCTCGCTCCAACCGAATGTTATATCTTTTCGAGTCAGCTGAGTTAATGGAGTAGCGATTTGAGAAAATCCTTCCACGAATCTCCGATAATAACCAGCTAAACCCAAAAAGCTACATACTTCGGTCACTGACTTAAGTTGCTCCCAGCTTTGAATTGCTTTAATCTTTGTCAGGTCAATAGATATTCCATGATTTGATATCACGTGCCCAAGGAATGTTGCTTTCTCAAGCCAGAACTCGCATTTCTTTAACTTGGCATATAATTTGTTCTCACGAAGCTTGTGATAACCCGGGATTTCGAATAATCCAAAATTTTCAAATAATTTTTTTTAATTAATATTAATATTAATTATCATTTATGTGACGAGTATCGGTGATATGTGTTTCGAGAAGGTCAATTTGTGTATTGACTAATAAAAATGGAGCAGAGTTGTGCTTAACGGAGAATAGAAACCCTAACCCTAAGTCCGGATAGGGATTCGATATAAAATATAATTAAAATAATTATATTATTGATTACGTGTTTGTACTGTGTGGTAGTATTGATCAATGATTGATCGGGTAAGGTTTAATATTTATAAACCCTAAGAAGAGATTAGAAAACCTAATCTCATGATGAGAAATCCTAATGTACCGTTAGAAATCCTAATCGAAAGTCGGGAAATCCTAATTTCATATTCGGGAATCCTAAATCCTAAATTAGGAAACCCTAATCCTAATTGGTAAGCCTAATGCGTGTATTAAACTTAAATATGATTAGAAAACCCTAATTATATTTTAGTTATCTTAATTTCTATTTTACAAACCCTAATTGTAATTTAGAAAATTTATTTTTCTAATTAAAATCCTAATTCGTGGGTTATAAACCCTAATGACCATTTTGACCTTAATTGCTAAATTAATTAATTTTAATTAGGAATATTAAACTTAATTAGCAAGATTGAATTTTATGATTAGGAAATATTAATATAATTATTGAATCCTAATTATAATTTTGGAATATTAATTTTCTATTTTGGAAACCGAAATTTGAAAATCTTGAAAATTAAAGTGTAAACCTAAAGGGTTTAAACCCTAAACCCTAAGGGTTCCAAACCCTAAATCCTAAACCAAACCCTAAACTCTAAAGGTTTGGATATTTGACCATATTGCCATTAAAATTATTTTACAAATGTCAAAAATGCCCTTTATGGATTTTTTATTAGATTGCTTGTAAATCTTGCCAATATAGGAGTTGGTGACCAACTTAATTGACCATTGTGACTTATATGATCAGCCAAACCAGATCCAATTCGCCACCTAGCATGTTGGATTCATTGCATCAATTATTTAAGAGATAAAGAGAGATAAAGTCACTAATATTATTCATTTTGCTACCAAGCTCTCACCAACTCTCTCTCTCTCTCTCTCACTTAAAGCTACGAAATCCTTAAGTATTTCATTCCCAAATACTTCCCTTAGATTACCCCATATCAGTTAGGAAGATCAAGATCAAGATTATTCAAGAAAAGGTATAAACCAAAAACTCAACCTAGATCTTGCATGCTAGGAGAACTTTTGTGTTTGTATGTTTAGATTCATGTTAGAAGTTGTTTTTAGTTGATCTATGATGATCCATGATGGATCCATAGCATCAAATGGCTTTAAAATAGTGTTTTTCAAAAACTTCTCAAGAACATAATTCGTGGTCTGACAAGCAATGTCAGTCGCCACAGATCCTTGTTCGTTTAAGATATTTGTTGTTTTAACGTTTGTATTGGTAGCCTGTTATGTTGTCTTCAATTTGGAAGTCGAATCACTGTGATCGAATGGCTAGATTTCATGTTATTAACGGTCAAAACCCATTGACCAACGTTGACCGGTCAAGAATCTAGGCAACCCAAAATCGCTTGAACACCGTCTGACAACATTTTTCAAAGCCCAGATCTGTTAGTGTATAAGTGTTTTAATTATTGTTTTTGTACCAAACTTGTAGCCTGTTATATGTTCTTTGATTCCATGTCTTTGTATCGTATAGATAAACCACAGGTCGATCATAGAAGGTGGTCAAAGTAGACCACACACTCTGTTCTTACGTTTCTGGAAAACCTAGAAACAGTTTAAGTAATTTTTCTGACCGTGGTTGACCAGGTTGAATCTGGTGATTTTGTTGTTTATAGAGTGATTTGTTGTTATGTAATTGTTCCTTGGTATGAGTACTAGAGGTATGAAGCAAGAACCCACTTGTTTGATCATCATAACACCAAAATAAGTGAGCCACAATGAGGCACCACGAACTGCCTGGGTTTCTAGAAAACCCAGGTAACGCCTGACAGTAACTTTGAAGGGGCAGATCTTGCTAGCTTGTTAAGTTATGACTCTGTTAATTGTTGATAATGGTAGTACTACATGCATACTACACGATGGAAGCCTAAGCTAGTCCAGAACATGCCTTATCTGACAATCATAGCTGGTCAAACGTGCACCCTCGAACACTGATTTGTCAGTGTTCTTGAGGCCAAGAACACCTAAGGCGACAGAAAGCGTTGCTAAAGGGCTATAGCGACGGTTTAATTATTTTTATTTTCTGATTATTTCGAAAATTAATTAAAAATAGAAATAAATTCTAAAAATTACTAAAAATGGTTTTAAAAAATTATTTTAAATTATGAAAAATAATTTTTGACCAATTGGAATATTTTTCTTTAATATTTATAATTATTTAAATATTAGAAGTATTTAATTTATTTAATTAGTGTATTAAATAAATTAGAGAAAAATGATTTAATATTATAAAAAATCATTTTAAATAAGAATAAAGTGTTAGAAAATATTTTGAATTATAAAATATATATTTCAATATTTTTGGAGAATTCTCATTAATATATTAATATTAATGATGTTAGATTTATTTAATTATTATATTAAATAAATGAATTAAAAATGATATTATTGATCTAAAAATTATTTAAAAATGAGATAAATGTTTTAAAAATATTTTAAGTTATAATTAATGACTTTTAATATTTAAATAATAATTTCATTAATATTTAGATATTAATGGTGATGATTTAAAAATGATTTCAATTATTGTAAAAATCATTTAAGTAAAGTATTAATGATTTAAAAATATTTTAAGTTATTAATAATAACTTTAATATTTTGACAAGTATGTTATTAATATTTTAATATTAATAATGATAAGATTATTTGATAAATAAATCATTTAGAAATGATTTAAGTGTTTGAAAAATTATTATAAATTATAATAATTGTTTATAAATTATTAAAAGCTTCCGAAAAATATTATAAACGATATTTGATTTATCTAAAATAATATTGAAGCTTAGAGACTAAGATTGTTAGACAATCAATGTGTTAATTGTCGGATAGGGTGACCAGAACACTGAGATGAGACCAAAGTCCAACCAGACAGAACTAGTTAGACTTGATAAGTGTTTATATAGGTTATAAACACTAATGTGGCTATGTGGTAATGTGCCTAGGAGAAGTTTGACTGTAGATTACAGTATTGTGTGTTGTAAATTATTGTGCTAATTGTGATACCGATATTATTGGTTATAGGTCTTACGAACGCAGATAAGTTTATTGTGTAGCTGTAATCAACGCGGAAGGCAAGTTTCCTAACTCAACCTTGAGTTATATTCATTCAATTAGTATGGTTAATTATTGCTAATTATACCATGTCCAGGGAAGTTATTGTTGATTATTCGCAGTTAGTGCATGATTAATAATTCAAATTAAATTACTGATTCAAAAAATATATATTCGTAGAATTACTGTTGTTGGATATTTATATCTATAGAAACTAATATTGACAGTACAGATAATTCATGTTTATTGTCAAATTATATTGAGAAATGTATTAGCTAATTATTCTGGCTAGACGAACATTTGTTAGAACTTGATAAATATGAGAAGAGAAATTAATTGTTATTGATAGATCGATGCCAATTGTTTCGGCTAGATCAATAAGTAAATAGAATTTGAAATCACAGTATTTCGTTGTTAAATCAAAAATCTTGATTCTGAGACTGAGAAGAGCAACCTTTTATATAAAGGGAACCTTTTGGGTCGTATACTCGACCATTGTGCGATGTTAAGTATTATGCATAATATAAGGTATAATAAAGCTGATCACTTGTTATACTTGCAGAGTGGTATGATTTAATCTTTATGGTTATCTGATACGCCTGCATATGTATTAAAGTAAATCTTTAATAGATACCCGAGAAAATAAGTTCAAAGATCTGGTAAGATCACTCAGCATAAATCTGGAAAATATTCCACTTTGTTATTGCGTAGAATTGATTCTTGTTTATTCAATAGAATATCGTAGAAACTTTAAAAGCGTTGTACTCTTTCATTAACAGATTATTGCGTTGTCTAGAATACGAGAAAACTTGTTATTGATTAACGAATTGTTCAGCTATTTCAAAGTTCCCTGAACTTTGGTATCATTATATCAAAATTGATAGTCTATTATTCTGATACTTATACATTCATTGTATATCTTAACTTGTGGAGAAAATTTGTTGCTCACCTTGCTAAATAAAACTTTTCAGCTAGGGACGAAGTTGTAGAAGATGCTGTGAAGAACAAAGGCAAAGACATAGTGATTAATTAGTTATGAATAACATTATTATTATGTTGTATTTGTGAACCCTTTTTGTATAACTAAAGGGTATGTTTGTAATGTTAAGGTTAGAGAACCTGGGTAATGTATTAACTATATCAGTTAATGAAGTGTATGTTCCTATTTATAAATAAATGGGTAGTTAAATCTTATTAATATTGTGGATCGTGAACACCAAACTCGGGGGTAAGGTAACCCAGATTTGGGGGTGTCACAGGTTGGTATCAGAGCTGTAGTGACCAAGGTGTCACCAGTTAGTAGAAGAGTTGTAGGTTATAAATCTTAAGTGGGGTGGGGAAAAACCCTAGGATTATAACCATAAGTGAAATAGAGAAAACTCATTTAGAGTTCTAAGTGAGGGATTGCCGAAATATATCGATAGAGAGATATGTGGACACATAGTGTGAAAAGTTCATACAGGAGAAGTATTAATCAAGTTATTTAAACTGATTATTGGATGTCTGGAGAAGGTGAAAAGAGTGCAGAGATGCTAGCGGCTGTTACACTAGTGCCAATAGCTGAGGTGCCAGCGCAAAGCGAGTTAGTTGAAGAGGTGGGAAAAGATGAACCAATGATTAATCTTGGGAGCAATCATGATGATTATCCTGAGATGTATCTGAGTGGAGATGAGGAGGTAGAGTCCAAGCCAGCTAAGGTAGAGTTAAAGAATAAGACTAAAGTTGAAGAACAAGATCAAGTATCTACAGAAGTTCAAGAACTCCGGAGAAAAGTATTTCTCTTGGAGGAGTTGTGGAAGACGGAACGAGCGTTACGCGAAATGACTGAAGAACGAAACGAGCTAAAGGCGCATGTGGTAAGTATGAAGACCAAAGGTGATGGATCATCTGAAGGAACCAGCAAGAAGGGCAAAAAAAAAGAGAAAGAGGGACAATGACATCGACAATTCTAAAAATTCAAACCCGAAGAAGAAGCAAGTCTGCAGCAAGTGTGGAAAGACTCACGTGGGAGAATGTTTGATGAAGAAGATCGTGTGCTTCAATTTTAAGCAGGAAGGGCATATTTTCCTATAGTGTCCTAAGCCGAAGGCAACAAGTGTCCCAGTAAGAAGAAGACTGGTGAAGGGAGTGGACGGTAGATAGTTTAAAGTTTAAGCGATAGTACCTTTTGATAGTGTATGATATTAACGGTTGTAATATCAAGAACGATGTGTGAACATATTTATAAATATATATGTTTGTATGAGTGAAATCTTTATTTTCTATATGAATATAAGATTTAAAATAATTTTTGAGTTCTTAAAACTCATACTTATGGTAAGTTCATGACTCGTAATTATATGAAATGTTTTGGACCCCTCAGCGAATGGACGCCAAAGGTCTGAATAGGATAAGTTCATACACTTATATAATTGTGGCAAGTTCCTGAACTTCTAGGTGTGGTAAGTTTGATGAACTGGGAATAGTTATGTGTGAATGGAGAATTAAAATTTTTGTATAAAGTTAGAGAAATACAACTTTTTTTTAAAGTTATGTTGTTAATCCTGATATTATTTAAAAAGGAATAGTGCTTTGTGTTAAGAGCTAAATGTAATGTGTGCTATGCGAATAAATAGGCGATTATATGAGAATTTATTATTATTTTTTTATTCTTATTGTGTTATTAATAAGAATATGTGTAAAGAAGGAGAATTAATGTAAGATTTTTATCAGATAATGCCGCCAAGGAAGGGAAGTCTAAAGAGAAATATGGAAGAGCAATTTTTGAATCTGAAGTAGAAAGATATGACGGTGACAGAATATTTTGTCAAGTTCAACGAGTTAGAAAAATTTGCTCCACATCGAGTGGACACTGAGGAGCTTAAAGCACAATGTTTTAGGAACGGATTGAAATCGTTGGTACTCGAGAAGTTAGATGTGCTACAAATTAATTCATTTTCAAAGTTGTTAGAAAAAGCCATTATCGCTGAAGGAGAAATTGAAGCTGTATTGAAGAATAGTCAAGAACAAAGAAAGAAGGCTGAAGGAAATATTATGATAGGTGGTAGTGGAGGTAGTAATCTTAATAAACATAAGAGGGATGGTGATATTAATTTAGGAAATAATCTAGTAGAGATTAGGAAGAAAGGCGTGCCGTGTGTAGTTTGCAGGAAGCGTCATCAAGGAATTTGTTTGAAGAACAAAGGAGTCTGTTACAACTGTGGTCAAGAGGGACACATGTCACCCCAGTGTCCCATTCCAAAGAAGACACAAGGTTTTTTTGCGTGTGGATCGACCGGTCATCTGGTTCAGAATTGTACGAAGAGAAATGTAGAGAGGAGAAGTGCCAACAAGGGACCCGGTAGCGTAACGTTGGCGATTCGAGGACCTGCACAGCCAAGAAGACCAACAACATTCACTTTTAGCATGACAGTTCCAAATGCAACAGCTGTCCATGAAGAGGCGACAGGTAACGAGTTCGGTTAGAAATTAAATTACGCGAGAAATACGAGTTAGATATTGTTGTGATTTGTTTTCTTTTATACGATTCAAGTTACAGGTTAGAATATGACACAAGTTAATATTGTGTTGTTAAAAATAAATTGATGATACAACTTTAAAAGATTGTAGAGAATAAGAGAGCGGTGATTCCGAGGACAGAATCTTTTTAAGGAGGGGTGAATGTGATAACCTGAGATTTCGAAAATCCAAAATTTTTGAATAAATTTTTTTTAATTAATATTAATTATCATTTATGTGACGAGTATCGGTGATACGTGTTTCTAGAAGGTCAATTTGTGTATTGACTAATAAAAATAGAGTAGAGTTGTGCTTAACGGAGAATAGAAACCCTAACCCTAAGTCCGGAAAGGGATTCGATATAAAATATAATTAAAATAATTATATTATTGATTACGTGTTTGTACTGTGTGGTAGTATTGATCAATGATTGATCGGGTAAGGTTTAATATTTATAAACCCTAAGAAGAGATTAGAAACCCTAATCTCAGGATGAGAAACCCTAATGTACCGTTAGAAATCCTAATCGAAAGCCGGGAAACCCTAATTTCATATTCGGGAATCCTAAATCCTAAATTAGGAAACCCTAATCCTAATTGGTAAGCCTAATGTGTGTATTAAACTTAAATATGATTAGAAAATCCTAATTATATTTTAGTTATCTTAATTTCTATTTTACAAATCCTAATTGTAATTTAGAAAATTTATTTTTCTAATTAAAACCCTAATTCGTGAGTTATAAACCCTAATGACCATTTTGACCTTAATTGCTAAATTAAGTAATTTTAATTAGGAATATTAAACTTAATTAGCAAGATTGAATTTTATGATTAGGAAATATTAATATAATTATTGAATCCTAATTATAATTTTGGAATATTAATTTTCTATTTTGGAAACCAAAATTTGAAAATCTTAGAAATTAAAGTGTAAACCTAAAGGGTTTAAACCCCAAACCCTAAGAGTTCCAAACCCTAAATCCTAACCCAAACCATAAACTCCAAGGGTTTGGATATTTGACCATATTGCCATTAAAAGTATTTTACAAATGTCAAAAATGCCCTTTATGGATTTTTTATTAGATTGCTTTTAAATCTTGCCAATATAGAAGTTGGTGACCAACTTAATTGACCACTGTGACTTATATGATCAGCCAAACCAGATCCAATTCGCCACCTAGCATGTTGGATTCATTGCATCAATTATTTAAGAGATAAAGAGAGAGAAAGTCACTAATATTATTCATTTTGCTACCAAGCTCTCACCAACTCTCTCTCTCACTTAAAGCTACGAAATCCTTAAGTATTTCAGTCCCAAATACCTCCCTTAGATTACCCCATATCAGTTAGGAAGATCAAGATCAAGATTATTTAAGAAAAGATATAAACCCAAAACTCAACCTAGATCATGTATGTTAGGAGAACTTTTGTGTTTATGTGTTTAGATTCATGTTAGAAGTTGTTTTTAGTTGATCTATGATGATCCATGATGGATCCATAGCATCAAATGGCTTTAAAATAGTGTTTTTCAAAAACTTCTCAAGAACATAATTCGTAGTCTGACAAGCAATGTCAGTCGCCACAGATCCTTGTTCGTTTAAGATATTTGTTGTTTTAACATTTGTATTGGTAGCCTGTTATGTTGTCTTCAATCTGGAAGTCGAATCACTGTGATCGAATGGCTAGATTTCATGTTATTAACGGTCAAAACCCATTGACCAACGTTGACCGGTCAAGAATCTGGGCAACCCAGAATCGCTTGAACACCGTCTGACAACATTCTTCAAAGCCCAGATCTGTCAGTGTATAAGGGTTTTAATTATTGTTTTTGTACCAAACTTTGTAGCCTATTTTATGTTCTTTGATTCCATGTCTCTGTATCGTATAGATAAACCACAGGTCGATCATAGAAGGTGGTCAAAATAGACCACTCACTCTGTTCTTACGTTTCTGGAAAAACCCAGAAACAGTTTAAGTAATTTTTCTGACCGTGGTTGACCAAGTTGAATATGGTGATTTTGTTGTTTATAGAATGATTTGTTGTTATGTAATTGTTCCTTGGTATGAGTACTAGAGGTATGAAGCAAGAACCCACTTGTTTGATCATCATAACACCAAAATAAGTGAGCCACAATGAGGCACCACGAACTGCCTGGGTTTCTGGAAAACCCAGGTAACGCCTGACAGTAACTTTAAAGGGGCAGATCTTGCTAGCTTGTTAAGTTATGACTCTGTTAATTGTTAATAATGGTAGTACTACATGCGTACTACACGATGGAAAGCCTAAGCTAGTCCAGAACATGCCTTATCTGACAATCATAGCTGGTCAAACGTGCACCATCGAACAATGATTTATCAGTGTTCTTGAGGCCACGAACACCTAAGGCGACAAAAAGCGTCGCTAAAGGGCTATAGCGACGGTTTAATTATTTTTATTTTTTGATTATTCCGAAAATTAATTAAAAATAGAAATAAATTCTAAAAATTACCAAAAATGGTTTTAAAAAATTATTTTAAATTACGAAAAATAATTTTTGACCAATTGGAATATTTTTCTTTAATATTTATAATTATTTAAATATTAAAAGTATTTAATTTATTTAATTTGTGTATTAAATAAATTAGAGAAAAATGATTTAATATTATGAAAAATCATTTTAAATAAGAATAAAGTGTTAGAATATATTTTGAATTATAAAATATATATTTCAATATTTTTGGAGAATTCTCATTAATATATTAATATTAATGATGTTAGATTTATTTAATTATTATATAAAATAAATGAATTAAAAATGATATTATTGATTTAAAAATTATTTAAAAATGAGATAAATGTTTTAAAAATATTTTAAGTTATAATTAATGACTTTTAATATTTGAATAATAATTTCATTAATATTTAGATATTAATGGTGATGATTTAAAAATGATTTCAATTATTGTAAAAATCATTTAAGTAAAATATTAATGATTCAAAAATATTTTAAGTTATTAATAATAACTTTAATATTTTGACAAGTATGTTATTAATATTTTAATATTAATAATGATAAGATTATTTGATAAATAAATCATTTAAAAATGATTTAAGTGTTTGAAAAATTATTATAAATTATAATAATTGTTTATAAATTATTAAAAGCTTCCGAAAAATATTATAAACGATATTTGATTTATCTAAAATAATATTGAAGCTTAGAGACTAAGATTGTTAGACAATCAATGTGTTAATTATCGGATAGGGTGACCAGAACAACGAGATGAGACCAAAGTCCAACCAGACGGAACTAGTTAGACTTGATAAGTGTTTATATAGGTTATAAACACTAATGTGGCTGTATGGTAATGTGCCTAGGAGAAGTTTGACTGTAGATTACAGTATTGTGTGTTGTAAATTATTGTGCTAATTGTGAGACCGATATTATTGGTTATAGGTCTTACGAACGCAGATAAGTTTATTGTGTAGCTGTAATCAACGCGAAAGGCAAGTTTCCTAACTCAACCTTGAGTTATATTCATTCAATTATTATGGTTAATTATTTCTAATTATACCATGTCCAGGGAAGTTATTGTTGATTATTCGCAGTTAGTGCATGATTAATAATTCAAATTTAATTACTGATTCGAAAAATATATATTCGTAGAATTACTGTTGTTGGATATTTATATCTATAGAAACTAATATTGACAGTACAGATAATTCATGTTTATTGTCAAATTATATTGAGAAATGTATTAGCTAATTATTCTGGCTAGACGAACATTTGTTAGAACTTGATAAATATGAGAAGAGAAATCAATTCTTATTGATAGATCGATGCCAATTGTTTCGGCTAGATCAATGAGTAAATAGAATTTGAAATCACAGTATTTCGTTGTTAAATCAAAAATCTTGATTCTGAGACTGAGAAGAATAACCTTTTACAGAAAGGGAACCTTTTGGGTCGTATACTCGACCATTGTGCGATGTTAAGTATTATGCATAATATAGGGTATAATAGAGCTGATCACTTGTTATACTTACAGAGTGGTATGATTTAATCTTCATGGTTATCTGATACGCCTGCGTATGTATTAAAGTAAATCTTTGATAGATACCCGAGAAAATAAGTTCAAAGATCTGGTAAGATCACTCAGCATAAATCTGGAAAATATTCCACTTTGTTATTGCGTAAAATTGATTCTTGTTTATTCAATAGAATATCGTAGAAACTTTGAAAGCGTTGTACTCTTTCAATAACAGATTATTGCGTTGTCTAGAATACGAGAAAACTTGTTATTGATTAACGAATTGTTCAGCTATTTCAAAGTTCCCCGAACTTTGGTATCATTCTATCAAAATTGATAGTCTATTATTCTGATACTTATACATTCATTGTATATCTTAACTTGCGGAGCAAATTTGTTACTCACCTTGCTAAATAAAACTTTTCAGCTAGGGACGAAGTTGTAGAAGATGCTATGAAGAACAAAGGCAAAGACATAGTGATTAATTAGTTATGAATAATATTATTATTATGTTGTATTTGTGAACTCTTTTTGTATAACTAAAGGGTATATTTGTAATGTTAAGGTTAGAGAACCTGGGGTAATGTATTAACTATATTAGTTAATGAAGTGTATGTTCCTATTTATAAATAAATGGGTAGTTAAATCTTATTTATATTGTGGACCGTGAACACCAAACTCGGGGGTCAGGTAACCCAGATTTGGGGGTGTCACAGGTTGGTATCAGAGCTGTAGTGACCAAGGTGTCACCAGTTAGTAGAAGAGTTGTAGGTTATAAATCTTAAGTGGGGTGGGGAAAAACCCTAGGATTATAACCATAAGTGAAATAGAGAAAACTCATTTAGAGTTCTAAGTGAGGGATTGCCGAAATATATCGATAGAGAGATATGTGGACACATAGTGTGAAAAGTTCATACAGGAGAAGTATTAATCAAGTTATTTAAACTGATTATTGGATGTCTGGAGAAGGTGAAAAGAGTGCAGCAGCAGCTGTTACACTAGTGCTAGTAGCCGAGGTGCCAGCGCAAAGCGAGTTAGTTGAAGAGGTGGGAAAAGATGAACCAATGATTAATCTTGGGAGCAATCATGACGATTATCCCGAGATGTATCTGAGTGGAGATGAGGAGGTAGAGTCCAAGCCAGCTAAGGTAGAGTTAAAGAATAAGACTAAAGTTGAAGAACAAGATCAAGTATCTGCAGAAGTTCAAGAACTCCGGAGAAAAGTATTTCTCTTGGAGGAGTTGTGGAAGACGGAACGAGCGTTACGCGAAATGTCCGAAGAACGAAACGAGCTAAAAGCGCATGTGGTAAGTATGAAGACCAAAGGTGATGGATCGTCTGAAGAAACCAGCAAGAAGGGCAAAAAAAAAAGAGAAAGAGGGACAATGACATCGACAATTCTAAAAATTCAAACCCGAAGAAGAAGCAAGTCTGCAGCAAGTGTGGAAAGACTCACGTGGGAGAATGTTTGATGAAGAAGATCGTGTGCTTCAATTTTAAGCAGGAAGGACATATTTTCCTATAGTGTCCTAAGCCGAAGGCAACAAGTGTCCCAGTAAGAAGAAGACTGGTGAAGGGAGTGGACGGTAGATAGTTTAAAGTTTAAGCGATAGTACCTTTTGATAGTGTATGATATTAACGGTTGTAATATCAAGAACGATGTGTGAACATATTTATAAATATATATGTTTGTATGAGTGAAATCTTTATTTTCTATATGAATATAAGATTTAAAATAATTTTTAAGTTCTTAAAACTCATACTTATGGTAAGTTCATGACTCATAATTATATGAAATGTTTTGGACCCCTCAGCGAATGGACGCCAAATGTCTGAATAGGATAAGTTCATACACTTATATAATTGTGGCAAGTTCCTGAACTTCTAGGTGTGGTAAGTTTGATGAACTGGGAATAGTTATGTGTGAATGGAGAATTAAAACTTTTTGTGTAAAGTTAGAGAATTACAACTTTTTTTTAAAGTTATGTTGTTAATCCTGATATTATTTAAAAAGGAATAGTGCTTTGTGTTAAGAGCTAAATGTAATGTGTGCTATGCGAATAAATAGGCGATTATATGAGAATTTATTATTATTTTTTTATTCTTATTGTGTTATTAATAAGAATATGTGTAAAGAAGGAGAATTAATGTAAGATTTTTATCAGATAATGCCGCCAAGGAAGGGAAGTCTAAAGAGAAATATGGAAGAGCAATTTTTGAATCTAAAGCAGAAAGATATGACGGTGACAAAATATTTTGTCAAGAACGAGTTAGCAAAATTTGCTCCACATCGAGTGGACACTGAGGAGCTTAAAGCACGATGTTTTAGGAATGGATTGAAATCGTTGGTACTCGAGAAGTTAGATGTGCTACAAATTAATTCATTTTCAACGTTGTTAGAAAAAGCCATTATCGCTGAAGGAGAAATTGAGGCTGTATTGAAGAATAGTCAAGAACAAAGAAAGAAGGCTGAAGGAAATATTATGATAGGTGGTAGTGGAGGTAGTAATCTTAATAAACATAAGAGGGATGGTGATATTAATTTAGGAAATAATCCAGTAGAGATTAGGAAGAAAGGCGTGCCGTGTGTAGTTTGCAGGAAGCGTCGTCAAGGAATTTATTTGAAGAACAAAGGAGTCTGTTACAACTGTGGTCAAGAGGGACACATGTCACCCCAGTGTCCCACTCCAAAGAAGACACAAGGTTATTTTGCGTGTGGATCGACCGGTCATCTGGTTCAGAACTGTACGAAGAGAAATATAGAGAGGAGAAGGGCCAACAAGGGACCAGGTAGCGGAACCTTGGCGATTCGAGGACCTGCACAGCCAAGAAGACCAACAACATTCACTTTTAGCATGACAGTTCCAAATGCAACAGCTGCCCATGAATAGGCGACAGGTAACGAGTTCGGTTAGAAATTAAATTACGCGAGAAATACGAGTTAGATATTGTTGTGATTTGTTTTCTTTTATACGATTCAAGTTACAGGTTAGAATATGACATAAGTTAATATTGTGTTCTTAAAAATAAATTGATGATACAACTTTAAAAGATTGTAGAGAATAAGAGAGCGGTGATTCCGAGGACGGAATCCTTTTAAGGAGGGGTGAATGTGATAACCCGAGATTTCGAATAATTCAAAATTTTTGAATAAATTTTTTTTTAATTAATATGAATATTAATTATCATTTGTGTGACGAGTATCGGTGATACGTGTTTCTAGAAGGTTAATTTGTGTATTGACTAATAAAAATAGAGTAGAGTTGTGCTTAACGGAAAATAGAAACCCTAACCCTAAGTCCGGAAAGGGATTCGATATAAAATATAATTAAAATAATTATATTATTGATTACGTGTTTGTACTGTGTGGTAGTATTGATCAATGATTGATCGGGTAAGGTTTAATATTTATAAACCCTAAGAAGAGATTAGAAAACCTAATCTCAGGATGAGAAACCCTAATGTACCGTTAGAAATCCTAATCGAAAGCCGAGAAACCCTAATTTCATATTCGGGAATCCTAAATCCTAAATTAGGAAACCCTAATCTTAATTGGTAAGCCTAATGTGTGTATTAAACTTAAATATGATTAGAAAACCCTAATTATATTTTAGTTATCTTAATTTCTATTTTACAAACCCTAATTGTAATTTAGAAAATTTATTTTTCTAATTAAAACCCTAATTCGTGGGTTATAAACCCTAATGACCATTTTGACCTTAATTGCTAAATTAAGTAATTTTAATTAGGAATATTAAACTTAATTAGCAAGATTGAATTTTATGATTAGGAAATATTAATATAATTATTGAATCCTAATTATAATTTTAGAATATTAATTTTCTATTTTGGAAACCAAAATTTGAAAATCTTGGAAATTAAAGTGTAAACCTAAAGGGTTTAAACCCCAAACCCTAAGAGTTCCAAACCCTAAATCCTAACCCAAACCATAAACTCCAAGGGTTTGGATATTTGACCATATTGCCATTAAAAGTATTTTACAAATGTCAAAAATGCCCTTTATAGATTTTTTATTAGATTGCTTTTAAATTTTGCCAATATAGGAGTTGGTGACCAACTTAATTGACCACTGTGACTTATATGATCAGCCAAACCAGATCCAATTCGCCACCTAGCATGTTGGATTCATTGCATCAATTATTTAAGAGATAAAGAGAGAGAAAGTCACTAATATTATTCATTTTGCTACCAAGCTCTCACCAACTCTCTCTCTCACTTAAAGCTACGAAATCCTTAAGTATTTCAGTCCCAAATACTTCCCTTAGATTACCCCATATCAGTTAGGAAGATAACGATCAAGATTATTCAAGAAAAGGTATAAACCCAAAACTCAACCTAGATCATGTATGCTAGGAGAACTTTTGTGTTTATGTGTTTAGATTCATGTTAGAAGTTGATTTTAGTTGATCTATGATGATCCATGATGGATCCATAGCATCAAATGGCTTTAAAATAGTGTTTTTCAAAAACTTCTCAAGAACATAATTCGTAGTCTGACAAGCAATGTCAGTCGCCACAGATCCTTGTTCGTTTAAGATATTTGTTGTTTTAACATTTGTATTGGTAGCCTGTTATGTTGTCTTCAATCTGGAAGTCGAATCACTGTGATCGAATGGCTAGATTTCATGTTATTAACGGTCAAAACCCAGTGACCAACATTGACCGGTCAAGAATCTGGGCAACCCAGAATCGCTTGAACACCGTCTGACAACATTCTTCAAAGCCCAGATATGTCAGTGTATAAGGGTTTTAATTATTGTTTTTGTACCAAACTTGTAGCCTTATTATATGTTCTTTGATTCCATGTCTCTGTATCGTATAGATAAACCACAGGTCGATCATAGAAGGTGGTCAAAGTAGACCACTCACTCTGTTCTTACGTTTCTGGAAAACCTAGAAACAGTTTAAGTAATTTTTCTGACCGTGGTTGACCAGGTTGAATCTGGTGATTTTGTTGTTTATAGAATGATTTGTTGTTATGTAATTGTTCCTTGGTATGAGTACTAGAGGTATGAAGCAAGAACCTACTTGTTTGATCATCATAACACCAAAATAAGTAAGCCACAATGAGGCACCACGAACTGCCTGGGTTTCTGGAAAACCCAGGTAACGCCTGACAGTAACTTTAAAGGGGCAGATCTTGCTAGCTTGTTAAGTTATGACTCTGTTAATTGTTAATAATGGTAGTACTACATGCATACTACACGATGGAAGCCTAAGCTAGTCCAGAACATGCCTTATCTGACAATCATAGTTGGTCAAACGTGCACCCTCGAACACTGATTTATCAGTGTTCTTGAGGCCAAGAACACCTAAGGCGACAAAAAGCGCCGCTAAAGGGCTATAGCGACGATTTAATTATTTTTATTTTTTGATTATTCTGAAAATTAATTAAAAATAGAAATAAATTCTAAAAATTACTAAAAATAGTTTTAAAAAATTATTTTAAATTACGAAAAATAATTTTTGACCAATTGGAATATTTTTCTTTAATATTTATCATTATTTAAATATTAAAAGTATTTAATTTATTTAATTTGTGTATTAAATAAATTAGAGAAAAATAATTTAATATTATGAAAAATCATTTTAAATAAGGATAAAGTGTTAGAAAATATTTTGAATTATAAAATATATATTTCAATATTTTTGGAGAATTCTCATTAATATATTAATATTAATGATGTTAGATTTATTTAATTATTATATTAAATAAATGACTTAAAAATGATATTATTGATTTAAAAATTATTTAAAAATGAGATAAATGTTTTAAAAATATTTTAAGTTATAATTAATGACTTTTAATATTTGAATAATAATTTCATTAATATTTAGATATTAATGGTGATGATTTAAAAATGATTTCAATTATTGTAAAAATCATTTAAGTAAAATATTAATGATTTAAAAATATTTTAAGTTATTAATAATAACTTTAATATTTTGACAAGTATGTTATTAATATTTTAATATTAATAATGATAAGATTATTTGATAAATAAATCATTTAAAAATGATTTAAGTGTTTAAAAAATTATTATAAATTATAATAATTGTTTATAAATTATTAAAAGCTTCCGAAAAATATTATAAACGATATTTGATTTATCTAAAATAATATTGAAGCTTAGAGACTAAGATTGTTAGACAATCAATGTGTTAATTGTCGGATAGGGTGACCAGAACACCGAGATGAGACCAAAGTTCAACCAGACGGAACTAGTTAGACTTGATAAGTGTTTATATAGGTTATAAACACTAATGTGACTATGTGGTAATGTGTCTAGGAGAAGTTTGACTGTAGATTACAGTATTGTGTGTTGTAAATTATTGTGCTAATTGTGAGACCAATATTATTGGTTATAGGTCTTACGAACGCAGATAAGTTTATTGTGTAGCTGTAATCAACGCGAAAGGCAAGTTTCCTAACTCAACCTTGAGTTATATTCATTCAATTTTATGGTTAATTATTGCTATTTATACCATGTCCAGGGAAGTTATTGTAGATTATTCGCAGTTAGTGCATGATTAATAATTCAAATTGAATTACCGATTCGAAAAATATATATTCGTAGAATTATTGTTGTTGGATATTTATATCTGTAGAAACTAATATTGACAGTACAGATAATTCCTATTTATTATCAAATTATATTGAGAAATGTCTTAGCTAATTATTCTGGCTAGACGAACATTTGTTAGAACTTGATAAATATGAGAAGAGAAATCAATTGTTATTGATAGATCGATGCCAATTGTTTCGGCTAGATCAATAAGTAGATAGAATTTGAAATCACAGTATTTCGTTGTTAAATCAAAAATCTTGATTCTGAGACTGAGAAGAACAACCTTTTACATAAAGGGAACCTTTTGGGTCGTATACTCGACCATTGCGCGTTGTTAAGTATTATGCAAAATATAGGGTATAATAAAGCTGATCACTTGTTATACTTGTAGAGGGGTATGATTTAATCTTTATGGTTATCTGATACGCCTGCATATGTATTAAAGTAAATCTTTGATAGATACCCGAGAAAATAAGTTCAAAGATCTGGTTAGATCACTCAGCATAAATCTGGAAAATATTCCACTTTGTTATTGCGTAGAATTGATTCTTGTTTATTCAATAGAATATCGTAGAAACTTTGAAAGCGTTGTACTCTTTCATTAACAGATTATTACGTTGTCTAGAATACGAGAAAACTTGTTATTGATTAACGAATTGTTCAGCTATTTAAAAGTTCGCGGAACTTTGGTATTATTCTATCAAAATAGATAGTCTATTATTCTGATACTTATACATTCATTGTATATCTTAACTTGCGGGGCAAATTTGTTGCTCACCCTTGCTAAATAAAACTTTTCAGCTAGGGACGAAGTTGCAGAAGATGCTGTGAAGAACAAAAGCAAAGATATAGTGATTAGTTAGGTATGAATAACATTATTATTATGTTGTATTTGTGAACACTTTTTGTATAACTAAAGGGTATGTTTGTAATGTTAAGGTTAGAGAACCTGGGGTAATGTATTAACTATATCAGTTAATGAAGTGTATGTTCCTATTTATAAATAAATGGGTAGTTAAATGTTATTTATATTGTGGATCGTGAACACCAAACTCGGGGGTCAGGTAACCCGGATTTGGGGGTGTCACAATGCTTTTGTAGTATTAGGCTCAAGTGTTGCTCATGATCTTTACGACTTTTGGAGTAAATGAGAATGTCATCAATAAAGATAACCACAAAATGATCTAAATATTCTATGAATACTCGGTTCATCATATCCATGAAGGCAGCAGGAGCATTAGTCAATCTAAAATACATGACTAGGAATTCATAATGCCCGTATCGAGTTTAGAAAGAAGTCTTTGGAATGTCATCAATTTTAATCTTTAACTGATGATATCCGGAACGAAGATCGATCTTTAAAAAGAATCTGGCACCTTGCAACTGGTCAAATAGATCATCAATGTGAGGCAACGGGTACCTATTTTTGATGGCGACATGATACAACTCTCGATAATTAATACAAAGTCGCATACTCTCATCTTTCTTCTTTACGAATAGAACATGAGCACCCCAAGAAGACGTACAAGGATGAATGAAATCGATGTCTAACAATTCTTGTAGTTGGGTCTTTAAGTCCTGAAGTTCAACAGGAGCCATTCGATATGGGGCTTTGGAAATGGGTTTTGTACCAGGTTCAAGGTCGATAAAAAATTTAATTTCAAGCTCTGGGGGTAGGCTAGGAAGTTCTTCAGGGAATACGTTAAGAAATTTATTAACAGTGGAAATATCATTCAAATTTGACGTATTTTTGTTTAAATCTGTGACACCTAAGAAAGCTTGACATCCATTTTTCAATAAACGAATAGCTTTATGGCTTGATATGACAGTGATTAACTTTAGTGGTTTGGTCGCTTGAATTTTCATAATAGGTTGGTTAGGAATATGAAAGCTAACTACCTTACAAAAATAATCTATTTTTGCATTACGAGTAGTTAACTAATCAATCCCTAAAATCCCATCAAACACAAGTATTTTTAAGGAAATAAGATCGACAGGTAACGTGCGGTTACCAATTTGAATCAAACAAGACTTATAAACAGTGGATGTAATAAAGGTTTCTCCCAATGGAGTTTCAACCGATAAGTCAAAGTCTAATTTATCCGGAGTCAAATTTAAACGTTGAGCGCAAGTAAGAGAAATAAAAGAATGGGTAGAAACGATATCAAATAAGGTATAAGCTTCGTAAGAGTTTATGATTAGCTTACCCGTGATCACCTCGTTTGGATTTCTCACTTTTTGGGAGGTTACGACAAACGCTCTCCCTTGAACTATCAATTTTGTCTTGTCTGGGACGGCCTTTGATGTCTCCATCCCAGCTGGGCATAACTTTGGTACACAATAAAATCGGGCAAGGTGACCTTCTCTTCCACAATTGTAACATGCTTTAAGACTGCTGCGTACGGTTTGGACTGATGTGTCCCTCCCCTCCACATTTGTAATATACGACCGGTGGTCGTTCTCCTTGTCGACGTCGGGAATTTTATTTGTCCCTTTTTGTTCCCTATTTTTTTGTGTTCTCATATTAGGTGAGATTTATTTGAAAAAACAAGTGAAAAAGGTCCGATATGTATAATGTCGACGATGGACTGTTAGGAGTCGTCAGTTGGTTTTTTATATGGTTGTACCAACACAACTGAGAAAAGGTGTGCACATTAACCCAGTGCTGTGACATTGCTAAACGGGTTGGTGAAACCGAGATTTATTAGGGTCTGTTACCCTGCGTAATAGTCACTCAGGATTGAACTTCCTTGGTTCTTGTGGGACATTACCGTGTAGAAATATATGTATGAAATGTTGAGACGGCGTGATGTGGCATCAAGGTGGAAAGATGACGACTTTTTCCCTCACCGGGATAATCTCCAGTTTGGGCTGATAAAGCAGACGTTGCTCTGGGTTATCTTTGAGATTGGACTGTTGCAAGTGTTGAAGGTCCTCAGTGTAAACTCTGAGGTGTGCTTGTCTTCCTGGTGTTATTGCCAGGTCTTGTACTGAGTGCCTCGGTATAAGCGCCAAGTGTTCTGAAGCTGATTGCATGTATTTGAAACAAGCATTTTTGGGGTTATCTCTAGAACTGTAACTGCCTTTTTTGGGGTTATCTCCAAGGTTGGAATCTGTTATTCCCAGTGTTGGGACTGAGACTGAATATCTTAGGGTTATCTCCGGGATAAATCGATCTTCTCCGGTGGAATTTCCAGTATTGGAACTGCAGGCCTCGGGGTTATCATTGAGGTTGGAACTGTTACACCCGGTGTGTGTTTCAGGGTTGAAACTGAGCTTTCAGTAGTATCCAGATTGGATGTGAGCTATCTTCCAGGGTTATGTCTGAAAGACGAATCTGCCCACTTGTAATTGTCAATAACAAGTGTGCATAAAATTTTGAGTGTCTACAGATGCCCCTTTTTATCATATTCATGCAATGTAATGGCATGGGTAGGATAAAGAATCCTAGACACTTGAAATGCAACAGATAAGCATGATGCTATGTGGAGCAACATGATGCATGTATATGATGCATATGGATTGATTTTCCATATGCTGGGGATGATTGTCGTCTCCCCGTTGCTTCTACCGGTGATGGTAATGACAACAAGCTTGGATGTATGATCCAAACCTATTAGGATGTTGACGTTGGGGCTATCACCAAAGTCTTTAATCCTGGATACAGACTATACTCCAAAGATGTGCCTCTTATGTGCAAGAGATCTGTGGGGATAAAACTTTATCTGTTTGAGGATGTGTATAACATATTCATCATCGATCCTCCCCGATGATGTTTATCCTCCCTGGTTTGTATCACCAGGACATATCAATGTTCTGTTGGATTTACTGCCAACAGTATGTGTTGTCAGGGCTGCCCGACCTTCGTTGACGTGTGAACCAACGGTTGACCACGCGTTATAACCCCCACCAGGGATCCCTTTTATCCTCTGCTGACGTGTATATCAATGAATGAATTCCCTATTGGGGATGAATGTCAAGGTTGCTTGACCTTTGTTAATGTGTGTATCAACTGATGAACTCATCGGATGGTTTTCGATGCGACGTTGGGTTGATCTGCCAACGGTTAAACTGATGTCAAGGTTGCTTGACTTTCGTTGAAGTATGTACCAATGGTAAATATACGTTGTAACCCCCGTCGGGGATACGCATTGGATCATCGTTGATGTGTGTGTCAACGGATAATATACGTTGTAACCCCCGTCGAATATCTGTTTGTGGACAAATGACCATGCGTTGTAACCCCCACTAGGGATCCATTTGATCCTCGCTTATGTGTGTATCAGCGGAACATGCGTTGTAACCCCCGCTGGGGATCTGTTTATGGACAGATAACCATGCATTGTAACCCCCGCCGGGGATCCATTCGAAAGATTAGGGTGACGACCTTGAATTGACGGCATTGGACCTCTGTGCAGTATTGCCGAATGAAATCTACAACGGCTTGGATCATCGGTATAGTATACCATGTGTTCGGGTGAATACCAATAGATGATATGAAAGCCACAGTCGGGCCTAGAAAAACCAGGATTTCAGGCTATTCCGCTCAATCGCGTAGCGTTTTTATCCCTGTTTGGCCTTTTCAGCTTGTGAGAACTCCTTTGCAACTCAAACTGGACCGAGCTAGAGGGGTGGGACCCATATAGGGGTGCCACAGGTACACCTATAGCAGCCGTAAATGGACCTGCAGCTAGCCGTGGCTACTAAATGCCTGCAGGTTGCTTTCATAAGTCATTTTTAAGTTGCGCTGCGAAGGAAATCTGTGAGCACTTCTTCATATCTACTGAGTTCGGACATCTTTCTGCAAATTCTATCACCGTACAAGTGTTCTGCACTATCCTGGTAATGTATGCATGTACTTTTTTCCAGTTTTTGTCCGTTGGAAAATGACTTATCACATGAAATGCATCTAATCACATAGTAGTGATTATGTATCCTCAAATGACTTGATAAAAAATATTCAACATAGAAAATGTTAGTATTAAACCATGCTAAACATAATGTTATGAAAAAATTTGATTTTTGAAACAGTCAAATTGGCACCTTTTTTCTGCTATTTCTTATCCTATTTGAGGACAAATGAGCAAAGGTGAAAAAGCAAAGTAATCCTGGTAATTAGGCTACCCTTATGGATTAATGACTTTGATTTTTTAATACAAATAGTATGTATATGACTGTGGGTAGGTGTGCTATTGTATGGCCACCTGGTCATGCCTATGTGCATGTGGATAGTCCTATATATAGAGGAAACTATGGCAAAATTTTCCAAAATGTAGGCATTGAGTAGTCATGCATATTTAACTCTACTGTAGACGTATATTAAAATAATGCATGCATGCATGTAGTCATTAGATGCATTTTGATAAGAAATCTCCAGGTTAGAAGATACCACACCCCTTCTGAGGTGATTTAGAGACTTGTTGTCCAAATATTATGGATTCGGATTAGCCGAGTAGTTCTCGCAGGACCACTTTTGGTGTACGGAAGAGGGCTTCTGAAGTACCTCGACCCCGTTCTGTTAGACAACCTCGTCGGTTGGTGGAGGCGATGATGCGTCTAGTCCAGGTTGATGTACCAGACGTCAAGGATGAGGAGGAGGATGTTCTGGTTGTGGGCCCCGCTCCTGCTGTGCATGTTCCCCGTAGGGACCTCCCGAGTATTCAGGTGGCAAACCCAGAACTTTTGGGTGATTTGAGTAAACATTCCTCGATGTATTTGTATGCCAACGAGGTATCAAGTTTAGATCTTAATCTTCCTTCTTTTCAAATGATGAGGAGTAAAGGATTCTGATGTCGATCTGCATTTTGCAGGTTCCCGGCTTTACACAGCCTCGAGGGAACTGGTTCAGCATTCACTCCATATACCAGGCTCTGCATCCTGACTATAGAGCGATTGTGTATGATTGGGGATTTGGAGCATTCTTTTCCATCCTTCCTCGCCGTTGTCCCTGGGGTTACCTCAGGGCATTGTCTGAGCGCTGGTTTCACCAGACTCAGTCTCTCTATTTACTAGACTATGAGGTGATGATGACGCCGTTAGATTGGCAGTTTATCACAGGTATTGAGTTTGGACGAGCGTCAGTGCCTTGCACGGCAGATATTACCCCCATTACCATCAGATCCTTGTTAGGAGTTGTAGCGGAGGCACTCAAGGGCAGGACTATCCGTACGAGTCCTTTGAACGTAGATGCTATGAGTGGGCTATTGAGTGAGCCCATACCAGCTGATGTCAGAGTCAGGGATCGCAGTCTTCAAAAATTGTTCCTGATGATCATTAGGGGCTGCTTCATAGTAGATAACTCTTCTACAGTGTCGTTCGCTTTGATCAGCGCCATGTGATATTTGGACCGTATAGCAGAGTATAATTGGGGCTCCTACACCTTTGCCTATTTCCTCAGGGGCATGCGTATGCGCTCACATAGCTTGACCGAGGCTTGGTTATGATTTTACCCATTTCTGCTGGTAAGTATTTCTCTTTTCATTTACCATGTATAGGTTAAGACTATTGACTGACAGCAGATGTTTTCCTTTGTGTTGGTAGTTTTAGGCCTATGAGAGGCTCCCAAGTTAACATCCTGTAAGTGTATTAGGATTGGATACCTACCCATGAGGACGGAGATGGCATCATTCCATATTGGCGGAGGTCCCCGTAGCTGAGGGTTTCACTTATTATCGCCTACAGTCGGAGTTGTTGACAGCGGATGTCATCACATGGATTCCATATTCTGGGGAGCACTTGGCCACTGGATTTGAGGATGGGTACCCGACTGGTGTCGAGTACGTAATTTCCACCCGTAGGGTTCCTCTCTTCACATATAGAGGATGGGAGCTCTATTTAGGAGAGCGTGCTATTAGGAGCACCACAGGAGAGATCCGTATAGCGATCTTGCCTCCTGCCAGGCGTTATTGGCCTGTGTCGCAGTCACCCGTCATTGATATCCCATTGTTAGGTGTTGACAGTTTTGCATTGTCAGAGGGTCCTTGCACTCAGGATGTATTCCAGCATTGGTGGATCCCTTATATTATTGGAGCCCAGACCCGCGCCACTCAGTTCATTGGGGATATGGTTCCAGGATCTACGATGATGACGGATTGGCTAGCCTGTGTTCGAGATCCGACTCATGTGACACAGATTGACAGCTTGACCAAGCAACTAGAACGGGCACATTTCTTTATCCGGTATTTGGGTAGAGATCCGACAGAGGCAGATTCGTTTGATCCTTCCAGCGCAGGAGCTGGCCCCTCAAATGACCCATTTGGCTTTGTCGGTGTAGATCCTCCTTTATATAGGCCTGACATCCCTGTTGATAGAGATCCAATGAATCAGGAGGAGTTACATCAGGTGGACAGATTGATGATGTAGATATTGACACCATTATCTTCTTCTGATGTGTATTCTCGTTATCTCTTTTGATAGGCCTCTGTTAGCTATTGGGTGGCTGTGCCCCATTCTCGCTATATCTTTTGATAGGCCTTTGTTAATAGTAGGGCGTCTGTTCCCCATTTCCCTGTATTTTTAGCTGTATAGAGATGATGTATATAGATGATGATATACTTAGGAATGTATGTACAGCTTTTCCATTCCCTATATTATATTGCCATCTATTATCTGTTATGCATGCATCATGTTATGCATATGTATGTATGTCCAGAGATATTCAACATTGACCCCTGGATGGTATTATGATACAGCCCACGCAGATGTCTTCTTTGATAGTCAGCTGCATAGATCACACCCCACCATTACTGGTGGCATCCCGTCTGAGATATTGGTATGATATTATGTCACCCTCAGATAGGGTGACCGTAGATCAGCTGTTGTAGCATACCATGACCCTTTTGATGTTTCAGGTTCAAGCAAGATTTGTGGAGGGCATGCTGGAGCACTGGGTACCGGAGAGGCAGGTTTTCCGATTTGGGACCCAGGAGTTGACTTCGACTTTGGAGGAGCATGCATGTTTGACGATGCTGCCACTTGACAGACCTTGCGTGCATATGGCCATTGGTGACAAGAGCCGTCAGTTTATGACTCTCACCGGGCTGAGGCGGAGAGTTATGCAGGATGAGATCACGTCTGGCCACGTGATATCCCAGCGTTTTCAGATTGATAGATTTGGCTATGAGGACAGCTATGCTCGGTATTCTGGGGATTTCACCATACTAGAGGACTTGTGGCATTTGACCAGAGTGGATGCATTGATGCTGTGCATATTATCATACGTGTACATGCCACGATACATGGACGAGTTGGACATCGACGTTATTATGGCAGTGAGAGCTCTCAGGGAGGGTCGTACCATTATTCCGATGATCGTGGAAAAGACACTGAGGTCGGCCACGTTTTGCAGTACTTACCCTGTAGGGGTAATCACAGGCAGTTCGGTCATGCTGTACATGTGGTTTATGTCACACTTGAGACCGATTGGCACATTCAGACGACACGGGTATTATTTCACCCATGAGATAGCTATGTCATATTCCTTCCAGCCTACGGAGTGTACAGATCCTACATCTTGGTCCGTTTTCTTAGTCGAGATTGTAGATCTGTTTGCTATCTTGTCGTGTTCAGGGCTCAGTTAACCCTACAGTTGTATCACTCATGCTCCAAGCATGGATTATCTCCCTCTAGCTGGTTTGAGGGGCATGACTACCTACCACCCACTGGCCGTGATGTCGCAGTTTGACCAGTTCCAGGACTTTCATCATTTTGATGGGGCGTTAGGTTAGCACTTAACTTCTCGCCATCTATCAACAGAGGACCGATCCCGTGTGTATTCTTATTGGGATCAGCGTGAGATAGCTACTTTTTCTGTTAGCCATTAGGGTTATTCGCTAGAGTATTCTGCGTGGATGGAGACAGAGATTTCATCGGCTGCGGTAGTATCCACAGTGCTGAGCATTGCTTCAGATGGTGGAGAGCCCATGGAGGACATTGATTCTCACACCGAGGAGGAGGCATTTACTGGGTTGCTAGCAGCTCTCTTAGATTCTCCTAATACTAGCACTGTGGTCACTACAAAAAAACAGATCATTACCGACGGATAATGTCGTCGCCAATGAACCCATTGCCGTTGGTAATGAGGTCATTGGCGACGACACTATCTGTTGCCTGTCTCGTCGCCGTGTGGGTCGTCGCCCTGTGTCCCATCGCTCGCCATCGGCAAGAGGGTCATTACCGACGGTGTAATTGCCGACGGTCGGCCGTCAGCAAAGAGGCATTGGCGACGGCAGTTGCGACGAATAGCCCGTCAGTACTTTTTTCCCTATAAAATTAAAAAGTCATTACCGGCGGCATAGCCGTCGCCAATGATCCACAATGCCCGTCGCCAATGAGTTTTTTAGAATTTTTTTTTTGAAATGCAAAATACTCCTATTCATTTACATATATATAATTATACCTGTTATAAACTAAAGAAAAATTATAAAGAATTCTTCATGAACGTATATCAATAACAATAATAACTTTTGCTATATCAACCATCAATGTAATAATAAACAACCAAAATATAGTTAGATACATATACCATCAACCTAACTAGATTCTAAACTCTAGTCTGTACAACTCAAAAGCTGTTTAAATATACATATATGAAAGTCAAAATATAAACATAATGGGTACTACAACCCAAGATCAAGAATCTCGGTATCACCATCGCCGCCGGTTCCATCGCCGGTCGTACCTACTGTCCCACCGTCGGTCCCACCGCCGGTCTGACTGCCGGTCTGACTGCCGGTCCCACCCTTATTAGTCTTATCAGCTGTCCGGCGATCACCACCATCTCCACCGCGGGCATCGCCTGTGCCGCAGCCTCCACCCGCCGAAGTCTCATCAACAAGGCCCTACAATATCAAAATGTTAATAACGAATTTGAAAATAGAGCATACTTAAGTTAGTTTTGTTTGTGTTCTTATTCATGTTGAGTTTTGCAAAGTGGGCGATAAATCGGCTTCCGTACGTTGGAATCGAGTCCCGTAAGTTCTAATGCGTGTCAAATACCTACGCGGTGCTATGTTTGTGTTTGCGTGTTGTTCGGACGGCTGACGCGGGTTTTGAACTCTTTTTTGACTTTTTGCATAAGTGTTGGCAAGTTTTGTAAACTGGGTGATAACTCGAATTTCGTACGTCAGAATCGAGTCCCGTAAGTTCTAACGCGTGTCAAATACCTACGCGGTGCTATGTGTATGTTTGCGTGTCGTTCGAACGGCCGACGCGGGTTTTGAAATCTTTTTTGGCTTTTTGCCTAAGTGTTGGCGAGTTTTGAAAACTGGGCGATAACTCGGCATCGTATGTCAGAATCAAGTCCTGTAAGTTCTAACACATGCCAAATACCTACGCGGTGCTATGTGTGTGTTTCCGTGTCGTTCGGACGGTCGACACGGGTTTTGAACTCTTTTTCGGTTTTTTGCCTAAGTGTTGGCTAGTTTTACAAACTGGGCGATAACTCGGCTTCCGTACATCAGAATCGAGTCCTGTAAGTACTAACACGTGTCAAATACCTACGCAGTGCTATGTGTGTGTTTGCGTGTCGTTCAGACGGTCGATGCGGGTTTTGAACTCTTTTTTGGCTTTTTGCCTAAGTGTTGACGAGTTTTGCGAACTGGGCGATAACTCGGCTTTCGTATGTCGAAATCGAGTCCCGTAAGTTCTAACGCATGTCAAATACCTACGCGGTGTTATGTGTGTATTTGCGTGTCATAGCAATACAATTACAAATTATAATTATAAATTACATAAATTAAATAAAGAAATACAGAATTTAATTATTTTTACCTGTCGAATATGTGGTGGGAAAATGTTGGCGAAGACAACTGCACAAACGCGGATGGCCTCCTCCCGTACTACACCCATGAGGTCATCAACGGTGCCTATAGGATCTATAGAGCCGTGGACAACCTTCTGAGCCAGCTGGTAGATCCGCTCGCGTGATGGTGAGCCTGACTGCACAACACCGCTCGCCATGCACCCCTCTATGATCCGCCGGAAGAAGTCATCGGATAATGAAGGGCCGGCACCCGATCCACTAGCACCGCTACCTCCAGTGGGTGAGCGCCGCCGAGATCTCGCAGCAGGGACTAGGGTGTAAGCTGGGACATGGGGAATTCCCAAAACTCTACCCTTCTTCGGTCCTCCTGTAGCCTGCAGCCAGTCCTCTATCTCCTCGTCGGCACGCGTAGACTCGGATACTGGAGTGTCACCTCTCTGGCTGCTCCGGGCCACTGCAAGATCCTCGAACCTCCGCTGAAAAAAAACACATTAGTAGATGATACGTAAAGAATAAAATAAAATAATACAAAAGAATATCCGAATTTTAAAAACATACTAAATAAGATAATTATATAACTTATAGCAATGCATTCTGCCTCAGGTGAGATATAACCATCGTCACCTTTCTTTTGATGGGCATGCCACCAAAACTCCAAGCGGTAGGGTGCATGCTTTAAACTTACCTCGAGTTTCTCCTGGTACAGGTCGTACGACTGAGACCCAGTGCAGTGTGGGAGACGACTTTACTGTCGGGCAACTAAACGCTGTGCCGACATCTTCTTGAAGGCCTCGCCGTCCCAAATGATGCACATCTACTCCCACACTGCAGCAGATATGAAATCTGGCCGGACATCCTTAAGTGTCTGTCCATCAGCCATCTTCGTCTGGGCCTTCTCCTTCCAGTCATAGACCTATTTTTGCCAATTCATCTCTAAGTATCTGTGCAGAACAGTCATGCCATGGGCTTCCTGCCCGTCCTCAAAACGATAATATCTCTGCACATTACAAATTAAGAAGCTTAGTATACAACATAAATCAAAGAGGTAACAGTTCAAATGGAATATAAAACTAGCATATGAATGATTGACATCCTACCCTAAACTCATCAATAATCAGTTGCCATGTGCGGTCATTCACATCCGCGCACCTCATCCACGGGCTTACGAATCGGTTGCAGACGATCTCAAGCAACGTGTTCCTTGGCGTGGCGTCAAGGATACTACAATTGAAATTAATACATTGCAAATTACAATGAATATATAAGAACTAGATACTTATGTTATATTAATACTATATAGGATTATGAAATTAATTACCTATTAGTCCCAACATGACATATAAGCAGTGCCTGGGGGGGATTCCTAGCAAGCCACGTGCTAGTCCCCGCTAAGGCCTACGTCGATCCCCTATGTAGTGAAAAACATCAATATTTGTATAAACAAATATAATGTCAATACAATATAAAATAAAAAAAATAAGATGTATCCCAATAAAATATGTAATTATACCTGACGATCCGGCCTGATCATCACGCGTAGAATCGCCACGGCCCCCATGACCTGCACGCCCACCGCGATCGCCATGTGGTGTGCACGCCATATGTATGTATACTGTCAAATCTTAAAAAAATATTATTAAACATCCGTAAATACTATATTTGAGCACAATAACAAAGAGGATAACATACAAATACAACTAAAAGAATGCAACATAAATAGTAACCTAAAAGCATACAGCATAAATAGTAACACCTTTAGTAGATTAATATAAGTTGAAGATAATGATTGCACTACTACAAACTACTACATTTGAATACAACTAAAAGGACTCAAAGACTACATACTCCTAATCAGTTATATCGTCAAAGCCATCAATATCAGAATCGTCATCTTCGAGCAATAGATCTTCACTATCGTTGTCATCACCATCTTCGTCGTCCTCAACGATTTCTTCAATTATATCTACCTCCTCAACAACATCGTCTTCACTTTCGACAACGACAACATCATTCTCTTCTTCACTAGACTCACTAATAATTGTTACATAAGCAGGTGTTACACTAGTAGACTCAACTTGTAAAGGTTCATCGTCTGGATGAGGAGTTGTGCCTTGAAAACCACGGGCACTGGTGGTTATAACAGCATACCATGGGCTTGCAGGGGTCTTTACACTCCGCACGTAGTACACCTATGTTGCTTGACTTGCTAAAATAAAAGGCTCGTCCATACCACTCATCAGTCTTAGTTTTGACTTAACGTTAACAGTCACCCGTCCTGATTTTTTATCTACTTTAACTCCATTCTCAGCATCAAACCAATCACAATTGAAGCAAACTAATTCTTTATGACCCCAATATTTGAGCACGACAACTTCTTGCAATCGTCCATACCAGTCATCCCAAATGTTATCGTAGCAGCTACCTTTCACCACAACACCAGAATCATCAGAAGTGACTTCCCCAATATCGCAACACTTAAATCTGTAACCATTGACAATGCAGCATGTATAAGTATCTACAGATCTTTCAGGGCTATCGGTTATAAGCTTTAGCCGATTGTCAGCTAACTCATCTGTGAGGACCTAATGTACATTAACACAACATATTCTAAAGTTAATTATGCCATAAGAATAAATCTATGATGGTAGATTCATTGAACTTGTAATGGTTAGACTTACATGATCTTTAAACCATTGGACAAATTCTCCATTTCTCAAATTTTGCAAATTTCCGTCCGATATACTCGGATTCGCTTCACGTACTTCAGCATCATATTGACTGCAGCACAGTTATATACTCAGCGTGTTTGTAAAGGAACTTGACACAATTACTGTCACAACCGAGATTTAGTAATTAATTTTAATATTTATTGGATTGAATAAATATTTTTCGATAAATTAATTATTAGATTAAATAGTTAATTGATGCAATTGTGGTAGAATAATTTAATTATAAGTGTTACATTTATTAAATTAATGTGGAGAATTTTTATTATCAAAGTATGTGATTATGTGACCTTATTGTATTAAAAGAAATATTTAATAAGCCTATTAGTATTTTAATTAATTTAATTATTATTTAGAGAGTTAATAATTTGACATTATTTATTTATGAGAAATTATTATATTTTATTTATATTAAATTAAATAAAATATTGATGATATTGATTTATTTTTTGGAGGAATGTGACATTAATTAAACTATATGATAAAGTTTTATTAAAATAAATGGTTTTGAAATCTGGTATGCTAACCAAACATGACACTAAGGGAGGTTGGGAGCAGTTACCCATGATAGGTAACTGACCTCCACAACGCCTCAATTCCTTTTCTATTTATTTCATACGTCTTCTTCTTCTTCATTTTTCTAAGCCTGGCATAACATCACAGAGAGAGTTGAGAAATTGTTGAGTGAGAGTGTGAGTTGTGTGATAGAAGAGTTTGAGAAGAGTTCCAATTAGTCGTCCTTATTCACACTACGCTTGGGTAATTCTCTCCAACCCAATTCTTATTTTACGTCAGTTAGTTTTTATGAAAATGGCTTTCATTCAAGTTCTGTTGAATTTTTGTAAATTGGGAAATTAGGTTAGGGATATATGTAATAATTCGAGTAGCATAGCATGTTTTATATATATTTTATATGATTCCATATCATAAGTTTCAGAATATGATCACTTGTTATTTCAAAATTTACAGAGTACGCCATATGGCCATATGGCCCTTATACGTAACTTTAATATGTCAACTATAAACGATTTTGTAAAATTTATACTTGTATATTATTATGCATGTTGATACGAAGAGACCAAAGTTTAAATGAATGGATTCGATGTTATAACGAATCCGTAGTGTCAATTTTTATGTTTTGTATTCAAAACCCTCAAAAACATCAAGAACATTACAATTTGCATTTTTTAATTCTGTAATTATATGTTTTAATGGGTTAAAATCACTCTTTAAGTGTTGGATAATGATTATATATGAATTTTAACATGTGGGTATGATTAAATTCGTGTAGTAATAATTTTAATTGGAGTTTTTGTCTGTGTTCTACAATTTTCGCGAATTGCAGAACAGTTTCTGGTTCGCCGCGCCGCGGTGCCAGTCTCGTGCCTTAACATCACAGAGAGAGTGAAAGTGTGAGTTGTGTGATAGAAGAGTTTGAGAAGAGTTTCAATTTGTCATCCTTATTCACACTACGCTTGGGTAATTCTCTCCAACCCAATTTGTCATCCTTATTCACACTATGTTGATACGAAGAGACCAGTTTAAATGAACGGATTCAGTGTTATAACGAATCTGTAGTGTTAATTTTTATGTTTTGTATTCAAAACCTTCAAAAACATCAAGAACAGTACAATTTACATATTTTAATTCTATAATTATATGTTTTAATGGGTTAAAATCATTCTTTAAGTGTTGGGTAATGATTATATACGAATTCTAACATGTGGGTATGATTAAATTCATGTAGTAATAATTTTAATTGGAGTGTTTGGCCATGTTCTGCAATTTTCGCGAATTGCAGAACAGTTTCTGGTTCACCGCGCAGCGACACCTGTCTCGTGCCTTAACACCCGTGCCGCAGTACCAAGAGTCCGGCCGTAGCGCCATCGCGCCGCAGCGCCGAGTACCAGTACAACAGTGGCGCCATAGCGCCACTCTGTAGAATGTCCAGAAATGACTTATTTTTAAATGTTCAAGTCTAGCAATGTGTTAGTAACTTATAGTAATGAACATAAAAACTTGTTAGACATATAATGAGGTGTTAAAATAAATTCTGAACACGTCCATAATACAATTACGTGTAAATTGAATGATCGAATGCATAGTTAGCTTATTGTTCGTGAAATCTAATTTTTTGACAATAAATGTAGTATTGACTAAGTATAGTCATGAATTCGAGATTACACAAAGAATAACTTATGATGTTTAGTACGTTATTATTGACTGATATTGTGAACATAATTGATATGTAGGATTTAATTCAAAGAATGAGTTAATTAAGTGTAATCTACGCACGAGGCAAGTATCCTAACCCTACTTGTTATCATTATTCAAGTTTGTAAACTACTTCAAGCAATCCTTGTCATTATTAAATCAAGTTTGATTTGTTATATTAAAGATTAATTATCTTTTCAAAGTATGAATCTGTTATGCAAAACTTGTTCTATTTTATATCTCTTGAGATTGTTATTCAATTTAAATACCATTTATTGTTGAACCTTGTTAGACTAACGAACCCTTATTGATTCGACTAGTCCATAGTCGATGAACGTTCTAAATTTTAGAACCCTTATTGATTTATCCAAACCAAACTTCCTTTGGTGCGGAGTCTAACGTCAAACTGAGATGAACAACCCTATAAAGGGATTACTTATGCGTTAGCGTTAAGTTTTTTGTGCACAGTATGGTACTAAGAGAAGAAGAGTCCATAGTCTTATAACTGTTAAATGTTTCAAGAATAATCCTTGATAACCTAGGACATAGTTCAAGGTCTTATGACCCTCAGAATTCTTTTGATTCTTGGTAATCATTTTTGGTTCAAATGTTGAGCTTCATTTCAAAATTCTTCGATTCACTCGCATGTTATTATATTGTTATTTAATTTTTATACTTGTGGGCAATCGTGCTCACTCTTGCGTAATAATAACATTGCAGTTAAGAACTAAAGAACCGACAAGCCTTCTTCTAGCAAAGGCAAGGGCAAAGCTATTAAGTGATGAAGACGTGTTATTAAATTTTAAGAATGTTATTGTTAAGACTCGGTGTTGTTTAAGACTTATTATTTGTTTATGTTTCCGTACAGATATTTAAGGTTAGTATGACCTGGGATTGTAATTATTATTCAGATGTTGTAAGGATTTATTTCTATCTATTGCATGGTTTTCTTTTATTATGGGTAGATAGATATATGATTTTTGAATAGTGAACACCAAATCATGTGGAAATTGAAGTACCAGATTTGGGGGTGTCACAAGTTGGTATCAGAGCTGTAGTTTATAAACCTTAGGTAGGGGTACCTTAGGCTATAACCTTAGAGAAGAAAAGGTGAAGATAGTGAATGAATAAGCTCAAATAGAGTTTGAACAATAAGAAGTAATTTAAGAAATTTTTTATAGAAGGGATTAAAACATGCGTGGTAGGATTCCAAGAAGAATGTCGCAGAGTTATAAGGAATATGAATATGGGGTTACCCAACTCCAATAATTAGGATGTAAGGTGATAATAAATAGACAGTGTCTATAAGAAATGTGATAAAGAAGTTAAGAATAGAGAGTTATATTTAAGTATGGTACAATTGTACTCTTTAGTAGTTGATGTATGGTATCTGGGCTAAACGATTACTTCATAGAGCGGAGGTATATACGAACTAGCAACTCAGAACCTAGTTTGTTGGTTTTTTGTGGGAAACCACTCAGCGTACCATACTAAAACTGTTAGAGACTCGATGTGTACCAAGTGTAGAGAATGGATGTGTATGATGAAAGTGTAGAACTCGAATGAAATGTTGAGCGATGTAAATGAAGTTAGAATTCTTAAAGGAAGAATTGTTATATAAATAAGAAGATTCAAAGAAGAATCTTGAAGAGATATATAGATAAGAAATGAGAGTTTCCTAACTCCAATAGCCAAGATAACGAATAATGTCTAAAATGATGAGAAAGGGAAAGAATGAGGATCGTAAAACAAAATGATCACGAGTTAAGAAAATAATTTTAAGGGAGGTGATTATAGAATAAGATCACAACGTGATCTGTTTAAGTTATAAAAAGAAAGATGGTCTGTAATGTTTGAATGATTATAACTTGATGTTATGAAGATAATGTACTATGATATAGTATAAGATAACTCACGAGGAGTTATAGATAATGTGATACGAGGAATTCGTATCGAGCAAAGAGTAAGTTATAAGCAAGATAGAGTTAGGTGGGTTTTTAATTGAGGACTCATGTGATGACTAAGTTATACAAACCTTTATATGGGCGAGGGTTTTGTGCTTGCACTCAGTTTATCCCATTGATAATCATTGGAATATTTGTGTCGCGCTATTTACTATATGCCTGATGAGAAGGTGATTGTTTTCTCATGTGTATAACGAATAGGTAGAGTTTAGTTAGAGAATATTATAAGATTAAGTGCAAGTTCTTAAAACTCATACTTATGGTAGGTTCGTGACTCATAATTATATGGTATGTTTTGAACCCCTCAGTGAATGGACGCCTATGGTCTGACTAGGATAAGATCTTAAACTCATATGATTACGGCAAGTTCCTGAATTCATAATGTGTGGTAAGTTTTGATGAACTGGGTATAATTATGTGTGAATAGAGTATTGAGGATGATAGGAATAGATAAACCTATTAAGGAATGGATCATTAAAGAAAGTGGAGTTGATGGTGGAAGCATAGGTATTCTAAATCTACTAGCTATGCTAGACTTTCAAAATTTATTGACTTCGTGTTGATGTTTACACTTCTATTTTTCTTGAAAAACATTGGATCAAATGATGGAACCAATGAGTTTTAAGAACAATATTGTTATTCGTATGTCTATGCTAATTGCTTCGGTCAGACAAAAGTGATTTGCAATATATCAAAATGTATTTTATATATCATTAATGCATCATGTAACCTGGTGCAAAGACGATAAAAACGATAGAGTCATCAATGCAGTATTACTTAGTGTTGGATGTGATCTAAGGATCGTCAGCCCACTATAGTATGATGTAGTATGATAAAATCACCAAATGACGAAATCCTCAACGGACTGTAAATACAGTGCGGTATCATGACGTCATAAAAAGATTTTTGAGATTTCTTTAAGATATGAGAATACATATGTATGTATATGTATATTTCAGTTGATGTCCGAATTGTTATAGAGGTCTATGCCATTTGATTCAGCTAGACAAATATTGAAAGATGTTCATGAAATTCAAACATTCATTGAAAAGTTATGCCAAACCAAATTATTTTGGTGCGGATTCAGATGTTGAAAAGCTGAGTTGAACAACCCTATAAGGGGACATGTTTTCAGGGACAATGGGTCCGAGCGTAACGCACATAGTCGTTACAAAACACTACGTTGTGGCCCAACGTAGTGGTACAATAGGCTTGCCACCTAGTGTACGTATGGAGGGTGTTTTCATTCTTTGTGATTGATAAACACTCTGGTTTGCAGTGTGAAAGATTGAGTTGAAGCACTAGTAAACCGAGAATAGAGTTCACGGTCTTGTGACCCCTCAACATGATTTGGAATCTTTTAAATTCCTGAGTTATTCATACTACTTCCCAATTATTGAATAATTGCGAAAGATTCTTGTTATTCTGCAAGATGGAAGTGAAAAGGAAAGTATTTCTTAGGAAGAAGTAAGTCGTAGAATGTGACACTGAATAATGAGTATGTTGAATAAGTGAGAAAAGAGATTTTGAAGTGAGAAGGATATGAGTTATCAAAGAGTAATGTGAAAATTTTAATAGAAAAGTTTAATAATTGTATAAAGATCTTTGTGGAAAGAAGTGGTTATAAATCCAAGGAATGAATATAGTATTTACATAAAATCTATTTTGATAGATCGGATGAATCTTAATAGATAAAATTTTGAGGACGAAATTCTTAGAAGAAAGGGTGAATGTAATATCCCGAGTGTTTTTGATAGCGATCCTTAGAAAAGGAAATGAATGGGTTAAAAAATATATAATACTCAGAATATAATTGAGGTCAAGTGAAAGTTATGAAATGAAACCTGGAATTTGTTAAAGTAAGGAATGTAGTATGAAATATAAAATCTATATTTAGATAATATGATGAAAGATTTCTCTGAGTTATGTGTTTAATTTATGTCTTTAATTCTGGGGACAGAATCTTTGTAAGGGAGGGAGAATGTAACGGGCCGAATTTATTAAGTCGTGATTCTGGGGACAGAATTCTTTTAAGAGGGGAAAGATGTGACAACCGAGATTTAGTAATTAATTTTAATATTTATTGGATTGAATAAATATTTTTCGATAAATGAATTATTAGATTAAATAATTAATTGATGCAAATATGGTAGATTAATTTAATTATATGTGTTACATTTATTAAATTAATGTGGAGAATTTTTATTATCAAAGTATGTGATTATGTGAGCTTATTGTATTAAAAGACATATTTAATAAACCTATTAGTATTTTAATTAATTTAATTATTAATTAGAGAGTTAATAATTTGACATTATTTATTTATGAGAAATTATTATATTTTATTTATATTAAATTAAATAAAATATTGATGATATTGATTTATTTTATGGAGGAGTGTGACATTAATTAAACTATATGATAAATTTTATTAAAATAAAGGGTTTTGAAATCTGGTATGCTAACCAAATATGACACTAAGGGAGGTTGGGAGCAGTTACCCATGATAGGTAACTGACCTCCACAACGCGTCAATTCCTTTTCTATTTATTTCATACGTCTTCTTCTTCTTCATTTTTCTAAGCCTGTCATAACATCACAGAGAGAGTTGAGAAATTGTTGAGTGAAAGTGTGAGTTGTGTGATAGAAGAGTTTGAGAAGAGTTTCAATTTGTCATCCTTATTCACACTACGCTTGGGTAATTCTCTCCAACCCAATTTGTCATCCTTATTCACACTATGTTGATACGAAGAGACCAGTTTAAATGAACGGATTCAGTGTTATAACGAATCCGTAGTGTTAATTTTTATGTTTTGTATTCAAAACCTTCAAAAACATCAAGAACAGTACAATTTACATATTTTTAATTCTATAATTATATGTTTTAATGGGTTAAAATCATTCTTTAAGTGTTGGGTAATGATTATATACGAATTCTAACATGTGCGTATGATTAAATTCGTGTAGTAATAATTTTAATTGGAGTGTTTGGCCATGTTCTGCAATTTTCGCGAATTGTAGAACAGTTTCTGGTTCACCGCGCAGCGACGCCTGTCTCGTGCCTTAACACCCGCGCCGCAGTACCAAGAGTCCGGCCGTAGCGCCATCGCGCCGCAGCGCCGAGTACCAGTACAACAGTGGCGCCACAGCGCCACTCTGTAGAATGTCCAGAAATGACTTATTTTTAAATGTTCAAGTCTAGCAATGTGTTAGTAACTTATAGTAATGAACATAAAAACTTGTTAGACATATAATGAGGTGTTAAAATAAATTCTTAACACGTCCATAATACAATTACGTGTAAATTGAATGATCGAATGCATTGTTAGCTTATTGTTCGTGAAATCTAATTTTTTGACAATAAATGTAGTAGTTGACTAAGTATAGTCATGAATTCGAGATTAGACAAAGAATAACTTATGATGTTTAGTACGTTATTATTGACTGGTATTGTGAACATAATTGATATGTATGATTTAATTCAAAGAACAAGTTAATTAAGTGTAATCTACGCACGAGGCAAGTATCCTAACCCTACTTGTTATCATTATTCAAGTTTGTAAATTACTTCAAGCAATTCTTGTCATTATTAAATCAAGTTTGATTTGTTATATTAAAGATTAATTATCTTTTCAAAGTATGAATCTGTTATACAATACTTGTTCTATTGTATATCTCTTGAGATTGTTATTCAATTTAAATACCATTTATTGTTGAACCTTGTTAGACTAACGAACCCTTATTGATTCGACTAGTCCATAGTTGATGAACGTTCTAAATTTCAGAACTCTTATTGATTTATCCAAACCAAACTTCCTTTGGTGCGGACACTAACATCAAACTGAGATGAACAACCCTGTAAAGGGATTACTTATGCGTTAGCGTTAAGTTATTGTGCACAGTATGGTACTAAGGGTTGATCTCTCTAAGTATGAGAAGAAGAGTCCATAGTCTTATAACTGTTAAATGTTTCAAGAATAATCCTTGATAACCTAGGACATAGTTCAAGGTCTTATGACCCTCAGAATTCTTTTGATTCTTAGTAATTATTTTTGGTTCAAAAGTGGATCTTCATTTAAAAATTCTTCGATTCACTCGCATGTTATTATATTGTTATTTCATTTTTATACTTGTGGGCAATCGTGCTCACTCTTGCGTAATAATAACATTGCAGTTAAGAACGAAAGAACCGACGAGCCTTCTTCTAGCATAGGCAAGGGCAAAGCTATTAAGTGATGAAGACGTGTTATTAAATTTTAAGAATGTTATTGTTAAGACTCGATGTTGTTTAAGACTTATTATTTGTTTATGTTTCAGCACATATATTTAAGGTTAGTATGACCTGGGATTATAATTATTATTCAGATGTTGTAAGGATTTATTTCTATTTATTGCATGGTTTTCTTTTATTATGGGTAGATAGATATATGATTTTTGAATAGTGAACACCAAATCATGTGGAAATTGAAGTACCAGATTTGGGGGTGTCACAATTACACCAGACATATATAGTTATGACTACTTAATGTATGGCGCTACTTCATTCATGCTGACAAGTGTATAAAATGTGGCAGCTGCATACTCACCATCGGTCAAGAATCGCCTTGTTTTACCACCGAATGGGCGTACAGGATGACTAAAGGACGTTAATTCTCCATTTTCCTCGTGCGCAACAGCCTGATTTCGACGTAAGCGATTGTGCTTCGTCTAAACATTCGGCTCAAAGTACAACGCGCAAAAATTAACAAGTTCCTCCATAACATAACTTTCAGCAATTGACCCCTCTACACGGGCTCTATTCTTCGCCTTTTGCTTTAGACGTCGCATATACCTATGTGATATATAGATTAGCAAAAAAGAATGAACATTTTACCGTATTAAAAACATTAATGTCATTACCTCTCGAATGGATACATCCATCTATATTGTACGGGACCGCCAAACTTAGCTTCGTATGGCAAGTGAATAGGCAAATGCTCCATTAAATCAAAAAACGATGGGGGGGAAGATCATTTCTAACTTGCACATTATTTCCACTATCTGCATCTCCATTTTATCTATGTCTTTGAGCTGAAGCTCCGTCAAGCATAGATCTCTGAAGAAATTAGAAAGCTCTGTCAGTGCTTCAACCACACGTTTCGGTAACAAGTCGATAAATGCCTCATGGATCAACTTCTGCATGAATACGTGATAATCATGACTTTTGAGACCCTGAAACTTCAACTCTTCGACTTTACAACAACTTGCTATATTTGATGAATATCCATCTGGGAGCTTCAGTCCATTGATCCAATTACATATCAATATCAACTGTTCCCTGGTTAAAGTATATTCAGCTTTAGGCGTTACCGTCTTACTACCTTCCTGATACAGCCACAGATCTTCCCTAATGTTCATTTCTACCAAATCAAGCCTCAACTTGTTGTTGTCCTTTGTTCTACCACTGGCATCTAAGACTGTATAAAAAATGTTATTAAATACGTTCTTCTCAGTATGCATCAGATCTATACAATGGCGGATGCAGAGTGTAGCCCAATAAGGCAGGTCAAAGAACATGGATATGTGTGTCTAGTTGTGAACCTTGACCTAACCATAATCTCGCTCTAATCTGTGATTCTTCCCTGGAGGTGGAAACTTCAAATGACTAATCCAACTCAACACTGCTGACCCAGAAAGACAGCTAGGTACTTGAAGTTTCTCTATTTTTTGATTGAATTGTCTACTCATCCGTCGATAACGATGTTCAATCGGTAAACACTGTCTGGATGTTGCAAAGAAACTCATTTTCCCCCCATGTTTGAGCTGCACAGCTTTAACTGACCCCATGCACATGGGGCATGACAAGCCCCCGTGAGTCGACCATCCACTGATCATTCCTAACGCCGGGAAGTCATTTATTGTCCATAGTAAAGTTGCCCTCTTGTCAAAGTTCTGCTTAAGAGATACATCATAAGTTTGAACCCCTTTTTCCCACAACATCTTCAACTCATCAACTAATGATCTGAGATATACAATGATGTCTTTACTCGGACTCTTATCACCCGAAATCAGTAAAGGCATGAACATGTAGAGATCTTTCATGCACATCGAAGGCGGGAGGTTATACACCACAATAATCACCGGCCAAGTTGAGTAGGGCTTTGTGTAAGGCCCGTTAAACGGATTAAACCCATACGTAGCAAGTCCAAGCCTAACATTGCAAACCTCTTCAGAAAACGAGGGGTGCTTGTTATCAAAATTTTTCCACTCAAGCCCATCTGCCGGGTGCGTCAGTTGACCTTCGACTATGTCCCGTGTAGAGTGCCACCTCATATCCTAAGCGGTATGTGTTGACATGAACAACTGCTGAAGCCTCGGGGCAATGGGAAAGTAACGTAAGATCTTTCTCGGCACGTCTTTTCCCTTTTTCTTGCGCTGTTCACGGTATCTACTTGTACCACAAATATCACATGACCTCTTATCTTTATTGACATCACCGTAATACAACATACAGTCATTCTCACAAGCATCGATCTTCTCATACCCTAGATTGAGACTTTTGACCATTTTCGTCACATCATAGTACGACTCCGGTAACTTATTGCCTGCAGGTAAGCACTCCATCACAATGCTTAATAGTTCATTAAAACCTCTCTCGCTACAGTCATGCTCGTTCTTGAAGTGTAAAAACTTAGTCACGGCAGATAAGACGGTGTGCATTTTGTGCCACAGTAGTGTCGCTGCTTCATGCAATAACTCATAGAAACCCTTAGCCCCGTCATTCAGTTATTGCTCAATGCTACTGTCATCCCTGTCTGTATTCCAGTGGAAGTATGAACCAGCAGCTTCGACTATCATGTTAGTACTGTCAAAGGTTTCATCACCTCAAGATTCTAGTTCTGATTCATGTTCATCCAACTAGGATTCCCCATGATAGATCCATGTCGTATAACCCTGCTTGAACCCATACGCAAATAAGTCGCACATGACATCACTCTTTTCCTTCCACATTTCATTCACACACCTCTTACAAGGACATCTAATCTCATCGCCGCTGACCTGCTCAAATGCGAAATTGAGAAACTGTCCAACCCCACTACGGTACTCAGAGCTAAGCCCACTTTTATTAGTGGCTACCCTACGTTCCATCCAACTTCGATCAACAGACATCTTGGACAACTGTCTGCTATATATATGGAAAGTCAGACAAACACAATCAAGTCTCCAAGTTAATGTATATGCAAGCTTATGAGTTTCCTAACATCATCTCCCACTCTAACAGGTCAGGCTTCTATCCCATTCCCGGATGTGTCGCCTCACTGATGCCAACAACTTGAACACATCTTTAAATTTTTCAGAAATTTTAGCAGCACCTCCCTATAGTCTTCAAGTACACGAAATAGACTGACACATCGTAGTCTAAATATGCACCCGAAGAACGTCAAGAGATATATACTGACCGAAAATTCAAAAAATATAAAGACGTGCTCAAGTTGTTAACACCGACCTAAGTGAGATCGAAACATACAAGAATAGTCCCAAAATGGGGACTATTTGAGATTCACTCCTACTAAGTGAATCTCAAACGGGTTTCTAAGCTTCCTAAACTATATGAAAATATGCACATGTCAAGTCACGTGGAATAACTGTTATTTTTACCCTTACTCATATTTTTTTAACAACATACTCACAAACACTTGACAACCATAAACAAAGACAGTTAGTTTCCCCTAAATCTCTCACATATATATAGACACATTTAATTGATCATAGTCATTACTGAAGAAAAAAAGACAGTTCTTCAAAGATGAATAAGAAATCAAAGAAACACAAAGAAGATCACTTTCTTAAACTCCCAGATGATATTATAATCACTATATTTACTAGGTTGAGCAATCTTCAATAACCCAATAAACGAACATTACACAACATTTACATACAACCATTACATGAGCAATCTTCAAATGCTAGTATCAAACTTTGATTGATGTTCAAATGCTCTTTATACATGTAAAATTAATAATTATAAAGTGTTATACATTTCTCTAAACTACTACAGAGAGAATTCCACTTAATCAAGTGTTTCCTTTCACACAACCATTTATCCTTCAGGGGAATCTCATTTGTATAAATTAACTAGGAAATTTTATGCCTATGTATTCACAAACTACTAGTATCAAATTTTAGCTAAGTGTTAACTAACACATAAGACTACAGAACCTGGGAATCACAATCCAAGAACACGCCAGAAAACAATACACAAAACGAGATATTCCTTCAGTTACGAAAATATATTAGATTACCCAAGTAACCCAATACAATATAAATTTTCCATTCAAAAAATATATATATTTTACAATTGACTATCGACCAAATATATAGCTAACTCTATTTTTCAATAAACATCATAGCCAAATTAAATATTTTTTTCTCTCTCTCTAACTCTTCACAAAGATAGATATGGCCATATAACTAAAATATTCACAGGACAGAGATTGAACATACCTAACAACAAATTAATTACTACCCATTATACCAAGCAAGTCGGCGCATATACCCTCTGAAAATTTCTAAATTAATGTAAAATCAGAGCATACCTAAACTTTGATTCAAGAAATAACTAAATTCTTTAACACAATAATTTATCAACACAAGTTGGATATATGTCACTAAGCCATGAAAATCCCAGTTCAGCACCAAACGGAAAGAATGAAGTAATACACTGCAATTGGGTATCTCATGTCACATTAAAATTTTCATAAAAACTTGCAAACTATAAATTTGTAATACACAACAACTGATATTTGGGGAAAATAGAGTGAAATTGTAGAAACATAGATTATTAGGTTATATTTAGGGGAAAATTGGATTTGGGAAAACATACCTTGCACTCGAGAGAGACATAGAGGGACTGCAATGGCGCGAATAGAGGATGGTGGCGACGGCAAGAACCAGCCGGAGGGCGATGGCAAGAAGGAAGAGGGCGACGGCAAGAGGAGAAGTCAGAATCGCGAGGGAAAGGGAAGTAGAAAACAAAAGAGCAGAAAGAATAAACTAAAATGGGTGAAATGGGTCAACTTTAGAGAATCAATAAACACAATTTGAGATTCGTGGGGAAATTAAGGAGCGAAAATGGCTGATATTGAGAGGGAAAGAAAAATAGAAAAGAAAATTTCATAAAAGGAGTCGTTGCTGGCGAAGAGGTTTTAATTATCATTCTCGACGGCATCCCCCATCGATAATGACCCCGTCGCTATTAACTCAATACCGACGGCAACCCCGTCGACCCTAAAATAAACACCGTCGCCAATGAGGTTTTCCCTCCACTGGGAATGTCTGGCGCCAAAAAAGGGGTCATTAACGACGACTATCATTGCCGACGGCGAGGCCGTCGATATTGACTTTATTGTCGACGGGGATTGTACCGTCGCCAATGACTCTTTTTTTTGTAGTGGTGATTCAGCATTCAGCACAATACTTTGAGCAGAGTCTTCATCTGATGACCTTTGAGAGAGATCAAGCTAGAGCCCTGATGTTGATAGCTCTTAATGGGAGAGACGCAGCTATGTTAGAGAGGGACGAGGCAGTAGCTCACATAGATGCCACTATTGTTAAGCGGGATGCGGCCAGATCAGCCAGAGATGCAGTGATAGTTGAGCGGGATAGTGCCACATCTGCCCAGGATGTAGCCATCACAGATAATACTTCAGTGAGGTCCCTTACCACTGGCATGCTTGCTGAGATGAATGCATATATTGATGAGCATAGCGTCACCATGCAGATGGCCTCGGACTTACTAGCTCGTGTGGATATCCTTGTACAGGAGATCACAGCGTTACCTCCTTCTTTGGAGAGAGATGTTATGTTAGATCTGCTAGCTCGCCTGCATGCCGATCTGTAGATAGCTTTGTATTTTCCTGCACATACTAGATTAGCCATTTTGTCATTTACAGTTTACATTGTGTATATCAAACAGCAGTATATATAGCAGGGAAATATATTTTTGATCACTTCCCTTTTAGATATGTTTGAATACTTGCTTGATATTTTCCTGCTTCTTCAGGGCTTGTGATATTGATGTATTCTGACTTCCTCCTTGTCGGATGGACATTGAGTTGTCTCTAGATAGCTCAAAATGGATTATGAATCTGTGTATATCTCTACCATCTTTGGTGTCTTGGGACTAGTTTCTGTATGGAAATGTGAAAAGGAGTGTGGCTTTCCTCTCTAAGATTGACCGTACCACAGATGGTCGCCATTACTCCTATTTAGGAGGAGCCTAGTTAATTCCATCTCTTATGGATTGGTGTTGCTCTTTGAGGTACAACCGCAGCTTAAATGGTCGTTGAATCTTCTATTTAGGAGGAGTTCAGGTAACTCCATCCCTTTGGTCTAAAGCCAAATGAAATGTGGTGGATTGAAATTTAATCCCAGTACCATTGACAAGTATTTGTGTTTTGGTAGGGGGTTAGACCGAACCATAAATGGCTGCCAACGTACTCCTATTGAAGAGGAGATCAGGTCTGCGTAGTTCGAACCTGGTGTAAGAGGTTCAACATTGTATGTGGCAGAAAGGAGAAGGAATGTTGTTGTTATTTTTATTTTTATAAGGAAAGGGGTGTAGAATTGTTTTTATTGTTTTTGTTTTATTGTGACAGGGCCATATAAAATATGGTTGCCTATGTACTCCCTTGTATCAAGGAGATCAGGTCGACATAGTTCGCCCCTTAGGGCGAGTTGAAAAGCGTGATCCCATGTGTAGGGTAAACTGCAGGGAAGAAAGATTAATCCCATGTACAGGTCAAATTATGGGAAGAAAGTTTAATTCTAGGTTGAGGATAAACTGCAAAGGTAAAAAGTTTGATCCCATGTTTAGGGGGACAAACTATAAACACGAGAGGTTTAATCCCTAGTGGGATGACCAAAGTTGTAAGAGCGCAGTAAAGCCAGGCTGCCGGCTTAAGGAGTATATTTCCCTAAGGGGCAAAGTGTGGAAAAGAGTTGTATATGGTAAAGGGTTAAAGAACCGTAATGAATGGTGATCTGATGATCCAACACCAGGATGTTTGCTTGATGGTAACTTCAGACATAGTACCATTTTACGGTGTCCGAGTTGATGAGTTGTGGAAATTCATCGCCGTCCATTTCCTGCAATCTGAGCGCACCTCCTGTCAATATTTCCTTGACAATAAACGGGCCTTCCCAATTAGGAGTGAATTTTCCCTTAGACTGATCTTGGTTGTCAATGATCTTCTTCAAAACCAAGTCATGTGGTTTAAACTGCCGTAGCTGGACTTTTCTATTGTAGGATCTGGCGATCCTTTGTTGATATAATTAACCATGAAAGATAGTCGCGGTTCTCTTTTCATCTATTAGAGACAATTGGTGATACTTGTCTTGTACCCATTGGTCTTCATCCAGATGAGCGTCTATCAACACTCTGAGAGATTCCATTTCCATTTCTATAGGGAGTACTGCTTCCATCCCATAGGTTAATACAAAGTGGGTTGCCCCAGTTGAAGTACGCATTAATGTTCTATAGGCTAACAGAGTAAGAGGCAATAGGTCAGGCCATCCTTTGTGGTTGGCGGACATCTTTTACATGATCTTCTTGATATTTTTATTAGCCACTTCAACAACACCATTCATCTTTGGACGGTAGATGACAGAGTTAAGGTGTTTGATGTGGAATTTACTACATAACTCCTCCATCATTTTGTTGTTGAGGTTCTTAGCATTGTCTGATACAATCTCCTCTAGTTGTCCATATCGATAAATGACATTATTTCTGATGAAAGCAATGATGACTTCTTTGGTAACCCTAGGGGAAGGAGGCTGCTTCTACCCACTTGGTAAAGTAGTCGATCATGGTGAAGATAAAGCGATGTCCATTACTGGCTTTAGGCTTGATGGGCCCGATCACATCCATTGTCCACATTGAGAAGGGCCAAGGTGAACTCATATTGTGGAGCTCCCATGGAGGGGCGTGGATAGCATTCCCATGAATTTGGCATTAATAACATCTCTTGACGTGGTCATTGCAGTCAGTCTTGAGAGAAAGCCAATAATGTCCTGTTCTGAGGATCTTCTTTACAAGTAAAGGGCCGCTCATGTGTGGGCCACATACTCCACCATGGACCTCATGCATGAGTCTCTGAGCTTGATCCTTATCCCAGAATCTGAGGAGACCTAGTCCTACATCTCTCATGTATAGTGCATCTCCACTCAGGTAAAATTTTATAGCTAGTCGATGAATCCGCCTTTTCTCAGTCAGGCTCGCATTAGCAGGTGTATATCCATCTTGAAATTACTCCTTGATATGATGATACCAAGGATGTCGGATGGGAGGTAGCTCATCTGATACTTCTCCAACATAGTTCGCATAGACTGGTGCCTTTTGCAGGGCTAATGTTATGTTTAGCATGTCTTCCTTGTCAGGTATGTGAATCAAGGAGGCCAAAGTTGCTAATGCGTCTGCGAAGTCATTCCTATTACGAGGAATGTGTAGAAAAGAGATCTCTTCCGAAGCTATCTGTAGAACTTGCCAATGGTAAGGCAGAAAATGTAGCTCTTTGGTTTGATAGATTCTCGTGGATTGTTTGACTACCAACTCTGAATCCCCAAACACAATTAACCGCCTGATGCCCATTAAACGGGCAAGTTTTAGTCCCATGAACAGCCTTCATACTCAGCTGTGTTGTTGGTGCTGACAAACTATAATTTGACGGCGATGGGATACTGCTCCCCCGTATCGGATACTAGAACTGCTCCAGCTCCAGAACCTTCCATATTAACAGCTTCATCAAAATACATGTTCCATGTTTGACGTGTATCGTACTGATGGTGTTGCTAAATTGTCATTACCCCTTCATCAAGGAAGTATATTTCCAAGGGTTTGAAATCCCCTGAAGGTGCAGCGACCAGTTGATTCGCGATTCCTTGACCTTTAATGGACTTTTGTGTTACGTAAAAAATGTCAAATTGTTACAGAATCAACTACTATCTGGACAGTCGACAATTCAGTACGGGCTTACTAAACACATACTTGAGAGGATTCACGCGTGATATGAGATGGGTTGTGTGCCCATGGAGGTAATGTTGTAACCTCATGGCAGCCCATGCTAAAGCACAACAAGTCTTCTCAATCCGAGTGTACTTGTGTTCACTAATGCTGAATCTTTTGCTGAGGTAATAGATAGCTCGTTCTCGGCCTCTATCGTCTTTTTAACCCACCATGCAGCCCATGGCATTTTCACTTATGGACAGGTACATGAACAGGGGAACATCATCCCTGGGTGGTACCAAAATGGAAGCTTTGACTAGCTGATCTTTGATGGTAAGGAAGGCCTTCTGGCACGCATCATTCTATTTCATAGAGGAGTTCTTCCTTAATAGCTTGAAGATAGGCTCACAGGTTGTTGTGAATTGAGAAATGAACCTACTGATGAAGTTGACTCTTCCCAAAAATCCCCATATTTCCTTCTCTGTAAGAGGAATGGGCATTTCTGTAATGGCCTGGATTTTAGTGGGATCCAGCTTAATCCCTTTGTAGCTGACTAGAAATCCTAGCAACTTGCCTGATTTAAAGCCACAGGCGCACTTGGCTGGATTCAACTTCAAGTTGTACTTACGCAACCTGTTGAAAAGCTTTTTGAGATGGTCTAAGTGGTCTTCCTCCATTCGGGATTTGACGATGATGTCATCCACATAGATCTCTATCTCTTTGTGCATTAAGTCATGGAAAAGGGCCATCATAGCTCTCTAATAGGTAGCTCCAGCATTGATGAGGCCGAAAGACAACCGTCTATAGCAAAAGGTTCCCCAAGGTGTGATGAAAGCAGTTTTCTTACAATCCTCCTCAGTAACCATGATCTGATGGTACCCCGCGAAGCAATCAGTGAAGGAGTACATGCCGTATTGAACAGTATTGTAAGACCCCAACTTTTATAAATAAAGATGAATTTTCTATAAATATCATTTTTGAATATTATAGAGTTAATTTGATATAATGTTATAGTTGTGGGTAATATTTATAAATTTTATAAAGTACGCAACTTGTTATATAATATTCGATTGGTCGGGGAATATTCGTTTTAACGGGAAATATTCGTACAACGGCACAATCATTGGTGGACCCCACAACGGAATTATTGTCGGATTGAGAAAACGACAAAAATATTTTATTAAAAATAACGGCGAAAGTTTTACCATTGATACTGTTGAACTACTCGGTAGTAAAAGTACAGTAATACGTGTGGTTGCATAGTAGCACACGGTATTGATTATTAATGCTTACGTGAGAAGTCACTCAGTTTGATTCAATTATTGTCAGTTAATAATATGAATTATTTAGCGATAATGACGTTTTGTTTTATTCGTATTATTAACGTAATAAAACAGAAACATCTTTTTATATAAAATAGAATACTTTATTAAAGTTATTCTATAAATAGAATATATTATATTTTATTTAAAAGATTTTTCTTTAAATATGGACCGTCAGATTAAAGTAATCGATCTGGACCGTTCATGGATTAGTTACTATGCATTCTATTTTTCTATAAATAGCAGCTCATTCCTTCATTATTTCTTACGAATTCACTGAACTCTAGAGAGAGAAACTATAGAGAGAAACTATAGAGAGAGAGAGAAGAAGAGTATTCTGCTACTTAACTACTTCCTTATTTCAGCTCTTCTTTAAAACGGTAAGGGGTGTTATTCTTTCTTATTCATGAAGAGAACTGTTGTTATTCCATTTCTTATTATTCTGTTGGAATAACCTGTATATGCAGTCTACCCTATACTTGGTGACATTCTTCTATTATTCTGTTGGAACATCCTGTCTGTGTGTTTTAGACCGGACCTGGTTCCGTCTTGTTATTATTCTGTTGGAACATCCTGTCTGTGTGTTTTACACCGGACCTGGTTCTATTATTTATTATTCTATCGGAATATCCTGTCTGTGCGTTTACGCCGGACCTGGTTCCATTATTTATTATTCTGTCGGAATATCCTGTCTGTGCGTTTACGCCGGACCTGGTTCCATTATTTATTATTCTGTTGGAATAACCTGTCTGTGCGGTCTATCGCATGCATGGTGATTTCTTTTGTTATTCCATTCTTTATTATACTCAGTTAGTTAAGTTTTGACTTCTATACTCCATGAAATTTGTGGAATATCCTTGATAATTGCAGTTCATCCAGTATCTTTTTATGAAAATATTCTTCTGAGCATTCTTGAATTTTACTCCACAAAGCAGTATCATGTTGACAATTTGGACGTTGTTAATTCTTGGATAAATTAATTCTTGAACTTGTTTTATTGAATTCTTATATCATTGTCATCATCCTCATGTTTATAAAATGTTAAAAGTCATATGTGGCCTGTAGTGCATAGATGGACTTGGTATGATTATGACCATGGATTATTCGGTATAATCATGACCGTAATGTTACAAATGATGTGGTAAAAGTCCTCATTGGCCCGTAGTGCGTTGATGGACAGTTGTTGGCATGATCATGACCATTAATGAATACACGAATATCCTTGGCCGTAGTGCAGGGGTGATTCGATAATGTGGATTATTTTATTAAGCTGAGTCCCAGCGATCACAGTGTTGAAAAACCTTTTAAATCATAAAAGATAGTAGAGTTTATTTTCTACTTGACTCTTTTAATGGATTGCTTGTTCCGCTACAGTTAAACTTGATGTTTATTATATTTTATCAGTTTAACATTGTTGAAGGCTAATGATAATTTATTCTGCATTATCTGAGTCATAATATTTCTTACTGGGCTAGTTGAGCTCACCCTTTCTTTCACTGTTCTCTTCAGGAAATGAAAACGTAGCTGGGGCAAGTCGGGGAACGGAGTGATGGTCCGAATGATAGTATTAGTTAGTAATCCTCACTATTCTATGTAATGGTGTGTTAATAAATGTAATGAGGACTCCTTTTGAGTATGAATACTCTCTAGAAGATAATATTTGTATTCAAACTCACAGTTTATGTTTTGTCGTATTGTACACGACAGTTGTATTAGTAAGTTGTATTTGTATTCTGTACAATGTATCTGACGACCCATGATGGGTGATGTATACCTAATTTTGGGGGCGCCACAGTTGGTATCAGAGCTTAGGGATATGATCCTTGGCTAAGATGTGAGAATAGAACTAGGAGGGGAGAGACGGGGAATTCCTTCGCTAGTATGACCTACCTAAGTTTATTTGCATGGTATTTAATTGGTCGGTCATAATATAAGGATAATATATGACATATCAATTAACTTTTATTTTGTGGCAGTATCTGAAAATGGCATCTGAGAATGTTGAGAATAGCAACGGAGCACAGGCGACTGTTGATTCACCACATATCAATAATCAGGATAATGTGCATCAGGAAGGTGACAATCCTCTTGCAAACAACAACACTGACCAGATGATGAATGATGGAATGTTCAGAAAGTTTATGCAGTTCATGCAACAGCAGGCGAGAGCGGCTCTTGTCCAAAATATAGGTGGAAATACTGAAAACTCTCGGACGGTCACCGCTAAACAGTTTAAGGAGCTGGGACCCCCAGAGTTTAAGGGAGAGCCAAAACCACTTATAGCGGAAACATGGATAAAGTAGATTACCAAGATATTTGATGTCTTGGGATGCTCCGAGGAGCAAAAGGTTCCCTTTGCCGCCTTTATGTTGCGAGGAGAGGCAGATTATGGTGGGAATCGATTAAGCGTACTCAACCTACCGCACTGAAGATGTCTTGGGAGAAGTTCCAAGAGCTGTTCAATGACAAATACTTTCCCGAAAGTGTTCGTCACATGAAGGAGGTGGAGTTCATCAAATTGGAGCAGAATAATATGACCGTGTCGTAGTATGAGGCTAAATTTGCTGAGTTGTCCCGGTTTGCGTCCCACTTGGTGGATAATGAAGAGCGAATGACGCGAATGTTTTTACGAGTTTTGAAACCTGAGATACGTCAACATCTTATTTCTCATAAACTGTGTTTGTATTTAGATGTTGTGAATAGGGCTCAGTTAGTGGAGCGCGATAACGAGTCAACGCAACCAAAAGAGAGCAGTCGGCAAAATGATAATACCAGTGAGAGCAGTCATCGAAGCGGTGACAACAAGGGTGGAGGGAATCAACAGGCCAAAAATGGTAACCACTTCGGTGGTAATCAGGGCCAAAATAATAAGAATGGTCATTTCAAGAAGAGGAGATTCAACAATGATGGAAAGACGTCAGCACCAGCACCCGTTGTTAAGGAAGGAGAACGACCACCTATCATATGTTTCAAATGCGGAGGGGAGGGGCACATCAGTCCAAACTGCGCGATGCCGTCTAAAGCATGTTATAATTGTGGAAGAGAAGGTCATTTAGCTCGATTTTGTCGTTTACCAAAAACAAGTTCAGCCAAGATGGAGACACCAAAGGCCGTCCTAGAAAAGTAAAAATCGGTAGTGCAAGGGAGAGCGTTTGTTGTGACCTCCCAGAAAGCAAGGAACCCGAATGAGGTCATCACGGGTAAGCTTATCATAAACTCTAACGAAGTCTATACTTTATTTGATACCGGTTCTACCCATTCTTTTATTTCTCCTACTTGCGCTCATCGATTAAATTTGACTCCGGAGAAATTAGACTTTGATTTATCTGTTGAAACTCCATTGGGAGAAACCTTCATTACATCCACGGTTTATAAGTCTTGTTTGGTTCAAGTTGGTACCCACACATTACCTGTCGATTTGATTTCATTAAAAATACTTACATTTGACGTGATTCTAGGGATTGATTGGTTAACTACTCATCATGCAAAAATTGATTATTTTCGTAAGGTTGTTAGCTTTCATATTCCTAATCGACCTATTATGCGAATTCAAGCAACCAAACCATTAAAATCAATCACTGTCATCTCAAGCCATAAAGCTATTCGTTTATTGAAAAACGGATGTCAAGCTTTCTTAGCTCATGTCACGGATCTAAACAAAAATACGTCAGTTTTGAATGATAATTCTATTGTTAATAAATTCCCTGACGTATTCCCTGAAGAACTTCATGGCCTACCCCCAGAGCGTGAAATTAAATTTTGTATCGACCTTGAACCTGGTACAAAACCCATTTCTAAAGCCCCATATTGAATGGCTCCTATTGAACTTCAGGAGTTAAAGATCCAACTGCAGGAATTGTTAGACATTGGCTTTATTCGTCCTAGTACTTCTCCTTGGGGTGCTCCTGTGCTATTCGTGAAGAAGAAAGATGGAAGTATGCAACTTTGTATTGATTATCGGGAGTTGAATCATGTCACCATCAAAAACAGGTACCCATTGCCACGTATTGATGACCTGTTTGACCAATTGCAAGGAGCACAATTCTTTTCAAAGATTGATCTTCGTTCTAGATATCATCAGTTGAAGGTTAGAACTGAGGATATTCTAAAGACGGCTTTTAGAACTCGGTACGGGCATTATGAATTCCTAGTCATGTCCTTTGGATTGACTAATGCTCCTGTTGCCTTCATGGATATGATGAACCGGGTATTCAAGGAATATTTGGATCATTTTGTGGTCGTCTTTATTGATGACATCCTTATTTATTCCAAAAGCCGCGAAGATCATGAGCAACACTTGAGGCTGGTACTCCAAAAGCTTTGTGAATACAAGCTTTATACCAAGTTAAAGAAATGCGAGTTCTGGCTGGAGGAGGTAGCATTCCTTGGGCATGTAGTATCAAGTCGTGGAATATCGGTTGACCCGGCAAAGATTGAAGCTATTCAAAGCTGGGAGCAACCTAAATCAGTGACCGAAGTACGTAGCTTTCTTGGTTTAGATGGTTATTATCGGAGATTCGTGGAAGGATTTTCTCGAATCTCTACTTCATTAACTCAGCTGACTCGGAAAGATACAAAGTTCGATTGGAGCAAAGAATGTGAGCAGAGTTTTCAAGAACTCAAGAGGAGACTCATTTTAGCACCTGTTCTAACAATACCATCTGGCTCGGAGGGATTTGTCATCTACAGTGATGCTTCGAGCAAAGGGTTGGGATGCGTTCTCATGCAACATGGAAAAGTCATAGCCTATGCATCAAGACAACTCAAGGAATATGAGAAGAATTATCCTACTCATGATCTAGAGCTGGCAGCTGTTGTCTTTGCACTTAAAATTTGGAGGCATTACTTGTATGGGGAGAAGGTGGAGATCTTTACGGATCATAAAAGCCTCAAATATTTCTTCACTCAAAAGGAACTCAACATGCGACAACGACGTTGGCTTGAACTGTTGAGAGATTATGATCATACCATTCAATACCATCCTGGAAAAGTGAACGTGGTAGCTGACGCATTGAGTAGAAGATCATATGCAAGTACGAGTGTAATATTGTCAACACAAAGGCCCATTTTGTGTGACTTACAAAGGAAGGAGATAGAGTTAAATACTCCAGGGACCCACGTGATGATGGTGAATATACGAGTAGAACCAACTTTAATCGATAAAGTTAAAGCTGCTCAAGCTACAGACCTGGAGCTGATGCGTATAAGGAAGAAAGTGCAAGAAGGTGCTATGCCGGAAGCAAGAATCGATGAAGAAGGAATACTTCGAGTCAACTCCAGACTTTATGTTCCTAACAACCCTGATTTAAAGTATGAAATCATGATGGAGGCACACAACACACCGTTTGTAATCCATCCTGGAAGTACCAAAATGTATCATGATCTTCGTCATACATTTTGGTGGAGTAATATGAAGAGAGAGATAGCGTTGTTTATCTCAAGGTGTCTAACTTGTCAACGAGTCAAAGCGGAGCATCAAGTACCAAAAGGTCCATTACAACCACTTGAAATTCCAGAATGGAAGTGGGAGCACATTACCATGGATTTCGTTATCGGTCTTCCTAAGGTTTCTCAAGGTATAGATGCGATTTGGGTCATTGTTGATAGATTGACCAAGTCTGCTCATTTCTTACCGATACGAGAAACTTATACACTTGAACGTCTTGCTCGTATGTACATAAACGAGATTGTATGACTGCATGGTATGCCAGTATCCATAGTTTCTGATCGAGACCCAAGATTCACTTCACGATTTTGGGTTAGTTTACAAAAAGCTATGGGCACAGATTTACGATTTAGTTCGGCATATCATCCTCAGACGGACGGACAATCAGAGAGGACTATTCAAACTCTAGAAGATTTATTAAGACTCTGTGTCTTTGACTTCAAGGGAAGTTGGGACAAGTTCTTACCATTGGTGGAGTTTTCCTACAACAACAGTTATCAAGCAAGTATTGGCATGGCTCCATTCGAAGCATTGTATGGAAAAAAATGTCGTTCTCCAGTATGCTGGGATGAGGTGGGTGAACCAACGTTGTTGGGACCAGAGTTGGTACGTATGACTACAGAAAAGATTCAAACGATCCGACAACGTATAAAAACCTCACAAGATCGACAAAAGAGTTATGTTGATCTTCATCGAAAGGACGTGGAATTTGATATAGGAGATCATGTGTTTTTACGTGTTGCTCCATGGAAAGGAGTTACGAGATTTGGAAAAAGAGGAAAGCTCAATCCTCGATTTATCGGTCTATTTTTAATCCTCGGTCGAGTAGGAACTGTGGCTTATAGACTCGCTTTACCGCCAAGTATGTCTCGTGTTCATAACGTTTTTCACATATCCATGTTACGCAAATATGTGGAAGACCCGAACCACATTATTGAGTTAGAACCGGACGAAATAGCGGAGGATTTGACGTATGAAGAAGTTCATGTTCAAATCTTGGATAAGAAGGAACATATTCTACGCTCCAAGGTTATACCTCAAGTCAAAGTTTTGTGGAGAAACCACGATGTTGAGGAAATGACTTGGGAGTTAGAATCTGAAATGAAATCAAGGTATCCTTACCTCTTCAACATACCAGGTACGTACCCTAATTTCGAGGGCAAAATTTCATAAGAAGGGGAGGTTGTAAGACCCCAACTTTTATAAATAAAGATGAATTTTCTATAAATATCATTTTTGAATATTATAGAGTTAATTTGATATAATGTTATAGTTGTACGTAATATTTATAAATTTTACAAAGTACGCAAGTTGTTATATAATATTCGATTGGTCGGAGAATATTCGTTTTAACAGGAAATATTCGTACAACGGCACAATCATTGGTGAACCCCACAACGGAATTATTGTCGGATTGAGAAAACGACAAAAATATTTAATTAAAAATAACGGCAAAAGTTTTACCATTGATACTGTTGAACTACTCGGTAGTAAAAGTACAGTAATACGTGTGGTTGCATAGTAGCACACGGTATTGATTATTAATGCTTATGTGAGAAGTCACTCAGTTTGATTCAATTATTGTCAGTTAATAATATGAATTATTTAGCGATAATGACGTTTTGTTTTATTCGTATTATTAACGTAATAAAACAGAAACATCTTTTTATATAAAACAGAATACTTTATTAAAGTTATTCTATAAATAGAATATATTATATTTTATTTAAAAGATTTTTCTTTAAATATGGATCGTCAGATTAAAGTAATCGATCTGGACCGTTCATGGATTAGTTACTATGCATTCTATTTTTTTATAAATAGCAGCTCATTCCTTCATTATTTCTTACGAATTCACTGAACTCTAGAGAGAAAAACTATAGAGAGAAACTATAGAGAGAGAGAAGAATAGTATTCTGCTACTTAACTACTTCCTTATTTCAGCTCTTCTTTAAAATGGTAAGGGGTGTTATTCTTTCTTATTCATGAAGAGAACTGTTGTTATTTTATTTCTTATTATTCTGTTGGAATAACCTGCATACGCGGTCTACCCTATACTTGGTGACATTCTTCTATTATTCTGTTGGAACATCCTGTCTGTGTGTTTTACACCGGACCTGTTCCGTTTTTATTATTATTCTGTTGGAACATCCTGTCTGTGTGTTTTACACAGGACCTGGTTCCGTCTTGTTATTATTATGTTGGAACATCATGTCTGTGTATTTTACACCGGACCTGGTTCCATTATTTATTATTCTGTCGGAATATCATGTCTGTGCGTTTACGCCGGACCTGGTTCCATTATTTATTATTCTGTCGGAATATCCTGTCTGTGCGTTTACGCCGGACCTGGTTCCATTATTTATTATTCTGTTGGAATAACCTGTCTGTGCGGTCTATCGCATGCATGGTGATTTCTTTTGTTATTCCATTCTTTATTATACTCAGTTAGTTAAGTTTTGACTTCTATACTACATGAAATTTGTGGAATATCCTTGATAATTGCAGTTCATCCAGTATCTTTTTATGAAAATATTCTTCTGAGCATTCTTGAATTTTACTCCACAAAGCAGTATCATGTTGACAATTTGGACGTTGTTAATTCTTGGATAAATTAATTCTTGAACTTGTTTTATTGAATTCTTATATCATTGTCATCATCCTCATGTTTATAAAATGTTAAAAGTCATCTGTGGCCTGCAGTGTATAGATGGACTTGGTATGATTATGACCAGGGATTATTCGGTATAATCATGACCGTAATATTACAAATGATGTGGTAAAAGTCCTCATTGGCCCGTAGTGCGTTGATGGACAGTTGTTGGCATGATCATGACCATTAATGAATACATGAATATCCTTGGCCGTAGTGCAGGGGTGATTCGATGATGTGGATTATTTTATTAAGCTGAGTCTCAGCGATCACAGTGTTGAAAAACCTTTTAAATCATAAAAGATAGTAGAGTTTATTTTCTACTTGACTCTTTTAATGGATTGCTTGTTCCGCTACAGTTAAACTTGATGTCTATTATATTTTATCAGTTTAACATTGTTGAAGGCTAATGATAATTTATTCTGCATTATCTTTGTCATAATATTTCTTACTGGGCTAGTTGAGCTCACCCTTTCTTTCACTGTTCTCTTCAGGAAATGAAAACCTAGCTGGGGCAAGTCGGAGAACGGAGTGATGGTCCGAATGATAGTATTAGTTAGTAGTCCTTACTATTCTATGTAATGGTGTGTTAATAAATGTAATGAGGACTCCTTTTGAGTATGAATACTCTCTAGAAGATAATATTTGTATTCAAACTCACAGTTTATGTTTTATCGTATTGTACACGACAGTTGTATTAGTAAGTTGTATTTGTATTCTGTACAATGTATCTGACGATCCAAGATGGGTGATGTATACCTAATTTTGGGGGCGTCACAAGTATTGTCAATGAGAATGTGGATAAATGGCACGGGAAAGCTATCTTTAAGGAAAGCTTTATTCAGGTCCCGATAATCCACGTAAACTCGCACCTTTACTCCAGGCTTAGGTACGGGAACGATATTGGTTATCCATTCAGGATATGTGGACACCATGATAATACCAGCTTGAAATTGTTTCACAATTTCTTCTTTCACCTTTAAGCTCCACTCAGGTTTTAATCGCCTAAGTTTTTGCTTGACTGGCTTGAATCCCTCCTTAATGGGAAGGCGATGAAGGACAATGTCAGTGGACAAACCCACCATGTCTTCATGAGACCATGCAAACACATCATAGAATTGGGTTAGTAGTATAACCATGTCATTCCTCTGGTTTGGGGTAAGGTCTGAACCAATCTAGATTAACTTAGGATTTTCTAAGGTTCCTAGATTGAAGGAGGTGGTTTGATCAAGGTTAGGTTTAGGTTTGTCTTCGACCCATTCTTTGATCTCCGGAGGCACCTCAATGTCCTTTTGTATTTCCATCAAGTCTGAGTCCAACTTTTCCTCAAAGTTACAATCCTTGTGGAGAAGAGGCATCTTATCAGCGAGTACAGGCACATCTAAGTTCAGAATCCTGAAACAAAATATGCTTTCACTTAATATATATGAAACAATTTAATCATACAAAGTGTTAGCATGTACGGAGAAAATAACTGCTAATATTGTATAGAAAAGTAAGCAGTTATGATATCTACAGGGCAGAAAGAAGTCCTGCCCATTTTACCCTTGTCGACCAATGCAAGGAGTGCTGCTCCAATTGGCAAGGGCAAAGTCCAGGTGGACGACAGTGATGGAGGGGCTGTCATTCTCCTCCTTTTCCCGAATGATGACCATTACGTCTGGGCAATCATTGTCTAGGGTGTATCTGTTTGTATGTTCATCATGGACAATGATGCGTACGCCTGACATCATTCGGACGATGTCTTGTTTGATTCTTCGTTCTTCTTCTTCCACCTTGGGATCTGGAACAAAGACTTCCTTATCCTTTACCGGTATAGGCTTAGGAAATAACATAGCCGTTATGTTAGCTGGCACCTTTACCGGAGTTTGTGCAGGCTCTGGATTTACAGGTGGAGATAATAGCCGTGTGGCTGAAGTGGAAGGAATCTGCTTATGCTTATGTGGATTCATGTGACTAGAACTGGCAGAATATCCTAATCTAGCTGTACCAGCTTGAGTGGACACTTGAATCGGGTGCTTAATACCCTGATGCTCTTTACCCAGCCCTTGTCCCGGCTAGTGTCCCAATGACATCATTTCTTGAGTAGCTGCCATAACTTTAGCAGAAATCTTAGGTACGGGAAATGGAGTCCCAATAGAATGGTATTGAGTGTTGCTTACTTCCAAAGCATGAAAACTGACCGGCACAACATTAGAATTGACACTGATGAGTGGCGTGTCACCCTGTTGAGGATATTCCAGTTTAGCGGTGATTGTGACTAGGCTATTGTTGATAATGTATTTGAGTTGCTGCTGAAGAGTGGAGGGGACTACCCCGGCCATATGAATACATGGTCTCACTAGAAGCAGGTTGTATCCTGTATCTATTTTGAGCACATGAAAAGATACACAAAATGTATGGGGACCAATCTCAATTGGCAGCTCAATCTCTCCGACTGAATTTCGGCAGGATCCATCAAAAGCTTTGATGATTGTATGACTACTTCGAATTCGCTTGAGATTGACATTCATCTTTAGTAATGTAGCATAAGGACAGATATTCAGAGACGAACCTCCATCTTATCAAGACTCCAGCTAACATGTATCCAGAGGACAAAACCGTAATGTGTAACGGCTTGCAATGACCGGTCCCTTCGGGCGGTATGTCATCATTAGTGAAAGAGATCACAATTTATTGAAAATGTGATCCACCAGATGTTGAAATTTTTCCACATACACTAATTTTGGCAAGTAGGCTTCTTCCAAAACCATTAGTAGAATCTTCCGGTGATCCTCGGAAGTTAAAACCAAGTCTAATATTGAAATTTGATGTGGAGCTTCTCTTAAGCTTAAAATCACCTTGGCTTCATTATGACCCATAGCACGGAGGAATTTCTCAATCTTCTCCATGGGAATTTTCCCCTTTGATTTAATAGCAAGCTTCATCACCTGTTGGGGAAGATACAGTGGATTTTCCTTAGACACTGCAGTAGTGGTATGAGATGTGGATCCTTCAGCTTCTCCATAATTCCAGGGAACTTTCTATAGGCTGACAATAGGATATTGTGGTCGAAATGGTATGTTGATTGGCTCTGGAGCAGCCACTTTCAAAGGATTGTTAATTCCTTTGAGTTGAATTGTGAGTGGTTTAACAGTCCTATCAGCCTCAGTGGATATAACTGCTACTAGTCCTTTCTTTCTGGTAGAACAAATATTTTCACTCTCAAATAGCACGGTATCGTTGTCTGCCAGTTGCAGGACACCACTATCGATTAGATTCTGAATAAGGTGGCGGAGTGCCAAGCATTCTTTCGTGCTGTGACCTCGAGAATGGGAGTGATACTGACATACTCCATCAGGATTGAACTGTCCTAAACGGGGATTAATTGGAGGTAGATGGGATGTGATTCTTCCTTCATTGATTAGCAACTGAAGTATCTCCTCCATAGGTTGGCCCAGGTATATAAATTCCCTTCTATTGGTAAAATCCCGATTGGCTTTGGCAGTTGCTCTCTTCGTCACTTTGTCCTCCAATGTTTCATATTTCGAGGGTGGCGAGGGAGTATTCATAACCAAGGGAAAGAGACTAGCATGCTCCTGGCTAATTAATTGGTGTGTGACTTGATGCTGATAGGTCACCAGTTCAGTCAATTGCTCAATTTTCTTACACAGAGCTTTAATCTTCCGTTCCATCGTAAACTGGAACTTTGTATAATCCCACTTATCAACACTGTCTTTGATGATCTGAGATGCTTCACAGTTGAAATTGGAACTCTGTCCATTTCTCCAAGTAATCATGTTGACCTCTTCCTCTTTGTGTGGAGGAAGAGGGTTGTCTTGCACGTGAGGTTGATCTGGTTTGGTGACCACAATCTCACTGTTGTCTATCAAATCTTGAATCTTGTTTTTTAAGGCCCAACAATCTTCATTATCATGTCCAGGTGCCCCGACATGATAAGCACATTTCTGAGCAGCATTAAAACCCTTCCCATTAGGGCTGGCTAGTGGAAGAAGATGCGTGATTTTCTTCTGACTTGTCAAAAGAGTAAGAATGTTCTCCCTAGGGGTGTGAACACTCGAGGGTGATTGACTTCTCCACCTTTTGGCATTGGAGGGTTTGAAGATTGTGCTTGAAAAGGAGTGTAATTTCTCCGTTGGATATGCATATTTTGATTGTCTTTCTGACCCTGTAGTATCAGGGAAACATCCTCCTCTCTTTTTTATAGACCCTCCGGGGGTTGTTTCCATAATTTTCGGATTGGATGTGCTCAGCAACAGCTTTAAGAGCGGCTAGGTCTTGAATCTTTCCTGACTTCAATCCCATCTCAGCCATTTCTCCATGTTTGATCAATTTAGAAAATGGTTTACCAATGCCAGTTAAGACTCTTTCATAGAAAGGAACTTCTTGTATGTCGATAAAGGTCATGACCATCTCAAACTCTGTCATAGAAGGAATCACTTGAGCAGCAAGGCGCCTCCACCTTTGAGCATATTTTCTAAAAGACTCATTAGACTGTTTCTTGACCTTGGTAATCTGGTACCTATCAGGAGCCATCTGAGATTAGAAACTGTATTGTGTGAGGAAGGCGTGAGCTAGCTCTTCCTAGCTATGGATCTTTGAGTTGTCTAATCCGGTATACCATGAACAGGCTTCTCCAATCAGACTCTTTTAGAATAGCTGCATTCTGAGCTTCTTGTCCTCTGCATAAGATCCAAGCTCTCCAATAAACACCTTCAAAGGGGTGTAAGGATCTCCTAACCCGTCATACTTTTTGAAGTCAGGAGTTTTGAACTTCTCTGGATAATGAACACCAGGGAATATACAAAGGTCGGCATAGGAGACACTCCCGTGTGCTCCAATTCCTTTGATAGAACAAAGGGTTTTTTCCATTTGAAGAACTTTTTTAATAACCCAATATTTTCAATATAAAATAAATAAGAAATTTTTGCATATAAATTTTTTTATTATTTTTAAGAGAATAAGTGTCAAGTAATGTGCATGTATTTATTTGATAAATAAAATTTATTTATTTCATGAATAATTTCAAATAATTTTATTTTAGAATTTTTAACCATTATAAAATATATTCTTATAATAATTAATTTTATAGTAGAAATGTCTTTATTAATTATTTTCCATGAAAATATGATTTTTGTATTATTTAAATAATATATGAAATGATTATTGGAATTATTATAATTATTATTTTATTATATGAATTTGTTCATAATAATTAAGTTAATGATTTTAACTTAATTATTGATGTTATATATGAAGGATAAATCAGATATGGAATCCAAACCCTAAATTTAGGTATTGATCAAGGATGAGAATAATAATATAATATTAATTATATTTTGATTTTTCAGTGCTATAAATATGTACTGTAAATGTGTAGACTGATAATGGTTGGCCAAATATGGTAAATTATGCCATGACCCTTATATCGTGTTATTAAACCCTAATTGTCGAACTCAGTTATGAGTTCGAGAATGTGTAATAATTGTGTTATATGAATTTTATTGCGTATTATATAATTTCTGTAATTATGAGAAACCTTAATTATTATTTGAAAGCCCTAATTTGTTAAAATTAAAAACCCTAATTACTGTTTTAATAAATTATAATGATAATTAGGAAACCCTAATTATTAATTTGGGAACCCTAATAGTATTAAGGAACCCTAATTTTAAAAACCCTAATTTTCTATTAAAAACCCTACTTTTAAATTAGTGCGTTTAATTAAAATTTTATTATACTTTAATTTTTAATTATCCAAACCCTAGAAATTATTTGGGAAACTTTAAGATGTAAAATCTAGTGATTAAATCCTAGATTCAATAACATTGGACAAGAATACCCTTGAAATCAAAAATAATTACCAAAATACCCTTTTTGTCCCATTATTACATTATTGTTGTCTAAATCTTATCAAATCTTGCAAGCCACCTTAGTCTATAAGCTATGAGCCTACAAGCTACAATATCAGCCATGTGATCAACCAAGTGCATTGCATACATGTTTTATATAGAATTCAAGAGAGAGAAAAAGCCTCATTCAAGCTCATTTTGCACAAATACTAATCCAAGACTTTCTCTATCTAAAACCCACGAGATTACCTTGCTAGATAAGTCATAAATCAAGCCCCACTAACACTAACATCGAATCAGAAGCATAGAAATAATATTTTCTCATAAAAAGGTACAAAACCCTAATTTACAATCTGATCTTGAAGGTCATGTTAGATGTTATGATTTATTGTTAAAACATGTTATTTGTAGTCCATATAGTTGATCTGGGTTGGTATTTGTTAGACCCATAACATCAAAGTGCTCAAAATTATGTTTTTCAAAAATTTGGAAATTATAAAAATCAGGGTCTGACAGTGAATGTCAGTCCCCATAGATTTTGATATGTTATGTGTTTTTAAAGTTTGTACTTGTAGTTTGTTAGGAGATCTTTAATATGAAACTTGAATCAAGGTCATACCATGTACAGATTGAAAGTTATGGCTGGTCAAACATCGTTGACCGACCATGACTTTTAGTTTCTGGAAAACCCAGATCGTGCCCAGAAGGCTCTGACAAGATTTTTATGGGCTCGGATCTGGAAGTGTTTTGATGTTTTGTTATGGTTATGGAATCTAAGTTGTATTTTGGTATATGTACTACATTATTATGCCTTAAAATCTCCTAATCATCAAGTAGAGTGAATATAGTGTCTGGTCAAAGTAGGTAAAACGATCACGTTTTCTGTTTCTGGGTAACCCAGAAAAACAGATGAACGTTATCTATGACAGACTTTGACCGGACGAGATCTTCTTGTTGTGTTGTTGTTTTAGTGATGTTTTGTGATAGACGTGTAGCATTACATGTGGTCTACAGCCTGGAACTTTTAGATCACAAAATCAGTACATGTGTTGCAAGTTATGGGAGGCCAAATTAAGACCCACGATCTGTTCTTCATTTCTAGGTAACCCAGAAATGAAGAACAGCCTCTAACAGCCATTTTGGTGGCTTAGATCTTGCTTGTTATTGATGTTTATGCTTGAGAAATGATCAAACTTCATACCCTGTTAGTTATTCTATAAGGCCCGACGTCTAACACAGCTATAACATGAATAGATTGTCAGATTTAAGGTCAACAAAAGCGTTGACCGGCCATGACTGACAATTCTGGGCAACCCAGAATTACTCTGAGAGTTACTTTGTGATTTTATATCTTGCAGAGATGTAGTTGTTTGACCCAGTTTATTGTTGGTTCTTGTAGTACTACAAGATCAAAGCTCTAGAACACCCAGAAACATAATAGGCACCGAATTACGCTTGGTCAAAGTAGCTTACTCGAACACTAAGTATGAACACCTGGGTTTCTCAAGAACACCTAAGGCGACAGATTCTGTCGCCAAAGGGCTTTAGCGACAGACATAATAAAATTAATTAATTTAATTTCTAAAAATCCTTTAAAAATAGTAAATAAATTTCGAAAATTACAAAAATAGTTTTAAAATCTATTTTAAGTTATAAAAATTAACTTTTGATAATTTGACATATTTTTCATAAATATTAATATTTATTTAGAAATTATTGAAATTTAAATTATTTAATAAATGCATTAAATAAATTAATTAAAAATAATTTTATTGTATTAAAAATCATTTTAAGTAAATAATAAGGTATTTAATAGTATTTTAAGTTATAAAACATAACTTTTAATATTTTAAGATAAGTTTCATTAATTATTAAATATTAATGATATTAGATTTATTTAGTAATTATATTAAATAAATTAATTAAAAATGATTTTATTATTATAAAAATCATTTTAAATGAAAATAAATAGTTTAAAAATATTTTAAGTTATAAAATATAACTTTTGATATTTAAAAGTAAATTTCATTAATAATTAAATATTAATGATATTAAGTTTATTTAATAATTATATTAAATAAATAGTATAAAAATAGTTTTATTGAATTAAAAATCATTTAAAAAGGAAATAAATGAATTAAAAATATTTTAAGTTATAATCAATTACTTTTAATATTTTGATAAATAATAAATTAATATTTTAATATTAATGGTAATTATTTAAAAATAATTTTTAATGTTTTAAAAATCATTTAAGGGTAATCTTAATACTTTAAAAATATTTTGAGTTATTATAAATAACTTTAATATTTTGGCAATGGTTTCATTAATAGTTTAATATTCATTAAATATTAATGATAATAGAATTAATGAATATTTAAATCATTTAATAATGATTTCTGATGTTTGAAAACTCATGATAAATTATAATAAATGTTTAAAAATTAGTATAAGTCATTTTAAAAATAATATGACTGATATTTTCAGTTATTGAACTACAGGATAGAGTTTTAGACTCGATAATTACCCGATAAAGCCGTCAGTACACCGAAATATTTCAGAAATTGATCTGAACTTAGATAATTTGACTTGATAAGTGTTTATTTGTGATTCAATGGTTGTTAAACATATGTGACAATGTGATTAGATAATGTGCTGACTGCAATAAGCAGTGCTATGTGTTACGATATATTATTCTAATCGAACGAATGATATTATTACTGATAGGTTGCTGTATAAAAGATTAATCTAAGTTGCGTTATTGTAAGTAGCAGCTCAAGCAAGTATCTGAACTATCCTTTACATTGTGCAAGTATCCTACCTTTGCATTTCTTTTATGCCATGGGCATGAGTAAGAATATTTAAGAATTATATTATTACTGTACAGATTATTACCCTATACTGTATACCCTCATTGCTTATCAACATGTTAGTATATGGTAATTCAGATATATATTTTGTTCGTTAAATTCAATAAATGGTTATACAAGTGTCCCCACTTGGATAATCATTGTATTTAATCACATGTTGATAAACCTTTGTCAATTACCCGTATATACATATGTTGAATTATAGATTATTGTTTAACAAGACAAAACCTTTGATTTGGAACCAAGACAAGTATGAACATCCTGGAAACGGGAAAACTTTTTATGCACCCAAGGTAGACAGAGTGAACGATACTATCGTTCTGGCATGTAGTATTGATCAATACAGGGCATAACGGGCTGATCACCCCCGTGCCCGTAAGTTTTGACGGTTTGCAGATGAATTTCTGCTAAACCTATTCAAAAATTAAAAACAATGTTCATAGTATGTCACCTAAACCCCAATTATAGTCATTACGTATTTTCAAAAATTTGATAGAGAGTTGTTATGTTATTATTATTGGTTCAGATTACTTCACAACTATTGACTTGTTGTAGAAGAGTAGTACAAAGAAAATATTTAACCCTTTCAGCTAATATTTATAATTGTTATTACTTGCTGGCCACTTAAATGCTCACTCTTGCTTAAATTAAATGTTTTCAGTTAAGTATGATCAACCAGAAGGCTCAGGGAAGAACAAGGGGAAATGAAAGTTGTTCGAATGAGATTTCTAATATGTTGTGTAATAATTATTGTTTATTAAGACAATGTTACTTATTACCTATGATGTAATGAATGTTTAAAGGTCTCGTACCTGGGAGTAAACTTTGATGCATATGTAAATTAAGTTTGAATTTTATATTATTGTTATTATTATTAGTATTATTCAGCTTATAGAAATGGTATCGTGAAGCACCGAGTTCGGGCTTCAAGTACCCGAATTTGTGGGCGTCACAGGTTGGTATCAAAGCGTTAGGGTTAGAAATCTTAGGGAGGGGAATCGACCTTAGGCTATAACCTTAGGACAGAGAGAAATGTTGAAAATACAAATAACTCATATAGAGTTTAAAAAGGAGATGAATTAAATAAATTCATCGTTAAACAAAATAAAAGATAACTCTTATAAAAATATTGTTTGTTATGTGTATATACTATATGCTAATCAGGATAATTTATGTGTGTAGATGTCTGGTGGAAAAGGCTTGTTATATGCTTATAGCATGAAGGAGGATCAAATCCATACACCCGAGCTAATATCGAAGCCAATAGCTGAAATAGAGGCTCACAATGAAACCAACTCGGATGAGGTGGTTATTTTGGAAAACGTAGTACCAGACCCGGAGATGGTGGAGCTGGAAAATCGTGATATAGACACTAAAGTTGAAGTTGATCAAGCATCAATGGAGGTGCAAGATTTGAGGAACAAGGTTTCTTCTCTGGAAAAGTTGTGGGAAATAGAAAAGCTGCTAAATAGTCAACTGCGTTAGGCGTTAATAGAAACAATGGAAGAACAAGATAAGCTTAAAATCCAAAATTATCATATGGGAGCCTTAAGCAACACATCGCGTGCAGCTCCGAGTAAGAAGGGAAAAAGAAAGATAGAAGACCATGACATAGGAAAACCCGATAAGAAGAAAGGGAAAAGAAAGAGAAAAGATCATGATTTAGAAAATAAGTAGGATTAGTAGTTCATTATGTATGTTTGATAAGATACATGTGTAATGTAATGTTCCCAACTTTTGTATTAGTCAAGGTTGTAAATCCCAACTTTTGTAGTCACAAAAGGATAGCTGATGTTTAAAGCATTGTGTGTTATGCTATGTAAAATATTCGTTGAATGAATATGAATCTAAGTTTGACTGATGAAACAAGTTTAAAATATTAAACTTATGTGATACGGTTTAGAATGTAAGTTAAATTTGTGATTTTATTTTATCAGACAATGCCGCCAAGACGTCGAACTTTAAATTAAAGGGCAAAAGAATCTGTCAACAACGCTGAGGGAGAACAGCAAGACCCGATGCAGAACTTCACAAATATGATAGCACAAGCTATGCAGCAGGGAATACCAGCTGCAGGGAACCAGCCAGACAATCGCTTGGCAAAATTTAAAGACTTCAAAGTAGTAGGACCACCAGAATTCAAAGGATCAGCTGACCCTATAGAAGCCCAGACATGGATTAACGATATAGAAAAGGCGTTCGTAATTGCTAGGGTAGATGAGGGGCAAAAGACCTCTTTTGCCACTTATATGATGAAGGGGGAGGCTAACTTTTGGTGGGAGGGAAATCAAACGAGGGCAGGAGAAGGAGTAGTGACTTGGGCTAGGTTTAAAACTTTGGTTTTCGAAAACTATCTCTCAGCTAACATGCAGGCTAGGATGGAGGTAAAATTTCTAGAATTAAAGTAAGAGAACATGACTGTTGCGGAGTATGCCGCAAAGTTTAATGAGTTGGCTATGTTTGCTCCGCATCAAGTTGATACGGAGGCTAGGAAGGCAAGAAGGTTTGAGTTGGGCTTAAAACCCTGGCTCTACAACAAGGTGACAGTGTTGCAGATCAATACTTTTGCAGCACTCATGGAAAAGGCTATCATAGCTGAGGAGGGGAGTGAGGCCATGAGCCTCTACAACAAGGAGAAGAGGAACCAAAGCAAGGCCGGAGGAGCTGTGAAGGTGGAAGGTAATAGTGGAAATAGGGGTGAGAAAAGAAAGGGAAATTTTTCTGGGAATGTTCTGGTGAAGCAGGAAGGTGTGAAGAAACAGACGGTGCATTGTAAGAATTGCGGGAAGAATCACTCTTGTGAGTGTCTGAAGGGTAAGTTTGTATGTTATAAGTGCGGTCAAGAGGGCCATATCTCTCCCAACTGCCCCAACCCAAGGATGAATAATGAGTATTTTCTATGTGGATCGACTGAACATAAGGTGAAGGATTGTCCAAAGAGGAAAATGGAGGCAGGGAGTGTAACCACGGGAAAAGGCAGTGGGACTCTGGCAATCACAGGACCGACTTCAGCCAACAAACCAACCGCACGAGTCTTCAATATGACGGTCCAAGATACTGTGGCAGCTGGGAATGGAACTCCAGGTATTATTCAAATAACTTTTATTTTCGTGTATATATATTTGATTTTCCTATATATAGCAAATTATTTTATAAAGAAATTTTGAGGGAGGAATTTGAGTTCTTTTAGAAATCAAACTTCCGTTTAAGGAGACAAACAAGCTTTATGTTGAATGATTAAAGAGTTGTTCGATCAATTATGATCAAGATCTATTTGCAATGATTGCGTATTCTATATACCCTTGTTTGTATGAGTTTTAAAACGGTGATTCCGGGGACGGAATCCTTGTAAGGGAGGGTGAATGTAATAACCCAATATTTTCAATATAAAATAAATAAGAAATTTTTGCATATAAATTTTTTTTAAGAGAATAAGTGTCAAGTAATGTGCATGTATTTATGTGATAAATAAAATTTATTTATTTCATGAATAATTTCAAATAATTTTATTTTAGAATTTTTGACCATTATAAAATATATTCTTATAATAATTAATTTTATAGTAGAAATGTCTATTAATTATTTTTCATGAAAATATGATATTTGTATTATTTAAATAATATATGAAATGATTATTGGAATTATTATAATTATTATTTTATTATATGAATTTGTTCAGAATAATTAAGTTAATGATTTTAACTTAATTATTGATGTTATATATGAAGGATAAATCAGATATGGAATCCAAACCCTAAATTTAGGTATTGATCAAGGGATGAGAATAATAATATAATATTAATTATATTTTGATTTTTCAGTGCTATAAATATGTACTGTAAATGTGTAGACTGATAATGGTTGGCCAAATATGGTAAATTATGTCATAACCCTTATATTGTGTTATTAAACCCTAATTGTCGAACTCAGTTATGAGTTCGAGAATGTGTAATAATTGTGTTATATGAATTTTATTGCGTATTATATAATTTCTATAATTAGGAGAAACCCTAATTATTATTTTAAATTAGTGTGTTTAATTAAAATTTTATTATACTTTAATTTTTAATTGTCCAGACCCTAGAAATTATTTGGGAAACTTTAAGATGTAAAATCTAGTGATTAAATCCTAGATTCAAGCACCTTGGACAAGAATACCCTTGAAATTATGCAAAATTACTAAAATACCCTTTTGTCCCATTACTTGAATTATTGCTAGCAAATCTTATCCAAGATATGGCTAGCCACCCTACCATAGACCTGCCTATGAGCTAGATTAACATCACATGATCAGCCACCACATACATGCCATATATGATTTCTAGATTTAAGAGAGAGAAAATGTTCATTTTTGGCCTAAATTGTTCACAAACACTTAGTCATACTCTCTCAAGACCAAACCTCTGAAATTCCTTTGCTAGATCAGTCCCCAATCAAGCCCCACGAACACCAACATCAAATCAGAAACATAGAAGTTAGAATTTGATCCTAAGGAGGTAAAACCTAATTTAGAAATCTGACTTTTGATCTTGTGTTAGATGTTATGATTTATTGTTAAAACATGTTATTTGTAGTCCATATAGTTGATCTGGGTTGGTATTTGTTAGACCCATAACATCAAAGTGCTCAAAATTATGTTTTTCAAAAATTTGGAAATTATAAAAATCAGGGTCTGACAGTGAATGTCAGTCCCCATAGATTTTGATATGTTATGTGTTTTTGTATTTTTAAAGTTTTTACTTATAGTTTGTTAGGAGATCTTTCATATGAAACTTGAATCAAGGTCATAACATGTACAGATTGAAAGTTATGGCTGGTCAAACATCGTTGACCGACCATGACTTTCAGTTTCTAGAAAACCCAGATCGTGCCAGAAGGCTCTGACAAGATTTTTATGGGCTCGGATCTGGAAGTGTTTTGATGTTTTGTTATGGTTATGGAATCTAAGTTTTATTTTGGTATATGTACTACATTATTATGCCTTAAAATCTTCTAATCATCAAGCAGAGTGAATATAGTGTCTGGTCAAAGTAGGTAAAACGATCACGTTTTCTGTTTCTGGGTAACCCAGAAAAACAGATGAACGTTATCTATGACAAACTTTGATCGGACGAGATCTTCTTGTTGTGTTGTTGTTTTAGTGATGTTTTGTGATAGACGTGTAGCATTACATGTGGTCTAAAACCTGGAACTTTTAGATCACAAAATCAGTACATGTGTTGCAAGTTATGGGAGGCCAAATTAAGACCCCACGATCTGTTCTTCATTTTTGGGTAACCCAGAAATGAAGAACAGCCTCTGACAACCATTTTGGTGGCTTAGATCTTGCTTGTTATTGATGTTTATGCTTGAGAAATGATCAAACTTCATGCCCTGTTAGTTATTCTATAAGGCCTGACGTCTAACACAGCTATAACATGAACAGATTGTCAGATTTAAGGTCAACAAAAGCGTTGACGGGCCATGACTGACAATTCTGGGCAACCCAGAATTGCTCTGACAGTTACTTTGCGATTTTATATCTTGCAGAGATGTAGTTGTTTGACCCAGTTTATTATTGGTTCTTGTAGTACTACATTAGTACTACAAGATCAAAGCTCTAGAACACCCAGAAACATAATAGGCACCGAATTACGCTTGGCCAAAGTAGCTCACTCGAACACTGAGTATGAACACCTGGGTTTCTCAAGAACACCAAAGGTGACAGATTCTGTCGCCAAAGGGCTTTAGCGACAGACATAATAAAATTAATTAATTTAATTTCTAAAAATCCTTGAAAAATAGTAAATAAATTTCGAAAATTACAAAAATAGTTTTAAAAATTATTTTAAGTTATAAAAATTAACTTTTGGTAATTTGGCATATTTTTCATAAATATTAATATTTATTTAGAAATTATTGGGATTTAAATTACTTAATAAATGAATTAAATTAATTAATTAAAAATAATTTTATTGTATTAAAAATCATTTTAAGTAAATAATAAGGTATTTAATAATATTTTAAGTTATAAAACATAACTTTTAATATTTTAAGATAAGTTTCATTAATTATTAAATATTAATGATATTAGATTTATTTAGTAATTATATTAAATAAATTAATTAAAAATGATTTTAATATTATAAAAATCATTTTAAATGAAAATAAATAGTTTAAAAATATTTTAAGTAATAAAATATAACTTTTGATATTTAAAGGTAAATTTCATTAATAATTAAATATTAATGATATTAAGTTTATTTAATAATTATATTAAATAAATAGTTTAAAAATGGTTTTATTGAATTAAAAATTATTTAAAAAGGAAATAAATGAATTAAAAATATTTTAAGTTATAATCAATGACTTTTAATATTTTGATAAATAATAAATTAATATTTAATATTAATGGTAATTATTTAAAAATAATTTTAATTGTTTTAAAAATCATTTAAGGGTAATCTTAATATTTTAAAAATATTTTGAGTTATTATAAATAACTTTAATATTTGACAATGGTGTCATTAATAGTTTAATATTAATTAAATATTAATGATAATAGAATTAATGAATATTTAAATCATTCAATAATGTTTCTGATATTTAAAAATTCATGATAAATTATAATAAATGTTTACAAATTATTATAAGTCATTTTAAAAATAATATGACTGATATTTTCAGTTATTGAACTACAAGATAGAGTTTTAGACTCGATAATTACCCGATAAAGTCGTCGGTACACCGAAATATTTCAGAAATTAATCTGAACTTAGATAATTTGACTTGATAAGTGTTTATTTGTGATTCAACGGTTGTTAAACATATGTGACAATGTGATTAGATAATGTGCTGACTATAATAAGCAGTGCTATGTGTTACGATATATTATTCTAATTGAACGAATGATATTATTAATGATAGGTCGCTGTATAAAAGATTAATCTAAGTTGCGTTATTGTAAGCAGCAGCTCAGGCAAGTATCTGAACTATCCTTTACATTGTGCAAGTATCTTACCTTTGCATTTCCTTTATGCAATGGGCATGAGTAAGAATGTTTAAGAATTATATTATTACGGTACTGATTATTAACCCTGTACTATATACACTCATTGCTTATCAACATGTTAGTATATTGTAATTCAGATATATATTCTGTTCGTTAATTTTGATAAATAGTTATACAAGTGTCCCCACTTGGATAATCATTGTATTTAATCACATGTTGATACACCTTTGTCAATTACCCGTATATATAGATATGTTGAATTATAGATTATTGTTGAACAAGATAAAACCTATGTTTTGGAACCAAGACAAGTATGAAACATCCCGGAAATGGGAAAACTTTTTATTCACCCAAGGTGGACACAGTGAACGATACTATCACTCTGGCATGTAGTATTGATCAATACAGGGCATAACGGGCTGATCACCCACGTGCCCGTAAGTTATGACGGTTTGCAGATGAATTTCTGCTAAACCTAATCGAAAATTGAAAATAATATTCATAGAATGTCACCTAAACCCTAATTATAGTCATTACGTAGTTTCAAAAATTTGATAGAGAGTTGTTATGTTATTATTATCTATTCAGATTACTTCACAACTATTGAGTTGTTGTAGAAGAGTAGTACAAAGAAAACATTTAACCCTTTCAGCTAATATTTATAATTGTTATTACTTGCTGGGCACTCAAATGCTCACTCTTGCTTAAATTAAATTTTTTCAGTTAAGTATGATCAACCAGAAGGCTCAGGGAAGAACAAGGGAAAAGGAAAGCTGTTTGAATGAGATTTCTAATATGTTGTGTAATAATTATAGTTTATTAAGACAATATTACTTATTATCTATGATGTAATGAATGTTTAAAGGTCTCGTACCTCGGAGTAAACTTTGATGCATATGTAAATTAAGTTTAAATTTTACATTATTGTTATTATTATTAGTATTATTCAGCTTATAGAAATGGTATCATGAAGCACCGAGTTCGAGTTTCAAGTACCCAAATTTGGGGGCGTCACAACTTTCTTTCTGATGTCACCGGTGTCTGGATCTCCTGTGAGATGGGCGGCATCAGAACCTTGAGTTCCTCCTTGTGTAGAGAATATTCAGCATGTACGGGTATCTTCGTACCCTGAATAGATTGATGTAGTTCTTTAAGCAGAACAACCAAATCTGTAATTTGTTTACTTAATCTATCAAATTCTTCGTGAGAAACTAGGTTAGACTGGTCAGATGAAGACATAATTAGCTGTAGGCCTGTGGCCTTTTAGGACTTGGACCAAGTAATGGGTCTGAATGCTTCCCTGCGACAAAACTTGCATAGTTTAGTTTTAGGGATTGTGTAAATGTTTACATGCTATGTGATGTGTCCATTTTTAGGACTTATGATCCTGTAAAACGGATGTTAGCTGTTCATAATACAGGATAGCATGTTAATTTAAATATGTATATGCACATATTTCTTCATATTTCTCATTAAATGGAGATGAATGTGGAATGTAAATTACAAGTAATTAACTTTACGAGTAATTTGAAATGAGAAAGCATGAAGAGACTTTCCTCCGCGTTTGGTTTATCAGAGGCTGGCCTATCTTAGGTTACTCTCGCAACTTTTTGGCATGAAGGTTCCCAAATCATCGCAATTTACTCAACGGGAAGTTAATCCGGTCGTTCAACTGGAGCAAATTTGGGTGGTGCCTTTCTTGAGCCTCGTTGGAATTAGTCTTCCTACGAGTCCAGTACTCAAACACCGACAAGATAGGCTCCTGGTGGAGGAACCACACAGCATACATTCACATACAATGTGTCTCACCGTTTATGAAAATGATGACATTTATGAAGCACTAATATCACAGATAGATATATTGCAGTGCAGTAAAAAAATGCATTCGTACACATTCATCATAAATGTAAATGCAACATCCACACACAAGCATATAACAGTTTTGAAAAGATTGTAATAGCAGCTTAAGTTCTCTTACTGGTGTCCCCGACAGAGTCGCCACCTGTCGACGTCGGGAATTTTATTGGTCCCTTTTCGTTCCCTATTTTTTTGTGTTCTCATATTAGGTGAGATTTGTTTGAAAAAACAAGTGAAAATGGTTTGACATGTATAATGTCGACGATAGACTGTTAAGAGTCGCCAGTTAGTTTTTTATATGGTTGTACCAATACAACCGAGAAAAGGTTTGCATATTGACCCAGTGATGTGACACTGCTAAACGGGTCGGTGAAATTGAGATTCATTAGGGTCCGGGGATTTGCTTATGCGGAGAGAAGGTGTTAGGCACCCCCCAATATCCGTGTTGCCACGGTGACCGCCACTTTTCAAGAAACTGTTATATGAATGTATGTGTGTGTGTGTGGATCAATGTGCTGTTATTTGGAAATAGTGCTATACATAGGTTTGAATTTGTATAAAAATTTAGTTTTAACAAGATATAGCAATGATGTTTTATAAAAAGAGGTTTTTCAAACCTTTTCCTCAATAGTAATTGAGGCCTTTGATACTTCCATTTTATTACATGTTCAGCTTGATTGCTTTTATTTTCGAGATGTGAAGCATCTACGAGAAAATAATGTATAAAGTAGTGCCAAACTCCTCATGGGTATGGAAACCATCGGAGGAAATCCGAACATCGGGAATAAATTTATAAGCTACTTACAGTTGAAAAGGTCCATCATAGGAACCGAATCTAGATTCAGTGAAATGAATCTGTGATCACATGATTCCTAGGCTCACATGATGCCGCAATTGATATAAACGCAGTAAGTAGGTTTATATATAAAAGATGTAAATATATATATATACAGACATGATCGACCACCACGAAGAACCTCCATGGGGGATCGAAAATGCAAATAAAGCTGTAAAAGCGATCAACCGCCATGGAGGAAACTCCAGGCGGGACGAAATGTACAGAATGTTGTAAAGACGGTCAACCGCCACGAAGTAAACTCCAAGCAGGACGAAATGTAAATATATATATATATATATATATATATATATATATATATATATATATATATATATATATATACAAAAGCATTTAAATGCACCAAACATAAGTCTAGGCTCATCAAACAGAGTTTGACACAGTTTATATATATATAAGTATATATATATACGAAAGCCATTAAACGCTCCAGACATAAGTCTAGGCTCAAATGAAACCACGGACTGAAATAGAGTTTGTATATATATATATATATATATATATATATACAAACTGAAATGAAACCACAGACCGAAGTTTGGGCCTACACACGCAACACGACTCTCAACGTAAAGAATATTGTGTGCAAAGATGAAGAGAAAAACTTTAAAATGTATATGAAGGCTTACAATGGGCTGCCAAAGAAGACTTCAATAACTTGAAATGGATTAACACTCGGCTCCCGCCGGTAAAAAGTAGCTATATATGAGCTTACAAGTGATTAAAATAAGAAAGCACTAAGTTTAGAGTGTGTACAGAGCAAATTAGACAGGGCTTTCTCGCCTTTTCTCTTTTCAAAATGGTCACCCCAAGCCCTCTATTTATAGAGGGGAGAGCCGCAGGTGTACATGCGGCTGCTCAGGGTGCCCCGGGCTTCGCGGGTCCTACCGTCTCGAAGTACATGCACGCGTGCAATGTGATGTACGTTCAAACTTTTAAAAGTGCAATTCGGGCATCCGACTGAGGTATGTAAGACCTATTTCAGACCGCCGTTGTCGAGAGTTACGCAATGACATGCGATTAGAGGTTGTATGAAGTCAGGAAGATGGGACGATGCCCTCTGGTCTTCAAGCTTCAAATTCTATCTGTTACCCTGCGTAATAGTCACTCGGGATTGGTTTTCCTTGGTTCTTATGGGAAATTACTGTGTAGAAATATATGTCTAAAATGTTGAGACGTGATGTGGCGTCAAGGTGGTAAGATGACAACTTTTGCCCCTCACTGGGGTTATCTCTAGTTTGGGCTGATAAAGCTGATGTTGCTCAGGGTTATCTCTGAGATTGGACTGTTGCAAGTGTTGAAGGTCCTCAGTGTCATCTCTGAGGTGTGCCTATCTTTCTGGTGTTATTCCCAGGTCTTGTACTGAGTGCCTCGGTGTAAGCGCCAAGTGTTCTGAAGCTGATTGCATGCATTTAAAATAAGCATTTCCAGAGTTATCTCTGAAACTGTAACTGCCTTCCTTGGGGTTATCTCCAAGGTTGGAATCTGCTATTCCTAGTCTTGGGACTGAGACTGAATATCTTGGGCTTATCTCTGGGATAAATCGGTCTTCTCCATTAGAATTTCTGGTATTGGAACTGCAGGCCACAGGGTTATCGCTGTGGTTGGAACTGTTACTCCCGGTGTGTGTTCCGGGGTTGAAACTGAGCTTCCGGTAGTATCCGAAATGGATATGAGCTATCTTTCAGGGTAATGTCTGAAAGATGAATCTGCCCTCCTGTAATTGTCAGTAACAGGTGTGCAAAAAATTTTGATTGTTTACACTCCTTCCTTAACAACAGATGCTGGTGCTGACGTCTTTTCATCATTATTGAATCTCCTCTTCTTGAAATTTCCACTTCTATTATCTTGGTCATGATTACCACCGGAGTGATTACCATTTCTGGCATGTTGATTCCCTCTACGTTTGTTGTCACTTCTTCTATGACTGCTACCACTGGTATTATCGACTTGCCGGCTGCTCTCTCTTGGTTGGGTTGACTCATTATCATGCTCCAATAACTGAGCCCTATTTACAACATCTGAATATAAACACAGTTTGTGAGAAATTAGGTATTGACGTATCTCGGGTTTCTAACCACTTAGAAACATCTGCGTCATTCTCTCCTCATTATCAACCAAGTGGGGCGCAAACCATGATAACTCAGCAAACTTAGCTTCGTACTGTGACACGGTCATATTATTTTGCTCTAGCTTGATGAACTCCACCTCTTTCATGTGACAAATACTTTTGGGAAAGTACTTGTCGTTGAACAGCTCTTGGAACTTCTCCCAAGACATTTTGAGTGCGTTAGGCTGAGTACGCTTTACTGATTCCCACCTGTAATCTGCCTCTCCTCTCAACATGAAGGTGGCAAAGGGAACCTTTTGCTCCTGAGAGCATCCCAAGATTTCGAATATCTTGGTGATCTGTTTTATCCACATCTCCGCCTTAAGTGGTTCTGGCTTTCCCCAAAACTCCGATGGTACCTGTAACAACCCAATATTTTCTATAAAAATTAAATCATAAATTTTGCGTATAAATTTTTTTTTTTTATTTAAGGATGAGGATTTGTACGAATAATGTGTGTATGTAATTATGTAATAGATAAAAATATATTTATTACATGAATGTTTACAAATAATTTTTATTTTAGAATTATTGATTATTATAAAGTTTATTCTTTTAATAATTAATTTTATAGTGAAAATAGTTTTATTAATTATTTTCCATGAAAACATGATTATATATTATTTAAATAATATATGAAATGATTTTTAGAATTATTATAGTAATTATTTATTTTATTATATGAATTTATGCAAGATTAATTAAGTTAATTATTTTAACTTAATTAATAATGTTATGTATGAAGAATAAATCAGATATGGAATCCAAACTCTAATTTTGGATTTTGATCAAGGAATGAGAATAAAAATATTATATTAATTATATTTTGATTTTTCAGTGCTATACTTACGTACGGTATGCGTGTATAGAAAATAGTTGGTCAATTATGGTGTTTAATGTCAAAACCCTAGTATTAATTTATTTCACCCTATTTTGAAGTTCAGATGGGAGATTCAAGACTGTGTTATGCGAATTATGTGTGTATTATATAATTCTATGATTAATTAGGTAAACCCTAATTAATAGTTAGAAATATTAAATTTCTAGAAATCCTAATAATTATATTAGAAACCATAATATTTAAATTATAATTAAACCCTAGTTCAAGTAGTTAAACCTTAATTCAAGAGTCGAATGCAAGCTTAAGACTGTTATGTAATCATTTTAATGTGTGTAATGACCGGTATTAAAGATATTAACCCTAATTAGGGAGAATCTTAATTATTTTCAAAACCCTAATTTTTTTAAAAGGTATAAATCCGTATTATTTTTATATAAATTATAAACCCTAAATTTGTTAATTGTGAACCCTATTTGCTAATTAAGCAAGTTTAATGCTAATTAGTGCACTTTAAACCCTAATATTCATGTATGATGTAATTAGTAAGCATAATCTAATTAGGGATTTCTAAATTGTATTATTGGAAACTAATTTTCATTTTTGGAAGCTAAATTGTTATTTATTTTTTCAACTAATGGAAATTCTAGAAATTAAATGGGAAATGAGAAATGACTATTTTACCCTTATGTCACATTCTTTAATTGGTGGAGTGCAAATCTTGCCAAGATAAATGGTTGGTGACTAACCCTAGCTCTAGCCCTAGCCATGTGTCCAAAATCAGCCAACTTGCTAGCAAATACATTGAATCATATCTATTATATAAATTAAAATGAGAGAGAAAGGTTTAATTTATTTTCCATTCTTGCACAACCTATTCTCTCACTAGAAATTCGAGATTTAGAAGGAGAGGGAGAGGGAAGATGAACCATGATCAGTTAATAGCAAGTCAAGAACAAGATCAAAGATCAGAAATCAAAAATCAAAAATCAAGTTAGAAAGAGGTATAAACTCTAAATTTCGAAATCTCATGATTTGTTGTTAGATGTTGTAATGGATTGGTTAGATATGTGTAATATGGTGTCTATAAGTGATCTGGGTTGATAGATCATGGATCTATAACACTTAGATGCACGAATCAAGCATTTTTAGAAATCTGGAAAAAGTTTAAAAATGAAGTCTGACAATGAATGTCAGGCCTTATATCTCTGTGATCTTTAGTTATTTTTGTGATTTGAAAGTTTGAAGTTGTAGTCTGTAATGTTATGAGTAATATGCAAGTGGGTTCATGATCATTGAATGCGTAAATTAGAAGTTATTCACGGTCAAAGTTCGTTGACCGAACACGAATTTAGTTTTCTGGATAACCCAGAAAACTGAAGAACGTGTTCGGGCACTGACTTTGACTGGCTTTGTTTTTGTTTATGTAAAGTTGTTTGGATCAATATTTGTATCTACATTATAGTATGTCATGAGTTCTACAAGTTCATAGTACTTTCGAACCTTAACAATTAACAGATCAATTGTGGTAATCGGTCAAAAGTCATTGACCGTTAAGTCTTAGTGCCTGGGTAACCCAGAAGTGTTGAGGCAGTGGTCTGACACGTACTTTAGAGACTTAGATCTTGTAATGTAATGATATCTGGACACTATAAATGACCAATAAAGATACCCTGGTAGTTAGCCTACAAGACCCGACGTCTAGAACACCTGTGACATAAACCGATTAACCGGAATAAGGCCACCAAGGTCGTTGACCGGTATTGACCAAATTTTTGTAGGCAGCCCAGAACTTGATGAACAGACCTGACAATAGTTTTAACGGCTTAGATCTTGCATTTGAGTTGTTGTATGACCAAAATAATTGCGAATAATTGTAGTTCTACATTTATACTACACGACCAATGCTTGAGACCGATCAGATCATGCAGGAACAAGGAATTATAAGTGGTCAAAGTTGACCCCTCGGGCACGAAGCTGTCAGTGTTCTTGAGCTTAAGAACACCAACAGCGACGCCAAGTGTCGCTAAAGGCCTATAGCGACGGTTTTCTTTATTTTTATTTTCTGAATTTCCAAAAAATCATTAAAAATAGAAAATAAATTCTAAAAATTACAAAAATAGTTTTAAAAATTATTTTAAATTCCAAAAATTAGTTTTTAATTATTTTGAATATATTTCATAAATATTTAATATTTTTGGAATACTAAAAGTATTTAATTTATTTAATTATAATATTAAATAAATTATTTAAAAATAATTTTATTACATGAAAAATCATTTAAAATTATATTATGGTATAAAAAAATAATTTAAGTTATTTTTGATAACTTTCAATATTTTGTGATGAAATTTCATTAATTAATTAATATTAATGGTAATTAAGTTATTTAATAAATGTATTAAATAAATTATGAAAAATAGATTTAATGATTTAAAAATTATATAAAAATTATATGATGGTTACAAAAATATTTTAAGTTATAAAATATAACTTTTGATATTTTGTCATGAAAAATATTAATATTTTAATATTAATGACATTAGATTTATTTAATACTCATATTAAATAAATTAGTTTAAAAATGATTTTTATATTAGAAAAATTATTTTAAATGAAAATAAAGTGTTTAAAGATATTTTAAGTTATAAAATATAACTTTTAATATTTAAAGGATAATTTCATTAATAAATGATATTAATTTAATATTAAATGATATTAGATTTATTTAATAATTATATTAAATAAATATTTTTAAAATGGTTTTATTGATTTAAAAATCATTTAAAAATGATATAAATGAATTAAAAATATTTTAAGTTGTAATTAATGACTTTTAATATTTTAATAAATAGTTCATTAATACTTTAATATTAATGATAATTATTTAAAAATAATTTTTAATTCTTTTAAAAATCATTTAAGTGTAATATTAATACTTTAAAAGTATTTTAAGTTATTATAAATAACTTTAACATTTTGGCAATGGTTTCATTAATAGTTTAATATTAATTAAATATTGATGATAATAGAATTGTGTAATATTTAAATCATTTAATAATGATTCTGAGGTTTGAAAATTCATGATAAATTATAATAAATGTTTAAAAATTATTATAAGTCATTTAAAAATAATATGACTGATACGTACGGATATTGAGTTACAGGATAGAGTCTTAGACTCGATAATTACCCAATAAAGCCGTCGGTACACCGACATATTTCAGAAATTGATCTGGACTTAGATAATTTATTGAGATATGTGGTTATTTGTGATTCAATGATTATTAAACATATGTGCCAATGTGTTTAGGGTATATGCTGACTACAATAAGCAGTGTTATGTGTTATAGTATGTTATTCTAATCGAACGAACGATCTTATTAATGATAGGTCGTGAGATAAGCGATAAATCTAAATTACAAACTGTAAGCAGCGCTTCAGGCAAGTATCTAACCTTTGCATTTTCTTTATGCAATGGACATGAGTAAGAATGTTTCTAAATTATATTATTACTGTACAGATTATGAACCTTATATTATATAAGCTCATTGATTATCAACATGTTAGTATATGATAATTCAGATATATATATATATATATATATATATATATATATATATATATATATATATATCTGTTCGTTAATTTTTAGAAATTGTTAAGCAAGTGTCCCCACTTGGATAATTATTGTATTTCATCACATGTTGATATACCTTTGTCAATTACCCGTATACATATATGTTGAATTATAGATTATTGTTGAACAAGATAAAACCTTTGATTTAGAACCCAGACAAGTATGAACATCCCCACACGGGAAAACTTTTATGCACCCAAGGTGGACAGAGTGAACGATCTTATCGTTCTTGTAATGTAGTATTGATTAATACAGGGCCCATGGGAAGTACAACCTAACGCCCGTAAGTTATGACGGTTTACAGATGAATTTCTATTTAACATTTTTGAAAATAAAAATAATGTTCATGGCATGTCACCATAACCCCAGTTATAGTCAATATGTAGTTTCAAAAATTTGAAAGAGAGTTGTTATGTTATTATTATCGGTTCAGAATACTTCACAACTATTGACTTGTTGTAGAAGAATAGTACAAGGAAAATATTTAAATTCTTTCATATTATATATATATATATATATATATATATATATATATGCTATTACTTGATGGGCACTCAAATGCTCATCCTTGCTTAATTTAAATGTTTTCAGCTAAGTGTGAATGATAAGAGAGCTCTTCTAAGAACAAGGGAAAGGAAAAAGGTTGCTGAATGAATGAATGAACGTTATCTTATGTAATAGTTTAATACTATTAAGACAAGTATGATATATATTATCTATTATGGTTTGTAATGAATGTTTAAAGGTTACGTACTTGGGATTAAACTCTGATAAATGTAAGTTAAGTTTGATATTTATATTATTGTTATTATTATTAGTATTATTCCGCTCATAGAAATGGTATCGTGATGAACCGAGTTCGGGTTTCAAGTACCTGAGTTTAGGTTCTTCACAGTACCAGCTCCTTGAAATGCTTAGCGGTGACCACCTGTGAGTTGCCAGTGTTTCCACCTGCATTTTGAACACGATCCGCTCTCACCTGATGTTGCATGAATTGCATAAAGCCTCTGAACATCCCATCGTTCATCATTGGATCGATGTTGTTATTTATCTGAGGATTATTGTCTTCATGTTGCACATTATCCTGGGTATTGATCGTTGGTGACTCAACGGTCTCATGTGCTTCATTGTTGATCTCAATGGACACACTAGTAAAGGATTTATTCGTCTCTCCTGTCCTAGTTCTAGCCTTAGATATCTGTCAGGGATCATATCCCTAAGCTTTGATACCAACTGTGACGCCCTCAAAATAGGTATACATCACCCATCTTGGGTCGCCAAATACATGGTACAAAATACAAATACAAACGTAATTATACAACAAGAGCTGAGAGTTTTTACACGAATATTGTCTCATAGACAATATCCAAACTCAAATTCAATCCTCATTACATTTATTATCATACTAAATAGTGAGGATTATCACTTGGACCATCACTCCGTTCCCCGACTAGTCCCAGCTATGTTCTCATTTCCTGAAGAGAATAATGAAAGCAAAAGGGTGAGCTCAACTAGCCCAGTAAGAAATATTATGACTAAGATAATGCAGAATAAGTTATCGTTAGCCTTCAACAATGTTAAACTTATAGAATATAATAGATAACAAGTTTAACTACAGTGAAAGAAGTAATCCATTAGAAGAGTCAAGTAGAGCATGATATCTACTATCTTCTATGATTTAAAAAGGTTTTCATCAACTTTATCGATGAGACTCGGTTTAATAAATAAACCACATTATTGAATCATCCATGCGCTACGGGCTAAGGATATTCATGTAATCATCAATGGTCATGATTATACTGAATAATCCCTGGTCATAATCATCCCAACAACTGTCCATCAATGCACTACAGGCCAATGAGGATTTTTACCACATCATTTGTAACATTACGAGTCATGATTATACCGACTGATCCCTAGTCATAATCATACCAATCAACAGTCCATCTATGCACGTAAGCCAAAGACGACTTTCATCACAGTATAAGCATGAGGATGATGACAATGATATAAGAATTCAATTAAAATAAAGCACAAGATAAATTTTAAACATTTATAATTTAATTTATCCAGAATTCAATAATGTCCAAATTGACAACATGATACTGTTTTGTGGAGTAAAATTCAAGAACAATATCCATGTATCAAAAATAGTTTGGACAGAAAAGAAATAAATTTTTTGTTAAATAGTACTTCGGGAATAGTACCCCGTGAATAGTACCCCGGCATGAAAAGTGCCCCGAATACCCGAGTGAATAGTAATTGGGTGAATAATAATTTGTGAATAGTAACTTATGAATAGTACCCTGGCATAAAAAGTGCCCCGAATATCCGAGTGAATAATATTTTACTAAATAGTAATCGGGTGAATAGTAACTCATGAATAGTACCCCGATGAAAATATTGATATTTAATAAGAACGTTCAGATCAATATTCTAGCGAAACGATACTGGATGAAGCGCAAAAGTCAAGGATATTTCACTAATTTCAAGGATTATAGAAGCAATACTTACCATAGTAAGTTTAGATTTAAGAATATGAAAAGAAATAACATACGAAATTGCAAATGGATTTTCACCCGTCATACGGTATGTAATCCGCGTAGATAGGTTATTCCGACATATTAAAGGATGAATACGAAAAATAGTATTTCTTATGAATACGAAAGAAATAATACTCCTTACCTTAGTAGAAGACTAGATACTGCAATAGTGAAGTAGTAGAATACTCTTCTTTTTGCTCTCTATAGTTTCTCTCTCTATAGTTTCTCTTGTGAGTCTCAGTGAATTGGTGAGAATGAAAGAAGAATTAAGCTTCTATTTATAGGAGAAATGACTAAATAGTAACTAATTCATGAACGGTCCAGATTGATTTACTATTAGAACGAACGGTCCAGATAGATTACAATTAAAACCACAACCGACGGTCCAGACTGATTTACTTTTAAAACCACCACCGCCGGTCCAGACTGATTTACTTTTAAAACCACAACCGACGGTCCAGACTGATTTACTATTAAAACCACCACCGACGGTCCAGATTGATTTAATATTAAAACCACCACCGACGGTCCAGATTGATTTACTATTAAAATCACCATCGACGGTCCAGATTGATTTACTATTAAAACCACCACCAATGGTCCAGATTGATTTAACTTATTTCACCTTTGTATCCCTAAAGTTTTCCAAGTTTGCATTATTCCTCTCTAACTTTTGTAATTCACTTATCTTCAATAAACAGATTTTAATACTTCAACAATTATTCATCATTAATATTATAACTCACAATATTTAACAACCAGATCATTCCCAGAAAAGAGGGGGCTTTGCGATAAGGATTTTTCCCTATTGGCGCGCAATTAGGTGACCAAACCTATCCTCGACAGAACTTTCTAGACATCGTCAATATTACAAATAATAATATAAATAACTTTGTTGTCTCAATTATTGATTAAATCATATAAAATATTATGCATATGATACTGTGACAATAATGGAATCAAATAACGTGAGATACTATGCAACAATTACTGTAGCAATAATTCAGTAAATTGAGTGGCTTCTTACGTCAGCTTCAATAGTCAATACAGTGTGCTACTATGCAACCATGCATATTATTGTAATTTTACCACCGGATAGTTCAATAGTTTAGCGGTAAAACTTTCGCCGTTATTTTTATAAAAAGATATTTCTGTCGTTTTCTATCTACGACAATACTTCTGTTGTGGGGTCCACCAATGATTGTGTCGTCGTACGAATATTCCTTGTTAAAACGAATATTCCCCGACCAATCGAATATTCCCTGACACAACGGAAATTTTATATCAACTTGTTTACTTTGCAAAATTTTCAAGTATCACCCTTAACTTTAACCTTTTATCAATTTAACTATTTATTAAATAGAATAATAATTATAAAAAAATTGGATACTTTTATTTCATATAATTCGGAGTCTTACAATAACTATTAGCGGTAGACACTGTAGCACATGAGCAAATGAGGGACAAATGAGTAATTTCTCATGTCGCTACAACTTGTAGCGGCAAGGGAAAATCTATTTCAATCCGTGTCATCCAATGTTGCGATCAACAGTATAGATTATGGTTGTTGAAATAGCATTTGTGACAAACGATTGCCAAGCATGTTAGTTCCGGGCCTCCGACCCAAATAAACCTAACCTTATCAAACTTGATTATTATATATATGCTTCCCAATATTTCCAATTTCTAGATAGAAGTAGGATATACTTACAAGTACTCCCTCACTCCGAGAATGAAAGTGCTGATTGATTTTATGCGAATTTAAAAAAATATATCAAATGATAAAATTATTCATATTTAAATTTTCATCTAATTGCATATTTTTCTATACATGACTAGTGATATTATATAAATATTTATAAATAATAGAAATATGACATTTAATATTACGGATATTACGCACAAATTATTGTAAAAAAATAGATTATTTAATATAAGTAAATATTTAACTGGAGATTACATAAAATAATAAGAACTTTTATTCTTAGACAGAGGAATAACTTAAATCATGAACATATTTTTAAGTCCAAAAGTAAAACATAAAAAGAAGAATAGTAATCGTATACCCCTAGCTATTCCTAGTTCTTCTTTTACCTTTTTTCCAAATATATTATAAAATTAAATCATAATACTATCAGTTCTAAGAGAAAACATAAAAGATGAAGAAAAATTTATTATGTTTTATGAACTAAAACAGAATAAAGTTATTTAAAAATGACTTATAAGTCATTCCTAATAAGTTAGTTTGACCCATATTAATGTAATATCAATTTTATCCCGATTTTATTTAAATTTTTTTAAAAAAACGAATTTGTAAAAAGGAAGAGTAAGATGCAACGTCACTTTAATTGACGTTAGAATTATTATTTTTATTTTTTTATAGCTGAAGTCTTATATACTCCTTCATTTCCAATGCCGACGATATAAACACACATTTATTTTATAAATTTTTTTAAGAAAAGTTACAATGCCAATTAGTTTGGTATTGGATCATATTTTTATTTTTTTTAAAATTTCTTTAAAAAATAAAATCGTTTAAAAAAGAATTAAGATAATTTTTTTAAAAAAAATATTTAAAGTGGCGTTGGATTTTTAGCCAACAGCCGTATACCACCCCCTTTTGCCCTAACACTCTGCCCCCAGCATATCCTTCCCAATCTCCTTCTAAACCTGTCCATCGAATATAAATTGAAAACTCTCTTAAATACTAAGCTTCAGTCGTCTCTACAACCCCTATCAGGATCTCCAAGTCCCCATTCAGAATCTATACAAGCTCCCCACTTCCCCCGAATTTCTCTTCCAAGAAGAATCCATCGCCCAGCGCCGCTCCTAAGGCGAGAATCTCACTTACTATACTGGCATCGGCTACCTCGCAGGCTCCGTTTTTGGTGCCAAAAAAGGCCTTATTTAAGGTATTAAGTCCTCGGAGCCGGGAGATACCACGAAGCTCTGGGTTAATCAAATTCTTAACGCATTTGGCCACACAGGTCAGAAGTTCGGCAACTGGGCGGGCGTGATTGGGTTGATGTATGCCGGGTTAGAGAGCGGGATGGTGGCCGTGAGGGACGCTAATGATATTTTCAATAGTGTGGTGGCGGGACTCGGGACAGGAGCTCTGTATAAGGCGGTTGCTGGGCCGAGATCGGCGGCTGTGGCTGGGGTTATAGGTGGCGTGGCAATTGGATTGGCGGTCACGGGGAAGCAAATACTGAGGCGATATATGCCGATTTAATTTAAGGGTTTGTGGGGTTCCTCTCTCCTAATCAGATATCATTTGCATCCATGCCCTTACGTTATTTTGTTATTAACAGATGTCATTTGCATTAAGCATCTCATATTATTTGATGAATCCCTTGCTACAAACTCTACCAAAAACTCTACCAAAACCCACAATCCCGGCAAATACAAAACTACATTTACAACCAGCCAACAACCATTTTAAATTAATCTCTTACCCATTGTCGTCTCTTAAAAACTACATATGCAAGGCTAAAAGTATAAGAATCATGGAGTCTAATTCTAACATTCTGGGATTTTAGTGTGATTAGAATTGAACATAGTAACTGAACTATGATTCATTGCATAATAGAGAGGGTAAACTCAATTATTATTCTTGGTATAGTAACTTTTTAATCTATTTCTAACCTACATGTTTTTATAATGTGGATTAGCTCTGGTACTTACCTGAATCACCATGGCCATGAACAAAAGCTTCCTTGGTATCGTAGTGTGGTACGTACTTACACTAATCCAAACAGTATTACAAGTAAGGATGCCTTGTTTAAGATGATATATATATATATATATATATATATATATATATATATTCCTGTATTTTGACAACTTATTCATACTAATAAATTATTTCATTGTTAAATCAACATTAAAATAGGAGTGGAATTATCTAAAAGCAACACTTATAATAGTTGATCGTGATTACGGATGGTTTAGTTACATTCACCATCACCTTGGCACCCATGTTATACATAATCTTTTCCCTCAAATTTGACACTACCATTTACTAGAAGCGGTACTGATTAATTCATCCTTTCCTACTAAGAAAATTTTGCCTCCGTCTCAAACAAATTTTCAAAGATATTTTTCTTAATTAATTTTACAGAGGAGAGAATGAATTAGGCAATATAGGCTTGGCTGATTTTTCTAACAATGTGGGGTGCAGACTAGGGCAGCTAAGCCAGTGCTAGGAATATATTATAGGGAGCCCCAAAAATCAGGGATTGTTCCATTTCACTTGATTAGTGATCTTGTTAGAAGCTTGCAGCAAGACCATTATGTGAGTGATAATGGGGATAAAAAAGAAAAATGGCATTCACAGTGGAGGATTAAAACCATTTGTCATTCATCATTCTGAGAAGGTATGTAATTATATATGTTCAAAATCATTCTTATGTGAACTAGCCTGTTATTTTAAGCAAGTAAGATCTTTTAAGATCGCCTAATAAGCCTTTGAGTGTTTCATTCTCATCTTTAACTTCAACAGAATCAACCACTGCCCTATGTAGTAGCTAGAATAACTAATGCTTGCTATCAAGGTACTACAATATCTAGGTATTTGGCATACTCTCATTTTAAGCACTTGGGAAAAGTTCTTACCTCTTTCTAAAACCAGAGCTCAAGATAACTTGTCCAGTGCTCTTCTTTGATGCAAAGGGATATCACAGCTATCTCAGGACCGCCTTCAATGATGCCTTTGCAGACTATACTGTCTGGCGATGATCCAATAATGTTGCTAAAATCTTCACAGGCTACTTCAAGTTCTTGTCTGCTGTATCTCAGTACATCCTTTAACATCCTAGTATCTATACAGAAATTCCAAAAGATTAATGAATGATCATAATTAGAGAATCCTTCTGAAAATTAAGATGCAATATATCAGGGTACTAAATGACTAACCTATGCAAGTTGTCATATTGATAATGATGGAAGATTGACCTTTACATCTTTGTATACCTAAGAAAATAGCTTAGAGAAATACAAGCGCAGATCTCTCAGTAGAATTATAAAAGTAGTTGTCTTTAAACTACTACTTTTGTGTGTGTATTGCTTTGGGGGTTACAAAAGGTGTAAAAACATGCGCAGAGTTCTCAGACCTCTTAGGGAATATTGCTCCCATACGCTGAAACATATAAGAAATGAGGCAAAGGACTTTAAATAAACATCTACAAAATGGTGAACACAACACTGGAAACACAAACTGACAAGCTATGCTTGAACTAGAAAACCAGGATACTTAAGCCTTAATTCATGTTCCTTGTACAAAAAATTATACAATAATGCTCTCGTTATTAATTATTCTAATTTGATTTTAAGGGAGATCCAATTGAAGGTTACAAAAGCACACATCAGAAAAAGGAAACAAGCGACTAGATACAACCTAAAAATGAAGCTGCATACGTAAGTTATGCAAACCTTTCTGCTAACTTTCTAGTTCATCACTCCTGTAGTTGGGCCTGATGTCCCATATACTTTTGGCCTCATTGGTAAACTGCCCTTCCTATATTAGCATTCCAAAGAAGTGTTAATAAATTAAGTTTTAACGTTTGTTCAATAATCTTCTGTCCTGTTGGTGAATTCCAAGCTTTTTTACTTTATGCCTTTTAAAGAGTTGAATTGAATAAATGTGAATGTAGTGTACTACCTTGGACAGCTGGACTTAATAAAGATGTACCAAATAAGAAGAAATTTTAATTAGACTAATTGCTAGAGTTTTTTGCATGTTTAGATGAATCTCAAAAGGGAAAACACAGTTGCGATATAACATCATGAATCTATATGACATTTTTTGTTGTCTATATACCTTTTATTCACTTTTTTAATAATTTTATTACAAGGGATCTTGGTCAGAGTTATGATTCGAATCAGACACTTAACCATTATGAACTAAATCTAACGAAAGGAAAAGATGTGTTATTTGTCGGGGATCTTTCATATGTAGATAACTACCCTAATCATGACAATATAAGGTAACTTTATTTATTTACAATAGTTTTTAATTTCTTGCAGTCTACAATAAATTTTCAGAAGTTTGTTTGTTTCTTAGCATAAATTCATCTTTGTTTAATCTACTACATATGGTAGATTAAGTCAGTACTTGACATGTGTGCTTGTGCTACATCTATATATTATCTTAAATAAAATTACTAAAAAAGTTCCCAAACTTTATTTGAAAAGTTCAATTTGTAACAGTTATAGTGTGGCAAAGATTCCGATGTGGAGTATGAGGTTAAGCTGGTTTGTCTTCACTAAAGTCGTATATAAATAAAATTATCAACCAAAAATTGATTGCTTCCTGATATATATTAGGGCAGTTGTTGCAAACTCATACACAATTGTCTAGCTCATTATGTTGCAAAAGTATATGTATATGTCAACATTTATAGTCGCACTAAAGGTTCATGTAACGCCCCAGAAAATCGAGAGATTTGCAAAATAATTTTATTTAATAAAATAATGAATAAAATTATATTATATGTTATTATTATGTGTTAATAAGATGGAGATTGTTCTATAACCTAATCCGATCGGAATGTCGTAGTATTTTAACTACGTGAAAAAATTAAAGTGTTTAAATTTCCAAGACGAAAATAAAAGTTTTTCGAGAAATATTCTGAAAAATACTATTCATGAATTTCTGCTCGGAATTATTTTTGAACTTCTGAGAAATATGTAACGATAGAATATCGAGGTGAGATGGATTATGTAATAATAATTCAAGTATGGAAAACGCAGTTTTTTGCATGTGGACTTAATTTGAGAACGTTAGGAAAAATAAAGTATTGATCGTATAATACGTAGGTATTATACGAGATAATGAATACGAGTATGATACGAAGTATTATACAAGTATGTATGAATGATGGTATAACGTATATATTGAATAAGTATACGAGTTAGAATATGAGATTAATATGTAGAGAATACATTCTAAGGCTTTAAGCAAAATGAAATTGTGACGCCCCCAAAATAGATATACAACACCCATTCTGAGTCGTCAAAATACATGGTACAGAAACAATTACAACTTTATTAATAGAACATAAAAACTGTGACTTTAAATACAAATATTGCCATCTAGACAATATCCACACTCAAATAAGTCCTCATTATAATTATTGATACATTATTTTATAAAAATGGTGAGGACTACTAAAACGACTTTCTAGAACCTTCATTTCATACCCCGACTAGTACTCGCTACATTCTCGCCTCTTGAGAAGAAAAATGGAACAAAAGGAAAAGGGTGAGCTCAACTAGCCCAGTAAAGAACATTATGACTAAGATAATATAAAACAAATTATCGTTATTCTTCAACAGAGAAAAATCTAATAGAATACAATAGATAACGAGTTTTAAATCAATATTCGCAGCAGAAATAATAATTCATTAGATGAGTTAAGTAGAGAATGAAATATAATATCTTCTATATATGAATTTAAAAGTTCATCGTCTATCTATTATCCTGTAATATCAATCAATATATATCTGGAATCAAATATTCATCTTTGCACTACAGGCCAAAGATATTCATCAGTTGGTCATGTTCATCTAAACACATGTTCATCTTTGCACCACGGGCCAAATATATTCATCAGAAATCATTCATCTTTGCACTACAGGCCAAAGATATTCAGTTATATCATCATTTAGGACTGAGAATGATAAAAAATATTTTAAAGAAAACGAATCCAGTGAAACAAAAGAATAAATATTAAGGATTCGTATTTCAGCTATTCCATGTCCAAAAATACCTCATAAGTAATCATAGTCGAGTAAAATTCAAGAATGATCAAAACATGGATACAATCAAAGCTAGTATCCAGAATAGATATTTTGGACGAAAAACAAAAATTTAATTTTTCTGTGAATAGTGTCGTATTCGTGAATAGTGTCGTATACGTGAATAGTATTGTATACGTGAATAGTGACTCTGACACTAAAAGATAAAAATTTCACAAAAAAATCATCATGCTTCGTGAATAGTACTCGTGAATAATAACTCATGAATAGTAACTCGTGAATAGTAACTCATGAATAGTAACTCGTGAATAGTAACCCGACATAAAAAGTTCTAAATTTGATAAAAAAAATTCCAACCAATATTTCGGCACAATGATATTGAAGTAATAATATCATTTTTGAATAAAATAACATCCCTTACTTGGTAAAGACAGTACTTTTAGTTGAAACACCGGATATAGGCTATGACTTGAACTTGCACCGTATAGCAACACTCACAGTATTAAAATACTCACAATAATACGCTCAAATTATTGAGAGAGAAATCTTTAGTTTCTGGTGTGATTTTCAATTCTAACATAAGCACCCTATTTATAGGATAATGCTTAGAACACCAAAGTAGAAATTTTAATATAATATTAATATATATATATATATATATATATATATATATATATATATATATATATATCAAAATTTCCTACGCACACAAATATGGTCTAACATCAGCCATACACACCTCATTTAAAGAAAAAAAACGTTTTTCTTATTAAAAATATTTTAAACTTCAAAAATCAATTATTTAGGAATTTTGGAACTTCAATAATTCATAATAAATAGCTCTTTTGTCAGAAAATTCGAATCTTGCACCTTTTTATAGGAAATTCAATTCTATACAACTTTGTAGAAGAAAGTTTTTTCAAATTCCAAATAGAAATTCACCAAAATCCACAAACGGGCGATTTTACAGGCTATAATCAAATTTCAGTCAAGAAATGGGCCCACAGACATGTTTAACATGTTTTAAACAACATTTGTAACAAAAATATTCTTTCTCCTCATATACTCATATATCCCACATTTATTGTAAAAATATCATCATTATTATATTATTATAATATAATAAAATATTATTTTATCAGAAAAGATAAAATATCGATTTTCAACAATTATCACTTTAAAAAATTTTCTCCATCTATATTCACATAAAATGAATATTTTTCTCATCATATAAATTAATAATTAATTATTCATAAATAATATTACGGTTATTACCGAATCACAATACTGACAACCAGACAGTTCCCAGAAAAGAGAGGGCTTTCCAATAAGGATTTCTCCTTATTGGCACGCAATTAGGTGACCAAACCTCTCCTTAAACAGCACTTTCTAGACATTGCCAATAATATTATCTTATAATATTATTCAGATAATATGAATTATTGCTCCGATAATGAAAAATATTGTGTAGTGACAATTATTGAAACAACAGTAATACAAAATATCAACGCAGCAATAATTGAATCAATAAAATAAAATACTGAACAGTAATTACTGTAACCATTATTGAGTAGTGCCTTCTTAAGTAAGAATCAATAATTGGTGTAATACCGTGTGCTACTGTGCAACAACGCGTATTACTGTGTTTTAACCACCAGGTATTCCAACAGTATTAACGGTAACAACTACGCCGTTATTTATAAACAACTTATACTTGTCATTTTCTTCATCCAATCGCTTTCCGTTATGGGGCCCACACAAGGCTGTGCCGTCGTACGAATATTCTCCGACAACAAGAATATTCCACGACCAAACGAATATTCTCCGATAAAAATAAATATTTTATAACCACTTGCTTATTTAAAATATTTGCGCATTTTGCCCATAACTAACCACATTAATCAAATCAACCCTTACTATTTCAAAATGATAAATAGAGGAAATTAAATTTCATTTATTAATAATTTGGGGTCTTACAACCTCCTCTCCTTATGAAATTTCGTCCTCGAAATTGATGTACATACCTGATTTTTCGAAAAGATGAGGATACCTTACTTTTATTTCCGTTTCTAACTCCCAGGTCATTTTCTCAATAGCATGGTTTCTCCACAAAACTTTAACTTGTGGTATGACCTTTGTGCGTAGGACATGCTCCTTCCTATCCAAGATCTTGACAGGTACCTCTCCGTACGTTAAGTCTTCGGCTATCTCGTCCGGTTCTAACTTAATAACGTGGTTTGGGTCTTTCACATATTTACGTAGCACAGATATATGAAATACATTATAAAACATGATACATACTTGGAGGTAACCTGAGTCTATATGCCACATTTCCTACTCGGTCAAGAATTTGAAATGAACCAATAAATCGTGGATTGAGCTTTCCTCTCTTCCCAAATCTTGTAACTCCTTTCCATTGAGCCACACACAACAATATATGATCTCTAATGTCAAATTCCACGTCCTTTCGATGAAGATCCGCATAACTCTTTTGTCGATCCTGTGTCATTTTTATACGTTGTCGAATCGTTTGGACCTTCTCTGTAGTCATTCGTACCAACTCTGGTCCCAACAACGTTGCTTCTCCCACCTCATCCCAACATACTGGAGAGCGACACTTTCTTCCATACAATTCTTCAAATGGAGCCACACCTATACTTGCCTGATAACTGTTGTTGTAGGAGAATTTCACCAATGGTAGGTACTTATCCCAACTTCCTTTGAAATCTAGGACACAAAGTCTTAATAGATCTTCAAGAGTTTGAATAGTCCTTTCTGATTGCCCGTCCGTTTGAGGATGGTATGCCGAACTGAACCGTAAATCCGTGCCCATAGCTTTTTGGAAGCTAACCCAAAATCTTGAAGTGAATCTTGGGTCATGATCCGAAACTATGGATACTGGCATGCCAGGCAACCTCATAATCTCATTTACGTACATACTAGCAAGACGTTCAAGGGAATAAGTCTCCTGTATTGGCAAGAAATAAGCAGACTTAGTTAGTCTATCAATAATAACCCAAATAGCATTTATGCCTTGAGAAACCGTTGGAAGACCCGTAACGAAATCCATAGTAATGTGTTCCCACTTCCATTTCAGAATCTAAAGTGGTTGCAATGGACCCTTTGGCACTTGATGCTCCGCCTTTACACGTTGACAAGTTAAACACCTCGAGATAAACTTTACAATCTCTCTCTTCATATTGTTCCACCAAAATGTATGTCGAAGATCACGATACATTTTGGTACTTCCAGGATGGATTGCAAATGGTGTATTGTGTGCCTTCATCATGATCTTGTACTTCAAATCGGAATCATTACGAACACAAAGTCTGGAGTGGACTCGAAGTATTCCTTCTTCATCAATTCTTGCTTCTGGAATAACACCTTCTTGCACTTTCTTCTTCATACGCATCAGCTCCGGGTCTGTGGCTTGAGCAACTTTAACTTTATCGATTAAAGTTGGTTCTATGCGTATACTTGACATCATCGCACTCGCTCCTGCATATGATCTTCTACCCAACGCGTCAGCTACCACGTTTGCTTTTCCAGGATGGTATTGAATAGCGTGGTCGTAATCTTTCAACAGCTCGAGCTAACGTCGTTACAGCATGTTGAGTTCTTTTTGAGTGAAGAAATATTTGAGGCTTTTATGGTCTGAATATATCTCCACTTTCTCCCCATATAGATAGTGCCTCCAGATCTTTAGCGCGAAAACGACTGCTACCAACTCTAGATCATGAGTAGGATAATTCCTCTCATATTCTTTAAGTTGTCGCGAGGCATAGGCTATAACTTTCCCACATTGCATGAGAACGCATCCTAGCCCTTTGTCTGAAGCATCGTTGTGGATAACAAATCTATCCGAACCATATGGTATGGTCAAAACAGGTGCCAAAATGAGTCTTCTCTTAAACTCTTGAAAACTCTTCTCGCATTCCTCGCTCCATACAAATTTGATATCTTTCCGAGTCAGCTGAGTTAATGGGGTAGCGATTCGAGAAAACCCTTCCACGAATCTCTGATAATAATAAGCTAAGCCTAGAAAGCTACGTACTTCGGTCACCGTCTTTGGTTGCTCCCAACATTGCATTGCTTCAATCTTCGCCGGGTCAACAGATACTCCATGTTTTGACACCACGTGCCCTAGGAATGCTACTTCCTCAAGCCAGAACTCGCATTTCTTCAACTTAGCATATAACTTGTTTTCATGCAACCTTTGGAGTACCAGCTTCAAATGGTGCTCATGATTTTCACGACTTTTGGAATATATGAGGATGTCATCAATAAAGACAACAACGAACTGATCCAAATAATCCTTGAATACTCGGTTCATCATATCCATGAAAGCTGCAAGAGCATTAGTCAATCCAAAAGACATGACTAGAAATTCATAATGCTCGTACCGAGTTTTGAAGGCAGTCTTCGGAATATCCTCAGTTTTAACCTTCAGCTGATGATATACAAAACGAAGATCGATCTTTGAAAAGAATTGTGCTCCTTGTAAATGGTCAAATAGGTCATCAATACGAGGTAGCGGATACCTATTCTTGATAGTGACTTGGTTTAATTTTCGGTAATCAATACAAAGTCGCATACTCCCACCTTTCTTCTTTACAAATAAAACAGGAGCGCCCCAAAGAGATGTACTAGGACGAATGAAACCGATGTCCAACAACTCTTGTAGTTGGACCTTTAACTCCTGAAGTTCAATAGGAGCCATTCGATATGGGGTTTTAGAAATGGGCTTTGTACCAGGTTCAAGATCAATAAAGAATTTAACTTCACGTTCCGGCGGTAGACCGGGAAGTTCTTCAGGAAATACGTCAGGAAAGTCAATAACAACAGGAACATTATTCAAATTTGATGTGTCTTTATTTAAATCCATAACATGGGCTAAGAAAGCTTGACATCTATTTTTTAATAAACGAATGGCTTTATGGCTTGATATAACAGTGATTGATTTTAATGGCTTAGTTGCTTAAATTCGCACAACGGGTTTGTTAGGAATACGAAAACTAACAACCTTACGAAAATAATCAATTTTGGCATGATGAGTAGTTAACCAATCAATCCCTAAAATCACATCAAAAGAAAGTATCTTTAAAGAGATAAGGTCAACAGGTAAGGTGATGGTGCCAACTTGGATCAAACAAGATTTATAAACAGTAGATGTGATGAAAGTTTCTCCTAACGGAGTCTCCACAGATAAATTAAAGTCTAACTTCTCCGGAGTCAAGTTTAAACGTTGAGCACAAGCAGGAGAAATAAATGAATGGGTAACACCGGTATCTAGTAAGGTATAAATTTCGCATGAATTTATGATTAGCTTACCCGTGATCACCTCGTTTGGGTACCTCGCATGTTAACCAGTCACGACAAACTCTCTTCCAGGAACCGTTGACTTTGACTTTTCTGGGACAGCTTTTTGAGTCACCATCCCCGCTGGACTTGGTTTCGCTACAGTATAATCTCGAGCGATATGTCCTTCCTTTCCACAATTATAACATACCTTAAACTGTTGTGGGCAGTTTGGGTTGATATGTCCTTCTTTTTTGCACTTATAGCATATGACTGGTGATCGTTCTCCTCCCTTGGAACCAGTTGCTGCTGGTGCTGACGTCTTCATATTGTCATTGTTGAATCTCCTCTTTTTAAAATCTCCTCCCGACTCGCTTCTTCTATTTTCATGGCCATGATTACCACCAGAGTGGTTGCCGTTCTTGTCTGTATTTTTCTTTCTCCGCTGGTTATCATTGTTCTGATGACTGCTGTCACCGGTATGATCCTGGTTGTGGTCCCTTGGTTGACCATACTTGTTGTCTCGCTCTAATAATTGAGCCCTGTTGACAACATCTGAATAAAGAGAAAATTTATGAGAAATGAGATATTGACGTATGCTGGGTTTCAAACCTCTCTGAAACATCTGTGTCATACGTTCCTCATTCTCCACCAAATGAGGTGCAAACCTGGACAACTCTGCAAACTTCACCTCGTACTGGGACACCGTCATGTTATTCTGCTCCAGTCTAATAAACTCTACCTCCTTCATATGACGAATACTTTCAGGAAAGTACTTGTCATTGAACAGTTTCTGAAATGTCTCCCAAGACATACTGAGTGCGACTAGATGGGTACGCTTCACAAACTCCCACCAGTAGTCTGCCTCGCCACGGAACATAAAGGTGGCGAATGGAACCTTCTGTTCCTCCGTGCATCCCAAGACATCGAATATCTTGGTAATTTACTTGACCCACGTTTTCGCCATGATCGGATTCGGCTTTCCCTTAAATTCTGGTGGTCCCAATTCTTTGAACTGCTTGGCTGTGACAAACCGTGAATTGCTATCATTTTCTCCTATATTTTGAACACGAGTGTCCCTCGTCTGGTTTTGCATGAATTGTAAAAAGCTTCTAAACATCCCATCGTTCATCATCTGCTCATTGGTGTTATTCACAGGAGGAACATTGCCAGCCTGTTGCACGTTCTCCTCATTGGTGAGCACAGATGTCTCCAAGGTCTCATTTACTCCACTGTTAACATTCTCAATCGACATTCTCAAATACTGCCATAAAACAAGGGTTAATGTAAGCAATTAACATATCACATAATAACCCTATATTATGACCGACCAACAAATAAGCTTAGGTAGGACACACTAGCGAAGGATTTACTCGTCTCTCCCCTCCTAGTTCTATTTCCCGATCTCCGTCACAGATCATATCCCTAAGCTCTGATACCAACTGTGACGCCCCAAAAATAGGTATACAACACCCATTCTGAGTCGTCAAAATACATGGTACAGAAACAACTACAACTTTATTAATACAACATAAAAACTGAGTTTAAACATAAATATTGCCATCTAGACAATATCCACACTCAAATAAATTATCATTACAATTATTGATACATTATTTCACAAAAATGGCGAGGACTACTAAAACAACTTTCTAGAACCTTCATTCCATACCCCGACTAGTACTCGCTATATTCTCGCCTCCTGAGAAGAAAAATGGAACAAAAAGAAAAGGGTGAGCTCAACTAGCCCAGTAAAGAATATTATGACTTAGATAATATAAAAAAAATTATCGTTAGTCTTCAACAGGAAAAAATCTAATATAATACAATAGACAACAAGTTTTAAATCAATATTCGCAGCGGAAATAATAATTCATTAGAAGAGTTAAGTAGAGAATGAAATCTACTATCTTCTATATATGAATTTAAAAATTCATCGTCTATCTTTTATCCCTGTAACATCAATCAATATATATCTGGAATCAAATATTCATCTTTGCACTACAGGCCAAAGATATTCATCAGTTGGTCATGTTCATCTAAACACCTGTTCATCTTTGCACTACGGGCCAAAGATATTCATCAGAAATCATTCATCTTTGCACTACAGGCTAAAGATATTCAGTTATATCATCATTTAGGACTGAGGATGATGAAAAATATTTTAAAGAAAATGAATCCAGTGAAACAAAAGAATAAATATTAAGAATTTGTATTTCAGCTATTCCATGTCCAAAAATACCTCATAAGTAATCATAGTGGAGTAAAATTTAAGAATGATCAAAACATAGATACAATCAAAGCTAGTATCCAGAATAGATATTTTGGACGAAAAATAAAAAATTAATTTTTCTGTGAATAGTGCCGTATTTGTGAATAGTGCTGTATATGTGAATAGTGACTCCGACACTAAAAGATAGAAATTTCACAAAAAAACATCATCACGCTTCGTGAATTGTACTCGTGAATAGTAACTCGTGAATAGTAACTCATGAATAGTAACTCGTGAATAGTAATTCATGAATAGTAACTCGTGAATAGTAACCCCGACATGAAAAGTTCCAAATTTGATAAAAAAAAATTCGACCAATATTTCGGCACAATGATATTGAAGTAATTATATCATTTTCGAATAAAATAACATCACTTACTTGGTAAAGACAGTACTTTTAGTTGAAACACCGGATATAGGCTATGACTTGAACTTTCACCGTATAACAACACTCTCCGTATTAAAATACTCACAAGAATACGCTTAAAATATCGAGAGAGAAAGAGAGAGAAATCTTTAGTTTCTGGTTTGATTTTTAATTCTAACCTAAGCACCATATTTATAGGAAAATGCTTAGAACACCAAAGCAGAAAATTTAATATAATATTAATAATATATATATATATATATATATATATATATATATATCAAAATTTCCTACGCACACAAATCTGGTTCAACATCAGCCATACACACCTCATTTAAAGAAAAAAAATGATTTTCTTATTAAAAATATTTTAAACTCTAAAAATCAATTATTAAGGAATTTTGGAACTTCAATAATTCATAATAAATAGCCCTTTTGTCAGAAAATTCGAATCTCGTGCCTTTTTATAGGAAATTCAATTCTCTACAACTTTGCAGAAGAAAGTTTTTTCAAATTCCAAACAGAAATTGACCGAAATCTATAAACGGACGATTTTACAAGCTATTATCAAATTTCAGTCAAGAAACGGGCTCACAGACATGTTTAACATGTTTTAAACAACTTTTGCAACAAAAATACTCTTTCTCCTCATATACTCATATATCCCACATTCATTGTAAAAATATCATCATTATTATATTATAATAATATAATAAAATATTATTTTATTTATCAGAAAAGATAAAATATCGATTTTCAACAATTGTCACTTTAAAAAATTTTCTCCATCTATATCCACATAAAATGAATATTTTTCTCATCATATAAATCAAAAATTAATTATTCACAAATAATATTACCGAATCACAATACTGACAACTAGGTAGTTCTCCGGAAAGAGGGGGCTTTCCAATTAAGATTTCTCCTTACTGGCGCGCAATTAGGTGACCAAACCTCTCATTAGACAGAACTTTCTAGACATTGCCAATAATGTTATCTAATAATATTATTCAGATAATATGAATTATTGCTCCGATAATGAAAAATACTGTGTAGTGATAATTATTGAAACAACAGTAATATAAATTATCAACGCAGCAATAATTGAATCAATAAAATAAAATACTGAACAGTAATTACTGTAACCATTATTACGTAGTGCCTTCTTACGTAAGAATCAATAATTGGTGCAATACCGTGTGCTACTGTGCAACAACACGTATTATTGTGTTTTAACCACCGGGTATTCCAACAGTATTAACGATAACAACTACGCCGTTATTTATAAACAACTTATACTTGTCGTTTTTCTTCATCCAATCGCTTTCGGTTATGGGGCCCACACAAAGCTACGCCGTCGTACGAATATTCTCCGACAACAAGAATATTTCACGACCAAACGAATATTCTCCGATAAAAATGAATATTTTATAACCACTTGCTTATTTAAAATATTTGCGCATTTTACCCATAACTAACCACATTAATCAAATCAACCCTTACTATTTCAAAATGATAAATAGAGGAAATTAAATTTTATTTATTAATAATTTGGGGTCTTACAGAAATGGACTTGTTGGATTGTGTAAGAAGTATAAGTCCAATAAAGATTAATGCGCAAGGCCAAGTGTAAGCAATGATAAGGCCCAAGTGTTTGTTAAATACAAGCCCAAAGCATAAGTTAATTTAATTGAACTTAAAGCCCAAATTAAGATTTCTTGGGTAAAGGAGATCTATGGGACAACCCATGTGGGCCCCATAATCACATGGGTGAGATTGGTGGCCAAGTAAATAATGTGATGAGCAAGAAAGGAGTGTGGTGGCCAAGTTAACTTAGTGCTTAAGTGTTGAATAGTAAGGAGGTTATTAAGGAGGTGGGATGTTTATTGACTAATATACCCTAACCTTAGCAATCCTATAAATAGAGAGAGAGTTAGATCATTTTTACACTTGTTCATTTCGTCCAACAACTTTCAACTTATTTGTTAGAGAGAATAAGTAAGAATAAGCTAGACTTTCATTAGTAGAAAAGAAGAAGAACAAGCTTTATCATCAAGGGTAAGACTCTTATATCATTAATCTTCCAAATCTTCCATACTAGTTTGATAGAGAAGTGTGGATTAGTGAAGCATGTATGCTAGGAAGTAAAGAGAATGGTTAATCAAAGGACTTAAACCTTAATAAGCCATGAATAAGCAATTCGTTCATATATAAGTTATGAACTAAGGAAGAACTTGTAATATATTTACATTAATGAAATTTGTATGATAAGCAGATGTGAGGATGATGATTAGAAGATTTAAATCATGATGAATCATGTGAAGTAAAATCATAAGCACATAAGTTATGAACTAAGAAAGTATAAGTAATAACTTATCATGAATATAAGTTAATGAAATATGTATGCTAAGATGTTAGTATGATGGAAAGAATCCATTTAAAACAATAAACAAATCACAAGTAACGAAGTTATGCCGGAATTCACACGATTAGACGATAATCGTCGAATTCGTGAAATTCTCGAAATGGAAGTCAAATTTTGATATTGTGCTCGAAAATATTGGTTTTCAATGGAGTTAAGTCTTATTTGTCATTAAAGAGTTGTGGACTCAAAAATGACCAAATTCCGACTTAAAATGAAGAAACGAGCGTTGAACGTTCACGAACGTTTATCGTTTTCGTTAAAAATGAACTAAAAGGTGAATTTTAAGTTAACGAAGTCGAATATGTAAAATTCTTGCATGAACATGTAGAGTATGTAATTTGTGAGTAAATGGCTTTTGAACGAGCCAATTCAGACTTAAAATGATCAAATTTGGAGTCTAGGAAGTTCATTATGTAAAATAAAATTGTCAACAATCTGGTGCACAGAGCTGGCGTAGCGGCGCCTGCCCAAGGAAAATATGTGGCGCTGCAGTGTTGGTGTCATGCCCAAAACTACTGAAGTTTCGCACCGCAGCGCGACTTAATGAGAAGAAGTTGGTGCCGTAGCGCCAGCCTTAGGGTTTGCACAGTAATGAAGGTTTATAAAGATAAAAAGAAAGGCAATTTGTTAATGATGAAACAAAACATTATTAAACCTAAAGTAACATCCTTAAATGATGTTAAAGACCTTAAGTATTACAACAAAAGGTCGATAAAAGATTAATCGAATGTCAGAGCAACGTAATGTGATAAGCCGGAACCAATAATAAAAAATCTAAGTCATAATTAGATTGAGAAGAAGGGTAGGACATAGTAGTAACCATACTTGATTATATATGATCTAATGTGTTACGTTATGTGATCATATATTGTAGAGACCTTAAAGACTTAAAGTGAATGTGTTATAACAGTAGCAGCCATTAAAGGCAGGTATTCTAACCCTTATCTATGTTCAATCTGGACAAGATTTGTAATTCATGTATTTTTACGCATGGATTGATGTATGAGGAAGTCAAAGCTAATTCATTCGGCTAGACTTAAGATGTTTCTTTGGATTTCTTATAATCTATTGAACTGTTGTCAAGTTTTGGCAAACTATGTTGGTATGGTTTTCAAATGAAGACTAAGTATGCTAAAATGTTTTGTCGTCAAACGACAGGCACGTGTGGTTGCCAAAACATAAACGTACATACGTTTAAAGAACGTAGTGTTGATCAACATAGAGTACTATAGGCTGATCACCTAGACGTGCTCGTAAGTAATGTCGGAATTATGAACTTAGTGTCAGGTTGTCCTTTTCAAAGAAAGTATGAAATTCTCAAGGTCTTGGACCGAAATATATGTTTAATGAACGTGGTTCATTGTGAAATGTTTTGAAGGAAAAGAAGTGCTATTTTAAATTATTAATAGTACTTCGTAACTATTATTCAGTTATTGAAGATATACTATTCCTATGTTTCAAGCATGCTGTTAAATGAAATTGTCATACTTGCTGAGCTAGTTATGCTCACTCTTGCTTGAACCATATGAATGCAGCTAAGACTGAACGGACCGAAGGATCTGGTAAAGATAAGGGAAAGGCTAAGGCAAACCGTTGAATTGTTTATGTAATAGTATAGGTTTAATGTTGTAATGTATTTGATATTATGATAAAGAACTTATGTATTGGTTATAAAGAACCTGGGAAGGGAATATTGTTTAGAATATATATAAGACATATTCGTTCTTTTGAGGAATTTTAATTGAATGTATGTGTGAACTGTAGCACCATATGTGGGTTGGAAGATACCTGGATTTAGGGGCGTCACAAGTTGGTATCTGAGCCATAGGTTATAAAACTTAAGGGGGAAATTAAAACCCTAAGTCATAACCTTAAGAAGAGTCAAAGAAGTTAAAGATGGAAATTAACCCTTAAAAATGCATTATATATATTATGTGTTTTTATTATTCTACTGACGTGTACTAATCGAACTATTTATTTTGTTGTAGATGTCAGGAGAAAATGAAATATATATGGATATACATGTAGTCAGTGAAGAATCGGTGAATCAGATAGAGATCATACCAAACCCAATAGCAGTAGAGCCTGAAGTAGTAGTTGTTGAGTCTGGAGACTCAAAGAACCTAGACCTTATGTCTGTGTTCGATGGAAAGTCAGAAGAAGAGATAGAGGTAGTGTCCTTCAACCTAGTAGCACTTACGGAATAGACGCCCCAGGGGGAGTCGATGATATCATTATTTATGACAGTGTTGGATAGAAACCTCCATTACTGTCAAGAGGTGAAGAAGCTAAAAGCAGAGCTTCAAGCTATCTTGGAAGATAAGACAGATGTGGAGTCTATGTGGGAGCAGGATCATGATGAAAGGGTTTTAGCAAAGGACAAGGTCCGCGAGCTAAAACAAGAGGTCTTGGATCTCAGGGAGGAGCAAAAGACCAAGAAATAGAAGATAGGGAGGATGTCCTATATCCATAGGAGTTCTCATAAGGATTTCCAGCAGCAAGTAGCTGGGTATCCGATAGAAGAAGGACAGACTCGGCATACTATCAGCCGAGATATTATCGCTGGTCTTGCTAAGGCGGATTTTGATAATTCTATGCGGCAGATGTAGCCTAGCATTAACTGGAGTAGAGTTAGATATGTAAATATTGTGTAATTAGTAGTGTCATAAAACCCTCTTTTGTATATCAAAGGGTAGTCTTTTGTAAATCCCAATTTTTAGAAAGCAATTGCGGGATGGTAATGTAATCAGTTTAGGTTGTGTAATGTAAACGATGTAGTATTATACTATAAGGAATGAATCAATATAAGCCTTTTATGGAACATATTGCGTAATGAGTTGAAGTTATTATTTAATCATGAATAATAATGAACCAACGAGAATTGAATAATAACGAAATGTGTTGTTTATCTTAATAGCAAAATATCGCCAAGAAGGAGACAACGAAACCAAGATGCTAATGTAAATCAACCGGAGGGAGATCCGGTAAACCCGATGTAGGAATTCTTTAACTTGTTAACGGCAACATTTAATATAAATGGGGCTAATATACTTGTAAATCCTGGAGTAGTACGAGCTACTACTTTTAAGGATTTCAAGAGTGTTGGCCCACCGGAGTTCAAAGGAACTACACCCAAACGTGGGTGAAATAAATCGAGAAGGCATTTGTTATTGCAAATATCGATGAGGGTCAGAAGGTTACTTTTACAACCTATATGATGAAAGGAGAGGCCAACTTTTGGTGGGAGGCTAACCAGGCTAGGGCTGGTACTGAGAATCTAACGTGGGTAAGGTTCAAGGAGATCTTCTTTGAGAACTACTTTCCCACGAGTATGCAAAGGAGGATGGAAATATGGTTTCTTGATTTGAAACAAGGGGAGATGACAGTTCCCCAATACGCTGCCAAGTTCAACGAACTGGCGAGGTTTGCTCCACACCAAGTGGACACCGAGGTTAAGAAAGCTAGAAGGTTCGAGTAGGACTTGAAACCTTGGCTCTATAACCGCATATATGTGTTCCAAAGTACTTCGTTTGGGACCATACTATAAAAGGCAATAATTACCGAAGGTGGGAGCGAGGCCCTAAGCCAGTACCATAAGGACAAGAAGAATAAAGGTAAAGTTGATGGGGGAGTGAAGACTGAGGGAGCCAGTGGGAGTAGCGACGGTCAGAAGAGAAAAGGGTTTAACTCTGGGAATACCGGAGTGAAACAAAGAGATCCGAAGAGGAGGATGGAGGCATGCAAGACCTGTGGGAAGACTCGGTTAGGAGTCTGTCTTAAGGGGAAGGCCATATGCTATAATAGTGGATAGGAGGGGCACATTTCGCCTAACTGTCCAAGTTCGAAGAAGAATCACGAATGATTTATATGTGGATCAACTGACCACATAGCAAAGAACTGCCTGAAAAAGGGGATGGATGGGAATAAAAGCATTAATAGTGGTAAGTTAGCTATTGGTGGTCCAGCACAACCGGGTAAGCTGATGACCCGCACCTTTAATATGTCAGTTCAATATGCAGTTGCATCAGGGGATGTAGTGGCAGGTATTATCCCAATCAACGACATAAATGCTTATGTGCTATTTGATTCGGGTGCTACTTGTTCGTTTATAGCATGCGATTTTGCTAGACGATTAGGGTTACTTCCCAAAAAGTTACCTATACCTTTGAATATCATGGTAGCAAACGAAGAGATAATTCCTGTTGAAGATATTCATAGGAGTTGTTGCGTATATATACGGGGGTATAAATTATCGGTAGATTTTATACCGATAAGGTTGGGAGAATTCGATGTAATTCTTGGGATGGATTGGTTGTTTAACCATTGGGCAATTATAGATTGTCAAAAGAAGTGTGTAAATATTAGGACGTTGAGAGAACTTCATGTAGTATTTTACGGTAATAAATTGTCGGGACGTTCTTGTTTTCTTATGATGACACAAACTAGAAAATTTTTTAGGAAGGGATGTGTAGGTTATCTGTGCCATGTTGTTGATACCCAGCGAGTGAGAGCGACCATGGAACAAATACCTATAGTGAAAGAATTCATGGATGTATTTTCAAGTGAATTATCGGGTCTTCTGCCGGATAGGGAGATCGAATTCGTAATAGACATTGTGCCAGGAGCGGCACCAGTCTCAAGGGCATCGTACCGTATGGCGCCTGTGGAGATGAAGGAGTTGTTGGTCCAGTTATAAGAACTGTTGGTTAGAAAGTACATTCAACCGAGTGTTTCGCCTTGGGGAGCACCGGTATTGTTTGTGAAGAAGAAGGATGGATCGTTAAGACTTTGTAACGACTATCGAGAGTTGAACAAGTTAACAATAAAGAATAAATACCCATTGCCCAGGATCGATGATCTTTTTGATCAGTTGAAAGGGGAAAAGTATTTTTCTAAGATAGATTTGGTAACGGGGTATCACAAGTTGAAGGTTAGGAATGAGGATGTACCAAAGACGGCATTCAAGACTCGTTATGGTCATTACGAGTTTCTTGTGATGTCATTTGGGTTGACTAATGCACTAGCTACATTTATGGATATGATGAACAGAGTGTTCAAACAATATTTGGACAAGTTCGTCGTTGTGTTTATCGATGATATTCTAGTCTATTCTAAGACGTCAGAAGATCATGCTGAACACTTAAGAATAGTGTTGGAAACACTAAGGAAGGAGAAGTTATATGCAAAATTCACTAAGGGTGAATTTTGGCTGGAAAGGGTACAGTTTTTGGGTCATGTTATCGACCATAATTTCAGTAGACCCAGCTAAGGTGGAAGCAGTGATTAATTGGAAACGACCGAAAACACCGACTGAGGTGTTGAGTTTCCTAGGGTTAGCGGGATACTATCAGATATTCATCCAGGATTTCTCGAAGATAGATACACCGTTGACTAACTTAACAAGGAAGACAGTGAAGTACGTATGGACTGAGAAATACGAAGACAGTTTTCAAGAACTGAAGAAAAGGTTGAGTAAAGCGCCTGTTTTGTTATTACCCGATGACACAGGAAATTTCATAGTTTATAGCGATGCTTCGCATAGTGGACTTGGTTGCGTGCTCGTGCAGCATGGTAAGGTCATCGCGTATGCATCACGGCAGTTGAAAGATTATGAGAAAGTTTACTCTACTCATGATCTGGAACTGGCCGCGGTAGTGTTTGCCTTGAAGATATGGCGACATTATCTTTATGGATAGAAATATGAGATATACACAGACCATAAGAGTTTAAAATATATCTTCACACAAAAGGAGTTGAATATGAGACAAAGAAGATAGCAGGAGTTGATAAAGGATTACGACTGTGAAATCCTGTAGTCAATGTAGTGGCCGATGCCTTAAGTAGGAATGGTCGAGAAAAGTTGTCTATGTTAACGGATCAAAATGAGTTAATAACAGAGATGGCTAGGATGGAGTTGGAGGTGAAGTTACCGAATGAGGGAGGTCAGAAATTGTTTACAACAGAGATTCAATCTACCATTGTAGACAGAGTCAAGGAGGTGCAACTTAGAACTGAGGAGTGTGACCAAATGAGGAAGCAGTTAACCGATGAAGAAAAAGATTTAAATTATAGTCTTGATAATGAGGGATTAATAAGATTTGAAGGAAGAATTTGGGTTCCGAATGAGACAAAATTAAAGGAGCAAGTGTTACAAGAAGCTCATAGTTCGAGGTACTCGATTCATCCTGATAGTACTAAGATGTATCCAGACCTTCGACAGAGTTTTTGGTGGCCGAACATGAAGAGAGAGATAGCCGAGTATGTGAGTAGATGCTTGACTTGTCAGAAAGTTAAGGCCGAACATCAACGACTAAGTGGCTTGTTACAGTCATTGGAGATTCTGGAATGGAAGTGGGAGCATATCACAATAGACTTCGTGGTGGGACTTCCAATTACAACGAAAGGGTAAGATGCAATTTGGGTGATAGTGGACCGGTTGACGAAGTCGACTCACTTTTTTCCAATAAGGGTTAAGTATAACTTAGACCAATTAGCTAAAATTTATGTCAATGAAATTTTTTCCAGACATGGAGTACCAGGTTCGATTGTGTCAGATCATGATCCACGATTCACATCGAACTGTTGGAGGAGTCTGCAAGAGCAGTTGGGAACGCAGTTGAAGCTGAGTACAACGTATCATCCACAAATCGACAGACAGAGCGAGAGAACAATTTAGATGTTAGAAGATATGCTGAGATCTTGCGTCATGGATTTCAAGGGTAGTTAGGATGATCATTTACCATTAGTAGAGTTTGCGTATAACAGCAATTATCATGCAAGCATAGGTATGCCACCTTACAAAGCTTTGTACGGAAGAAAGTGCAGAACACCATTGTATTGGGATGAAGTGGGAGAACGCCGAATGCTAGGACCAGAATTGGTGCAGTAGACAGCGAATGTAGTGAAACTGATACTAATGCGATTGGAAGCAGCTCAAGATAGACAAAGGAAGTTTACAGACTTTCATCGAGTAAATAGAGAGTTTGAAGTAGGCTCGTATGTATTTCTAAAGGTATCTCCCTGGAAAGGAAAGATACGCTTTGGAAAGAAGGGAAAGTTAAGTCCAAGGTCTATAGGACATTTTGAGATATTAGAAAGGGTGGGAGGGGTAGCATACGTGCTAGCCTTACCTCCAGACTTAGAACGAATACACAATGTGTTTCATATTTCTGTATTACATCCTTATAAGCCAGATTATAAGCACGTAATAGAGTATGAGCCTATTCATATTGAGAAGGACTTAACGTATTAAGAGATGCCGATTCAAATCATTGAATCATAACTAACTACTCATATCCAAAGGATAAAATTAAACTCAAAAGTTAAAATAATAAATCTCCCATTAAAGGGTTACATAATCTCAAATAAATCCCAGATCATCTAACATTTATACAATCACCAGCGGAAAATTAAAACATGATTATAATTAAATCCATTACATAAGCTTCATAAATAAAATATAAATTAAACGTTGTCGTCTAATCAAGCACTTTGTCCTTGCCCTTGCTTGTAGAAAGCTTTTCAAACTTTGTAACTTCATCTGCATTGTTTTGTGTAAGAGTGAGCAAACAATTGCTCACAAGAAGGATAATATACAATAACGTTTTATGAATGACAATTAACTGAGCTTTCAATGGTAAAGTATTCTTACCGGAACAAGAAACTTTAATTCTACAGCAATGAGTTCAAAGGAATAATGAACATTTAAGTTAACAATAGATAACAACATCAAAGAATATACTGAGGGTTACAAGACCACGAACTCTATTCTAGGTTTACAAGTATTTCTACTTTAACCTTTAACAGTTTAAAAGACTATAATCATCATCTATGTCCTAGGTTCACAGGTGTTTCTACTATAACCTTTAACAGTCTAAACGACTATATGGACCATCATCTCGTACTCCAGGTGATCAGCCCTTTGTACTATGTATTGCGCAAACATTTTAACGTTATTGCCTATTTCTAAAATAATCCCCTGATAATAGGGTTGTTCATCTCAGCTTAGATCATCAGGTTCTGAACCAAATGAAGTTTGATTGGGAATTAGCTTTCAAGGAATTCTAGATCTTTAGAATGCTCATCAACCAAGTACTGGTTGAATCAGATAGAAACAAATAACTATTCAAGAGTTTGATTATAATATCTTTATGAACAAGGTATATCGATGAATTAATAAGAGCTAGAGTATTAATAATTTCTAAATTGAACAAATGTTATCATCGACAACATGCTTTCAAAATTTGTGTGAGTACATATGCAAACCAAAGGAAGTTTGGTTTGGGTAGACTTCAAGGGTAATTTAGAGTTTAGAACATTTATTAACTAAGGATTAGTTGAATTGGTAAAGAATCGCTAAGCAACTTAGAGTTCGGTACAATAACGTAAGATAGTACAGTGATATTGAAGAACGAAGATCAAACAACAGATATTAGTAGCTGAATAAACACACTTCTTACAATAATAATATAGACTTTGAATAAAAAAAAACAAAGATTAACTAGCTTGCTCAAAACGATAAATGAGGGTTAAAGAACTTGCATGACAGTAAATCGTTAAATAATAGATTAGAAATAGAGAATTTGCATAAGTATAACATAACAGTGAAAAGTAACCTTGCTGAATAATAAAGTAGCAAAGGTTAGGGAACTTGCCTCGTGCGTAGATTAAACAATCACTACTCACGTTCACCACAAGTCCTACACATACCATATATATTGACAATACACATTAGTTACACTAAAATTAGTTTCATATAACTTCCTAACAATATCACATCTTTTCATGAACATCACTATTTAGCTTTATTACAACTGCTTAAGTGATCAAGTCATTGCACCACATACATATTAGCAACTTGATACAACATCATATTACATGTCCAACATGTTATCATTAAGTTATACTAATACACAAAGGGTTGCACTTGCATTCGCGCATCCCGACGCCCTCCGATTGGCTCCAAATACACAACAGTCCTAAAGATGGTCATTTGACTACTGCTATAGACCTCAAATTAAAACACTTAAAGCATGCAAGTTGTAGGCCTATTCGTCCTCGTTCCGGATCATCTTGAATCAACTCAATCGGAGTTCGTATGAGAAAGTTATGGCCGTTTTACTATAGGAGGTCAAAACTGTCCGACCCAGACCACTTTTCCAGCGCTGGGGCGCAAGACAGTGGCGCCGGGGCGCGAATTCCAGCGCTAGGGCGCGAACTTCTGGCCTATTTTTGGCGCTGGGGAGCAAAATTTGGTGCTGGGGCTCGAAATTTGGCGCTGAGGCGCGAAATTTGGCGCTGGAGCGTGAATTTTGACGCTGGGGCGCCGAAACTCACAGAACCAAAACGAAGAACAGAGCCAAAGCTACTGTCTTAAATTTGTAACAACAATTCACCCCAAACAACATGTATAACTAATATAAACTACACATAATTAGTAACAATCATCCATATACCAATTTTCAACAATTGAACAACAAATTTAAAAGACTTAAATCACTAAAATAATATTTGGTTAAAACTCAAAACTCCATTGTTGATATCTAAAGTACAGTGAACGAAATTTTAACTGTTATCAACCAAATTTGATTCCTTTGAAATACAAGTATACCAACATATAACAAATTAACATGTATAGTTCAATTCCTCAGTTAGCATACATAACTTTTGATATTTCTACAAAACATATATTCGTATATATATACTTCACTGAACAAATCAATTTCTTCCTTTAGCTTATAATTAGCATACAATCATATATATATATATATATATATATATATATATATATATATATATATATATATATATATATATACACATGCTAGTGATAACAATTGCAACTATACATATACATGCTTCTCTAACCAATTATACAAACATAGTTTTACAGAGAGTTTTATAAAAATCTTATACACCGTAAAGTTGAAGAATACAGAGACATTAGGCATCATGAAACCACAAATATATATATATATATATATATATATATATATATATATATATATATATTTAAGGTTAAAGAAACCCACCTTTTTGCTTGCTTACGAATCTTTGTTAACGGACTTGCTTTGAAAATCACGTTCTCTCTCAAACTCTGAACTTCTATCTTTTTCTCAAAACTCTCACTAGCCCTTCTTTCTTTTCTCAGTAATAATTTAGACTACTAACCACGTAACTCAACTGATATCCAATACGCGTAACATAAAACGGACATGGCCATAATAAGCCTAATCAATAATAACATCAGTTATAAAAATATATAACATACCATTTATATATATATATATATATATATATATATATATATATATATATATATATATATATATATATTATTTAGTTTATTTTATAAACAATTTAAATTTCAAAAATCCAAAAGACATAGGGCTTTGTTTGGCAAATTCCTTTAAAATAAAATAGTTTATATCCTTAAGCTTTGTTTGGGTAAAACTAAAATAAACTACTTTAATTTATTTTAATAACTCTTATAACATAGTTATTTGTCACACTTTATTTAATAATAATTTATTAAATCAATTACTTAATCACATAACTCAATCCACTTAACACATTAATTATTTAACAAATAAATAATTAACTAATCACATTAATTATTTAACAAATAAATAATTAACTAAATTAACTCAATCAAATTGAACAATTATATAATAAACACATTCAATAAATATTTATATAAATCAATAAATATTTATAACTTACATTTTAAAAAAATCTGGAATGTTACATGAGGAACAAAGTTATACCTTCAGTAAAGGTGTTATGGAAAAACCACGATGCCGAAGAAGCAACGTGGGAACTTGAAGAAAAGATGAAAAAGAATTACCCTCATTTGTTTGTGTAATTTTTTTGGCGAGATTCTAGGGACAGAATCCTTATAAGGGGGAGAGAGTGTAACGCCCCAGAAAATCGAGCAAGTTGCAAAATAATTTTATTTAATTAAATAATGAATAAAATTATATTATATGTTATTATTATGTGTTAATAAGATGGAGATTGTTCTATAACCTAATTCGATCGGAATGTCGTAGTATTTTAACTACGTGAAGGAATTAAAGTGTTTGAATTTTCAAGACGAAAATAAAAGTTTTTCGATAAATTTTTTGAAAAACACTATTCATGGATTTCTGCTCGGGAATTATTTTTGAACTTCCGAGAAATACGTAATGATAGAATATCGAGGTGAGATGGATTATGTAATAATAATTCAAGTATGGAAAATGCAGTTTTTTTCCTGCGGACTTAATTTGAGAATGTTAGGGAAAATAAAGCGTTAACTAGTTAAAGTGTTGATCGTATAATACGTAGGCATTGTACGAGGTAATGAATACGAGTATGATACGAAGTATTATACAAGAATGTATGACTGATGGTATGACATATATGTTTAATAAGTATACGAGTTAGAATACGAGATTAAGACATAGAGAATACATTCTAAGGCTTTAAGCCAAATGAAATGGACTTGTTGGATTGTGTAAGAAGTATAAGTCCAATAGAGATTAATGCGCTAGCCCAAGTGTAAGCAATGATAAGGCCCAAGTGTTTGTTAAATACAAGCCCAAAGCATAAGTTAATTTAATTGAACTTAAAACCCAAATTAAGATCCATTGAGTAAAGGAGATCCATGGGGCAACCCATGTGGGCCCCATGATCACGTGGGTGAGATTGGTGGCCAAGTAAATAATGTGATGAGCAAGAAAGGAGTGTGATGGCCAAGTTAACTTAGTACTTAAGTGTTACATAGTAAGGAGGTTGTTAAGGAAGTGGGATGTTTATTGACTAATATACCCTAACCATAGCAATCCTATAAATAGAGGGGAGAGTAGGATCATTTTTACACTTGTTCATTTCATCCAACAACTTTCAACTTATTTGTCAGAGATAATAAGTAAGAATAAGCTTGACTTTCATTAGTAGAAAAGAAGAAGAACAAGATTGATCATCAAGGGTAAGACTCATATCATTAATCTTCCAACTCTTCAATACTAGGTTGATAGAGAAGTGTAGATTAGTGAAGCATGTATACTAGGAAGTAAAGAGAATGGTTAATCAAAGGACTTAAACCTTAATAAACCATGAATAAGCAATTCGTTCATATACAAGTTATGAACTAAGGAAGAACTTGCAACAACTTGTAATATGTTTACATGAATAAAATTTGTATGATAAGGAGATGTGAGGATGATGATTAGAAGATTTAAATCATGATGAATCATGTGAAGTAAAATCATAAACACATAAGTTATAAGCTAAAAAAGTATAAGTAAAACTTATCATGAATATAAGTTAATGAAATATGTATGTTAAGATGTTAGTATGATGGAAAGAATCCATTTAAAACAATGAAAAAATCACAAGTAACAAAGTTATGCCAGAATTCACATGATTAGACGATAATTGTCGAATTCGTGAAATTCTCGGAATGGAAGTAAAATTTTGATATTGAGCTCGGAAACATTGGTTTTTGATGGAGTTCAGTCTTATTTGGCATTAAAAAGTTGGGACTCAAAAATGACCTAATTCCGACTTAGAATGAAGAAACGAGCGTTGAACGTTCACGAACGTTTATCGTTTTCATTAGAAATGAACTAAAAGGTGAATTTTAAGTTAACAAAGTTGAATATGTAAAATTCTTGCATGAACATGTAGAGTATGTGATTTGTGAGCTAATGACTTTTGAATGAGCCAATTCGGACTTAAAATGATCAAATTTGGAGTCCGAGAAGTTCGTTATGTAAAACAAAACTCTCAAGAATCTGGTGCACAAAGCTGGCGCCGCGGCGCCAGCCTAAGGAAAATATGTGGCGCTGCAGCGCCGGTGCCATGCCCAAACCTACTAAAGTTTTGCACCGCAGCGTGGCATGTAATGTTAAGACTCGCGCCGCAGCGCCGGTTCTGGCCCTCATCCATTGAAGAGTAGCGTCGCAGCGCAGCTTAATGAGAGGAAGCTGGCGCCACAGCGCCAGCCTTAGGGTTTGTATAATAATGAAGGTTTATAAAGATATAAAGAAAGGCAATTGGTTAATGATGAAATAAAATATTATTAAACGTAAAGTAACGTCCTTAAATGATGTTAAAGACCTTAAGTATTACAACCAAAGATCGACGAAAGATTAATCGAACGTCAGAGCAACGTAATGTGATAAGACGGAAGCAATAATAACAAATGTAAGTCATGATTAGATTGAGAAGAATGGTAAAATATAGTAGTAACCATACTTAAAGTGAACGTGTAATAACAGTAGCAGACGTTAATGGCAAGTATTCTAACCCTTGTCTATGTTCAATCTGGACAAGCTTTGTAATTTACGTATTTTTACGCATGAATTGATGTATGAAGAAGTCAAAGCCAATTCATTCAGCTAGACTTGAGATGTTTCTTTGGATTTCTTATAATCTATTGAACTGTTGTCAAGTTTTGCTAAACTATGTTGGTATGGTTTTCAAATGAAGACTGAGTATGCTAAAATGTTTTGTCGTCAAACGACAGGCACATGAGGTTGCCAAAACTTAAACGTGCATACGTTTAAAGAACGTAGTGTTGATCAACATAGAGTATTATAGGTTGATCACCTAGACGTGCTCGTAAGTAATGTCGGACTTACAAACTTAGTGTCAGGTTGTCCTTTTCAAAGAAAGTATGAAATTCTCAAGGTCTTGGACCGAAATATATGTTTAATGAACGTGGTTCATTGTGAAATGTTTTGAAGGAAAAGAAGTGTTATTTTGAATTATTAATAGTACTTCATAGCTATTGTTCAGTTATTGAAGATATACTATTCCTATGTTTCAAGCATACTGTTAAATGAAATTGTCATACTTGACGAGCTAGTTATGTTCATTCTTGCTTGAACCATATGAATGCAGCTAAGACCAAACGAACCGAAGGATCCGGTAAAGATAAGGGAAAGGCTAAGGCAGACCGTTGAACTGTCTATGTAATAGTATATGTTTAATGTTGTAATGTATTTGATATTATGACAAAGAACTTATGTATTAGTTATAAAGAACCTGGGAAGGGAATATTGTTTGGAATATATATAAGACATATTCGTTCTTTTGAGGAATGGCCGATTAAGATTCCAATTTTTTCTTGTAACATAGCAATCATATAGTCCCACTGAAGGTTCTTTTTCTATTTAGATTTGTAGCAAATGATATTGTGATTGCCTATTTGTCTTTTTCTACTTATGAGCAATACGGTGTACGTTAGTACCACATAGCAACTTTATTGTCTTTGTGTATTGATTTTGACACTAAGTGCATCTGGTGACCTATTTGCTTCATTTTCCTGACTTGCTATTGTGACGCCCCCAAAATTAGGTATACATCACCCATCTTGGGTCGTCAGATACATAGTACAAAATACAAATACAACTGTCGTGTACAATACGACAAAACATAAACTGTGAGTTTGAATACAAATATTATCTTCTAGAGAGTATTCATACTCAAAAGGAGTCCTCATTACATTTATTAACACACCATTACATAGAATAGTGAGGACTATTAACTGATACTATCATTCGGACCATCACTCCATTTCCCGACTTGCCCCAGCTACGTTCTCATTTCCTGAAGAGAACAGTGAAAGAATGGGTGAGCTCAACTAGCCCAATAAGAAATATTATGACTAAGATAATGCAGAATAAATTATCATTAGCCTTCAACAATGTTAAACTGATAAAATATAATAGAAATCAAGTTTAACTGCAGTGGAACAAGCAATCCATTAAAAGAGTCAAGTAGAAAATAAACTCTACTATCTTTTATGATTTAAAAGGTTTTTTAACACTGTTATCGCTGTGACTCAGCTTAATAAAATAATCCACATCATCGAATCACCCCTGCACTACGGCCAAGGATATTCGTGTATTCATTAATGGTCATGATCATGCCAACAACTGTCCATCAATGCACTACGGGCCAATGATGACTTTTACCACATCATTTGTAACATTACGGTCATGATTATATTGAATAATCCCTGGTCATAATCATACCAAGTCCATCTATGCACTACAGGCCACAGATGACTTTCAATATTTTATAAACATGAGGATGATGACAATGATATAAGAATTCAATAAAATAAGTTCAAGAATTAATTTATCCAAGAATTAATAACGTCCAAATTGTCAACATGATACTGCTTTGTGGAGTAAACTTCAAGACTGATCAGGAGAATATTTTCATGAATAGATACTAGATGAAGCGCAAATGTCAAGGATATTCCACTAATTTCATGGAGTATAGAAGTCAAAGTTTTAATCAACTGAGTATAATAAAGAATGGAATAACAAAAGAAATCACCATGCATGCGATAGACCGCACAGACGGGTTATTCTTAACAGAATAATAATAATGGAACCAGGTCCGGCGTAAACGCACAGACAGGATATTCCGACAGAATAATAAATAATGGAACCAGGTCCGGTGTAAAACACACAGACAGGATATTCCGACAGAATAATAAATAATGGAACCAGGTCCGGTGTAAAACACACAGACAGGATATTCCGACAGAATAATAATAAAGATGGAACCAGGTCCGGCGTAAAGCACAGACAGGATGTTCCAACGGAATAACAAAGACAGAATAATAGAAGAATGTCACCAAGTATAGGGTATTCCGCATATACAGGTTATTCCAACAGAATAATAAAGAAATGGAATAACAGAAATTCTCTTCTTGAATACAAAAGAATAATATCCCTTACCGTTTTACAGAAGCTGAAATACGGAAGTAGTTAAGTAGCAGAATACTCTTCTTCTCTCTCTCTCTATAGTTTCTCTCTATAGTTTCTCTCTCTAGAGTTCAATGAATTCGTAAGAAATAATGAAGGAATGAGCTGCTATTTATAGAAAAATAGAATGCATAGTAACTAATCCATGAACGGTCCAGATTGATTACTTTAATCTGACGGTCCATATTTAAAGAAAAATCTTTTAAATAAAATATAATATATTCTATTTATAGAATAACTTTAATAAAGTATTCTGTTTTATATAAAAAGATGTTTCTGTTTTATTACGTTAATAATACGAATAAAACAAAACGTCATTATCGCTAAATAATTCATATTATTAACTGACAATAATTGAATCAAACTGAGTGACTTCTCACATAAGCATTAATAATCAATACCATGTGCTACTATGCAACCACACGTATTACTGTACTTTTACTACCGAGTAGTTCAACAGTAACAATGGTAAAATTTCCGCCGTTATTTTTAATAAAATATTTTTGTCATTTTCTCAATCTGACAATAATTCTGTTGTGGGGTCCACCAATGATTGTGCCGTCGTACAGATATTCCCTGACAAAAAGAATATTCCCCGACCAATTGAATATAATATGACAACTTGCATACTTTGCAAAATTTATAAATACTACCCATAACTATTATATCAAATCCACACCATAATATAAAAAAAATTATTTCGAGAAAAATTAAATATTTATTCATAAAATCTGGGGTCTCACAATCTCCCCTCCTTATGGAATTTCGCCCTCGAAATTTACGTACGTACTTGGTATGCCGAACATGTGAGGATACCTTGACTTCACTTCAAATTCTAACTCTTGAGGTATAACCTTGAAGCATCGAATATGATCCTTCTTATCCAAGATGTTAACACGTATCTCCTCATACGTTAAATCTTTCGCTATCTCGTCTGGTTCTAAATTAATAATGTTGTTCGGGTCATCCACATATTTACGTAACATCGATACGTAAAAAAAATGTTCTGAACACGCAACATACTTGGCGGTAAAATGAGTCTATAGGCCACAGTTCCTACTTCATCGAGGATTTCAAATGGGCCAATTAAATCAAGAGTTGAGATTTCCTCTCTTCGTCGATTCTTGCTTCTAGAATAACGCCCTCTTGAACCTTCTTCTTCACATTCATCAGCATTGAGTATGTAGCTTGAGCGGCTTTTATCGATTAAAGTCGATTCTAATCATATATTCGTTATCTTCACGTGGGTTCGTATATTCGCACTTGTAACCGTATACGATCTTCTACACAACGCGTCAGCTACCACGTTCGCTTTTCCACGATGTTATTGAATGGTACGATCGTAATCTTCAACAGCTCGAGCCAACGTCTTTGGCGCATAATACGTTCGTTTTAGTTGAAGAAATCTTTGAGGGTTTAAGAAATGGGTTTTGTACTGGGGTCAATACAAAATTCAATTTTACGCTCTGGGGTAGGCTAAGAAGTCTTCAAGAATACGTCAAGAAATTTATTAACAATAGAAATATCGTTCAAAACTGTGACCCTCATCCAAGACTTGGATAACACGTCACATTGATACCTATCAAGTTGCCATCGTCACTTACAACGTCTCCTGCGAAAAGTCTAGCTTCGGTGCATTCCACATCAGGAAGTCAACAACGAAAGGATCGGGGCACTTTATTTATGGCTTGATATGACAATGATTGACTTTAGTGATTTGGTTACTTGAATTCGCATAATAGGTTGGTTAGGAATATGAAAGTTAACCACCTTACGAGAAGCATGATGAGCAGTTAACCAATCGTTTCCAAAAATCACATCAATGCAAGTATTTTCAAAGAGATAAGATCAACAGGTAACGTGAAAGTATTGATTTGAACAAAATTTATAAATAATGGAGGTAACAAAGGTTTCTCCCAACGGAATTTCAACAAAGAAATCAAAGTCTAACTTCTCTGGAGTTAAGTTCAAACATTGAACACAACTAGGTGGAATAAAAGAGTGAGTAGAACCGGTATCTAACACGGTATAGACTTCAAAAGAGTTTATGACTAACATACCCGTGATAATTTTATTCAGGTTCCTCGTCACGAAAAAAAACACTCTCTCTTAAACTACCGGCTTTGGCTTGTCTGGGACATCCTTTGGCATCACTATTCCAGCTAAACTTGACTTCACCGTACGATAAAATCGAGCTAGGTGACATTCTCTTCCGCAATTAAAACACGCTTTGGATTGTTGTGTCCGCATTTAAAACATACGACCGGTGGTCGTTCTTCTTCCTTTGAAACGGGTGCTGGTGCCGACGTCTTCACGTTATTGTTGAACCTTCTCTTCTTGAAATGTTCATTCTCATTGTTTTGGCCATGATTACCACCAAAGTGGTTACCATTTCTGGCATGTTGATTCCCTCCACGCTTATTGTCACCGCTTCGATGACTGTTGTCACTGGTATTATCATTTTTTCGGCTGCTCTCTTTTGGTTGCGTTGACTCGTTATCGCGCTCCACTAACTGAGCCCTATTTACAACATCTGAATACAAACACAGTTTATGAGAAATAAGATATTGACGTATCTCAGGTTTCAAACCTCGCAAAAACATTCTCGTCATTCGCTCTTCATTATCCACCAAGCGGGACGCAAACCGGGACAACTCAGCAAATTTAGCCTCATACTGTGACACGGTCATATTATTCTGCTCTAATTTGATGAACTCCACCTCCTTCATGTGACGAACACTTTCGGGAAAGTATTTGTCATTGAAAAGCTCTTGGAACTTCTCCCAAGACATCTTGAGTGCGTCAGGCCCACGTTTTATAGATTCCCACCAATGATCTGCCTCTTCACGCAACATAAAGGTGGCAAAGGGAACCTTTTGCTCCTCGGAGCATCCCAAGACATCAAATATCTTGGTGATCTGCTTTAACCACGTCTCCACCTTAAGTGGTTCTGGCTTTCCCAAAAACTCCGATGGTCCCAGCTCCTTGAATTGCTTAGCGGTGACCAACCGTGGGTTTGCCATTGTTTCCTCCTGCATTATGAACAGGAGCCGCCTTCGCCTAATGTTGCATGAATTCTAAAAACTCCTAAGCGTACCGTCATTCGTCAATTGATCAGTGTTGTTGTTTACAGGAGGATTATCGCCATCCTGTTGCACATTGTCCTGATTATTGATCTGGGGAGAATCAACGGTCTCCTGTGCTCCATTGCTATTCTCAACATTCTCAGATGTCATTTTCAGATACTGCAACAAAACAAAGGTTAATTAACAGGTAACATATTATCCATAAACTTTGACCGACCAATTAAATACCAAATAAACTTAGGTAGGTCATACTAGCGAAGGAATTTCCCGTCTCTCCCCTCCTAGTTCTATTCTCACATCTTAGTCAGGGATCATATCCCTAAGCTCTGATACCAACTGTGACGCCCCCAAAATTAGGTATACATCACCCATCTTGGGTCGTCAGATACATAGTACAAAATACAAATACAACTGTCGTGTACAATACGACAAAACATAAACTATGAGTTTGAATACAAATATTATCTTCTAGAGAGTATTCATACTCAAAAGGAGTCCTCATTACATTTATTAACACACCATTACATAGAATAGTGAGGACTATTAACTGATACTATCATTCGGACAATCACTCCGTTCCCCGACTTGCCCCAGCTACGTTCTCATTTCCTGAAGAGAACAGTGAAAGAAAGGGTGAGCTCAACTAGCCCAGTAAGAAATATTATGACTAAGATAATGCAGAATAAATTATCATTAGCCTTCAACAATGTTAAACTGATAAAATATAATAGACATCAAGTTTAACTGCAGTGGAACAAGCAATCCATTAAAAGAGTCAAGTAGAAAATAAACTCTACTATCTTTTATGATTTAAAAGGTTTTTCAACACTGTTATCGCTGTGACTCAGCTTAATAAAATAATCCACATCATCGAATTACCCCTGCACTACGGCCAAGGATATTCGTGTATTCATTAATGGTCATGATCATGCCAACAACTGTCGATCAATGCACTACAGGCCAATGATAACTTTTACCACATCATTTGTAACATTACGGTCATGATTATACTGAATAATCCCTGGTCATAATCATACCAAGTCCATCTATGCACTACAGGCCACAGATGACTTTCAACATTTTATAAACATGAGAATGATGACAATGATATAAGAATTCAATAAAACAAGTTCAAGAATTAATTTATCCAAGAATTAATAACGTCCAAATTGTCAACATGATACTGCTTTGTGGAGTAAACTTCAAGACTGATCAGGAGAATATTTTCATGAATAGATACTAGATGAAGCGCAAATGTCAAGGATATTCCACTAATTTCATGGAGTATAGAAGTCAAAGTTTTAATCAACTGAGTATAATAAAGAATGGAATAACAAAAGAAATCACCATGCATGCGATAGACCGCACAGACGGGTTATTCTTAACAGAATAATAATAATGGAACCAGGTCCGGCGTAAACGCACAGACAGGATATTCCGACAGAATAATAAATAATGGAACCAGGTCCGGTGTAAAACACACAGACAGGATATTCCGACAGAATAATAAATAATGGAACCAGGTCCGGTGTAAAACACACAGACAGGATATTCCGACAGAATAATAATAAAGATGGAACCAGGTCCGGCGTAAAGCACAGACAGGATGTTCCAACGGAATAACAAAGACAGAATAATAGAAGAATGTCACCAAGTATAGGGTATTCCGCATATACAGGTTATTCCAACAGAATAATAAAGAAATGGAATAACAGAAATTCTCTTCTTGAATACAAAAGAATAATATCCCTTACCGTTTTACAGAAGCTGAAATACGGAAGTAGTTAAGTAGCAGAATACTCTTCTTCTCTCTCTCTCTATAGTTTCTCTCTATAGTTTCTCTCTCTAGAGTTCAATGAATTCGTAAGAAATAATGAAGGAATGAGCTGCTATTTATAGAAAAATAGAATGCATAGTAACTAATCCATGAACGGTCCAGATTGATTACTTTAATCTGACGGTCCATATTTAAAGAAAAATCTTTTAAATAAAATATAATATATTCTATTTATAGAATAACTTTAATAAAGTATTCTATTTTATATAAAAAGATGTTTCTGTTTTATTACGTTAATAATACGAATAAAACAAAGCGTCATTATCGCTAAATAATTCATATTATTAACTGACAATAATTGAATCAAACTGAGTGACTTCTCACATAAGCATTAATAATCAATACCATGTGCTACTATGCAACCACACGTATTACTGTACTTTTACTACCGAGTAGTTCAACAGTAACAATGGTAAAATTTCTGCCGTTATTTTTAATAAAATATTTTTGTCGTTTTCTCAATCCGACAATAATTCTGTTGTGGGGTCCACCAATGATTGTGCCGTCGTACGGATATTCCCTGACAAAAAAATATTCCCCGACCAATTGAATATAATATGACAACTTGCATACTTTGCAAAATTTATAAATACTACCCATAACTATTATATCAAATCCACACCATAATATAAAAAAAATTATTTCGAGAAAAATTAAATATTTATTCATAAAATCTGGGGTCTCACAGCTATTATTTTTAAATATGTGCAGGAATACTGCTTTTATAACCTGCCTTACAATACTGGGTATCAAATTTCTGTGCTACGTTTACGGAGGACAAGGGACGAAATTATGAAGTGTTTTCTCTCTATATATGTAAATATATACTTTGATTGAAGAACTGTTGTAGCTTTAAATGGTTAATTGTTAAGGTAATGAATGATTATGTAGTGGATGATTTTATTAAGTTAATATTATTTTAGTTTTTTATATTTTTGCCATTATTTGCTATGGGGACATTGAGCCAGCCAGGTAGACAAAAAGAATGTTAAATTTTGATTTGGCAACAATATGCTTCGTTACCAAAGCATTGAACAAGTTTTAATATAGCAACAATTTTTTATACATTTAGCAACAAATTTTCGTTGCTAATGGCATTAAAAGTATAATATTTGGCAACGAAAAATTAACCTAATAACAACGGAGAGGATATTGTTGCTAATTGTGAGGACCCCAAACTCGGGTACTTGAAACCCGAACTCGGTTCTTCACGATACCATTTCTATGAGCGGAATAATACTAATAATAATAACAATAATATAAAGATCAACTTAATTTACATATCATCAGAGTCTAATCCCAAGTACGTAACCTTTAAACATTCATTACAACCCATGATAGATAATATATTTCATAATTGTCTTAATAATATCAAACTATTACATAACATAGTAATTCATTTATTCAGCAACCTTTCCTTTTCCTTTGTTCTTAGCAGAGCTCTCTGGTCGTTCGCACTTAACTGAAAACATTTAAATTTAAGCAAGGATGAGCATTTGAGTGCCCAGCAAGTAATAACAATTATATATATATATATATATATATATATATATAAACTGAAAGGATTTAAATATTTTCTTTGTACTATTCTTCTACAACAAGTCAATAGTTGTGAAGTATTCTGAACCGATAATAATAACATAACAACTCTCTTTCAAATTTTTGAAACTACATAATGACTATAACTGGGGTTATGGTGACATGCCATGAACATTGTTTATATTTTCGAAAAGGTTAAACAGAAATTCATCTGTAAACTGACATAACTTACGGGCACGGGGGGTGATCAGCCCGTTATGCCCTGCATTTATCAATACTACATTACAAGAACGATAGGATCGTTCACTCTGTTCCGCCTTGGGCTCATAAACGTTTTCCCGTGTAGGGATGTTCATACTTGTCTGGGTTCCAAATCAAAGGTTTTATCTTGTTTCAACAATAATCTATAAGTCAACATATATATATATATATATATATATATATATATATATATATATATATATATATATATATATATATATATATATATATATACGGGTAATTGACAAAGGTTTATCAACATGTGATTAAATACAATAATTATCCAAGTGGGGACACTTTTTTAACCATTTACAGAAATTAACGAACAGAATATATATATCTGAATTACCATATACTAACATGTTGATAAGTAATGAGCATATATAATATAAGGTTAATAATCTATACAGTAATAATATAGTTTAGAAACATTCTTACTCATGTCCATTGTATAAAGAAAATGCAAAGGTTAGATACTTGCCTGAAGCTCTGCTTACAATTTGCAATTTAGATTTATCGCTTATCTCACTACCTATCATTAATAAGATCGTTCATTCGATTAGAACAACATACTATAACACATAACAGTGCTTATTGCAGTCAGCACATACCCTAATCACATTGGCACATATATTTAACAACCATTGAATCACAAATAATCACATATCTAATTACATTATCTAAGTTCAGATCAATTTCTGAAACATGTCGGTATACCGACAACTTTATCGGGTAATTATCGAGTCTAAAACTCTATTCTGTAACTTAATATCAATCATATTATTTTTAAATGACTTAATATAGTTTTAAAACATTTATTATGATTTATCATAAATTTTCAAACATTGGAATCAAATTAAAATGATTTAAATACTAATCAATTCTATTATCACTAATATTTGATTAGTACTAAACTATTAATGAAATCATTTCCAAAATATTAAAGTTATTTATAATAACTCAACATATTTTTAAAGTATTAATATTATCCTTAAATGATTTTTAAAACATTTAAAATCATTTCTAAATAATTACCATTAATAATAAGGTATTAATGTTTCATTTATTCAAATATTAAAAGTCATTAAGTATAACTTAAAATATTTTTAATTCATTTATATCCCTTTTAAATGATTTTTCAATTAATAAGACCATTTATAAACTATTTATTTAATATAATTAATAAATAAATTTAATATCATTAGTAATAACTTAATAATCATTAATATTTAATTATTAATGAAATTATCCTTTAAATATTAAAAGTTATATTTTATAACTTAAAATATTTTTAAACACTTTATTTTCATTTAAAATAATTTTTAATATAATAAAATCATTTTTAATTAATTTATTTAATTCATTTAGTAAACAAACTAATTACCATTAATATCAATTTATTAATGAAATTTATTACAAATTATTAAAAGTCATTAAAAATAACTTAAAATATTTTCTTATATCATAATATAATTTTTAATGATTTTTCTAATATTAAAATTATTTTTAAATAATTTATTTAATATTATAATTAAATAAATTAAATACTTTTAATATTTCAAAAATATTAAATATTTATGAAATATATTTAAAATAATAAAAAACTAATTTTTGGAATTTAAAATATTTTTTAATAATTTATTTTGTATTTTTTAATAATTTAAAACTATTTTTTTTATTTTTTTATTAATTTCCGGAAAATAAAATAGTGTCTGTCACTAAAGGCCACCTATAGCGACAGAACTGTCGCTATAGGCGTTCTTCATGTTCTTGAGTATTCATAAGGCAGTTTCGTGGATGCTACTTTGACCAAGAATCGTGCATGGTGTAATGTGTTTCTGGACATGTTGTTGATCAAATCATGTAGTATAAATACAAGACTACACGATCCAACATTAAACATCATCAAATAATGCACAACCTAAGAGATCTAAGGGCCTAAATAAGCTGTCAGAGGCTGTTCATCACGTTCTGGGCTGTCCAGAAAAATCTGGTCAATGCCGGTCAACGATCTTGGTGGACTTATTCCGGTTAATCGGTTTACGTCACAGGTGTTCTAGACGTCGGAATTTGTAGACAACCAACATAGTACAAGTTGTGATCATGTATAATGTCTAAACATAATTTAGATGCAAGATCTAAGTAAAATAAAAACTTGTCAGACCACTGCCTAAACATTCTGGGTTACCCAGAAAGTTAAGCTTAACGGTCAACGAGGTTTGACCAATTACTGTGATAATCCCAAAATAGGTATACAACACCCAACCTATTCTGAGTCTCCAAATACATGGTACAGAAAATAACTACAACTTTATTACAACAATTGTCGTGCAAAATACAACAACACATATGCTGTGAGTTTGGATACAAATATATACCAAATGTGACTCATGTCCCAATCGTGGACAACACCTCACAATGATACCTTACATAAAGTTATAGTCAAAAACTATTTTAGAAATTAGAATATTTGGAAAGTGCTCAAGGAAACCTTCGTACATGGGAGGCCATGCGTCTAGGTTATGATAGATATCATATGGCCACATAATTATCCTTGGTTGACCCAATAGACCCCAAAGAAAAACGAGAAGTTTACTATCATATTCTTCCCAATGGTGAGTCTTCTCTTAACTTATCATTATCTCCACTGTCTCTAATTGAGATTTATACTTCAAACAAACACCAAGATTATATAGGTAGTGCTCGTAAATATACTCAGCAAGTGGATGAGCACAATCATGTCCTATGATGACACGAGGTTGTATGTCATTAGACATCCTGTATGATAGTAGCAAAACACCCTTCCAACGTTGGGTTCGCTTCACCCTAGATGATTCACCAAATATAACTACTAAATAATGACCACCATTCTATTCCCCTGTTACCCCCGCTCGACCCAGCTACACTCTTATTACCTGAAAGGAATTGTGAAACAGAAGGGTGATCACAACTAGCCCAGTAAAGAATATCATGACTAAAGATAATTAAATTATCAATAGCATTCATCAGTAATAAATCAGAGATTTAGAACATATGGTAGATGATAAAAAATTTCAACCATAGTTGCAGCGGAACGAGCAATCCATTAGAGAGTCAAATAGACCATAAAGTCTATTATCTTTTCCATGTTAAAAATCCACGAACAATGTTTTATCCTTGTAACATCAATCAACAGTTTTGGTCCACAATCATATGAATAACTCGTAGTCATAATTGTAGTTCTAAATTTCTCTTCTCATCCAAGACGAAGATAATTTTCATCACCTATCTTTACCTGAAACATCAAAGATCATGGTTACACTAAATCACATTTCCTGTTCATAATCATACTAATAACTTCATCCTTGCACTACGGCCAAAGATATTCATTTGTATCACCAATTAGTCATGTTCATCTCAACACCTGTTCATCTTTGCACTACTGGCCAAAGATATTCAACAACATGTCATCTTTGCACTACAGGCCAAAGATATTCATCTACAATTCATCTTTGTACTACAGGCCAAAGATATTCCTCAACAATTCATCTTTGCACTACAGGCCAAAGATATTCATCAATAATTTATATTTGCACTACAGGCCAAATATATTCATCAACAGTTCATATTTGCACTACAGGCCAAATATATTATTATCTCAAAGAAATATATAATCATTTCACAATTTATATAAACAATAATTATAACCATGTTGATCATTTCATCTTTGTACTTAAGCTAAAGATATTCAATTATAAATTCAATGGTCATGATCATACCAGTCAACAATTCAACTTTGCACTACTGGCCAAAGAGAACACATAGTCATGATTATACCAATAATCTACCCATCTTTACACTCAAGTCAAAGAGAAATATCATCATTAGGGTTATAAAAATGTTATATATGATAATAAAAATAATATGATCAACATATAGTTTTAATTTCAAGAGTAATATTCATAAATCAACTATAATTTGGTTAGAAAAAGAAACCAATTTTGTCGTGAATAGTAACTCATGAATAGTAACTCGTGAATAGTAACTCATGAATAGTAATTCCGACATGAAAAAGGTAAAAATTCCATAATAATATACATACCAATATTTCGGTATAATGATATTAAAAGAATAATGTTTCTTAAGCTTATAAACAATTTATTTTAATTGTTTACACTTTACTAAATAATGCATTTAATCATCCTAAAATGTCAAACGCATAAGATTTCATCACCAATAACCAAAAACCCTCATCAAAAATCTGCATATACCTCATATAGGATTCTCAAGCCATAAAATCCTATTTTTCAATTTTCTTATTTCACATAACATATTTAATTCATTTTCTCATAACTAGTCTATTTTCATGAAAAATACCAAATCAGTTCCAAAAATATTTTTTTTCTGGGATTTAGCAGATTATAGTCCCATATTGAACATATATTTTTCTTAGAATTTTTAAAACTCATTTACTATTTTTCATATGGCCAAAACCGCCGAATATTTAGACATTTATCATAAATTGTATTTTTATTCAAAAATTCTGAAACTCACAGAGTACACTGATATTATATAGATATACTTCCAATAAAAATTTCATCAATTTTGGAGTTAACCACAAGGAGTTATAATCGGTTACTTTTAAAATAGTTTTTTCTCGTAAAATTCATAACTCTTAATCTATACATCCAAAAATCACTATTTTTGGACACAGTCAATAAAACTCATCCAAATATCATTTCAAATTTTTCCAGAATTTTCTGAAAGTCAGAAGAATTACGAACTGAAAAACATAATAACCCTTAAAATCCCTTACCTCAAAAGTGCAGTATTTCTGATTGGAATACAAAGCCGAAGAAAACTTGCACTAAATAGCAACTCTCAAAGTATCTAAATACTCACAAAATATGCTTCATAATATAGAGAGAGAAAGAGAGAAAGCTTATGTTTCTGGTGTGATTTTCAATTCTAACTTAGCCTTCTATTTATAGGAAAATGTTAGTACGCCGAAACAGACTTAACCTGCAACCTGATGGCTTTACCTGCTACTATTCCCACCCACCACATTTGAATAAAAATCTCAGCACATTTCTTCACCAACCAATAGTGGGGCCCACTAATTTTAGAAATTTCCACCAAAATGATAAACTCCGAAAATTCAACAATTTTTGAACCAGTCATCTCGTAAAATTCATAATAAATCATACGTTCATTTTTAACGGTTCAAAATTTGTGGACGTATACTAAACTTATATATGTATAACATATCCAAATATTATCACGATCCAACGGTCGGATTAAAAATTATAACCCTCGCAAAATATCTCAAAAACCCTAATTTGATTTTCAATACCTCCGTTCCGACAAAAATACTGATAAAACACATCAACATTAACTCCTTCATTTTTAACCACAAAAATATATCCCTCATTTATATCCACATAAAATAAATATTTCCTTATCATATGAATCAATAATTAATTATTCACAAATAATATTACAGAATCACATTTATGACAACCAGACCGTTCTCAGGAAAGAGGGGGCTTTCCAATAAGAATTTTTCCTTACTGGCGCGCAATTAGGTGACCAAACCTCTCCTTAGACAGAACTTTCTAGACATTGCCAATAATGTTATCTAATAATATTATTCAAATAATATGAATTATTGATCTGATAATGAGAAATACTGTGCAGTGACAATTATTGAACAACAATAATATAAAATTTCAACATAGCAATTATTGAATCAATAAAATAAAATATTGAACAGTAATTACTGTAACAATTATTGAGTAGTGCCTTTTTACGTAAGAATCAATAATTTCAAAAATACTGTGCAATACCGTGTGCTACTGTGCAATAACGCGTATTACTGTATTTTAACCACCGGATATTCCAACAGTGTTAACGGTAACAACTACGCCGTTAATTATAAAAATTCAATTTTTGTCGTTATCTTCATCCGACAGTTATTCTGTTATGGGGCCCACAAATGTCTGCGCCGTCATACGAATATTCCCCGACAGAAAGAATATTCTACGACCAAACGAATATTCCCCGACAACAATGAATATTTTATAACCACTTGTGTATTTTGAAAAGTTTTCACATTTCACCCATAACTTTAACTTTTTATCAATTTAACCATTTACTGAATTGAAATTATAAAAAAATTGAATACTTTTATTTCATAAAATTCGGGGTCTTACAATTACTACGATCGATCTGAGGCTTTATAAGGTTATAAAGTGCTTTAAACTTGTAATACACATGACATACTATAATCTGGATACAAATATTCCTCCTAACAACGCTCCAGAAACAAATCAAGGCTGGTCAAAGTCATGGCCAGAACATGTTCTTCAGTTTTCTGGGTTACCCAGAAAACTGATTTTGTGTTTGGTCAACGAACTTTGACCATGAATAAGTTTCGATCTACAGATGCAATGATCATGAACCCACTTGCAGATTAATAACATCATTACAGACTACAACTTCAGACCTTTAAATCACCAAAACAATAAACGAGCACAGATCTACAAGGCCTGAGATTCACTGTCAGACAACAAAAACACAAATTTCCAGATTTTATAAAACATTAAATATGATCCTCTAGATGTTATGGATCTAACATCTATCAACCCAGATCCTCATTATACACTAGATTTAACATGTTTAACACAAAAAATCTAACATCTAACAACAGATCGTTGGACAGAAATCATGGCTAGGGTTTATACCTTCTATGAACGATATATTCTTGATTTCTGACTTCTGATTTGTTATAGCTGATCGTGGGGCTTTGATTTAGGACTGATATACTTGTATATTTTGAAGGTTAGAGAGAGAGAGAGAGAGAGAGCTTAGTTTGAGTGTTATGAAAAATGTAAGTAACAAATGTTATTTCTCTCTCTTCCAATCTATATATAGACATACAAGGTGCATGTATTGGCTGATCTACAAGGCTTGTGCTGTCAATTTTGTGCCACAAAGAGTTGATATGAGTTGGTAAACCACTTCCTCCATTGTCAAAACCTATATACTAGCCAAAATAATACACTAGGGGCAAAATGGTCAATTTGATAAATCATTTAATGGTAAAATTGGAACTTGGCAAACCCTTAGGGTTTAACCCTAAGGTTTAGCACAAAATGAAGGATTTTCCCACTAGGGTTTACACAAAATAAAAATTAACTAAATTTTAGTTTCTAAAATTTTGAAATTTGAATTTTCTAATTGTGATTAATCTTCTAATTACTTTATACAGTAACATTAGGGTTTAGATCATATAATTATCATTAACCTTGCTAAAATAGCAACCAAGGTTTACGATTTTGATAATTAGGGTTACCAATTTATAATTAGGTTTTCTAATTATCAAATTAGGGTTTAAAATTTTAGGGTTTCCAAAATTAGCAATTGAGATTATAATACTTGCTAATTAATCACATTAACACAATTACAACCAATCTCGAACTCTAATTTAAATTTCAAATTAGAGTTCCTCATTTCGAAAAATTATTTAGGGTTTCTAGATTATAATTAGGGTTTTCTAGAAATTAGGGCTTTTAGAATTTTAATTAGGGTTCACCTAATTAATACATTTAATACACGACATAAATTATATAACACGCTTATAAAATAATCTTGCACTATAATTTAGATCTCAAATTAGGGTTTAGCATTATTACTAGTGTTTGGTCATAATACACCGTAATTGACCTACCATTATCAATACGGAAATACAATACATATTCATAGCACTGAAAAATAAAAATATAATTAGTATTATATTATTATTCTCATACCTTGACAATAATCCAAAATTAGGATTTGGATTCCATATCTGATTTATTCTTCCTATTTAACCTTAATAATTAAGGTAAAATAATTAACTTAATAGCCTGTACTAAAATTCATATAATAAAATAATTATTATAATTATTCTAAAAATTACTCCATATATTATTTAAATAATATATGACTATATATTCATGGAAAGTAATTAATAAAAATATTTCTACTATAAAATTAATTATTATAAGAATGTACTTTATAAAAATCTATAATTCTAAAATAAAATTACTTGTAAATATTTATGTAATAAATATATTTTTATTTACCACATAAATACATATATATATTATCTTGTACAAATCCTCATCCTTAAAATAAATAAAAAATTTATACGCAAAATTTCTTATTTATTTATATAGAAAAATACCGGGTTGTTACATTCACCCTCCTTTATAAAGATTCCGTCCCCGGAATTACCGTTTTAAAACCTATACATACACGTCACATAGCATACATAATTATTGCAAGTAGATCTCGATCAACTTTGATCGAACTGATCTTTAACTATTCACATAAAGCTTGTCTTTCTGATTACACGGAAAAATTGGTTTTTAAAAGAACTCAAATTTCTCCTCAAAATTTCTTTATAAAATAATTTACTATATATGTGACGCCCCCAAAATTAGGTATACATCACCCATCTTGGGTCGTCAGATACATAGTACAGAATACAAATACAACTGTCGTGTACAATACGACAAAACATAAACTGTGAGTTTGAATACAAATATTATCTTCTAGAGAGTATTCATACTCAAAAGGAGTCCTCATTACATTTATTAACACACTATTACATAGAATAGTGAGGACTACTAACTAATACTATCATTCGAACCATCACTCCGTTCCCCGACTTGCCCCAGCTACGTTCTCATTTCCTGAAGAGAACAGTGAAAGAAAGGGTGAGCTCAACTAGCCCAGTAAGAAATATTATGACTAAGATAATACAGAATAAATTATCATTAGCCTTCAACAATGTTAAACTGATAAAATATAATAGACATCAAGTTTAACTGCAGCGGAACAAGCAATCCATTAAAAGAGTCAAGTAGAAAATAAACTCTACTATCTTTTATGATTTAAAAAGTTTTTCAACACTGTGATCGCTGAGACTCAGCTTAATAAAATAATCCACATCATCGAATCACCCCTGCACTACGGCCAAGGATATTCGTGTATTCATTAATGGTCATGATCATGCCAATAACTGTCCATCAATGCACTACGGGCCAATGAGGACTTTTACCGCATCATTTGTAACATTACGGTCATGATTATACCGAATGATCCCTGGTCATAATCATACCAAGTCCATCTATGCACTACAGGCCACATATGACTTTCAAAATTTTATAAACATGAGGATGATGACAATGATATAAGAATTTAATAAAACAAGTTCAAGAATTAATTTATCCAGGAATTAACAACGTCCAAATTGTCAACATGATACAGCTTTGTTGAGTAAAATTCAAGAATGATCAGGAGAATATTTTTATGAATAGATACTAGATAAAGCGCAAATATCAAGGATATTCCACTAATTTCATGGAGTATAGAAGTCAAAGTTTTAATCAACTGAGTATAATAAAGAATGGAATAACAAAAGAAATCACCATGCATGCGATAGACCGCACAGACAGGTTATTCCAACAGAATAATAAATAATGGAACCAGGTCCGGCGTAAACGTACAGACAGGATATTCCGACAGAATAATAAATAATGGAACCAGGTCCGGTGTAAAACACACAGACAGGATGTTCCAACAGAATAATAACAAAGACGGAACCAGGTCCAGTGTAAAACACACAGACAGGATGTTCCAACAGAATAATAACAAAGACGGAACCAGGTCCGGTGTAAAACACACAGACAGGATGTTCCAACAGAATAATAATAAAAACGGAACCAGGTCCGGTGTAAAACACACAGACAGGATGTTCCAACAGAATAATAGAAGAATGTCACCAAGTATAGGGTAGACCGCGTATACAGGTTATTCCAATAGAATAATAAAAAATTGAATAACATCAGTTCTCTTCATGAATAAGAAAGAATAACACCCCTTACCGTTTTAAAGAAGAGCTGAAATAAGGAAGTAGTTAAGTAGCAGAATACTCTTCTTCTCTCTCTCTATAGTTTCTCTCTATAGTTTCTCTCTCTAGAGTTCAGTGAATTCGTAAGAAATAATGAAGGAATGAGCTGCTATTTATAGAAAAATAGAATGCATAGTAACTAATCCATGAACGGTCCAGATTGATTACTTTAATCTGACGGTCCATATTTAAAGAAAAATCTTTTAAATAAAATATAATATATTCTATTTATAGAATAACTTTAATAAAGTATTCTGTTTTATATAAAAAGATGTTTCTGTTTTATTACGTTAATAATACGAATAAAACAAAACGTCATTATCGCTAAATAATTCATATTATTAACTGACAATAATTGAATCAAACTGAGTGACTTCTCACATAAGCATTAATAATCAATACCGTGTGCTACTATGTAACCACACGTATTACTGTACTTTTACTACCGAGTAGTTCAACAGTAACAATGGTAAAACTTCCGCCGTTATTTTTAATAAAATATTTTTGTCGTTTTCTCAATCCGATAATAATTCCGTTGTGGGGTCCACCAATGATTGTATCATTGTACGAATATTCCCTGTTAAAACGAATATTCTCCGACCAATCGAATATTATATAACAACTTGCGTACTTTGCAAAATTTATAAATATTACCCACAACTATAACATTATATCAAATTAACTCCATAATATTTAAAAATGATATTTATAGAAAATTCATCTTTATTTATAAAAGTTGGGGTCTTACAACCTCCCCTTCTTATGAAATTTCGCCCTCGAAATTAGGGTACGTACCTGGTATGTGGAAGAGGTAAGGATACCTTGATTTCATTTCAGATTCTAACTCCCAAGTCATTTCCTCAACATCGTGGTTTCTCCACAAAACTTTGACTTGAGGTATAACCTTGGAGCGTAGAATATGTTCCTTCTTATCCAAGATTTGAACATGAACTTCTTCATACGTCAAATCCTCCGCTATTTCGTCCGGTTCTAACTCAATAATGTGGTTCGGGTCTTCCACATATTTGCGTAACATGGATATGTGAAAAACGTTATGAACACGAGACATACTTGGCGGTAAAGCGAGTCTATAAGCCACAGTTCCTACTCGACCGAGGATTAAAAATAGACCGATAAATCGAGGATTGAGCTTTCCTCTTTTTCCAAATCTCGTAACTCCTTTCCATGGAGCAACACGTAAAAACACATGATCTCCTATATCAAATTCCACGTCCTTTCGATGAAGATCAACATAACTCTTTTGTCGATCTTGTGAGGTTTTTATACGTTGTCGGATCGTTTGAATCTTTTCTGTAGTCATACGTACCAACTCTGGTCCCAACAACGTTGGTTCACCCACCTCATCCCAGCATACTGGAGAACGACATTTTTTTCCATACAATGCTTCGAATGGAGCCATGCCAATACTTGCTTGATAACTGTTGTTGTAGGAAAACTCCACCAATGGTAAGAACTTGTCCCAACTTCCCTTGAAGTCAAAGACACAGAGTCTTAATAAATCTTCTAGAGTTTGAATAGTCCTCTCTGATTGTCCGTCCGTCTGAGGATGATATGCCGAACTAAATCGTAAATCTGTGCCCATAGCTTTTTGTAAACTAACCCAAAATCGTGAAGTGAATCTTGGGTCTCGATCAGAAACTATGGATACTGGCATACCATGCAGTCATACAATCTCGTTTATGTACATACGAGCAAGACGTTCAAGTGTATAAGTTTCTCGTATCGGTAAGAAATGAGTAGACTTGGTCAATCTATCAACAATGACCCAAATCGCATCAATACCTTGAGAAACCCTAGGAAGACCGGTAACGAAATCCATGGTAATGTGCTCCCACTTCCATTCTGGAATTTCAAGTGGTTACAATGGACCTTTTGGTACTTAATACTCCGCTTTGACTCGTTGACAAGTTAGACACCTTGAGATAAACAACGCTATCTCTCTCTTCATATTGCTCCACCAAAATGTATGACGAAGATCATGATACATTTTGGTACTTCCAGGATGGATTGCAAACGGTGTGTTGTGCGCCTCCATCATGATTTCATACTTTAAATCAGGGTTGTTAGGAACACAAAGTCTAGAGTTGACTTGAAGTATTCCTTCTTCATCGATTCTTGCTTCCGGCATAACACCTTCTTGCATTTTCTTCCTCATACGCATCAGCTCCAGGTCTGTAGCTTGAGCAGCTTTAACTTTATCGATTAAAGTCGGTTCTACTCGTATATTCGCCATCATCACATGGGTCCCTGGAGTCTTTAACTCTATCTCCATCCTTTGCAAATCACACAAAATGGGCCTTTGTGTTGACAATATCGCACTCGTACTTGCATATGATCTTTTACTCAATGCGTCAGCTGCCACGTTCGCTTTTCCAGGATGGTATTGAATGGTATGATCATAATCTTTCAACAGTTCAAGCCAACGTCGTTGTCACATGTTGAGTTCCTTTTGAGTGAAGAAATATTTAAGGCTTTTATGATCCGTAAAGATCTCCACCTTCTCCCCATACAAGTAATGCCTCCAAATTTTAAGTGCAAAGACAACAGCTGCCAACTCTAGATCATGAGTAGGATAATTCCTCTCATATTCCTTGAGTTGTCTTGATGCATAGGCTATGACTTTTCCATGTTGCATGAGAACACATCCCAACCCTTTGCTCGAAGCATCACTGTAGATGACAAATCCCTCCGAGCCAGATGGTATTGCTAGAACAGGTGCTGAAACGAGTCTCCTCTTAAGTTCTTGAAAACTCTGCTCACATTCTTCGCTCCAACCGAACTTTGTATTTTTCCAAGTCAGCTGAGTTAATGGAGTAGCGATTCGAGAAAATCCTTCCACGAATCTCCGATAATAACCAGCCAAACCAAGAAAGCTACGTACTTCGGTCACTGATTTAGGTTGCTCCCAGCTTTGAATAGCTTCAATCTTTGCCGGGTCAACCGATATTCCACGACTTGATACTACGTGCCCAAGGAATGCTACCTCTTCCAGCCAGAACTCATATTTCTTTAACTTGGCATAAAGTTTGTATTCACGAAGCTTTTGGAGTACCAACCTCAAGTGTTGCTCATGATCTTCACGGCTTTTGGAATAAACAAGGATGTCATCGATAAAGACGACCACAAAGTGATCCAAATATTCCTTGAATACCCTGTTCATTATATCCATGAAGGCAGCAGGAGCATTAGTCAATCCAAAAGACATAACTAAGAATTCATAATGCCCATACCGAGTTCTGAAGGCAGTCTTTGGAATATCCTCAGTTCTAACCTTCAGCTGATGATATCCAGAACGAAGATCGATCTTTGAAAAGAATTGTGCTCCTTGTAACTGGTCAAACAGGTCATCAATACGTGGCAATGGGTACCTATTTTTGATGGTGACATGATTCAACTCCCGATAATCAATACAAAGTCGTATACTCCCATCTTTCTTCTTCACGAACAGAACAGGAGCACCCCAAGGAGAAGTACTAGGACGAATAAAACTAATGTCTAACAATTCCCGTAGTTGGGTCTTTAACTCCTAAAGTTCAATAGGAGCCATTCGATATGGGGCTTTGGAAATGGGTTTTGTACCGGGTTCAAGGTCGATACAAAATTCAATTTCACGCTCTGGGGGTAGGCCAGGAAGTTCTTCGGGAAATACGTCAGGAAATTTATTAACAACAGAAATATCATTCAAAGCTGACGTATTTTTGTTTAGATCTGTGACATGAGCTAAGAAAGCTTGACATCCATTTTTCAATAAACGAATAGCTTTATGGCTTGAGATGACAGCGATTGATTTTAATGGTTTGGTTGCTTGAATTCGCATAATAGGTCGATTAGGAATACGAAAGCTAATAACCTTACAAAAACAATCAATTTTTGCATGATGAGTAGTTAACCAATCAATCCCTAGAATCACGTCAAATGCAAGTATTTTTAATGAAATAAGATCGACAGGTAATGTGTGGGTACCGATTTGAACCAAACAAGACTTATAAACAGTGGAGGTAATGAAGGTTTCTCCCAACGAAGTTTCCACAGATAAGTCAAAGTCTAATTTCTCCGGAATCAAATTTAATCGATGAGCGCAAGTAGGAGAAATAAAAGAATGGGTAGAACTGGTATCAAATAAAGTATAGACTTCGTTAGAGTTTATGATAAGCTTACCCGTGATGACCTCATTCGGGTTCCTTGCTCTCTGGGAGTTCACAACAAACGCTCTCCCTTGCACAACCGGTTTTGACTTTTCTGGGACGGCCTTTGGTGCCTCCATCCAAGCTGAATTTGTCTTCGATAAATGACAAAATCGGGCTAAATGACCTTCTCTTCCACAATTATAACATGCTTTGGACGGCATCACGCAGTTTGGACTGATGTGCCCCTCCCCTCCGCATTTGAAACATATGATAGGTGGTCGTTCTCCTTCCTTAACGACAGGTGCTGGTGCTGACGTCTTTCCATCATTGTTGAATCTCCTCTTCTTGAAATGCCCATTCTTATTGTTTTGGCCCTGATTACTACCGAAGTGGTTACCATTTCTGGCATGTTGATTCCCTCCACGCTTGTTGTCACCGCTTCGATGACTGCTTTCACTGGTATTATTATTTTGCTGGCTGCTCTCTTTTGGTTGCGCTGTCTCGTTATCGCGCTCCACCAACTAAGCCCTATTTACAACATCTGAATACAAATACAGTTTATGAGAAATAAGGTGTTGACGTATCTCCGGCTTCAAACCTCTTAAAAACATCCGCGCCATTCTTTCTTCATTATCCAACAGGTGGGACGCAAACCGGGATAACTCCGCAAATTTTGCCTCGTACTGCGACACGGTCATATTATTCTGCTCCAATTTGATGAACTCCACCTCCTTCATGTGACGAATACTCTCGGGAAAGTATTTGTCGTTAAACAGCTCTTGGAACTTCTCCCAAGACATCTTCAGTGCGGCAGGTTGAGTACGTTTTATCGATTCTCACCAGTAATCTGCCTCTCCTCGCAACATAAAGGCGGCAAAGGGAACTTTTTGCTCATCATAGCAACCCAAGACATCAAATATCTTGGTGATCTGCTTTATCCATGTTTCAGCTACAAGTGGTTTGGGTTCTCCCTTAAACTCCGGTGGTCCCAGCTCCTTAAACTGTTTAGCGGTGACCGCCTGAGAGTTTCCAGTATTTCCACCTACGTTGTGGACAGGAGCCGCTTTCACCTGTTGTTGCATTAATTTCATAAAACCTCTGAACATTCCATCATTCATCATCTGGTCAGTGTTGTTGTTTGCATGAGGATTGTCACCTTCCTGATGAACATTATCCCGATTATTGATATGTGGTGAATCAATAATCGCATGTGCTCCATTGCTATTCTCAACATTCTCAGATACCATTTTCAGATACTGCCACAAAATAAAAGTTAATTGATATGTCATATATTATCCTTATATTATGACCGACCACTTAAATACCATGCAAAAAACTTATGTACGTCATACTAGCGAAGGAATTCCCCGTCTCTCCCTTCCTAGTTCTATTCTCACATCTTAGCCAGGGATCATATCCCTAAGCTCTGATACCAACTGTGACGCCCCCAAAATTAAGTATACATCACCCATCTTGGGTCGTCAGATACATAGTACAGAATACAAATACAACTTACTAATACAACTGTCGCGTACAATACGACAAAACATAAACTGTGAGTTTGAATACAAATACTATCTTCTAGAGAGTATTCATACTCAAAAGGAGTCCTCATTACATTTATTAACACTATTACATAGAATAGTGAGGACTACTAACTAATACTATCATTCGAACCATCACTCTGTTCCCCGACTTGCCCCAGCTACGTTCTCATTTCCTGAAGAGAACAGTGAAAGAAAGGGTGAGCTCAACTAGCCCAGTAAGAAATATTATGACTAAGATAATGCAGAATAAATTATCATTAGCCTTCAACAATGTTAAACTGATAAAATATAATAGACATCAAGTTTAACTGCAGCGGAACAAGCAATCCATTAAAAGAGTCAAGTAGAAAATAAACTCTACTATCTTTTATGATTTAAAAAGTTTTTCAACACTGTGATCGCTGAGACTCAGCTTAATAAAATAATCCACATCATCGAATCACCCCTGCACTACGGCCAAGGATATTCGTGTATTCATTAATGGTCATGATCATGCCAACAACTGTCCATCAATGCACTACGGGCCAATGAGGACTTTTACCACATCATTTGTAACATTACGGTCATGATTATACCGAATGATCCCTGGTCATAATCATACCAAGTCCATCTATGCACTACAGGCCACAGATGACTTTCAATATTTTATAAACATGAGGATGATGACAATGATATAAGAATTCAATAAAACAAGTTCAAGAATTAATTTATCCAGGAATTAACAACGTCCAAATTGTCAACATGATACAGCTTTGTTGAGTAAAATTCAAGAATGATCAGGAGAATATTTTCATGAATAGATACTAGATGAAGCGCAAATATCAAGGATATTCCACTAATTTCATGGAGTATAGAAGTCAAAGTTTTAATCAACTGAGTATAATAAAGAATGGAATAACAAAAGAAATCACCATGCATGCGATAGACCGCACAGACAGGTTATTCCAACAGAATAATAAATAATGGAACCAGGTCCGGCGTAAACGCACAGACAGGATATTCCGACAGAATAATAAATAATGGAACCAGGTCCGGTGTAAAACACACAGACAGGATGTTTCAACAGAATAATAACAAAGACGGAACCAGGTCCGGTGTAAAACACACAGACAGGATGTTCCAACAGAATAATAACAAAGACGAAACCAGGTCCGGTGTAAAACACACAGACAGGATGTTCCAACAGAATAATAGAAGAATGTCACCAAGTATAGGGTAGACCGCGTATACATGTTATTCCAATAGAATAATAAGAAATTGAATAACAGCAGTTCTCTTCATGAATAAGAAAGAATAACACCCCTTACCGTTTTAAAGAAGAGCTGAAATAAGGAAGTAGTTAAGTAGCAGAATACTCTTCTTCTCTCTCTCTATAGTTTCTCTCTATAGTTTCTCTCTCTAGAGTTCAGTGAATTCGTAAGAAATAATGAAGGAATGAGCTGCTATTTATAGAAAAATAGAATGCATAGTAACTAATCCATGAACGGTCTAGATTGATTACTTTAATCTGACGGTCCATATTTAAAGAAAAATCTTTTAAATAAAATATAATATATTCTATTTATAGAATAACTTTAATAAAGTATTCTGTTTTATATAAAAAGATGTTTCTGTTTTATTACGTTAATAATACGAATAAAACAAAACGTCATTATCGCTAAATAATTCATATTATTAACTGACAATAATTGAATCAAACTGAGTGACTTCTCACATAAGCATTAATAATCAATACCGTGTGCTACTATGCAACCACACGTATTACTGTACTTTTACTACCGAGTTGTTCAACAGTAACAATGGTAAAACTTCCACCGTTATTTTTAATAAAATATTTTTGTCGTTTTCTCAATCCGATAATAATTCCGTTGTGGGGTCCACCAATGATTGTGTCGTTGTACGAATATTCCCTGTTAAAACGAATATTCCCCGACCAATCGAATATTATATAACAACTTGCGTACTTTGCAAAATTTATAAATATTACCCACAACTATAACATTATATCAAATTAACTCCATAATATTCAAAAATAATATTTATAGAAAATTTATCTTTATTTATAAAATTTGGGGTCTTACAATATATAGGAAAATCATGCATAAGAAAATAAAAGGCATACGAATAATACCTGGAGTTACATTGCCAGCTGCTGTCGTGTCCTAGACTGTCATGTTGTAGACCCTCGCAGTAGATTTTGTTGGCTTGCTTGACGAAGTCGGTCCGGTGATTGCTAAAGTTCCACTGCCAGTGCCCATGTTCACACTTCCTGTCTCCACCCTCCTCTTCGGAAAATCTTTCACCCTGAGCTCTGTCGATCCGCATATAAAACATCCACTATTCATCCTAGGATTGGGGCAGTTGGGAGAGATATGGCCCTCCTGCCCGCACTTGTAGCAAACAAATTTTCCTTTCAAACACTCCCCCGAGTGATTCTTCCCACATGTCTTACATGGCACTATCTGTTTCTTAACACCTTCCTGTTTCACTTGTACACTTGCAAAACTGCTTACATTCCTCTTGCTATCTCCACTCCTGCTCCCACTATTAACACCTACTTTTCCAGCTCCTTCAGTCTTACCCTTATTCTTCCTCTCCTTATTGTAAACGCTCATGGCCTCACTTCCCTCCTCAGCTATGATCGCTTTCTCCATGAGTGCTGCAAATGTAGGAATTTACAACACCGCCACTTTGTTGTAGAGCCAGGGTTTCAATCCCAGCTCAAACCTTCTCGCTTTCCTAGCCTCCGTATCGACTTAATGCGGGGCAAACCTAGCTAACTCATTGAATTTGGCGGCGTATTCAGACACCGTCATATTCTCCTGCTTCAACTCTAAAAATTTCACCTTCATCCTCGCCTGCATACTAGGGGAAAAATAATTCTCGAAAAATAAAGTTTTAAATCTATCACATGTGACTAAACCTTCTCCTGCCCTAGCCTGATTTGTTTCCCACCAAAAATTTGCTTCCCCCTTCATCATGTAGGTGGCAAAAGCGGTCTTTTGCCCCTCAGATACCCTAGCTACCACGAACACTTTTTCAATTTCCTTAACCCAAGTTTGGGCTTCTACAGGGTCAGTTGTACCTTTGAATTCTGGTGGCCCTACAGCCTTAAAGTCTTTGAAGTTCGCTAAGCGGTTGTCCGACTGGTTTTCAGTGACTGGTATTTACTGTTGCATAGCCTGAGCTAACATGTTTGTAAATTACTGCATTGGGTCTGCTTGTTGTTGTCTTTCTACGTTATTGACAGACTCTTCTGCCCTTTGGTTGCGAGTTCGACGTCTTGGCGGCATTATCTGATTAAATAAAATCATAATTTAACTTACATTCTAAACCTTATCAAATAAGTTTAATATTTTAAACTTGTTTCATCATTCAAACATAGGTTCATATTCATTGAACGAATATTTTACATAACATAGCATATAATGCTTTAAACATCATTCATCCCTTTGTGACTATAAAAGTCGGGATTCACAGACTTGACCAACACAAAAGTTTTAGAATATTACATTACACAGACATACTAAGCACACATATTAAACACACCTACACCACAACAGAACCTATACTACTTATTTATTATTCTTTTTCATTGGACAACTTTTCGCCTGATGACCTTGTATCCCACAGATAAAATATGCTCTTTTTTTGTAGTCAGGACAATACAGAGTAGTATGTCCCTCATAGCCACAAAGATAACATATTCTTTTCCATATCTTCTTATTGGATTTTCCTAAGTCATGGTCTTCTATCTCTCTTTTCCCCTTCTTGTCCGGAGCTGCACACGATGTGTTGCTTGTGGCTCCCATCTGACCAATTTGGATCTTAAGCTTATCTTGTCCTTCCATTGTTTCTATTAACGCTTGACGCAACTGACTATTCAACAACTTTTCTATCTCCCACAGCCTTTCCAAAGAAGAAACCTTGTTCTTTAGATTCTGGACCTCTGTTGATGCTTGATCAGCTTCAACTTTAGTGTCTGAATCGCTATCTGTCAGCTCCACCATCTCCGAATTTGGTACTATGTTTTCCACAATAACCACATCTTCTGAGTTATTTTCATTGTGAGCCTCTATGTCAGCTATCGGCTTCGATATTGGCTCCTTCTTTACGATCCGAGGGTAATCGAATCCTTTTTCACCTAACATCTACTCACATAAATTATTCTGATTAGCATATAATATAAACACACAACAAATAAGAGTTTTATACAAGTTATCTTTTATTTTGTTTGACGATGAATTTAGTCAATTCATTTCCTTTTAAACTCTATATGAATTATTTGTATTTTCAACGTTTCCTTCTGTTCTAAGGTTATTGCCTAAGGTCTAGCCCACCTAAGGTTTTTTACCCCTAAGCTCTGATACCAACTTGTGAGGACCCCAAACTCGGGTACTTGAAACCCGAACTCGGTTCTTCACGATACCATTTCTATGAGCGAAATAATACTAATAATAATAACAATAATATAAAGATCAACTTAATTTACATATCATCAGAGTCTAATCCCAAGTACGTAACCTTTAAACATTTATTACAACCTATGATAGATAATATATATCATAATTGTCTTAATAATATCAAACTATTACATAACATAGTAATTCATTCATTCAGCAACCTTTTCTTTTCCTTTGTTCTTAGAAGAGCTCTCTGGTCGTTCGCACTTAACTGAAAACATTTAAATTTAAGCAAGGATGAGCATTTGAGTGCCCAGCAAGTAATAGCAATTTTATATATATATATATATATATATATATATATATATATATATATATATATATATATATATATATATATATAAGCTGAAAGGATTTAAATGTTTTCTTAAAGGATTTAAATGTTTTCTTTGTACTATTCTTCTACAACAAGTCAATAGTTGTGAAGTATTCTGAACCGATAATAATAACATAACAACTCTCTTTCAAATTTTTGAAACTACATAATGACTATAACTGGGGTTATGGTGACATGCCATGAACATTATTTTCATTTTCGAAAAGGTTAAACAGAAATTCATCTGTAAACCGACATAACTTACGGGCACGGGGGGTGATCAGCCCGTTATGCCCTGCATTGATCAATACTACATTACAAGAACGATAGGATCGTTCACTCTGTTCCGCCTTGGGCGCATAAACGTTTTCCCGTGTAGGGATGTTCATACATGTCTAGGTTCTAAATCAAAGGTTTTATCTTGTTTCAACAATAATCTATAAGTCAACATATATATATATATATATATATATATATATATATATATATATATATATATATATATATATACGGGTAATTGACAAAGGTATATCAACATGTGATTAAATACAATGATTATCCAAGTGGGGACACTTGTTTAACCATTTACAGAAATTAACGAACAGAATATATATATCTGAATTACCATATACTAACATGTTGATAAGCAATGAACGTATATAATATAAGATTAATAATCTGTACAGTAATAATATAGTTTAGAAACATTCTTACTCATGTCCATTGCATAAAGAAAATGCAAAGGATAGATACTCGCCTGAAGCGCTGCTTACAGTTTGCAATTTAGATTTATCGTTTATCTCACGACCTATCATTAATAAGATCGTTCGTTCGATTAGAACAACATACTATAACACATAACACTGCTTATTGCAGTCAGCACATACCCTAATCACATTGGCACATATATTTAACAACCATTGAATCACAAATAATCACATACCTAATTACATTATCTAAGTCCAGATCAATTTCTGAAACATGTCGGTGTACCGACAACTTTATCGGGTAATTATCGAGTCTAAGACTCTATTCTGTAACTTAATATCAGTTATATTATTTTTAAATGACTTAATATAATTTTAAAATATTTATTATGATTTATCTTAAATTTTCAAACATTGGAATCAAATTAAAATGATTTAAATACTAATCAATTCTATTATCACTAATATTTGATTAGTACTAAACTATTAATGAAATCATTTTCAAAATATTAAAGTTATTTATAATAACTCAACATATTTTTAAAGTATTAATATTACCCTTAAATGATATTTAAATAATTTAAAATCATTTCTAAATAATTACCATTAATAATAAGGTATTAATGTTTCATTTATTCAAATATTAAAAGTCATTAAGTATAACTTAAAATATTTTTAATTCATTTATATCCCTTTTAAATGATTTTTAAATTAATAAAACCATTTATAAACTATTTATTTAATATAATTATTAAATAAATTTAATATCATTAGTAATAACTTAATAATCATTAATATTTAATTATTAATGAAATTATCCTTTAAATATTAAAAGTTATATTTTATAACTTAAAATATTTTTAAACACTTTATTTTTATTTAAAATAATTTTTAATATAATAAAATCATTTTTAATTAATTTATTTAATTCATTTAGTAAATAAATTAATTACCATTAATATCAATTTATTAATAAAATTTATCACAAAATATTAAAAGTCATTAAAAATAACTTAAAATATTTTCTTATATCATAATATAATTTTTTATGATTTTTCTAATATTAAAATCATTTTTAAATAATTTATTTAATATTATAATTAAATAAATTAAATACTTTTAATATTTTAAAAATATTAAATATTTATGAAATATATTTAAAATAATTAAAAACTAATTTTCGGAAATTAAAATAATTTTTAATAATTTATTTTGTATTTTTTAATAATTTAAAGCTATTTTTTTCTATTTTTTTATTAATTTCTGAAAAATAAAATAGTGTCTGTCACTAAAGGTCACCTATAGCGACATAACTGTCGCTATAGGTGTTCTTCATGTTCTTGAGCATTCATAAGGCAGTTTCGTGGGTGCTACTTTGACCAATAATCGTGCATGGTGTAATGTGTTTTTGGACATGTTGATCAGATCATGTAGTATAAATACAAGACTACACAATCCAACATTAAACATCATCAAATAATGCACAACCAAAGAGATCTAAGGGCCTAAATAAGCTATCAGAGGTTGTTCATCACGTTCTGGGCTGCCCAGAAAAATCTGGTCAATGCCGGTCAACGATCTTGGTCGACTTATTCCGGTTAATCGGTTTACGTCACAGGTGTTCTAGATGTCGGGATTTGTAGACAACCCAACATAGTACAAGTTGTGATCATGTATAATGTCTAAACTTAATTTAGATGCAAGATCTAAGTAAAATAAAAACTTGTCAGACCACTGCCTAAACTTTCTGGGTTACCCAAAAAGTTAAGCTTAACGGTCAATGAGGTTTGACCAATTACTACGATCGATCTGAGGCTTTATAAGGTTATAAAGTGCTTTAAACTTGTAATACACATGACATACTATAATCTGGATACAAATATTCCTCCTAACAACGTTCCAGAAACAAATCAAGGCCGGTAAAAGTCACGGCCAGAACATGTTCTTCAGTTTTCTAGGTTACCCAGAAAACTGATTTTGTGTTCGGTCAACGAACTTTGACCATGAATAACTTTCGATCTACAGATCCAATGATCATGAACCCACTTGCAGATTACTAACAACATTACAGACTACAACTTCAGACCTTTAAATCACCAAAATAATAAACGAGCACAGATCTACAAGGCTTGACATTCACTGTCAGACAACAAAAACATAAATTTCCAGATTTTATAAAACTTCAAATCTGAGCCTCTAGATGTTATGGATCTAACATCTATCACCCCAGATCCTCATTATACACTAGATTTAACATGTTTAACACAAAAAATCTAACATCTAACAACAGATCGTTGGACAGAAATCATGGCTAGGGTTTATACCTTCTATGAACGATTCTTGATTTCTGACTTCTGATTTGTTATAGCTGATCGTGCGGCTTTGATTTAGGACTGATATACTTGTATATTTTGGAGGTTAGAGAGAGAGAGAGAACTTAGTTTGAGTGTTGTGAAAAATGTAAGTAACAAATGTTATTTCTCTCTCTTCCAATCTATATATAGACATACAAGGTGCATGTATTGGCTGATCTACAAGGCTTGTGCTGTCAATTTTGTGTCACAAAGAGTTGGTATGAGTTGGTAAACCACTTCCTCCATTGTCAAAACCTATATACTAGCCAAAATAATACACTAGGGGCAAAATGGTCAATTTGATAAATCATTTAATGGCAAAATTGGAACTTGGCAAACCCTTAGGGTTTAACCCCAAGGTTTAGCACAAAATGAAGGATTTTCCCACTAGGGTTTACACAAAATAAAAATTAACTAAATTTTAGTTTCTAAAATTTTGAAATTTGGATTTTCTAATTGTGATTAATCTTCTAATTACTTTATACAGTAACATTAAGGTTTAGATCATATAATTATCATTAACCTTGCTAAAATAGCAACCAGGGTTTACGATTTTGATAATTAGGGTTACCAATTTATAATTAGGTTTTCTAATTATCAAATTAGGGTTTAAAATTTTAGGGTTTCCAAAATTAGCAATTGAGATTATAATACTTGCTAATTAATCACATTAACACAATTATAACCAATCTCGAACTCTAATTTAAATTTCAAATTAGAGTTCCTCATTTCCAAAAATTATTTAGGGTTTCTAGATTATAATTAGGGTTTTCTAGAAATTAGGGCTTTTAGAATTTTAATTAGGGTTCACCTAATTAATACTTTTAATACACGACATAAATTATATAACACAATTATAAAACAATCTTGCACTATAATTTAGATCTCAAATTAGGGTTTAGCATTATTACTAGGGTTTGGTCATAATACACCGTAATTGACCTACCATTATCAATACGAAAATACAATACATATTCATAGCACTGAAAAATAAAAATATAATTAATATTATATTATTATTCTCATACCTTGACAATAATCCAAAATTAGGGTTTGGATTCCATATCTGATTTATTCTTCCTATTTAACCTTAATAATTAAGGTAAAATAATTAACTTAATAGCCTGTACTAAAATTCGTATAATAAAATAATTATTATAATTATTCTAAAAATCACTTCATATATTATTTAAATAATATATGACTATATATTCATGGAAAATAATTAATAAAAATATTTCTACTATAAAATTAATTATTATAAGAATGTACTTTATAAAAATCTATAATTCTAAAATAAAATTATTTGTAAACATTTATGTAATAAATATATTTTTATTTACCACATAAATACATATATATATTATCTTGTACAAATCCTCATCCTTAAAATAAAAAAAAATTTATACGCAAAATTTCTTATTTATTTATATAGAAAAATATCGGGTTGTTACACTAATACTAACATAAAAGGTAACATGTTTTATCGTTGCAAATCATATCAACTTTCGTTGTACATATAAAGAAACGACAACATATAATGTCTTTTCTAATCGACAACTTTCGTTGCTATTTAAAAATAACCAACAACAAATATTTTTGTTGCTGATTCAGCATAATGTTATTGGCAAATAATATAATCAGCAACGAAAATCGTTGCTAAAAAGTTTACATTCCGCAACGAAAGCAAGCTTAGGCAACAATTTTCATAATTTACTGCAAAGAAAAATGTCGTTGCAAAATGGTGTCAATTACAATGAAAATGCATGGTCGTTGCAAAAAAAAAGAGTTCATTTCGTTGCCAATTAGCAGGCTTTTGCAACGAAATGGGATTTTTAGCAACAAAATTTTAATTATTCTGCAACAATACATTTTGTTACTAAAGGGTCGATGTCTCTGTACAAAAGCCAAATTTCGTTGCAAAATGTATTACTTTTGGCAACGAAAAAAAAATGTTCGTTGCGGAACAATTAGCAATGCTCATTGCGCAATGAAAGACGCAACGACAGTAAAGACGTAACGAAAATAGGTTGTTGCTGAAGCCCCATTTTTTTGTAGTGCGAGTCTTAGGTAGTTTATGGACTGATAGGGTTATGTGTTATGTGTTTAGGTTATTCTATGATTATATATAATAGTATTATACCGTGATGATATTATTCTAACTTGGAAATTGATATTATTAATATTAGGTCTTCAGACAAAGCTAAATAGGTTGCGTAACTGTAATCGACCGAACAGGAAAGTTTTCTTGAACTATTCTTTTAACTTGTGGTTAATCATTGTTGATTACCATGTCTATGAATTGTTGAATAGTACAATGTGCATATTGTATGTATTCATCAGGTATGAAAGGTTGATCACCTTTATTACCATTCAATACAGATATAGTTGTTCATGTTCAATGTGCGTTCAGCTATAAAAATTTATTCATGCTAGTTTACAATTATATTCTAGAATTTTAGTCAGCTTATTGTTCAATTCTTTCAATCATGATATATTCTTTATTGAACTTAAACTTGTTGGGCAAACTTGTTGCTCACCCTTGCTATATCATGATAAACATTGTAGATTAAGACAAATACGTCAGATACAGGAAAAGACAATGACAAGTTCAGCTTGGGATTATAGGTGCAGATAAAATTGTAACTGTAATGTATGATAATGACATTACATGTTAGATAGGTTATGAATTGTGTATAAGTTAAGGTTACTCGACCTTGGGGATCATGTGTAAAGTTTAATATATAAAAAATTTATGTTTATATCTTCCACAATAGTTATAGTAATAGAATTAGTGTACCAGATCCGCGGTGATTCGGGAGCCGGATTTGGGGACCTCACAGGTCTAATGGTGTAAATCGTGTGTGTCAGCCATAGCGTATCATCGAGAAGGATTAGGTGGTGTAAGCCGTTGAAAATTACATCAGCAAATATATCAGAAGACCCGTTATTGTAAACCATTGGTTAGGCCCAGCGTAGTATTGGGAAGGATTCGGTGGTGTAAGACGTTAAAAACTACTTTAGTGAAGACATCAGGAAGGTCTAATGGTGTAAACCATTGGTGTCAGCCCCAGCGTAGGCATCGGGAAAGATCTGGTGGTATAAGCCATTGAAAACCACTTTAACAAAGATATCAGGAAAGATTCGATATTATAAACCATTGGTGTCAGTCCCAACATAGCACCGGGAAGGATCCAGTGGTGTAAGCTATTGAAAATTACTTCAGCAAAGACATCAGGAAGGTTTGATGGTGTAAACTATTGGTGTCAGCCCCAGCATAGCATCAGGAAGGATTCGGTGGTGTAAGCCTTTGGAAACTACTTCAGCGAAGATATCGAAAGATCCAGTATTGTAAACCATTGGTGTCAGCCCCAGCGTAGGCATCTGGAAAGATCCGGTAGTGGAAGTTGTTGAAAACTACTTTAGTAAAGATATCGGGAAAGATCCAGTATTGTAAACCATTAGTGACAACCTTAACGAAGGCATCGAGAAGGTCTGGAGGTATCAGTCATAAAAATTATCCCCAACAGAAACATTAAGAATGGTTGAGGATATAAACCTTTCAGTTTATCTTCATCACCAAGAATCGGGAAGGTTCAGTGGTGTAAACCGTTGGTGTCAGCCTCAACAAAGGCATCGAAAAAGATTCGGTGGTGCCAGTCGTCATAATTAACTCCCACGTAGAATACATCATTCATAATATCATTTTTTCATGGCATCATTTTATATTTCAAGTTTCTAGTAATCTTTGTCATGTCATTTTATTGCATTGCATAAACCTAACAAAGTGGGGCATCTGTAGACACTCAAAATTTTATTTTCCTGTTACTAACAATGTAGGAGGGAAAAATCATATTTTTACAACCCAAAGACAATCCTGGAGGACTAAAACATCAAAATCAAACCCCGGAGACAACCCCGAGGGAAGATAGAATCACAACTTCAGCACTAGAGATAACCCCGGGGGGACAGCTATAACCACATCAACCCTAGAGACAACCCCAGAGACAACCCTGGGAGTGCAAAGATGTAAATTTTGATAGCACAACATAAACAAAAAATCATCCAGCTATGGATAAGGCCACAAGAGCCAACGAAGCAATCCTGAGTGTAAACTACACAAGACAGCTCCACGGACTACCTTTGAAAACCTGAAGATGTTATTCTGGTTATGGACCCATCTTCTCGAAATCAAAAAGGGCAAGCCTGATGTCATTGCGTAGCTCTCAGAAAGGGCTTTATGAAAAGGTATGACACATCTACATACGATTTCTGGTTTACAAGATACGGACGTTTCAGTAGACAGCTCGATGCATGAGGGAACAAACTTTAAAGCGGTAGGGCCCACCAGGCCCAATAGTTGGTACACCTGCGGGTGGCCGGGTCTTTAAATATCAAACCCCCAGCTCACTTTTAAGAGATTAAAAGAGAGAGAGAAAATTTCTAGAGAGAGAATTCGAGAGCTAGGGAGAGAAAGAGAGCGTTTCTTCATCTAAAACTCTGTAAATCTCATTTCATACACTTATATACTTATAAAGTCTGTTATATCAACTTTTCACTGGTAGAAATCAAGTTCTTGCAAGCTTTCAGTCGTTCGTTTGCAGATTTCGTGTAAATATGTAAGATCTTCTCAGATATGTGTCCATTTACAGCTTTAGTATATATACAAGTGTCATATATATATATATATATATATATATATATATATATATATATATATATATATATATATATATATATATATATACTGCTTGATTTTGTATAGTTCTAAGATTTTAACCGTTCATTTTGTGTAAATAGTCAATATTTAAAGTGTATTGACTAGATCTATCCTAGATCTAGTTTACTTTCTAGTTTTATAAATATTTGGTAACCACATGACCCTAGATCTGTATCTAGAGGAAACAGAAAACTTATTTACTCGATAAATCCCTTGTTTAGCGAAGTTATGTAATATATGTATATATTATGTTTAAATATACATCTTGCAAGCTTTAAATGATATCCTGTGAGCCTAGGAACCATAGAGTTAAAGATCCAATCAATGGATCTAGATCCAGTTCCCGTGATGGACTTGTTTAAGTTGTACTGTCAACTTGCAATCCATTGTACATGTAATATTGGGCCTTAAAACGGTATCTGAATTTAAGGCCTCGAAATAATGAAATCGTGGTTTGTGGGTGCTCAGGCTCACTTTGATGGCTTTCATCCCCACAAGGAGCCCGGCCCTTGTAGTTTATAGTTTATATTTCGTCACTCTACATGATTTTCAAATTAAATTAACAAAGGTTTTATAAAATATAGATCGCGCTAGGATGGATAGGACTTAAGGAAAAATCAAGCAATTAGAACTCCGAGTTCTAAACCACCCCCCAAAGATGTTTCACATCCAATAAAAATCAAATAAAGTCCCTTCTAGGATTAATAGAAGGCTTGTTCCAAGTTAAAATTTGAATTATCAAAGGGCCTCGATTCCTATCTAGCAAAGGGTGTAAAACCATCTTTTCAAAATATCACTTTTATATGTTATTTAAAAACTGAACTTTTTTGTAAATACATAGGTCCAATGAGGCACAACACTACTTTCAAAATAAAGCACTTAAGCATTTTTACATATTTAAAATCACACACAGACATACACACACTTCATGCTTAGGGAATGAAAAAGTAGTGGTAACTGTGTTTCACAGAAGTCGAGGGGCGCCTAATACATTCTCCTCGCTTAAGCAAGCCCCCAAAATCTATGAATCTCGGGTTACAAACAAATTAAATGGAGTCACATATTGGGCCATATTACAAAAACCTTAAAAATTCGATTAAGTTGGTACAACCATTTAAACTCATACCAACTGGCTGCTCTGTCTAATTCGGCCCAATTATTAAAATCAATATTTTCAAAATCGTCAACACATATGTCGGTCCTTTCATAAAATCTCAACTATAAATAAATCAAACCTAGCAAAATAACAAAGGGTAGAAACAAACATAGAAAAAGCATAATTTTCCCAGCGTCGACAATCATGGTGATGGTTTGTACGAAAATTTTAAATTCTGTTTTATCGCGCTTCCCTATGTTTATGTGATTTGATTACGTAATCGTGCTATATACAAACCTAACACAACCTAGTTAGATACTCTACAACCACCACTAAACTCTACGATTAGGAAAATCGTAGAGTATATCAATTCTGACAATTGACTGACAATGTTAAGATTAGTAGAGTGAAGATTCCAAGAAAGTTTGTTGAATATCTTAATATTAAGGAGAATGTCAGATCGAATTATGTCTAACAACTAGTTTGGTGAAGTGATAACACCCGCGTGAATGTCATTGTAGTAGTTCTAATGTAATATATAACAGTCGAAAGTAAGTTGACACATCCTCTCTAAAAGTCAACAATCAGAGATCTTCTAGGATCAAAAATTTCCAATGAAAAAATCTCAAGGAATGTCTATAAAAGGCAAGCATATTCAATCAAACAGTAATGACCAAGATTAAAAAAAGGTTTAATTGATGCCAAACTCACAAAAGCTCTAGTCTACGATCTAGAACAAGTTATCCTGTAGCTAAGTCTTTCATTACTGAACTTCAAGCTACATAGCAGCACCCCAAATCACACTTTCTCTTAGTGATTGTTTAGGTCTTAGTGACCCAATGTATCCAAGTTTTAGTGACTTGAAGAGATCTAAGTGATTTATTGTATCCAAGTCTTTGTGACTTCAAGGATTCTTAGTGATTCGTTGAGTGTAACTGTTCCATGTGAACAGATCTTTATGATCACTCGTCCTTAGTAGATTATACTCACTCAAAGAGTAGAATAGTGGACTAGGAAATTTTTTGTGCTCCGAACCACTTAAAATTTATGTGTCTCCTTTATATTCTAAACTTACTTTTCTGCCTAGTTCTTTAATTTATTTGTGATTTAATTCCACTTGATTACTAAATTCAAAACTATGGATTTCTTTTAAATCTTTAAAGGGGTTTTCAAATTATCATTTCAATATGTAAAGTTATAAATTAATTTGTTTAATTTATAAGTTGGTAATAATTCCGTAAAAGAAAATTTAATAGGATCTATTCAACCCCTCTTTATTCTAGATCTCTTAGTGCCTTTAAGATATAACAAGTGCTATCAGAGCAAGTTCTCATGAAGAAAGATTAAATCGCTTGAGTAGATCTATGGCACAAAATAAAACCAGTTTTTAAATAAAAATAAATCTGCTAACTAGAAGTGTGAATACAAGCATACATGGATGTAATAGATGAGGATTTGTTCGATGTTATACTCAATGTCCCATATATCCCCACGAAGCTCACTCCAACAACAGGTGATCCGAACAAGGTTACGGGCAAAGGGCTGAATAGACTGATATGGAGAAGAATCACGCGCAACGCGATAAAAGAGAAAGTAGTATGCATACAAGTCAATCATGTATGATGATAAAGCATATACTTTGTAAACAATCTTATTTATTTATTAATAAAAGTATTTATTTACTAAAGGCATTTAATTTATCTACATGGTGTTGTTTTAATAATATGTGATAAACTCATAGTTTTAAGCAATGCTTTTAGAATCATGATGAAATCATGCTAATAAGATCTAAATTCTTAGATAGCTTAAAAACTAAAATGTTCTCAATCAATAGATTACTAAAAAGGGGATTAGTGGATCCGGATAGATTGGTACATACGTTACTTGCTCATTGGATGAGGATGATTGATCTCATGATCATTTGTGTGGAGACACTAAAGCAAGTATGTATGTGGTTATTGGAGAATAAGTTCACTGAATGTGGCTCACTAAGGAATACCTAATGGAGTTTTACTTGCATGTTAATAGGAATTCATGCAGTGATAGTAGTACAAGTGATCCTTAGACTTAAGATCACCATAGTATCTTGGGTATAATTAATTATACTTTGACTTATTCCTTAAAACCCTTAGGTTATATATCAAAGGGTATGCTTGGGTGTAATAAGATATATATGGAGATAATGAATAATCAATAAAAAATTTATCACTTCTAGTAAAAGAATAGAAATGTCATATATGACTCGATAAATGATAACCCATGAATCCTTGCCCAAGGTGGAATAACATTAAAAAGTAGTTTCTAATTTGTATTCATTCGGAATTGTGCATTTGGGAATCAAAATACATATAATTAATTAAAATGTAAGACCCCAACTTATTAATAAATGAAATTAAATTTCCTCTATTTATTATTTTGAAATAGAAAGGGTTGATTTGATTAATGTGGTTAGTTATGGGTAAAATGCGCAAATATTTCAAATAAGCAAGTGATTATAAAATATTCATTTTTGGTCGGTGAATATTCGTTTGGTCGTGGAATATTCTTGCTGTCGGGAAATATTCGTACGACGGCACAGCCTTGTGTGGGCCCCATAACGGAAAACGATTGGATGAAGATGACGATAAAAATTGAGTTTTTATAAATAACGGCGTAGCTGTTACCGTTAACACTGTTGGAATACCTGGTGGTTAAAATACAGTAGCACACGGTATTGCACCAATTATTGATTCTTACGAAGGAAGGCACTACTCAATAATTGTTACAGTAGTTACTGTTCAATATTTTATTTTATTGATTCAATAATTTATGCATTGATATTTTATATTATTGTTGTTTCAATAATTGTCACTGCACTGTATTTTCCATTATCAGGTCAATAATTTATATTATTTAAATAATATTATTAGATAGCATTATTGGAAATGTCTAGAAAGTTCTGTCTAAGGAGAGGTTTAGTCATCTAATTACGCGCCAGTAAGGAGAAATCCTTATTGGAAAGCCCCCTCTTTCTTGGGAACGGCCTGGTTGTCATAAATGTGATTCTGTAATATTATTTGTGAATAATTAATTATTGATTCATATGATAAGGAAATATTTATTTTATGTGGATATAAATGAGGGATATATTTTTGTGGTTAAAAATGAAGGAGTTAATGTTGAGGTTTTTATCAATATTTTTGTCGGAATAGAGGTATTAAAAATCAGGATTTTTGTGGTATTTTACGGGGGTTATAATTTTTAATCCGACCGTTAGATCGTGGTAATTTTTGGATATGTTATACATATATAAGTTGAGTATATGTCCACAAATTTTGAACCGTTAAAAATGTACGTATGATTTATTATGAATTTTACGAGATGACTGATTCAGAAATTATAGAAGTTCCAGAATTTGTCATTTTGGTGGAAAATTCTAGAATTGGTAGACGCTACTCTTGGTTAGTGAAGAAATGTGCTGAGATTTTTATTGAAATGTGGTGGGTGGGAATAGTAGCAGGTAAAGCCATCAGGTTACAGGTTAAGTCTGCTTCAGCGTGCTAACATTTTCCTATAAATAGAGGGCTAAGTTAGAATTGAAAATCACACCAGAATTCATAAGTTTTCTTTCTTTCTCTCTCTAGATTATTGAGTGTATTTTTTGAGTATTTAGATACTTTGAAAGTTGCTATTTAGCACAAGTTTCATTCAGCCTCATATCCGATATTCAGTCAGAAGTACGGTTATTTTGAGGTAAGAGATATTATTTTCTTCTTAAATGATATTATTTTCTTCAATATCATTATGCTGAAATATTGATATAAGTTTTTTTTATCAAATTTGGAACTTTTTGTGTCGGGATTACTATTCACGTATACATTACTATTCACGTATACGGTACTATTCATGAATACGGTACTATTCACCGAAAAATAAAATTTTCCCTTTTTGTCCAAGATATCTATTATGGTTACTATCTTTGATTGTATCCATATTTTGATCTTTATTTTTGAATTCTGCTTCACAATTGATTATTATGAAGTATTATTAATCTTGGATAAACTGTTATACGAATCCCTACTATTTGTCCTTCTGTCTCACTGGATTCGTTTTCTTTAAGATATTCTTCATCATCCTCAGTCCTAAATGATGATATTACTGAATATCTTTGGCCTGTAGTACAAAGATGTATGATTACCTGATGAATATCTTTGGCCTGTAGTGCAAAGATAAACAGGTGTTGAGATGAACATGACCGACTGGTGTTACAAATGAATATCTTTGGCCTGTAGTGCAAAGATGAATATTTGATTCAAGATGTATATTGATTGATGTTACAGGGATAAAATATTGATGATGGACTTTTAAATCTTAGAAGATAGTAGAATTCTTTCTCTACTTGACTCTTCTAATGGTTTGTTGTTTCCGCTGCAGTTGTTGATCTAAAACTTGTTGTCGATTATATTCTATCAGATTTTTTCCTATTGAATACTAATGATAATTTGTTGAATATTATCTTAGTCATAATATTCTTTACTGGGCTAGTTGAGCTCACCCTTTTTCTTTTTGTTCCATTTTTCTTCTCAGGAGGTGAGAACATAGCAGGATCTAGTCGGGGTATGGAGTGATGGTTCTAGAAAGATGTTTTAGCTGTCCTCACTATTTCTGTAAAATAGTGTTTGATTAATTGTAATGAGGACTTATTTGAGTGTGGATATTGTCTAGAAGACAATATTTGTATTTAAACTCATACTATGTGTTATCGTATTTTGCACCACAATTGTATTATTGAAGTTGTAGTTTGCTTTTTGTACCATGTATTTGGCGACTCAGAATGGGTGTTGTATACCTATTTTGGGGCCGTCACAGTTGGTATCAGAGCTTAGGGATATGATCCCTGGCTGAGATGTGAGACAAGAACTAGGAGGGGAGAGACGGGGAATTCCTTCGCTAGTATGACCTGAATAAGTTTGTTTTGTAATTATTTGGTCGGTCAGATATAGGGATAATATGTGACATGTCAATTAACCCTTGTTTTATGGCAGTATTTTAGAATGGCAGCAGAGAACGTTAACAATGGAGTGAATGAGACTGTGGAGACACCTTTAATCACCACCCAGGGGAACGTGCAACAGGAAGGCAATATTCCTCCTGTAAACAATGTTACCGAGCAAACGATGAATGATGGAATGTTTAGGAGCTTTTTATAGTTCATGAAAAATCAGACGAGGGAGACTCGTGTACAAAATACGGGTGGAAGTGATAGCAACACGCGGTCTGTCACAGCCAAACAGTTCAAAGAGTTGGGACCACCAGAATTTAAGGGAAAGCCGGATCCGGTCATGGCGGAAACGTGGGTCAAGCAAATTACCAAGATATTCGATGTCTTGGGATGCACGGAGAAACAGAAGGTTCCATTCGCCACCTTTATGTTTCGCGGTAAAGCAGACTACTGGTGGGAGTCTGTGAAGCGTACCCATCCTGCGCACTCAACATGTCCTGGGAAACGTTTTAGAAACTGTTTAATGACAAGTACTTTCCTGAAAGTATTCGTCATATGAAGGAGGTAGAATTTATTAGACTGGAACAAAACAACATGACGGTGTCCCAGTACAAGGTGAAGTTTGCAGAGTTATCCAGGTTTGCACCTCATTTGGTCGAGAATGAGGAACGAATGACAAGGATGTTTCTAAGAGGTTTAAAACCCGAGATTCGGCAATACCTTATCTCTCATAAATTTTCTTTATATTCAGATGTTGTAAACAGGGCTCAATTATTAGAGCGAGATAATGAGTATGTTCAACCGAGGGACCACAACAAGGGTCATACTGGTGACAGCAGTCATCGGAGCGATGAGAACCAGCGAGGAGGGAAAAATACAGACAAAAGTGGTAGCCACTCGGGTGGTCATCGTGGCCATGATAATAGGAGAGGTGAGTCAAGTGGAAATTTCAAGAAGAGGAGATTTAACGATGACAGGAAGACGTCGACAGCAACACCAGCACCAGGAACAAATTCTAGGGGAGGAGAACGACCGCCAGTTAGATGTTACAGATGCGGAGAGGAGGGACATATAAGTCCAAACTGCCCACAACAGTTCAAGGTATGTTATAATTGTGGAAAGGAAGGACATATCGCTCGAGATTTTACTATAGCGAAACCAAGTCCAGCTGGGACGGTGACACCAAAGGCGGATACGGACAAAATAAAGTCAGCGGTTTCTGGAAGAGTGTTTGTCGTGACTGCCCAAAACATGAGGAACCCGAATGAAGGTATAACGAGTTAGTTAATTATAAATTCTTGCGAAGTTTATACCTTATTAGATACCGGTTCTACCCATTCTTTTATCTCTCCTGCTTGTGCTCAACGTTTAAATCTGACTCCGGAGAAATTAGACTTTGACATATCTGTGGAGACTCCGTTAGGAGAAACTTTCATTACCTCTACAGTTTATAAATCTTGCTTAATCCAAGTTGGCACAATCACATTACCTGTTGACCTTATCTCTTTAAAGATACTTGCTTTTGATGTGATTTTAGAAATTGATTGGTTAACTACTCATCATGCCAAAATTGATTGCTTTCGTAAGGTTGTTAGTTTTCATATTCCTAACTAACCTGTTATGCGAATTCAAGTAACCAAATCACTAAAATCAATCGCTGTCATACCAAGCCATAAAGTCATCCGTTTATTAAAAAATAGATGTCAAGCTTTCTTAGCCCATGTCATGGACTTGAACAAAAACACGTCATATTTGAATGATATTTCTGTTATTAGTAAATTTCCTGACGTATTTCCTGAAGAATTTCCTGGCCTAACCCAGAGCGTGATATTGAATTTTTGTATTGATCTTCAACCCGATACAAAACTCATTTCTAAAATCTCATATTGAATAGCTCCTATTGAACTTCAGGAGTTAAAAACCCAACTATAGAAGTTGGTACCCGAGCCTCTATCTGGTGGCTTCTTTTGTGGAATGCACCAAAGCCAGACTCTCCGTAAGGGACTTCATATTTGTGTGGTGGTAAAACAATAGGTGTCATTGTGACGTGCTATCCAAGATTGGGATATGAATCACAATTGAGAGCAACCGAAGTCGGTGACCAAAGTACGTAGCTTTCTGGGCTTAGCTGGTTACTATCGGAGATTCGTGGAAGGATTTTCTCGAATCGGTACTCCGTTAACTTAGCTAACTCAGAAAGATACAAAATTCGTATGAAGCGAGGAATGCGAGAAGATTTTCCAATAGCTCAAGAGGCGACTCATTCGGAACCTGTTTTGACCATACCATCCTGGAAAAACGAACGTGGTAGCTGACGCGTTGAGTAGAAGATTGTACGCTAGTATGAGTGCGATATTGTTGAACATAAAGACCTATTTTGTATATTTTATAAATGATAGAGATAGAGTTAATGACTCTAGGGACCCACGTGATGATATACGAGTAAAATCGACTTTAATCGATAATGTTAAAGCCGCTCAAGCTACAGACTTGGAGCTGATGAATATAAAGAAGAAGGTGCAAGAATGTGTTATTCTAGAAGTAAGAGTCGATGAAGAGAAGAAAGCTCAAACCTTCGACTCCTAATCAAGGTTTGTTCATGATTGAAATTAATTTTTCTAAAAGTCAAAGTTCTACTTAGGTATTGGATATCGACTGTGGTTCTCATATATGTAATAATATGCAATGACTAGTTAGAAGTAAAAAGCTGAACAAGGATGAGGTCGTCCTATGAGGGGAAATAGAGCAAAGGTTGCAGCATTAGCTGTAGGGACTTATTGTTTATCATTGCATATGGGTAAAATAATTAGCTTAAATAATTATTATTTTGTTCTGAATATCATAAGAAACATTATTTCTATTTCTATATTAGATATGGATGGTTTTGACATTATAATAAAGAACAACAGTTGTTCTATTTATAATAAAAATGTTTTATATGCTGTTGGAAAATTGCAAAATGGACTTTACATACTTGACTTGCACGAAAATATCTTTCAAATTGAACAAACTAATAAAAGGAAAAGAGATTATGTTAAGTATACCTACATGTGGCACTGTAGACTCGGTCATATTAATTAAACAAGATTATCCAAGTTGCATAAGGATGGGCTCTAAAAGCTATCTGATTATGAATCATATCCAACTTGTGAATCTTATCTCACGGGGAAAATGATTAAATCTCCTTTTAGGGGAAAAAGAGAAAAAGTTACAGAGCTATTAGTGTTGGTACACACAGACGTGTGTGGACCTATGACAACGAATGCACGAGGAAGGTATTCTTATTTTATTACTTTCACTGATGATCACTCAAGATTTGGACATGTGTATTTAATGAAATACAAATCTGAATCATTTGAAAAGTTTAAAGAGTTCAGAAGTGAAGTAGAGAAACAAACTGGCAAAAGTATTAAGATTCTTTTATCGGATAGAGATGGAGAATACTTAAGCGGTGAGTTTCTCAATTGTCTCAAAGAAAATGGTATAATCTCACAATGGACTCCACCAAGGATGCCACAACTCAATAGTATATTTAAAAGGAAAAATTGAACATTGTTGGACATGGTTCGTTCCATGATGAGCTTTACCAATCTTCCAGTTTCCTTCTGGGGATATGCCCTAGAATCGGTTGCATACCTACATACCAAGGTACCTACAAAATCCATCCCTAAGACCCCATATGAGTTATGGATAAGGAAGAAACCAAATCTTAAGCATGTTAAGACTTGGAGTTGTCCAGCTTATGTCAAAAAGTTTGAAAACGATACGTTACAGATTAGATCCGACAAGTGTAGATTTGTGGAATACCCTAAAGAAACATCAGGGTATTATTTCTATCATCCAACTAATTAAAAGGTGTTTGTTATGAAACATGCTACTTTCTTGGAAAAGGAGTTTATCCTTGAAGGGGTCAGTGGGAGTAAGATATATCTTGAAGAAGTTCAAGAACCACAAAATACTATGGATCAAAGTTAGGCACCTAACCAAGTGAAAGAACCTATTGTACCACACCTTATTCGTAAATCTGGAAGAGTATCAAAGATACTTGATAGGTATGGATTCGTCATAGAGGATGACGATGAGGTATGCATCATAGATGATAATGATCCATTAAATTACGAACAGGCTATTAGTTGTAAAGACTCGGAGAAGTGGCTAGAAGCTATGAAATTCGAGATGGACTTCATGTATGAAAACCAAATATAGATTTTAGTTTCACCACCTGAAGGCATTAAGCCTATTAGGTGTAAATAGGTCTTTAAAAGAAAGACTGGAGCAGACGCCAAGGTAGAGACCTATAAGGCTCGACTGATTGCAAAAGTTTTTAAATAAAGACAAGGAGTTGAATATGATGAAACCTTCACACCAGTAGCTATGCTTAAGTCTATTCGGATTTTTCTTGCGATTGTAGCTGACCCCGACTACAAAATCTTACATATGGACATGAAAACGGCCTTCCTCAAGGGGAAACTTGAGGAGGATGTGTGTATAACATAACCAGAGAGATTTATTTCAATGGTTGGAACAAATCAAGTATGTAAGCTACAATGATCTATTTATGGATTGAAGCAAACTTCTCGTAGATGGAACATCTGTTTTGATGAGACAATTAAAGAGTTTGATTTTATCAAAAATGAGGATGAACCATGTGTGTACAAGAAGGTTAGTGGGAGTGTTGTTTTATTCCTTGCATTATATGTTAATGATATATTACTGATAGGGAATGATATTCATATACTACAATCGATTAAAATCTGGTTATGTAAACACTTCTCCATGAAGTACTTGGGAGAAGCATCCTATATTTTGGGGATAAAGATCTATAGAGATAGATCTAAAAGGATGCTTTTGCTTAGCCCAAGGAACGTACATTGACTCAATGCTAAAGAGGTTTAGCATGGAAGATTCCAAAAGAAGTCTCATGCCGATGAGCCATGGAATACATCTCTCCAAGAAACAGGCCCCAAAGTCACCTAAGGAGAGAGACCGTATGAGTAAGATTTCTTATGCTTCAGCAATAGGATCTATCATGTACGGTATGATATGTACTAGACCGGATGTCGCTCATGCACTTAGTGTAACAACCAGATATCAGTTGAATCCAGGAGGAGCATTGGAAGGCAGTGAAAAATATCCTAAAGTACTTAAGAAGAACTAAGGATGTATTTCTTATCTACAATGGGTTTAAATTAAAACTAAAGGGCTTCACAGACTCAAGTTTTTAAATGAACCAAGATGATAGTAAATTCATTTCGGGGTATGTGTTAACCTTGAATGGTGGCGCGGTGAGTTGGAAAAGTTCCAAACAGCAAACAGTTGTTAATTTAGTGATAGAGGTAGAGTACATAGCTGCAAGTGAAGCTGCAAAGGAGGCTGTTTGGATGAAGAAGTTTATAACTGAACTTGGTGTGGTTTATAGGATTAGAGGACCAGTACCTTTATCCTATGACAACACTGGACCTGTTGCGCAGGCTAAGAAACCTAGGTCTCATCAGAAATCTAAACACGTGTTGCGGCGCTTTCATCTGATTAGAGAGATCATTGAAAGAGGAGACGTCACCCTAGAGCATGTGGACTCTCAAGACAATATCGCAAATCCATTTACTAAAGCGTTAACACAACAACAGTTCAATCATTACTTAGAGAAGATGGGTATGAGATACAATGGCGATTGGCTTTAGTGCAAGTGATAGATTGAAAGTAGTATGCATACAAGCTAGTCATGTATGATGATAAAGCATATACATTGTAAACACTCTTATTTATTTATTAATAAAAGTATTTATTTACTAAAGGCATTTAATTTATCTACATGGTGTTATTTTAATAATATGTGATAAACTCATAGTTTTAAGCAGTGCTTTAAGAATCAAAATGAGATCATGCTAATAAGATCTAAATTTTTAGATAGCTTAAAAATTAAAATTTTCCCAATCAATGGATTACTAAAATGGGGATTAGTGAATCTGAATAGATTTGTACATACGTTGCTTACTCATTAGATGAGAATGATTGATATCATGATCATTTGTGTGGAGACACTAAAGCAAGTATGTATGTGCTTATTGAAGAATAAGTTCACTTAACGTGGCTCGCTAAGGAATACCTAATGGAGTTTTACTTACCTGTCAATAGAAATCCCTGCAGTGATAGTAGTACAAGTGATCCTTAGACTTGAGATCATCATAGTATCTTGTGTATAATGAATTATACTTTGACTTATTCTTTAAGACCCTTAGGGTATATCAAAGGGTATGCTTGAGTGTAATAAGTTATATATGGAGATAATGAATAATCAGTAAAGAATCTACCACTTCTAGTAAATGAAGAGAAATGTCCTATGTGATTCGATAAATGACAACCCAGGAATCCTTGGCCAAGGTGGAATGCAATTAAAAAGGAGTTTCTAATTTGTATTCATTCAGAGTTGTGCATTTGGGAATCAAAATACATATAATTAAATAAAATAAGACATGGTAGGAATTTCATGTCTTATATTTAATTGGGACATTGTATGTTTGATGGATTGAATTGTACGGTAACTATTTACTCAAAGGTTCTTTTATGATTAATGTTAAAATCTATATTATCTGAAAAGTCGTTGATCGCTAAAAAGGCTTATCCTTATTGTAAAATAAATATTATTTATTTAAATAAATAAATAGTTTAATTTATTTATTTAAATGATATTAGAATTGTTCTAATTGATTTATTCATAACCGGTTTAATATAGAGAACCTAAAGGGTCACACCATAAAAGAAAGAATAATTATTTAAGAAGTTAATGGCATAATCGTAATAATATGTTATGTGTATTTAATTTAATCTATGGTGATAGAATAAATTAAATAGCTTAATAATTATTATTTAATATTTTAAAAATATTTAATACAAATTAATAAGAGGAGTCTTATTAATATTATTACAATTATTAATATTTTAATTTCTAAAGAAGTTTGAGAATTAATTTAATATAAGTACTCTCATTTATTCCTAATAAGATTAGGAGGTAAATTAATTAAAAGAGTTTAATTAATTATCCCAAATAAGATTAGGGAGCTTAATTAATTAAAAGAATTTAATTAATTAAATAAAACCCTATTTCTAATTAGATTAGAAGGGTTAACTAATATCTATATAAGAGGAGTCTTATGCTAGATATTAGTAGACGTAATTTCAATTGTTGGAGAGTACTCTTTTTCTAAAGAGATGGAAAAAAAACTAGTATTTAGCAAACCACCCTCCTTCTTGAATAATTCTTCTTCCTTGGTGGATCACCTCTAGAGGCCAAACACTTGGGTGGCTAACGTTGATCAAAGGAAATGAATCAATCCTAGAGATTCAAGGAGATCACGGAGAACTAGGAGTTGAACTCGTATTTGTGGAAGCTTTAATCTACAAGGGTATGATTCCATAACTTCTTATTCTTCGTTTTTATTAATAACATGCATAAAGAATGATCCGAGTAATTGGTTTGTAAAAATTTTTTAAATCTTATTTTTCCATGCTTCTGTTGTTTAATGCATTTTGATTGCGTCTATGATTCTCACAAACCTAACAAGAACATCCTGTTTGTGGCTTTGAATGATGAATTATTTGAAAATATAGTCAACTGCAAAATAACAAATGAGGTGTGGGAAGTTCTCCTGGTGATGCACGAAGGAACAGAAGAAGTAAGGGAAAATAAGCAATCCCCACTTACTCAACAATATGAAATGTTCTCCCATATTCTTGGCGAGAATATAATAACTTATGAGGTTTTGCTCAACTCCCTCATAGCATTTGGAAATGTCTATCCCAATAAAGACCTTAATATTAAATTCATGAAAGCACTTCTAAGCAAGTGGGACGCAAAAATCACTATGATAAGATAATCGAAGAATCTACATGAAATGATATAGCAGAAGATCTACGGTAATCCCCTGACCTATGAGTTAGAACTAAATCAAAGGGCAGAGAATACATCAAAACCCAAAAGGAAGGAAATAAGAGTTACCCTTAAAGATTCAAAGTCATCTTCCAAAGCTCATGTTGAAGATGAATCTGATGATGAGGAAGATGATGAAGATATTATTCTTCTTTTTAAAAGACTAAGGAAATTTATGAGGAAAGGCAGAAGCAGCAAGCTCAGGAGATACAAGAATAACAACAAAAACTACTGAGACCACTCAAAGGATCTATGCTACATTTGTAAAAAGTCAGATCATGATATTGTTGAGTGCAATAAGCCTTTGACAGAAGAGCTAAAGAAAGATAAGGAAAAGAAGGAGTTTGCTTCAATTCAAGGGCTATAAGAAGTACCAAAAGAAAGACAAAGGTCTATTTATTTAGGGATTGTGGAGTGATTATGAAAATGATTCGAGTTTAGAGTCCAACGATGAGGAGTTATCCCAGACGACCAACTTGTGCCTCATGGCCACAGAAGCTGAAGCAGACAACACCACCAATAATCGAGAAATTGATATCAGTGAGGTATTCGACTTTAACTCTCCAGATATAGATATAGATGATCTAAGAATTACATTGCATGATATTACATCCGATATATATAAGTATATGAAATGGTTCAAGGTTCTATTAAAGGATCATTCTCTCCTTTAAGAGGAGAAAGAGAAAGTATAAGTGGAGTTAGAAACAGCTCTATGAAATGCTAGATCTCTCTTCAAGCTTGAAGTTGAAAATGAGTGATTAAGAAAGATAACTGAACACTATGCACATGAATCAACTCTAGTTTATAAGATTTAGGAGTTAGAGAAAACTATTTCTACATGGAATAGGTCTTCTTCTTCCATGGACTCCTTGATCACAAGTCAGAGATCAGTCTCAGACCGATCAAAATTAGGATTTGGGGATTCATCCTCAAATCGTAGTATGGACACAGTGGTGGAAATTAATAATAACAGTGCTTCTGTTCCCCATAGAGGTATTGTGTTTGTGAAATCTATAGAGGTTGCTGAGCTAATTATTTTGAGATATAAAATCTCTATTGATTAAGTTATAATCCCTGAGAACAACAGATCACACATTATTCTAGGGTTCAAGAAATAGCGGGGTAAGTTAAATGCTACCTTTAAGCCTCGAAGGATCGTAGAGTCATGTTATACTCACTCTACAAACCAACCAGACAAGAAACGTAGAGTTAACTTTCACCCTACGAATTGTCAAAATCCTAGAATAGTATTAAAGTAGAGAGATTATAAGCCCAGAAGAAAGGCTATAACTGTCTATAAGCCACATATGTTCTCGAAGAGAAGGAATCCACACACACACAAGCATGCATCATATAAAATGTTAGAATTATCATGGATATGGACATATTGCAGCTATGTGTCATTTTGATGATTATTCTATTTTTTATAGACCAAGAATCAAGTAAATCTGGGTTCCAAAAAGAACTAACAAATCAAGACCCAAGCAAATTTGGGTACCAAGTTAAAGGTTAATGTTTAATGTAGGAAAGGAGATCCACTAGTTCAATATGGTATTTTGATAGTGGATGCTCAAGGCATATAACTAGTAAAAAAGATCACCTGTCAAACTTTAGAGAAAAAAGATGGTCCTGAAGTTATTTTTGGAGATAACAACTCTAGAAAGACTAAAGGATATGGATCTATTAGAAATGGTGCAGTATCCTTCAATAAAGTGGCATTTATTGAAGGCTTGAAGAATAATCTCTTAAGCATCAGTTAACTTTGCGATAAAGGCCATCAAGTAATCTTCCTCAACAATGTGTACGTGGTAACCGGAACTAGAGAAGGCAATATGTACGTAGTAAATCTTGCAAAATTGAGTTTAACAAAGACTGCCTACTTCTTTGCTAAAGCGTTAAAAGATGTCATTTGGTTGTGGCATTGAAGATTATCTCACTTGAACTTCAAAAATATGTCAAAGCTTGCCTCCAAAGATCTAGTTTTAGGCTTACAAAAGCTTAAATTTATCAAGGAAAAGCTTTGCAAAGCCTATCAGCTAGTAAAACAAACCAAAAGTCTTATTCAAAAGCAAAACAGTCAATTCCAATGATAGGCCTCTTTATTTACTTCATATAGATCTTTTTGGTCATATCTCGAATGTCATCCTTGGAGGAAAAAGGTACTCACTGGCTATAATAGATGACTATACAAGATTCACATAGGTATTCTTCCTGAGCTCTAAGGACGAGACTAGCTCCCGATTGATCAAATTCTTTAAGTTGGTTGAGAATGAGAAAGGCGAGAAGATAAAAGATATAAGGAGTGACATAGAAGGGAATTTAATTTCTCATAAGTGGACAAGTTTTGTGAAGATAATGGTATTCATCACAACTTCTCTGCTCCAAGTACTCCATGGCAAAATGGACTAGTTGAAAGGAAGAATATAACTTTTATAAAAGCATGAAGGACTCTTCTAGCCGCAGCACGACTACCTAAATATTTCTTGGTTAAAGCTATCAATACCATCTGTTACACTCAAAAATTGATCACTTAGTCACCCCATATTCAAGAAGTCACCCTACGAGTTATGGAGAGGAAGGAAGTCTAACATTAGCTATTTTCATGTCTTTAGTTATGCGTGCTACATCCTCAAAAATGATAAATTATAATTAACCAAGTTTTAACTCAAGTTAGACAAAAGAATCTTTCTTGGATACTCTATGGCTGGCAAACCTTATAAAGCGTCAACAAGAAAATCAATCCATATGACATTCGATGAATTTGATATTGGGGAACCAAGAAAAGTAGTGTCTTTTGAAGAAATCATAGAGTATGATCCGACAGTTGTAAAGCAAGATATGATCAAAGAATAAGGGATTATAGAGCTAGACCCAACGATCGTAGTGCCAGAGCAAGAGATCGTAGAGTCAATAGTTCCCAAGATGGAAACTCTACGAATTAAAGACTCTTCTGAACAAGTGCAAGATCTTTAAGAACTCAGACAGGAATGAACAAGGACTGATATTCCAACTGAAAGCACATGGGCAAGAGATCACACCTAAGACCTGATTAATGGAGATCCCAATGCAAGAATCAGGACTAGGTCTGCAACTCAAAACGAATGCTTATTCCCTAACTTTCTCTGTCAGATGGAGCCAAAGAAGATTAAAGAAGCTCTGGATGATTCAAGTTGGATTGAAGCCATGTAAGAAGAGTTGAACCAGTTTAAAAGAAAAAAAGTTTGGTGATTAGTTCCAAGGCCTAGGAGAGCATCCAATCGTTGGCACCAAATGGGTATTCAAGAATAAGATGGATGAAGATGGGGTGGTCACAAGGAACAAGGCAAGATTGGTGGCTAAAGGATATTCTCAGGAAGAAGAAATTGACTATGATGAAACATTTGCTCCTATGGCAAGACTGAAATCCATCAAAATGTTCCTCGCATATGCTGCCCATATGAAGTTCAAGGTATTTCTGATAGATGTCAAGAGTGCTTTTCTAAATAGAGAACTTGTTGGGTAAAATCTAATTACGCACAACACGCAAGTATACGTGGTCAACAAGTTATATAATAGTAAGTAGAGTATCGTTCCCACAGAGACTGAGTAAGAAATTAACCCTCACAATTTCCAATCTTCTATTAATCATAATTTTATTAAACTAATCAATTTCAAGTTTGTAACTAAAATATTTAAAAATATCAAAATTACCAAACAATCACAAATGCTAAAAACTAAATTTTCAAACAAATATTGGAGAATTAGGCTTCCGACTTCACTTTAAGCATCACTCTGATTATTACACCTTTATTCCAATTTAACTCACTATCACAGTTTATTAATCAAGAACACGCTTGTAGAACTAGCCACCTCTCGATGTACTAATACCATATTAACTTCAATCCACAATTAAGATAGAATCAAGTTAAACACCTTAATCAACTAACTCACTATATCTCTATGTGAATTACAATTAAAGAAGGTTTAAGTTCAAGTTCTTTATCCGATTACATGTGATGTCAAGCATATCTCTACCCTAACATTTATCAAGATTATGTTCATTCACAAAATTTAAGAACACATGCTATATTAACTATGTCTAGACTCGTATTTCATCTCTCGAGTTCATACAAGTCCATAAAGAACTGTTGATCAGGCAATTCAGAAATTCAAGCTCAAATTAATATAGATAGACTGGATAATAGCTTATTAAACTGAAATCAACGATCACATAATCATATTTCCACTTAAAGATCCATCTTAAGCCTAAAAAGAAATTAGTTCATCATAAATGAAATAACAACTGAATAAATTAAAGATATCATCCTTCAATTATAAATATAAAACTAAAGTAAAAGAATAACGCAGAACACCTTTCACTTTAGCCTTAATTCACAATTGATACGAACATCCCTTCAAAATCTTCACTCCAAGCTTGATATAAAAATCTGTAAGTAATCTCTGTTAATTCACCTCTGTGTTAATGAACTCTTTGTTCGTTGCTCAATATATATCCAACACCTGAGTTTTGGTCGAAATCCCATCTCTTTTAGAGTCCAAATGCCATGCCATCACTTAAAATCCATATGCTAGCAGTGTTTCAAACCATTCAGGACAGTCAGGTTTCGGCACCCCCCGCCCCGACAAGGGTATATACATGGGAAACGCCTGCCCCGGCAGACTAGGCTCCCCCGCCCCGGCGGGGGTGTAAGGCTAAATCAGGACCGCCCCGGTGGGCTATCACACTGACTTCTGACTTTGCTTGTTGTTCATAATTGCTAAAATGTTGCTCCAAATGCCTCCTTTCTTTATCACTTGCCACGCCAACCACCCTACACACAAAATAACAAATAGCAAGTAAAAAAAACATGAAAATAAGGAATTAACACCGATTAAGCTTGGATTAGGCATCGATTCGCGGATACAAAATCTACTTACCAAAATCCCCCAAACTTGAAACGTGCTAGTCCTCGAGCACAAAACAGACTAACATGCTATGCAATGCAATGCAATGTATCTAACTATATGTTAACGAATCCAACAGTATCACAAAATCATATTTATTCCTTCGACCTCAGAAAAATCGAGCAAACACTACAACACCTCATATCGAAACCACTCAATAACTTCTTATCAATTCTCGAATATTAGACCGTCATAACCGATATAATGTGTGTGTGTGTGTGTGTGTGATCAACATCTATGTTAACTGATACTAATTCAAATTCAATACATAACCAATCTCTTATTAGGAATCATACTGAATAAACTCAAAAATTTCAAAAGCAGACGAGTTCTAACTAAAATCAAACATTTACCAAGATCGACGGTCAACATGGGATACTTATGCTTTATTTTCCATCCACGAGGCTTTTTGCTCTTATTTCGCATTTTATTATTATTATTATTATTATTATTATTATTATTATTATTATTATACACATGGCTATGCAATGTCTTATTCCCCTAGGCTTTTCAATGCTACCTTAATGATCTTTCGACCAATGAATCCCATATCATTAAGACCTTAGGGCGCTAGGTGTAAAGACAATCCCCTCGGGCTTACTTACTCAAGTAACAAAGGCCACAAACTAGACAAGCACGCCACAGTGTTTGTTCATACTTTTTTTTTCTCTTTTTTTATAGCTTATATACCCCAAATATTCTCCCAAACTTAGGTTCTTGCCTAATTCTTTGTCTTCACCACCTATTCTTGTATTCTATGATTTACACTAGTATTATCCTTTAGAAACTATTTATGTATCAATTTAAACTAATCAGTCGACACGGATGTTATTACGTGCTACTCTTTTTATATCAGTTTCAAACTTGATCAAGATTCAATTCATAACTCAAAATTACATCATAGTTCTAATACTGGGTACTGTATTTATCTACTCAAACCCAATCTCATCATTGGACAAAATAAAAATGAATTACAATAACTGTTGGACATATGCAAAGCAACACAAGTCTAACTACAAATTTTTTTTATCAAACATAACAATATGCAAAAATAACAAAACTATCCTAAACTACTATGCATCTAAGCTACTATGCAATTACGTGATAATATGTAAAAATCCTAAACAAAACATGATATAACATATGCAAACCTAACTAATGACATTATGCATGCAACATGAAATGCAACATAAAAACTAAATCCCCCAAACTTAATAACTATAATGTCCTCATTGTATAGATAATGCAATAAAATAAGTGAGGACTTCCCTGTAATTGCCTAAGTCTGGGTTGGTGGTGGTTAATCTTCTTCCTCAGAGTCACTTGGTGGAAACCGTGGCATTGGCATGGGCTGCTGGTATGGGAAGTGGGCAGTTGCATTAAAGCTCTGGAGCGTCATATTCAATGAAGCGAAAGATATATTCATCGCTTCAAACATGTGGTCTTACCTCGCTACGAGTTGGCGCATCTCTCGGCGTGCTTCCCTATTGTGCTCATCCACTTGGAGTTGAAATGCAAGAAACTGAGGGCTAAATATGGCGTCAGGTTGTGGTGTCGCCTCTATTTCTTGCTCTCCCATCATCGCATCCTCTTAAAACTCGGCATCATCCGAGGTGTCTTCAGTGATAGCTTCGTCCTTTGAAGCTGAGGGAAATATAAAGCCTACTCGTTTTGGATGTAACTCACCCCCGGCCCACACCGAATATCGCATAATCATTCTGGAATCTAGCAGCTGTAGCGGCATCTGAGTGGGTTCATCATCAGACCATCTAAGACCAGCTTGGCAACACAACCCACAAATGAGTGGTGGGTGTGGCAAGCCGCCCGAAAAAATTTCTTGTAAGCATCGGCAAATGGAAAAACTGATTATGGCCCCGACGTCAATGATGAAATCTTGTACAATTGCATATAAAAGTAATGCCTTTTCTTTGGTCACATACGATGTGTGTGTGGACGGAAACAGCTTGGCACACAAGAATGCGTACCATATCTTTCCATACCTGCTAAGATCCTTGCTGTGAAAAAATGTGCCTCCTTTCCGACCCTTGATCCATGTTGTATCTGGCTTAGTCATGTCCATCAAAATAGCCTCAAAATCCTGATCGTTGTCACGTAAGTGAGCATACTGACAATATCTCAGCACTCATAACTGATAATAAGTGTTGATTGAATCGGCATTGAACGGAACCAATCTACCCCACACGAACGCATTAAAAGGGGCCTTGTCCTCGGCGTTTGCATAAAATTCTTTGACCACATTAACAACTACAGCCTCGGGTTCCTCGGTGAACTTGTTCCACCCTTTCTGATATATTTACTACATCATCTCCCCATCCACATGATTCGGTGCCAACCCCCGCTCCAGTGTAAGTGCATTGGTCACCATATAGTCGTAACGGTCGGCGGCGATGTCACTTTTGAATTTACGACGATTAAAGGTCTGTGTCGGTTGTGCGGGCCTTGAACTTTCTCCCCTTTGTCATTTTGATATGGGTTTAGACGCCACTGAATTAAGAACAGCAAGCTTTATCAATGAATTTCCCCCCAAACTTCACTCACATGAACTGTCTAACACTTAGCGTGCACACTGATTTCTTCCCCCAAACTTGGTGATTTTTGTTTACCAAATAGTGATAGGAGAGGAAGAATTGGTAGAAAAAACTCTCACGCTCAATTGCTGTATAATTACCTTCCACAAAGAACCCTAATTCGTGACTTTCTGCGTTTGACTAGTGAAATTGGGTTTGGGTGGAGAGGTTTTATAGAGATGGAGAGATATAAGTGGAAGTAATGGAGTGTAGTAGTGGGTAGGAGGTGTGTTGTGCTAATGAAGTGGTATGATGGAGTTATTGATGCCAAAATTGTAGGAATTATCTGTGAAGAATATGTAGTAGTGGAATGAAGTAGTGGGGAAGTGGTGTAAGGCATGCAACTGCCGAATCTGTCTGTTGGAATTCAGGATCCCCGCCCCGGCGGAGGGTATAAGGCCTATGAAGCCCGCCCCGGTGGGCATGCTCCCTATAAGTTCGATGGATGGACCCCAGCCCCAGCGGGGGGTTTACGCTTGAAGGGGCCCACCCCGGTGGGGGTGGGTTCTGTTAACTAGACTTGTTCACCTTTATTCTTCCTTGCTACTCAAAACCATAATCATAGTAAGTCCTGCAAACCATGAAACAGAGTTATTAGTATAGATTAAGCATTTTAAGCATGGTAGATAGATTATCAAGAACGATACAACTTAAAAACTACTAGTTATATCCTAATTAATCTAAACTATAATCTAACTAGCCTGACTAAAAAATATGAAAAATTAAAAGACGAATGGGTTACCTCCCAAGTAGCGCTTGATTTTAAGTCGTTCAGCCTGACTACTCCCTATTTATGGTACGTCAGATAATGTGATTGCGATAACATCCATGTTGAATTCGCCACCCCAATAATGCTTCAGCCTTTGACCATTGACTTTGAAAGTCTCCAACGGGTTTCTACTGTAGAGTTCAACGGCGCCATGTGAGAAAACTCTTTTGATGGTGAATGGTCCCGACCACCACGATTTTAGTTTGCTTGGGAAAAACCTCAACCGTGAGTTGAATAAACAGGACTGACTGCCTCGGTTCAAACGTTCTTTGCATGATTTTCTGGTCGTGCCATTTCTTGACCTTTTCTTTGTATAATTTTGAGTTCTCGTATGCTTGCAGACGGAATTCGTCGAGCTCGTTTAACTGAAGTAGTCTCTTTTTAACCACAGCTGCTTGATCGAAGTTCAATTTGTGAATAGCCCAGTAGGCCTTATGCTGTAATTCCATAGGCAAATGACATGCTTTTTCATAGACCAATTGATATGGTGACATACCAATTGGCTTTGTACGCAGTTCGGTAGGCCCATAGTGCATCATCCAACCTGAGAGACCAATCCTTTCGATTCTGGTTCACTACCTTCTCCAAAATTCTCTTCACCTCTCTGTTCTAAACCTCAGCTTGCCCACTTGTTTGGGGATGATATGTTGTAGCTACCTTGTGGTTAACCCCATACTTTGCCAAGAGAGCAGTAAACGATCTGTTGCAGAAGTGACTACCCTCGTCACTTATAATAGCTCTTGGCGTGCCAAATCTCGTAAAAATATTCTTCTGCAAGAATTTGAGAACCACTTTGGCACCATTAGTCGGGAGTGATGCGGCTTCAACCCATTTTGATACATAGTCCATCGCAAGCAAAATGTACTGATTGGTAAATGAGGAAGGGGATGGTCCCATGAAATCTATGCCCCATACATCGAAAATCTCAACTTCTAAAATTATTTGTAGTGGCATCTCATTCCTTTTCAATATGTTGCCCACCCTTTGACATCTATCACAACTTTTAACAAATTGGTGGGCGTCTTTAAATAACATTGGCCAATAAAACCCAGCTTGAAGCACTTTTGCCGCTGTCCTTGCACTACCATAATGTCCCCCATACGCAGATGAGTGGCATTCATGCAGTATGTTCTTTACTTCACTGTGGGGCACACACCTTCTAATCATCCTGTTGGCGCATTGTTTAAATAAGTATGGCTCATCCCACATATACCACTTTACGTCATGAAGAAACTTCTTTTTCTGTTGTTGTGTAAGATTAGGGGGAAGAATGTTGCTCACTAGATAATTCGCGAAGTTCACGTACCATGGAAATTCTGTATTTATCCCAAATAGTTGCTCATCTGGGAATGACTCATTGATTATACACTTGTCCTCTTCCTTTTTACCCTGATTTTTCAGCCTAGACAAATGATTGGCGACTTGGTTCTCCGTCCCCTTTCTATCCTTTATTTCTAAATCAAACTCTTGTAAAAGGAGAATCCATATGATAAGGCGTGGCTTAGCATCTTTTTTCAAAATTAAGTACCGAATAGCCGAGTGATCTGTATAAACTACTACGTTTGTCCCAATCAAGTATGCCTGAAATTTATCGAACGCATATACCACTGCAAGCAATTCCTTTTCTGTAGTTGTGTAGTTCAGTTGAGTCTCCGTGAGTGTCTTACTTACATAATATATTGAACAGTTTTGTGAAAATCAAAGTAACAATTAAATTGCAAAAATAGAGGAAGCAAAGCAAAATCAGATTTTAAAATTTTTCACAAACCAATTACCCGGATCATCCTTTATGCATATTATTAATTAAAACGAAGAACAAGAAGTTATGGAATCATACCCTTGTAGATGTGAGCTTCCACAGGTACGAGTTCACCTCCTACTTCTCTGCGATCTCCTTGAACCTCCGAGTATATTCCTTCCTTTGATCAATGTTAGCCATCCAAGTGTATGGCCTCTAGAGGTGATCCACAAAGAAAGAAGAATTTTCATGAAGAAGGGTGTATTGGCTCAAACCCTAGTTTTTCTTATCTCTATAAAAAAGGGGGCGTACTCTCCAACAATTAGAATTATGTATATCTGATATCTGATATAAGACTCATCTTATAAAGATATCAGATAACCCTATTTAATTAAAATAAGGTATTATTTATTTAATTAAACTCGTTTAATTAAATGAGCTCCCTAATCTTATTAGGGATAATTAATTAAACTCATTTAACTAATTTTTCCTCCTAATCCTATTAGAAATAAATGAGAGTACTTATATTAAATTAATTCCTAAACTCTTTTAAAAATTAAAATAATAATAATTGTTATAATATTAATAAGACTCCTCTTATTAATTTATATTTAATATTTCTAAAATATTAAATAATAAATATTAAGCTATTTAATTTATTATATCATCATAGATTAAATTAAATATACTTAACAAATTATTACGATTATGATATTAACTTCTTAAATAATTATTCTTCCTTTTATGATGTGACCCTTTAGGTTCTTCATATTAAACTAGTTGTGAATAAATCAATTAGAACAATTTTAATCTTATTTAAATAAATAAATTAAACGATTAATTTATTTAAACGATCAACGACTTTTCAGATAATATAGATTTCAACATTAATCATAAAAAAACCTTTAAGTTAATAGTTACCGTATAATTTAATCCTTCCACCATACAATGTCCCAATTAAATATAAGACATGGAATTACTGTCAAGTCTTATTTTATTTAATTATATGTATTTCGATTCCTAAATGCACAACTCCTAATGAATGTAAATTAGAAACTACTTTCTAATTTTATTCTACCTTGGCCAAGGATTCCTGGGTTATCATTTATCGAATCACATTGGACATTTCTTTTCTTTTACTAGAAATGATAGATTCTTTATTGATCATTCACTATCTTCATAAATAACTTATTACACCAAGCATACCCTTTGATATACTCTAAGAGTCTTAAGAAATAAGTCAAAGTGTAATTCATTATATATAAGATACTATGATGATCTCAAGTCTAAGGATCATTTGTACTACTATCACTACAGGAATTCCTATTGACAGGCAAGTAAAACTCCATTAGGTATTCCTTAGCGAGTCACGTTCAATGAACTTATTCTCTAATAAGCACCTACATATTTGTTTTAGTGTCTCCACACAAATGATCATGAGATCAATCATCCTCATCCAACGAGCAAGCAACGTACGTACCAATCTATCCGGATTCACTAATCCCCTTTTTAGTAATCCATTGATTGGGAACATTTTAGTTTTAAGCTATCTAAGAATTTAGATCCCATTAGCATGATCTCATCATGATTCAAAAGCATTACTTAAAACTATGGGTTTATCACATATTATTAAAATAGCACCATGTAGATATTAAATGCCTTTAATAAATAATTCTTTTATTAATAAACAAATAAGATTGATTACAAAGTATATGCTTTATCATCATACATGATTGGCTTGTATGCATACTACTTTCAATCTCCTACTTGCACTAAAGCCAATCGTCGTGGTATCTCATACCCATCTTCTCTAAGTGACGACCAAACTGTTGTTGTGTTAATGCTTTAGTAAATAGATCTGCAATATTGTCTTGAGAGTCCACACACTCCAGGGTGACGTCTCCTCTTTCAATGATCTCTCTGATCAAATGAAATCGCCGCAACACGTGTTTGGATTTCTGATGAGACCTGGGTTCCTTAGCCTGCGCAACAGCACCAGTGTTGTCACAGAATAAAGGCACTGGTCCTATAATGCTAGGAACCACATCCTTAGTTCTTCTTAAGTACTTTAGGATATTTTTCACTGCCTTCCAGTGTTCTTCTCCTGGATTCGACTGATATCTGCTTGTTACACTAAGTGCATGAGCGACATCTGGTCTAGTACATATCACACCGTACATGATAGATCCTATTACTGAAGCATAAGGAATCTTACTCATACGGTCTCTCTCCTCAAGTGTCTTTGGGGCCTGTTTCTTGGAGAGATGTATTCCATGGCTCATCGGCATGAGACCTCTTTTGGAATCTTCCATGCTAAACCTCTTTAGCATCGAGTCAATGTACGTTCCTTAGGACAAGCCAAGCATCCTTTTAGATCTATCTCTATAGATCTTTATCCTCAAAATATAGGATGTTTCTCCCAAGTCCTTCATGGAGAAGTGTTTAGATAACCAGATTTTAATTGATTGTACCATAGGAATATCATTCCCTATCAGAAATATATCATCAACATATAAAACGAGGAATGAAACAGCGCCTCCACTAACCTTCTTGTACACACATGGTTCATCCTCATTTAGATAAAATCAAACTCTTTGATTGTCTCATCAAAACGGATGTTCCACCTACGAGAAGCTTGCTTCAATCCATAAATGGATCGTTGTAGCTTACAGACTTGATTTATTCCAACCTTTGAAACAAATCCCTCTAGCTGTGTTATATACACATCCTCCTCAAGTATCCCACTGAGGAAGGTCGTTTTCACGACCATCTGCCATATTTCGTAGTCATGGTAAGCTGCTGTCGCAAGCAAAATCTGAATGGACTTATGGATTGCTACTGGTGAGAAGGTTTCATCATAGTCAACTCCTTGTCTTTGTTTAAAACCTTTTACGACCAGTTGGGCCTTATAGGTCTCTACCTAGCCGTCTGCTCTAGTCTTTCTTTTAAAGACCCATTTACACCCAATAGGATTAATGCCTTCAAGTGGTGAAACCAAAGTCCATACTTGGTTCTCATACATGGAGTCCATCTCGGATTTCATGGCTTCTTGCCACTTCTTTGAGTCTTTACTACTCATAGCCCGTTCATAATTCAATGGATCATCATCATCCATGATGCGTACCTCATTGTCATCTTCTATATCAAGTCCATACCTATCAGGTATCTTTGGTACTCTTCCAGATTTACGAATAGGGTGTGCTGCAGAAGGAATCACTACTTGGATAGGTTCATCCATTTGATCTGTAGTGGTTTGTGATTCTTGAATTTCTTCAAGATCTATTTTCCTTCCACTGACCCCTTCAAGGATAAACTCATTTTCCAAGAAGGCAGCATGTTTGGCAACAAACACATTTTGTTCAATAGGATTATAGAAATAATATTCTAAACTTTCTTTAGGATATCCCACAAAAGTACACTTATCAGATCTTGTCCCAAGCTTATCATTCTGAAACCTTTACACATAAGCTGGACATCCCCAAATCTTAACATGCTTAAGACTAGGCTTCCTCCCTATCCATATCTCATATGGAGTCTTAGGGACGGATTTTGAGAGAACCTTATTTAGTAGATATGTAGCCGCTTCTAGGGCATATCCCCATAATGATACCGGAAGATCGGTAAAACTCATCATGGAACTAACCATGCCTAACAGTGTTTGATTTCTCCTTTTAGACACACCATTCAGCTGTGGCGTCCCTGGTGGAGTCCATTGTGAGATTATACCATTTTCTTTGAGACAATTAAAAAACTCACTGCTTAAGTATTCATCACCTCGATCTGATCAAAGAATCTTAATACTTTTGCCCGTTTGTTTCTCTATTTCACCTCTGAACTCTTTGAACTTTTCAAATGATTCAGATTTGTATTTCATTAAATACACATATCCAAATCTTGGGTGATCATCAGTGAATGTAATAAAATAAGTATACCCTCCCCGTGCATTCGTTGTCATAGGTCCACATACATCCGTGTGTACTAACGCTAACAACTCTGTAACTCTTTCTCCTTTTTCACTAAAAGGAGATTTAGTCATTTTTCTCATGAGACAAGATTCACAAGTTAGATATGATTCATAATCTGATAGCTCAAGGAGCCCATCTTTATGCAACTTGGATAATCTTGTTTCATTAATATGACCGAGTCTACAATGCCATATATAGGTATAATTAACATCATCTCTTTTTCTTTTCTTAGTTTGTTCAATTTGAAGTATATTTTCATGCAAGTCAAGAATGTAAAGTTCATTTCGTAAATTACCAACACCATATAAAATATTATTATTATAAATAGAACAACTATTGCTCTTTATTATAATGTTAAAACTATCCATATCCAATACAGATATTGAAATAATGTTTTTAATAAGTGACGGAATAAAATAACAATTATTTAAACTAATGGATTTGCCCGTAGACAGTTCTAAACAATAAGTCCCTACAACTAATGCAGCAACCTTTGCTCCATTTCCCACTCGTAGGACAACCTCATCCTTGCTCAGCTTTCTACTTCTGACCAGTCCCTGCATATTATTACATATGTGAGAACCACAGCCGGTATCCAATGCCCAAGTAGAAGATTGACTTTCAGAAAAATTAATTTCAATCATAAACAAACCTTGATTAGGATTTGAAGCTTCTCCAAGCTTCTTCTGCCTTTGTTTCATAAGATAATCCTTGCAGTTCCTCTTCCAGTGACCCGGCTTGTTACAATGGAAGCAAATTCCTTTGCTAGCTGGATCAGGTTTCTTTTGATCCTTCACTTTTGCCTTACCCTTAACCTTCTTGGATTTCTTCTTTTGAGAAGATACCTTGGGCCTCTTCTTTTTCTTGGAAGAATCATCCACCATTAAGACATGGTAATTCTTGGATGGGAAGTGACCTTCATCAGTTTTCAACATGTTAAGTAATTCAGGCAAGCTGACATCTAACTTATTCATGTAAAAATTCACAACAAATTGTGAGAAGGTGTCCGGGAGTGACTGCAAGACTAAATCTTGACTCAACTCCCCATCTATGACAAACCCAAGTTGTCCAAGACATTCAATCAAATTGATCATTTTTAAGACATGAGTCTCAACGGTAGTGCCCTCGGTCATCCGAGATCGAAAGAGCTCCTTAGATATTTCATATCTAGCAGTCCTACTTTGCTCACCATACAACTCTTGAAGGTGCAGTAGCATAGTAGGAGCATCCATGTTTTCATGCTGACGCTGAAGCTCGTTACTCATGGATGCGAGCATAATGTATTGAGTCACTGATGCATCATCTTTCCACTGTTTAAAAGTAACAATCTCTTTCTCAGAGGCTGTTTCTGTAACTTTTGCAGGTACGAGCGAATTTAGGACATAAGAAATCTTTTTAGCAGTGAGAACAATTCTCATATTCCTTAACCAGTCCGTGTAATTCAGTCCCGTCAGTTTGTTAGCGTCAAGTATGCTACGCAGTCAAATTAGTGAATGTGACATTTTCAAAATTCTGCATGTAAAAAGATAATATTTTAGCAAACATTCATTTAATTATTTACCAAAATAAATTAGGTCTTATTTTATATTAGTATCTCCCACTATTTTTTTCAAACTATATTACCCTCATGAATATAGTTCGGCAATATCTAATTAAAGATTTGCTAGTGAGAATAAGGATCCCATTTCAAATGTATATAGCTTTGTGTGTGCACAACAAACTATATATAAATAAATAGGTAGACAACTCTTGTCAATTACATCATCATGTAACTCCTTATATTTTGCCTCTTAAATCATAATGGTCAAGTGTGTGCACATCCGAACTAAAATGATTTAAGTTAAGTCATACCCAGCATTTCCATATAAGTGAAGAGAAAACTACAGCCCTTGTGTGACACTCCCAAATCCAGGTCCTCTAACCTCAGATTTGGTGCTCACGATCTATCATCATCATAAGTATTCTATAACTATTACGAAATAATAAACATACATTGTTCATTATAATAAAGTCTCATAACACGGTCCCAAGGTCTCCATAACCTTAACTTTAAATACACCATTTATCATACAAATAGTTTACTTAAGAAATTCCATCAGATAATAACTAAATTGACATTCAGTCTAAATTACTCCTGGATCTTGCCCTTGCCCTTGTCCTTCGTGTTGGATCCTTCGGGCTTAACTGAAATAGATGTCATGATATAGCAAGAGTAAGCAACTAATTTGCTTCACAAGTCTATATAGACAAGGGAGATATATAATGACTTAGAAAGAAATATTGCGTTCAATGTTCAACAATAATATAAGATTGTGAAGGAACATGAATTAATAATCAACAATTGAATATTCGATAATTGAATAACATGAACTGAGTGGTTTTGAATAACCATGAACATTTGCTAAGGTGCTCAGTGATTAAACTGGACCTCTTAATAAGTTTTGGTATTCAAGTGGATCGGCCTTTCATACCTCGTGATTTATACATAAACACTTAATAATCCGGCATTGATATCATGCCTTAATCAAATTCGTCCTTTTCTCAGTCAAGATTTCTTACTATATCAATTTAATAAGAACAGTTATTTAAAACACATTTGATTTAACAAATTTAGACATGCTTGATCTAGCTGATACAATTAGCATAGATCTATTTCATAAACAGTTCATAAATGAAGAACTTTAATTTAATTCACAGTTCAATAGCAGTAGAATGGAATTCAATTGCACAAAGTGCGAATTTCAATAATCAATATAGACGCGAATAATCATCAATAATTATTCACTAACATGCTTTGAAAATAATAACTCGAGCTTGAGTTAGGAAACTTGCCTCAATCGTAGGTTACAGCTACGAAATTATATTTCTATCCACTATGCAGTTAAATTATCTTCCTTTGAGAGACTTATAAATTAATCTTTCAATTAGTCAAAGCATAACATTAGATTATGTAATCACATAGATATTATACATTACATTTAGTTCTTATAAACATCATCATGTCTAGATAGTGTTACTATTAATTAACGACTACCTTTAATTCACATAATATTATTAACTTAGATAATATTTAATTCACCTTCTAGTATTATTGGTTTACTAATAATACTTTCATTCACTTACTAATATTATTATTATCTTAGTAATATTTCAATACCTTACTAATATTATTAATCATATTAATAATATTTTAATCATGCATTAATATTATTACCATAATAATGTCTTTCTTATGCTTTAACATCATTAATAAATTAATAATACTTTCAATCATTTACTAATATTTTATTCACTTACTAATATTATTAATCATTTAATAATATTTTATTCCTTTACTAATGTTATTATATTTAATAACATTTTATTTAATCTCAAATATTATTATTTAATAATATTTTAATCATTTAATAATAATACTTTAATCTAATATTATTAATCTTTTAATAATATTTTAATCTAGGATTAATATCTTAATCTAATATTATTAATTATTTAATAATATTTTAATAAAATTTTAATCTTAATATTATTATTTACTTAACAACATCATATTATAATATTATTAATATTATAATAATATTTCAATGATTTACTAAATTAATAAATAATTTATTATAATTGTTCATCCTTTATTAACCCCTTATTTAATATCCATAAAAGGTCATAAATAATATTTATTATTATAAATTACCAACATGCCCTAAGATAGTCATGATATAATATATTATGAGCATTCAAGCATAAAAATCATATTTTTCTCATTAAAGACATCATTTAACTATTTATTTCTTTTTATTCATAATTTAACCATTTTTTAGGAAAAATAGCAAACTAATTCCAAAAATTCTCAACTTCTGGATTTTGACAGAATATAAACACACAATGATCTCCTAATTTTTCTGGAATTTTAGAAAATGATTTACTATTTTTAAAGTGTCTAAAACACTTGAATCTTGCCCCATTTTTCATAAATTGAGTTTTGCTCAGAAAACACTGAAATTTTCAGGGTATGCTCTCGAAACATATATGAAGCTACTGTAAAAATTTCGGAATTTTCCAGTGTATACACAGTGAGACATTCGAAGGTTAATATTTCGGAGTCCTTTACGGAAATAGTCATTACGCACAATATATAACTCGAAACGTGTCCGTTCTTTTTCCTGCATGTACATAACTTCTCAAGGTACCTCTGTACTCTTTCCCAGATTTTTAAAAGACAAGCAACTGACCGAAACAGCCTCATGAAAAATGGATCAGTAGCTAATTTAGGGTTTTCAAAGCCTCAACATGCAAAGCGGACTGTTTCGGGAAAAATAGTCTCAAAAGTTTCAAAATTTGCTAGATTTGTGTTCTACCACTTGGGTTTACTACATAACTCATGTATCTAGTACTCCCCTTCGACGGATCATAATTCCAAGTTGTAAAACTTGAGTTACTCAAGATTTAGTGGAAGAAAAACAAGAGTTTTCACCATTGGAGAACATATGCTCATTTTCTTCCTCTAAGTCTTTGATCTAACACTCAAGTTACTTAGTTCCATACATGATGATATGTAGAACTAGTGTATCTTGAGTATTTGTACATAACCCCATCAAAACTCAAGCTAGCAAAACAAAGTAAAAGAAGAAGATGAAGGTAAGTTATACCTTGACTTAGTTGCTACCTTTCTTGATTTTCCAAAGTAAGTAATATACTTAGGAGGCATGAACAACTAGCACTCTTATCTCTTCTCTCTATAACCAAAACCCTCTCTCTCTTTTCTCTCTATGAAGTTGGCTAGCTTGGGAGCAAAAGATAGAAGAAGAAGATGGAGAGAAAATGAGATGTTGGAAGAATGAAATGTGATTACAAAATGAAATGGGCAATTCACTAATAATCCTCCCATAACTATTTTGTTGTCTGTTGGGTAAAAACTTTGTATTATTATTTCCATTAGGCTAGACATGATTAAATGTGCATAATGGAGTGGCATCCAATGGGAGCATGACAACATTGTCCTTGTGTTTAATAATTTCTACTAATGGACAAGTTAGCTTAATTATTTCACTTAGGATCCTCTAGCCCATAATATCCTCCATTTAGCTTTTATTGTAAATGCTCAATTTTGATTAATCAAATGTCTAGAATACCCCTAATCGAGTGGGCTAAGTATTGGATTGTGTTTTATTTCTTTTGGGCTTCTCCTTTAATTGTTTTGGGCTATATACTAAACATAGTCTAGTAATTTTAATAATGTTACCCAATTTGATTATTTAGGGCTTCCATTTCCAATCATATGAAGTTTAATTACTTATACATGTGTGACTTTATCTCATAACCTAATTAGATTTACAAGAATTAGGTTTAAAATTATTAGTCACTTAAAATACTATGTTTACCCACTTAAGTTAGTATACATATTAAATACTAACTTTTTCGTATTACCATAACCCTTAGGTTATTTAATAGTCTTACCTAATGTATAATTGGGTTACAAAGCTTTCATTTTTAATGAAATCTATAAATGTATGTATCCATAAGTATAGTATATATGTTAATTGCCACATGCACCACTTCACATAGGTGGTCACATATTAAATCCTTATATAACACAAAGTTATAAAAAATCGATAATATACATACATATATGGTGACTTAAAATTCACGGTTATTACATCCTTCCCCCCCCCCCTTATAAGAATTTCGTCCCCGGAATTTCATATAAGGTTACTCAAAAAGGTGTGGATAATTTTCTCTTATCTTTTCTTCGAGTTCCCACGTGGCATCTTCAGCATTGTGGTTCCTCCAAAGAAATTTTACAGAAAGTATAACCTTATTTCCCAATTTTTGTTCCTTTCTATCTAAGATTTTGACCGGAATTTCCTCGTACGATAAATCCCTTTCGACCTGAATTGGCTCGTACGATATCACGTGCTTGTAATCAGGTTTATATGGTCGTAGCACTGACACATGAAACACATTATGAATATGTTCTAGTTCAGGAGGTAGAGCTACCTCGTACGCCACTTCGCCTATCTTCTTCAAGATCTCGAAAGGTCCAATAAATCTCGGACTTAGTTTACCTTTCTTTCCAAACCTTATCTTCCCTTTCCAGGGAGATACTTTCAAAAATGCATAGCTTCCCACCTCAAAATCTCTCTTCTGGCGATGTAAGTCTGCATACTTCTTCTGGCGATCTTGAGCTGCTACCGGTCGGGCTCTAATCACCTTGATGGTCTCTACGGTCTGCTGCACCAGTTCTGGTCCCAACAGTCGATGTTCACCTACTTCATCCCAGCATAAGGGCGTTCTACATTTCCTTCCATACAGTGCTTCGTACGGCGGCATCCCGATGCTGGCGTGATAGCTATTGTTGTATGCGAACTCTACTAATGGAAGATGATCCTCCCAGCTACCCTTGAAGTCCATCACACAAGCTCTGAGCATGTCTTCAAGTGTTTGAATCGTTCTCTCGCTTTGCCCATCGGTCTGCGGATGATACGCGGTGCTCATCCGTAGCTGCGTCCCCATTCTTTCTTGAAGACTCTTCCAGAAGTTTGACGTGAAACGCGGATCCCTATCCGACACAATAGATACTGGTACGCTATGTCTCGAGATAATTTCCTTGATATATACTTTGGCTAGCTGGTCCAGACTATACCTGATCTTGATCGGCAAAAAGTGAGCCGACTTCGTAAGACGATCTACGATCACCCATATGGCGTCGTGTCCCTTTTGCGTTGCTGGAAGTCCCACCACAAAATCCATCATGATGTTCTCCCACTTCCACTCTAGAATCTCTAAAGGCTGTAGTAATCCACTCGGTCGTTGATGCTCTGCCTTGACTCTCTGACAAGTTAGACATCTGCTGACGCATTCTGTAACCTCTCTCTTCATGTTTGGCCACCAAAAGTGTTGACGTAAGTCTTGATACATCTTTGTACTTCCTGGGTGTATCGAGTACCTCGTACTATGCGCTTCTTACAGAATCTCTTCTCTTAGTTCTGGTACTAACGGTACCCAAATTCGTCCTTCAAATCTCAGCAGTCCGGTGCCATCAATCTTGTATTTCAATTCATGCCCTTCAGCTAACCGCTTCTTAATGTTGTCGCAATCCTCGTCCTTCTCTTGAGCACCTTTAATCTTATCTAGTAAAGTTGGGCTCGTTGCCACTGTAAATAATTTCTCGTTGGTCTCTATCGGATACTTAACCTCTAAGTTAAGTCGTTCAAAATCTTTCACCAATTCCTCTTGAATGGTCAACTTCAGTAATTTCTCTCTGTCTTTTTTGCTCAGGGCATCTGCCACTACATTTGCTTTGCCTGGATGGTACAGAATCTCACAATCATAATCCTTGATCAATTCTAGCCATCGGCGCTGCCTCATATTTAGCTCTTTCTGTGTGAAGATATACTTCAGACTCTTATGATCCGTATATATCTCACACTTCTCACCATACAAATAGTGCCTCCAAATCTTCAAGGCAAAAACTACTGCTGCTAATTCCAGGTCATGAGTCGGATAACCCTTCTCATAGTCCTTCAGCTGACGTGAAGCGTACGCAATGACCTTGCCATACTGCATCAGTACACAACCAAGACCCTTGTGTGACGCATCACTATACACTACAAATCCTCCCGTGTTGTCCGGTAAAGCCAACACAGGTGCTTGACTGAGCCTCTTCTTCAATTCCATGAAACTTTGTTCACATTTTTCCGTCCAAACGAACTTCACTGTCTTTCTAGTAAGGTTGGTCAACGGCGATGCTATCTTTGAAAAATCTTGGATGAATCTTCGATAGTATCCTGCTAATCCCAAGAAACTCCTAATTTCTGTCGGTGTCTTTGGTTGTTCCCAGTTGATAACCGCTTCTACTTTTGCTGGATCTACCGAAACACCATCCTTGTCTATAACGTGACCCAAAAACTGCACTCTCCGCAACCAAAATTCACACTTGGAGAACTTTGCATACAACTTCTCCCTCCTTAACATCTCCAACACTTTCCTTAGATGTTCAACGTGATCTTCCTCTGTCTCTGAATATACCAGGATGTCATCTATGAACACGACAACAAACTTATCCAAATATTGTTTAAACACTCTGTTCATCAAGTCTATGAATGCTGCTGGCGCATTCGTCAACCCAAAAGACATTACCATAAACTCAAAGTGTCCATACCGAGTTCTGAATGCCGTCTTTGGAACATCATCCTGTCTCACCTTCAGTTGGTGATAACCGGTCCTCAAGTCGATTTTTGAAAAGTATTTCGCCCCCTTCAACTGATCAAACAAATCGTCGATCCTGGGTAACGGGTACTTATTCTTAATGGTGACCTTGTTCAACTCCCGGTAGTCGATACAAAGCCTTAATGACCCATCCTTCTTCTTTACGAATAAGACTGGTGCTCCCCATGGTGATACACTTGGTCGAATGTATCCCTTATCTAACAACTCTTGTAGTTGAACCATCAATTCCTTCATTTCTACCGGAGCCATACGATACGGCGCTTTGGATACCGGTGATGTCCCTGGTGCCAAATCGATAACAAACTCTATCTCTCTATCTGGTGGCAATCTCAGAATCTCATCAGGAAAAACGTCAACGAATTCTCTTACAATAGGTATCTGACCCAGTTCACCCTCGACTCAGTGGGTATCCACAATGTGAGCCAAATAACCTATACAACCCTTCCTAAGTAACTTACTTGCTTGCATCATCGTCAGATAACAAGATTTTCTCGGCGATTTACTGCCATGAAATACCACCTTTGACTTATTTGGAGTCTTTAGGTGCACGCACTTTTTCTTACAGTCAATGACCGCTCCATGACTTGATAACCAATCCATCCTGAGGATTACATCAAACTCTCCAACATGAATCGGTATCAAATCCACGTTAAGCTTAAACTCTCTTACATTAGCACAACAGTTCCTATAGATGCAGTCTACAGGGATAATTTCTTTGTTTGCTACTTCTACATTCATTGGGCATTCTAATAGTTCATGAGGCAAACTTAATCTTTGAGCAAATTCATCAGATACGAAAGAACATGAAGCTCCCGAATCGAATAACACATAGGCATTTATATCATTGATCGGAATTATACCTGACACCAACTCCCTGGATGCCACGGCATCTTGCACTGTTATATTGAATGTTCGTGCTGTAGGCTTGTTTGGCTAGGCTAGTCCTCCACTGGTTGTCTTAGTGTTATTGCCCCTGTTGCCATTTCTGCCATCCGTGCTTTTCTTCTTCGGGCAATCCTTGATTCGATGTCCCACGTTACCATAGTTAAAGCAACCTCCCTTCTTCACCTTAGGACAATTGGGTGAGGTATGCCCTTCTTGCCCACATGTATAACATACCGTTTTTCCTTTCAAGCACTCCCCCGAGTGACCCTTTCCACAGTTCTCACACACCGACTTCTTTTGTTGCACACTTCCGTGCTGCATCTCCAGATTACTACCCCCACTGCTCCATTTCCGCTTCTTGTTGTTGCTACCGCCACTGCTAACATTCTGATTCCCACCTTCTGCTTTCTTCTTGTTCTTCTCCCGATTGTATTTTGAGACAGCTTCACTTCCTCCTTCCGCTATAAGAGCTTTCTCCAACAGAGTTGAGAATGATGTGATTTGTAAAACCGCTACCTTACTATAAATCCACGGCTTTAGTCCATTTTCAAACCTTCTCACTTTCCTCACCTCTGTGTCCACCTGATGTGGAGCGAATCTGGCCAATTCATTGAACTTCGCAGCATACTCTGATACTGACATATTCTCCTGTTTCAGTTCCAAAAACTTGATCTCCATTCTTGCTTGAATACTCTCAGGGAAGTAGTTCTCAAAGAACAACTTCTTGAATGCTTCCCAAGTCACGATTCCAGTTTCGGCATTGTTCTGGTTGGCCTCCCACCAATAGTTAGCCTCATCCTTCATTAAGTAGGTAGCAAAAATTATCTTCTGCTCTTCTGCTACTCTAGCAATAACAAAGGCCTTCTCGATTTCCTTTACCCACGTCTGGGCCTCTATCGGGTCTGTTGTTCCTCTAAACTCTGGAGGTCCTACTGCCTTGAAGTCCTTAAAGTTGACTAGTTGGTTGCCCGCCTGATTTCCTGCAGGTTGAGCTTGATTCCTCATGGCTTCAGCCATCATGTTGATAAAATCTTGCATTGGGTTTTGTTGAGCTCCCGCTGCATTATTAACTGACTCTTCAATCTTTGGGTTCCTCAGTCCACGTCTGGGCGGCATTATCTAGTGAAACAAAATTCTAACACATTACTCGGGTTTATTATCATATGATTACTTAGCATGTAACACGCTATTTTATTTAAACAGTCAGATGATCATTATGTGAGAGTTTTAAATTACCAAGATTTGGAAGTCTTTTTCCCTGATTAGTGGGTTAAGTTTGTTTTTAAATAACATTTTTCCAAATCAATCTACTTGATTCACATAACATTAACTAGACAATTTACTATTTAAAATTTTCCAACACATCATAATAATACTGCATTTATATTCATACACCAATCTTCAGTGACTTACATGATTAATATAGGTATATTTTATAAATGCTACTATCACATTTTAAACACAAAAGATGGGATTAACTCATAATGATACCTCCCTACAACACAAATAGGGATAGTACCTAACTACTTACTACCTCACACCTGCTGAGGTTTACATCATCATAAAACCTTATTACATAAAAAGAAAGGTACTAATACATCTATCTACAACTGGGTCATCACATCATCACCACTGGTGGCCCTGCACAGGCTCCTAGGGAAGCAACTGCTCCAGAACTCTACGTCGAACGGATCGACTAGACTCTCCTATCTCCGAGTCGAGCCTCCTAGCCCCACTGCGCTGGCCCTCATACGCTGCGTCTAATGCCAGTCCTAAAGTCTCTACCCTGACCTTCATGGCATCCAGTGCAATCTCTAATAGGTCCACCTGCTTGGTCGACTTATGAAATGCCTCCTCCACCCTTATCTTATCGGCAATCTCTACGTCAAGCTCACTCTGCATCGCCAGATGCTCTACGCTCAGTGCTGCGAACTTTGCCTTCTCATGCTCTAGTTGGACTCGCATCTCTGCTAGCTCCATCAGTGCCTGATAAGCATCATCCTTATACTGCTGCTCCATGTGCTGATGGTTCATATTCTCCGCCTCCAGCTACAAAAACCTTTTCTCCTGAGCATGGTTTTTCTCTAACAGGTTACTGATCATCACATCTTTCGAGGTGTCTGACACCTCCTCTGGAACGACCTCCTCCTGGTCTACAGAATGGCTCCCCTACCTATCACCTGGCATCCTATAAAACAAGGATACAACATCAGTACTACAATAAAATATATTCATTGATGAAATGAAACAATATTTTATTAAGTACAACACATACTCGATGAATTTCCATAATCCATCTCCTAACATACTTTATAAGAGTTTTCTACTAAGGTTATAACCTAGGTTTCGCATTCCTAATGTTTATAACCTACAGCTCTGATACCAACCTGTGACACTCCCAAATCCAGGTCCTCTAACCTCAGATTCGGTGCTCACGATCTATCATCATCATAAGTATTCTATAACTATTACGAAATAATAAACATACATTGTTCATTATAATAAAGTCTCATAACACGGTCCCAAGGTCTCCATAACCTTAACTTTAAATACACCATTTATCATACAAATAGTTTACTTAAGAAATTCCATCAGATAATAACTAAATTGACATTCAGTCTAAATTACTCCTGGATCTTGCCCTTGCCCTTGTCCTTCGTGTTGGATCCTTCGGGCTTAACCGAAATAGATGTCATGATATAGCAAGAGTAAGCAACTAATTTGCTTCACAAGTCTATATAGACAAGGGAGATATATAATGACTTAGAAAGAAATATTGCGTTCAATGTTCAACAATAATATAAGATTGTGAAGGAACATGAATTAATAATCAACAATTGAATATTCGATAATTGAATAACATGAACTGAGTGGTTTTGAATAACCATGAACATTTGCTAAGGTGCTCAGTGATTAAACTGGACCTCTTAATAAGTTTTGGTATTCAAGGGGATCAGCCTTTCATACCTCGTGATTTATACATAAACACTTAATAATCCGGCATTGATATCATGCCTAATCAAATTCGTCCTTTTCTCAGTCAAGAGTTCTTACTATATCAATTTAATAAGAACAGTTATTTAAAACACATTTGATTTAACAAATTTAGACATGCTTGATCTAGCTGATACAATTAGCATAGATCTATTTCATAAACAGTTCATAAATGAAGAACTTTAATTTAATTCACAGTTCAATAGCAGTAGAATGGAATTCAATTGCACAAAGTGCGAATTTCAATAATCAATATAGACGCGAATAATCATCAATAATTATTCACTAACATGCTTTGAAAATAATAACTCGAGCTTGAGTTAGGAAACTTGCCTCGATCGGAGGTTACAGCTACGAAATTAAATTTCTATCCACTATGCAGTTAAATTATCTTCCTTTGAGAGACCTATAAATTAATCTTTCAATTAGTCAAAGCATAACATTAGATTATGTAATCACATAGATATTATACATTACATTTAGTTCTTATAAACATCATCATGTCTAGATAGTGTTACTATTAATTAACGACTACCTTTAATTCACATAATATTATTAACTTAGATAATATTTAATTCACCTTCTAGTATTATTGGTTTACTAATAATACTTTCATTCACTTACAAATATTATTATTATCTTAGTAATATTTCAATACCTTACTAATATTATTAATCCTATTAATAATATTTTAATTATGCATTAATATTATTACCATAATAATGTCTTACTTATGCTTTAACATCATTAATAAATTAATAATACTTTCAATCATTTACTAATATTTTATTCACTTACTAATATTATTAATCATTTAATAATATTTTATTCCTTTACTAGTGTTATTATATTTAATAACATTTTATTTAATCTCAAATATTATTATTTAATAATATTTTAATCATTTAATAATAATACTTTAATCTAATATTATTAATCTTTTAATAATATTTTAATCTAGGATTAATATCTTAATCTAATATTATTAATTATTTAATAATATTTTAATGAAATTTTAATCTTAATATTATTATTTACTTAACAACATCATATTATAATATTATTAATATTATAATAATATTCCAATGATTTACTAAATTAATAAATAATTTATTCTAATTGTTCATCCTTTATTAACCCCTTATTTAATATCCATAAAAGGTCATAAATAATATTTATTATTATAAATTACCAACATGCCCTAAGATAGTCATGATATAATATATTATGAGCATTCAAGCATAAAAATCACATTTTTCTCATTAAAGACATCATTTAACTATTTATTTCTTTTTATTCATAATTTAACCATTTTTTAGGAAAAATAGCAAACTGATTCCAAAAATTCTCAACTTCTGGATTTTGACAGAATATAAACACACAATGATCTCCTAATTTTTCTGGAATTTTAGAAAATGATTTACTATTTTTAAAGTGTATAAAACACTCGAATCTTGCCCCATTTTTCATAAATTGAGTTTTGCTCAGAAAACTCTGAAATTTTCAGGGTATGCTCTCGTAACATATATGAACCTACTGTAAAAATTTCCGAATTTTCCAGTGTATACACAGTGAGACATTCGAAGGTTAATATTTCGGAGTCCTTTACGGAAATAGTCATTACGCACAATATATAACTCGAAACGTGTCCGTTCTTTTTCCTGCATGTACATAACTTCTCAAGGTACCTCTGTGCTTTTTCCCAGATTTTTAAAAGATAAGCAACTAACCGAAACAGCCTCATGAAAAACGGATCAATAGCTAATTTAGGGATTTCAAAGCCTCAACATGCAAAGCGGACTGTTTCGGGAAAAATAGTCTCAAAAGTTTCAAAATTTGCTAGATTTGTGTTCTACCACTTGGATTTACTACATAACTCATGTATCTAGTACCCCCCTTCGACAGATCATAATTCCAAGTTGTAAAACTTGAGTTACTCAAGATTTAGTGGAAGAAAAACAAGAGTTTTCACCCTTAGAGAACATATGCACATTTTCTTCCTCTAAATCTTTGATCTAACACTCAAGTTACTTAGTTCCATACATGATGATATGTAGAACTAGTGTATCTTGAGTATTTGTACATAACCCCATCAAAACTCAAGCTAGCAAAATAAAGTAAAAGAAGAAGATGAAGGTAAGTTATACCTTGACTTAGTTGCTACCTTTCTTGATTTTCCAAAGTAAGTAATATACTTAGGAGGCATGAACAACTAGCACTCTTATCTCTTCTCTCTATAACCAAAACCCTCTCTCTCTTTTCTCTCTATGAAGTTGGCTAGCTTGGGAGCAAAAGATAGAAGAAGAAGATGGAGAGAAAATGAGATGTTGGAAGAATGAAATGTGATTACAAAATGAAATGGGCAATTCACTAATAATCCTCTCATAACTATTTTGTTGTCCATTGGGTAAAATGTGACGTCCCCAAAATTAGGTATACATCACCCATCTTGGGTCGTAAGATACATAGTACAGAATACAAATACAACTGATTAATACAACTGTCGTGTACAATACGACAAAACATAAACTGTGAGTTTGAATACAAATATTATCTTCTAGAGAGTATTCATACTCAAAAGGAGTCCTCATTACATTTATTAACACACCATTACATAGAATAGTGAGGACTACTAACTAATACTATCATTCGGACCATCACTCCGTTCCCCGACTTGCCCCAGCTACGTTCTCATTTCCTGAAGAGAACAGTGAAAGAAAGGGTGAGCTCAACTAGCCCAGTAAGAAATATTATGACTAAGATAATGCAGAATAAATTATCATTAGCCTTCAACAATGTTAAACTGATAAAATATAATAGACATCAAGTTTAACTGCAGCGGAACAAGCAATCCATTAAAAGAGTCAAGTAGAAAATAAACTCTACTATCTTTTATGATTTAAAAGGTTTTTCAACACTGTGATCGCTGGGACTCAGCTTAATAAAATAATCCACATCATCGCATCACCCCTGCACTACGGCCAAGGATATTCGTATATTCATTAATGGTCATGATCATGCCAACAACTGTCTATCAATGCACTACGGGCCAATGAGGACTTTTACCACATCATTTGTAACATTACGGTCATGATTATACCGAATAATCCCTGGTCATAATCATACCAAGTTCATCTATGCACTACAGGCCACAGATGACTTTCAACATTTTATAAACATGAGGATGATGACAATGATATAAGAATTCAATAAAACAAGTTCAAGAATTAATTTATCCAGGAATTAACAACGTCCAAATTGTCAACATGATACTGCATTGTGGAGTAAAATTCAAGAATGCTTAGAAGAATATTTTCTTGAAAAGATACTGGATGAAACGCAACTATCAAGGATATTCCACAAATTTCATGGAGTATAGAAGTCAAAACTTAACCAACTGAGTACAATAAAGAATGGAATAACAAAAGAAATCACCATGCATGCGATAGACCGCACAGACAGGTTATTCCAATAGAATAATAAATAATGGAACCAGGTCCGGCGTAAACGCACAGACCGGATATTCCGACAGAATAATAAATAATGGAACTAGGTCCGGTGTAAAACACACAGACAGGATATTCCAACAGAATAATAATAAAACGGAACCAGGTCCGGTGTAAAACACACAGACAGGATGTTCCAACAGAATAATAGAAGAATGTCACCAAGTATAGGGTAGACCGCGTATACTGGTTATTCCAACAGAATAATAACAAATAGAATAATAGAAGAAGAAATAATATTCCCTACCTTAAAAGAACTGGATATTGAAAAAGTGATGTAGCAGAATACTTTTATTCTCTCTCTCTCTTATTTTCTCTATACTTTCTCTCTCTATAGCTTGAATGAATTCGTGAAAATAATGAAGCCCTAGGCCTCTATTTATAGAAAAACTGAGGGTGGCTCTTGGTCTTAACGAAGGGTCAAATGACTCTTGGTCTTAACGAAGGGTCAAATGACTCTTGGTAATATTGAAGGGACAACTACTATTGACGAAAGTAATTACTATTGACCAAGGTAAATACTATTGACGAAGGTAATTACTATTGACCAAGGTAAATACTATTGACCAAGGTAAATACTATTGACGAAGGTAATTACTATTGACCAAGGTAAATACTATTGACGAAGGTAATTACTATTGACCAAGGTAAATACTATTGACGACGGTAATTACTATTGACGACGGTAATTACTATTGACGAAGAGACTCTTAGATGATGACATATGGCCCCCCATAAAATAACCAAACTTACCACAACGTCTCAATAATATAACATATTATACAGATGATACTATGACAATAATTTAAGAGATATGATGCAGCAATTACTGTAGCAATAATTGAGTATAGCTGAGTGACTTCTCACGTAAGCATCAATAATCAATATCGTGTGCTACTATACAACCACGCGTATTACTGTACTTTTACTACCAAGTAGTTCAACAGGTTTAACGATTTTAACGGTAACACCTCAGCTGTTATTTTTATAGAAAGATAATTCTGTCGTTTTCTCAATCCGACAATAATTTCATTGTGGGGTCCACCAATGATTGTGTCGTCGTACGAATATTCCCCGACAAAAAGAATATTCCCCGACCAAACGAATATTTTATAACAACTTGCTTACTTTGTAAAATTTATAAATATTACCCACAACTATAACATTATATCAAATTAACTTCATAATATTCAAAAATGATATTTATAGAAAATTCATCTTTATTTATAAAAGTTAGGGTCTTACAACCTCCCCTTCTTATGAAATTTCGCCCTCGAAATTAGGGTACGTACCTGGTATGTCGAAGAGGTAAGGATACCTTGATTTCATTTCTGATTCTAACTCCCAAGTCATTTCCTCAACATCGTGGTTTCTCCACAAAACTTTAACTTGAGGTATAATCTTGGAGCGTAGAATATGTTCCTTCTTATCCAAGATTTGAACAGGAGCTTCTTCATACGTCAAATCCTCCGCTATTTCGTCTGGTTCTAACTCAATAATGTGGTTCGGGTCTTCCACATATTTGCGTAACATGGATATGTGGAAAACGTTATGAACACGAGACATACTTGGCGGTAAAGCGAGTCTATAAGCCACAGTTCCTACTCGATCGAGGATTAAAAATAGACCGATGAATCGAGGATTTAGCTTTCCTCTCTTTCCAAATCTCGTAACTCCTTTCCATGGAGCAATACGTAAGAACACATGATCTCCTACATCAAATTCCACGTCCTTTCGATGAAGATCCGCATAACTCTTTTGTCGATCTTGTGAGGTTTTTATACGTTGTCGAATCGTTTGAATCTTTTCTGTAGTCATACGTACCAACTCCGGTCCCAACAACGTTGCTTCGCCCACCTCATCCCAGCATACTGGAGAATGACATTTTCTTCCATACAATGCTTCGAATGGAGCCATGCCAATACTTGCTTGATAACTGTTGTTGTAGGAAAACTCCACCAATGGTAAAAACTTGTCCCAACTTCCTTTGAAGTAAAAGACACAGAGTCTTAATAGATCTTCAAGAGTTTGAATAGTCCTCTCTGATTGTCCGTCCGTCTGAGGATGATATGCTGAACTAAATCGTAACTCCGTGCCCATAGCTTTTTGTAAACTAACCCAAAATCGTGAAGTGAATCTTGGGTCTCGGTCAGAAACTATGGATACTGGCATACCATGCAGTCTTACAATCTTGTTTATGTACATACGAGCAAGACGTTCAAGTGTATAAGTTTCTCGTATCGGTAAGAAATGAGCAGACTTGGTCAATCTATCAACAATGACCCAAATCGCATCAATACCTTGAGAAACCCTAGGAAGACCGGTAACGAAATACATGGTAATGTGCTCCCACTTCCATTCTGGAATTTCAAGTGGTTGCAATGGACCTTTTGGTACTTGATGCTCCGCTTTGACTCGTTGACAAGTTAGACACCTTGAGATAAACAACGCTATCTCTCTCTTCATATTGCTCCACCAAAATGTATGACGAAGATCATGATACATTTTGGTACTTCCAGGATGGATTGCAAACGGTGTGTTGTGCGCCTCCATCATGATTTCATACTTTAAATCAGGGTTGTTAGGAACACAAAGTCTGGAGTTGACTCGAAGTAATCCTTCTTCATCGATTCTTGCTTCCGGCATAGAACCTTCTTGCACTTTCTTCCTCATACGCATCAGCTCCAGGTCTGTAGCTTGAGCAGCTTTAACTTTATCGATTAAAGTCGGTTCTACTCGTATATTCGCCATCATCACATGGGTCCCTGGAGTCTTCAACTCTATCTCCATCCTTTGCAAGTCACACAAAATGGGCCTTTGCGTTGTTAATATTGCACTTGTAACCGCATATGATTTTCTACTCAATGCGTCAGCTACCACGTTCGCTTTTCCAGGATGGTATTGAATGGTATGATCATAATCTTTCAACAGTTCAAGCCAACGTCGTTGTCGCATGTTGAGTTCCTTTTGAGTGAAGAAATATTTGAGGCTTTTATGATCCGTAAAGATCTCCACTTTCTCCCCATACAAGTAATGCCTCCAAATTTTAAGTGCAAAGACAACAGCTGCCAACTCTAGATCATGAGTACGATAATTCCTCTCATATTCCTTGAGTTGTCTTGATGCATAGGCTATGACTTTTCCATGTTGCATGAGAACACATCCCAACCCTTTGCTCGAAGCATCACTGTAGATGACAAATCCCTCCGAGCCAGATGGTATTGTTAGAACAGGTGCTGAAATGAGTCTCCTCTTGAGTTCTTGAAAACTCTGCTCACATTCTTCGCTCCAACCGAACTTTGTATCTTTTCGAGCCAGCTGAGTTAATGGAGTAGCGATTCGAGAAAATCCTTCCACGAATCTCCGATAATAACCAGCTAAACCAAGAAAGCTACGTACCTCGGTCACTGATTTAGGTTGCTCCCAGCTTTGAATAGCTTCAATCTTTGCCAGGTCAACCGATATTCCACGACTTGATACTACGTGCCCAAGGAATGCTACCTCCTCCAGCCAGAACTCGCATTTCTTCAACTTGGCATAAAGCTTGTATTCACGAAGCTTTTGGAGTACCAGCCTCAAGTGTTGCTCATGATCTTCACGGCTTTTGGAATAAATAAGGATGTCATCAATAAAGACGACCACAAAATGATCCAAATATTTACCCGGTTCATCATATCCATGAAGGCAGCAGGAGCATTAGTCAATCCAAAGGACATGACTAGGAATTCATAATGCCCGTACCGAGTTCTAAAAGCCGTCTTTGGAATATCCTCAGTTCTAACCTTCAGCTGATGATATCCAGAACGAAGATCGATCTTTGAAAAGAATTGTGCTCCTTGCAACTGGTCAAACAGGTCATCAATACGTGGCAATGGGTACCTATTTTTGATGGTGACATGATTCAACTCCCGATAATCAATACAAAGTCGCATACTCCCATCTTTCTTCTTCACGAACAGAACAGGAGCACCCCAAGGAGAAGTACTAGGATGAATAAAGCCAATGTCTAACAATTCCTGCAGTTGGATCTTTAACTCCTGAAGTTCAATAGGAGCCATTCGATATGGGGCTTTGGAAATGGGTTTTGTACCGGGTTCAAGGTCGATACAAAATTCAATTTCACGCTCTGGGGGTAGGCCAGGAAGTTCTTCAGGGAATACGTCAGGGAATTTATTAACAATAGAAATATCATTCAAAACTGACGTATTTTTGTTTAGATCTGTGACATGAGCTAAGAAAGCTTGACATCCGTTTTTCAATAAACGAATAGCTTTATGACTTAAGATGACAGCGATTGATTTTAATGGTTTGGTTGCTTGAATTCGCATAATAGGTCGATTAGGAATATGAAAGCTAACAACCTTACGAAAACAATCAATTTTTGCATAATGAGTAGTTAACCAATCAATCCCTAGAATCACGTCAAATGCAAGTATTTTTAATGAAATCAGATCGATAGGTAATGTGTGGGTACCAACTTGAATCAAACAAGACTTATAAACAGTGGAGGTAATGAAGGTTTCTCCCAACGGAGTTTCCACAGATAAGTCAAAGTCTAATTTCTCCGGAATCAAATTTAATCGATGAGCGCAAGTAGGAGAAATAAAAGAATGGGTTGAACCGGTATCAAATAAAGTATAAACTTCTTTAGAGTTTATGATAAGCTTACCCGTGATGACCTCATTCGGGTTCCTTGCTCTCTGGGAGTTCACAACAAACGCTCTCCCTTGCACAACCGGTTTTGACTTTTCTGGGACGGCTTTTGGTGCCTCCATCCTAGCTGAATTTGTCTTCGGTAAACGACAAAATCGGGCTAAATGACCTTCTCTTCCACAATTATAACATGCTTTGGACGGCATCGCGCAGTTTGGACTGATGTGCCCCTCCCCTCCGCATTTGAAACATATGATAAGTGGTCGTTCTCCTTCCTTAACGACAGGTGTTGGTGCTGACGTCTTTCCATCATTGTTGAATCTCCTCTTCTTGAAATGTCCATTCTTATTGTTTTGGCCCTGATTACCACCGAAGTGGTTACCATTTCTGGCCTGTTGATTCCCTCCACGCTTGTTGTCACCGCTTCGATGACTGCTCTCACTGGTATTATCATTTTGCCGGCTGCTCTCTTTTGGTTGCGTTGTCTCGTTATCGCGCTCCACCAACTGAGCCCTATTTACAACATCTGAATACAAACACAGTTTATGAGAAACAAGATGTTGACGTATCTCCGGCTTCAAACCTCTTAAAAACATCCGTGTCATTCTTTCTTCATTATCCACCAGGTGGGACGCAAACCGGGATAACTCCGCAAATTTTGCCTCGTACTGCGACACGGTCATATTATTCTGCTCCAATTTGATGAACTCCACCTCCTTCATGTGACGAATACTCTCGGGAAAGTATTTGTCGTTAAACAGCTCTTGGAACTTCTCCCAGGACATCTTCAGTGCGGCAGGTTGAGTATGCTTTATCGATTCCCACCAATAATCTGCCTCTCCTCGCAACATAAAGGCGGCAAAGGGAACCTTTTGCTCCTCGGAGCAACCCAAGACATCAAATATCTTGGTGATCTGCTTTATCCATGTTTCAGCTACAAGTGGTTTGGGTTCTCCCTTAAACTCCGGTGGTCCCAGCTCCTTAAACTGTTTAGCGGTGACCGCCAGAGAGTTTCCAGTATTTCCACCTACGTTGTGGACAGGAGCCGCTTTCACCTGTTGTTGCATGAATTGCATAAAGCCTCTGAACATTTGATCATTCATCATTTGGTCAGTGTTGTTGTTTGCATGAGGATTGACACCTTCCTGATGCACATTATCCTGATTATTGATATGTGGTGAATCAACAGTCGTCTGTGCTCCATTGCTATTCTCAACGTTCTCAGATGCCATTTTCAGATACTGTCACAAAAAAAAATTAATTGATATGTTATATATTATCCTTATATTATGACCGACCAATTAAATACCATGCAAATAAACTTAGGTCTGCCATACTAGCGAAGGAATTCCCCGTCTCTCCCCTCCTAGTTCTATTCTCACATCTTAGCCAGGGATCATATCCCTAAGCTCTGATACCAACTGTGACGTCCCCAAAATTAGGTATACATCACCCATCTTGGGTCGTAAGATACATAGTACAGAATACAAATACAACTGATTAATACAACTGTCATGTACAATACGACAAAACATAAACTGTGAGTTTGAATACAAATATTATCTTCTAGAGAGTATTCATACTCAAAAGGAGTCCTCATTACATTTATTAACACACCATTACATAGAATAGAGGACTACTAACTAATACTATCATTCGGACCATCACTCCGTTCCCCGACTTGCCCCAGCTACGTTCTCATTTCCTGAAGAGAACAGTGAAAGAAAGGGTGAGCTCAACTAGCCCAGTAAGAAATATTATGACTAAGATAATGCAGAATAAATTATCATTAGCCTTCAACAATGTTAAACTGATAAAATATAATAGACATCAAGTTTAACTGCAGCGGAACAAGCAATCCATTAAAAGAGTCAAGTAGAAAATAAACTCTACTATCTTTTATGATTTAAAAGGTTTTTCAACACTGTGATCGCTGGGACTCAGCTTAATAAAATAATCCACATCATCGCATCACCCCTGCACTACGGCCAAGGATATTCGTATATTCATTAATGGTCATGATCATGCCAACAACTGTCTATCAATGCACTACGGGCCAATGAGGACTTTTACCACATTATTTGTAACATTACGGTCATGATTATACCGAATAATCCCTGGTCATAATCATACCAAGTTCATTTATGCACTACAGGCCACAGATGACTTTCAACATTTTATAAACATGAGGATGATGACAATGATATAAGAATTCAATAAAACAAGTTCAAGAATTAATTTATCCAGGAATTAACAACGTCCAAATTGTCAACATGATACTGCATTGTGGAGTAAAATTCAAGAATGCTTAGAAGAATATTTTCTTGAAAAGATACTGGATGAAACGCAACTATCAAGGATATTCCACAAATTTCATGGAGTATAGAAGTCAAAACTTAACCAACTGAGTACAATAAAGAATGGAATAACAAAAGAAATCACCATGCATGCGATAGACCGCACAGACAGGTTATTCCAATAGAATAATAAATAATGGAACCAGGTCCGGCGTAAACGCACAGACCGGATATTCCGACAGAATAATAAATAATGGAACTAGGTCCGGTGTAAAACACACAGACAGGATATTCCAACAGAATAATAATAAAACGGAACCAGGTCCGGTGTAAAACACACAGACAGGATGTTCCAACAGAATAATAGAAGAATGTCACCAAGTATAGGGTAGACCGCGTATACTGGTTATTCCAACAGAATAATAACAAATAGAATAATAGAAGAAGAAATAATATTCCCTACCTTAAAAGAACTGGATATTGAAAAAGTGATGTAGCAGAATACTTTTATTCTCTCTCTCTCTTATTTTCTCTATACTTTCTCTCTCTATAGCTTGAATGAATTCGTGAAAATAATGAAGCCCTAGGCCTCTATTTATAGAAAAACTGAGGGTGGCTCTTGGTCTTAACGAAGGGTCAAATGACTCTTGGTCTTAACGAAGGGTCAAATGACTCTTGGTAATATTGAAGGGACAACTACTATTGACGAAAGTAATTACTATTGACCAAGGTAAATACTATTGACGAAGGTAATTACTATTGACCAAGGTAAATACTATTGACCAAGGTAAATACTATTGACGAAGGTAATTACTATTGACCAAGGTAAATACTATTGACGAAGGTAATTACTATTGACCAAGGTAAATACTATTGACGACGGTAATTACTATTGACGACGGTAATTACTATTGACGAAGAGACTCTTAGATGATGACATATGGCCCCCCATAAAATAACCAAACTTACCACAACGTCTCAATAATATAACATATTATACAGATGATACTATGACAATAATTTAAGAGATATGATGCATCAATTACTGTAGCAATAATTGAGTATAGCTGAGTGACTTCTCACGTAAGCATCAATAATCAATACCGTGTGCTACTATACAACCACGCGTATTACTGTACTTTTACTACCAAGTAGTTCAACAGGTTTAACGATTTTAACGGTAACACCTCAGCTGTTATTTTTATAAAAAGATAATTCTGTCGTTTTCTCAATCCGACAATAATTTCGTTGTGGGGTCCACCAATGATTGTGTCGTCGTACGAATATTCCCCGACAAAAAGAATATTCCCCGACCAAACGAATATTTTATAACAACTTGCTTACTTTGTAAAATTTATAAATATTACCCACAACTATAACATTATATCAAATTAACTTCATAATATTCAAAAATGATATTTATAGAAAATTCATCTTTATTTATAAAAGTTGGGGTCTTACATAAAAACTTTGTATTATTATTTCCATTAGGCTAGACATGATTAAATGTGCATAATGGAGTGGCATCCAATGGGAGCTTGACAACATTGTCCTTGTGTTTAATAATTTCTACTAATGGACAAGTTAGCTTAATTATTCCACTTAGGATCCTCTAGCCCATAATATCCTCCATTTAGCTTTTATTTTAAATGCCCAATTTTGATTAATCAAATGTCTAGAATACCCCTAATCAAGTGGGCTAAGTATTGGATTGTATTTTATTTCTTTTGGGCTTCTCCTTTAATTGTTTTGGGCTATATACTAAACATAGTCTAGCAATTTTAATAATGTTATCCAATTTGATTATTTAGGGCTTCCATTTCTAATCATATTAAGTTTAATTACTTATACATGTGACTTTATCTCATAACCTAATTAGATTTACAAGAATTAGGTTTAAAATTATTAGTCACTTGAAATACTATGTTTACCCACTTAAGTTAGTATACATATTAAATACTAACTTTTTCGTATTACCATAACCCTTAGGTTATTTAATAGTCTTACCTAATGTATAATTAGGTTACAAAGCTTTCATTTTTAATGAAATCTATAAATGTATGTATCCATAAGTATAGTATATATGTTAATTGCCACATGCACCACTTCACATAGGTGGTCACATATTAAATCCTTATATAACACAAAGTTTAAAAAAAAATCGATAATGTACATACATATATGGTGACTTAAAATTCACGGTTATTACACCTTGTGTGTGCACAACAAAGCAGTAATGTTCAATTCCTTATAAACATCAAATGTAATAAAAATAACATCTCAAATATTTAATACTCGCCATGTGTGTGCACAACAAACTCATATTAAATATTCAATGCTCTATTATTTTTATCATGCTAGAAGGCGACGTTCGATATTCTAAATAGCTTTGAACGTTACAACTTAATATAATTTCATTGCGAGGTTTGTTGTTATTAGTCTCATCTTGTTTAGCGCGGATGCAAATATATATATATAAAATACTAGCATGCACATATAGAATACTATATTTTACCCAGATTGATTATGGACTTTTATTCTAGTTTGGTTCACTAGAGCCACCAAGTGAACCAAAAGGTCAAATCCTAGGGTGCAAGAATAAATATTTAAATATAACTATTACATTTAAACCTAGGCTCCATTACAAACGGGTCTTCGAGCGCTCCTTTCTCCTTGATCTCTGGTTCTTCAAAAAATTCTAACTAATTCTATTACATTAAACTATTTAATTTAAATAGAAACCTTGATCAGCAGTTAAGGAGAAGTACATAGGAGAGAGATAGAATTTATATCAGAAGAAAACCAGAAAAGACGAGGTACGCAGACCCCATTTAATAAAACTCATTCATTCAAACATCCAACCAAAATAAATCTAATCACATTGGTTAATAGTCCATAATCAATCATATTTATTATCATACATATCATCATATGTATCAATAAATAAAATCATTCCATATATATATATATATATATATATATATATATATATATATATATATATATGAATATCATTTAATGGGCATTATTATGTTGCATGAAATCTAATTTCAAGATTGAAATAAACGTTTATAATTTTATTTTAATTATAAAATTATTAAGATTAATATATATATATATATATATATATATATATATATATATATATATATATATATATATATATATATACAGAAGTAATCAAATGATCTTACATACATGATGACGTTTTTTTATTATTATTAAAAAAACGTTTCCGTGAATTCCTGTGGGTGCTCGGTTTATGCTCATCATCACGTGACCAAGATGTTTAATATATATAATATATTACTATATCATATATATATATATATATATATATATATATATATATATATATCACCTGCTGATTAGAGGTATCATGATTCAAGTCACCCACGGATTCAGTAAAAAAAACGGTTTTCGAAAATAGTTTTCGGCAAAAATAATTTTTTTTCATAAAATAATACTTTTATACAATAAATTATGCCCAATAAATTATTCAAAATATATACCCATACATATATGGAATCATAACAATTAATAATTTGCATAAAGTTTGGCTCTGATACCACTGAAAGGTTTTGTAAAAATCAAAGTAACAATCAAATTACAAAAACAGCGGGAGCAAAGTAAAATCAAATTTTAAAATTTTTCACAAACCAATTACCCGGATCATCCTTTATGCATATTATTAATTAAAATGAAGAACAAGAAGTTATAGAATTATACCCTTGTAGATGCGAGTTTCCACAGGTACGGGTTCACCTCCTACTTCTCCGTGATCTCCTTGAATCTCCGGGTAGATTCCTTCCTTTGATCAATGTTAGCCACCCAAGTGTATGGCCTCTAGAGGTGATCCACCAAGGAAAAAGATTTTTCAAGAAGAAAGGTGTATTGGCTCAAACTCTAGTTTTTCCTATCTCTATAGAAAAAGGGGGTGTACTCTCCAATAATTAAAATTACGTATATCTGATATCTGATATAAGACTCCTCTTATAAAGATATCAGGTAACCCTATTTAATTAAAATAAGGTATTATTTATTTAATTAAACTCTTTTAATTAAATGGGCTCCCTAATCTTATTAGGGATAATTAATTAAATTCTTTTAACTAATTTTCCCTCCTAATCCTATTAGAAATAAATGAGAGTACTTATATTAAATTAATTTCTAAACTCTTTTAAAAATTAAAATAATAATAATTATAATAATATTAATAAGACTCCTCTTATTAATTTATATTTAATATTTTTAAAATATTAAATAATAAATATTAAGCTATTTAATTTATTCTATCACCATAGATTAAATTAAATATACTTAACATATTATTACGATTATACCATTAACTTCTTAAATAATTATTCTTCCTTTTATGGTGTGACTCTTTAGGTTCTTCATATTAAACTAGTTATGAATAAATCAATTAGAATAATTTTAATCTTATTTAAATAAATAAATTAAATGATTAATTTATTTAAATAAATAATATTTATTCTACAATAGAGATAAGTCTCCCTAGCAATCAACGACTTTTCAGATAATATAGATTTCAAAATTAATCATAAAAGAACCTTTGAGTTAATAGTTACCATACAATTCAATCCTTCCACCATACAATGTCTCAATTAAATATAAGACATGGAATTACTGTCAAGTCTTATTTTATTTAATTATATGTATTTCGATTCCTAAATGCACAACTCCTAATTAATGTAAATTAGAACTACTTTCTAATTTCATTCCACCTTGGCCAAGGATTCCTGGGTTGTCATTTATCGAATCGCATTGGACATTTCTCTTCTTTTACTAGAAGTGGTAGATTCTTTATTGGTCATTCACTATATTCATAAATAACTTATTACACCCAAGCATACCCTTTGATATACTCTAAGAGTCTTCAGAAATAAGTCAAAGTGTAATTCATTATATATAAGATACTATGATGATCTCAAGTCTAAGGATCATTTATACTACTATCACTATAGGAATTTCTATTGACAGGAAAGTAAAACTCCATTAGGTATTCCTTAGGGAGTCACGTTAAATAAACTTATTCTCTAATAAGCACCTACATACTTGCTTTAGTGTCTCCACACAAATGATCATGAGATCAATCATCCTCATCTAATGAGCAAGCAACGTACGTACCAATCTATCCGGATTCACTAATCCCCTTTTTAGTAATCCATTGATAGGGAACATTTTAGCTTTAAGCTATCTAAGAATCTAGATCTCATTAGCATGATCTCATCATGATTCTAAAAGCATTACTTAAAACTATGGGTTTATCACATATTATTAAAACAGCACCATGTAGATAATAAATGCCTTTAATAAATAATTCTTTTATTAATAAATAAATAAGATTGATTACAAAGTATATGCTTTATCATCATACATGATTGACTTGTATGCATACTACTTTAATATATAGCATGAAATACCGTCTCTCGGCGTTGACCCAAAACAGCCCCAACCGCATAGTCGCTCGCATCACACATTAATTCGAAGGGCATATTCCAATTGGGCGCAATGATTACGAGAGCTGTGGTCAACTTCTTCTTTAATAGCTCGAATGCCACTTTACACTCCTCATCAAACTTAAAAACCGAACCCTTTTGTAGAACCCAGTATGTCCCAGAAAACTTCTAATTCCCATTACTAAACTCGATGGAGGAAGCATCTCAATCGTTTCCAGCTTCGTTTTATCAACCTCTAATCCTTGAGCCGAGACCTTGTGCCCCAGAATTATGCCTTCTTTAACCATGAAGTGGCACTTTTCCCAATTAAGGATCAAATTCGTGTATGTGTATCTTTGTAAGACCATTACCAAATTTTCCAGACATGCATCAAAATCATCCCCATGGACAGAGAAGTCATCCGTGAAGACTTCCATATTTTTCTCTACTATGTCCGAGAATTTGGCCATCATACACCTTTGGAAGGTCGCGGGTGCATTACACAAGCCGAACGACATTCTCCTGAATGCGAATGTGCCGTATGGGCATATGAAAGTAGTTTTCTCTTGATCTTCAGGAGCAATGACGATCTGATTATAACCCGTATATCCATCCAATAAGCAGTAGTACTCATGTCCCGCTAATCTGTCCAACATCTGATCGATAAATGGACCTTTCGGCACTTAATGTTTCGCCTTGACTTGTTGACAAGTTAGACACCTTGAGATAAACCCCGCTATCTCTCTCTTCATATTGCTCCACCAAAATATATATCGAAGATGACGATACATCTTGGTACTCCCAGGATGGATTGCAAATGGTGTGTTGTGCGCCTCCATCATAATTTTTTACTTCAAGTTCAGAATCGTTAGGAACACAAAGTCTGGAGTTGACTCGAAGTATTCCTTCTTTACCGATTCTTGCTTCCGGAATAGCACCTTATTGCACTTTCTTCTTCATACGCATCAACTCCAGGTCTGTAGTTTGAGCAGCTTTAACTTTATCGATTAAAGTCGGTTCTAGTCATATATTCACCATCATCACATAGGTCCCTGGAGTCTTTAACTCTATCTCCATCCTTTGTAAGTCTTACAAAATGGGCATTTGCATTAATAATATCGCACTCGTACCCGCATATGATCTTCTACTCAATGCGTCAGCTACTACGTTCGCTTTTTCAAGATGGTATTGAATGGTATAATTATAATCTTTTAACAGTTCAAGCCAACGTCGTTAACGCATGTTGAGTTCCTTTTGAGTGAAGAAATATTTGAGGCTTTTATGATCTGTATAGATATCCACCTTCTCTCCATACAGGTAATGCCTCCAAATCTTAAGCGCAAAAACGACTGCTGCCAACTCTAGATCATGAGTAGGATAATTTCTCTCATATTCTTTGAGTTGTCGTGAGGCATAGGCTATGACTTTTTCATGTTGCATGAGAACACATCTTAACTCTTTCCCTGAAGCATCACTGTAGATGACAAATCTCTCCAAGCCAGATGGTATTATCAGAACAGGTGCTGAAATGAGTCTCCTCTTGAAAACACTTCTCACATTCCTCGCTCCAGCCGAACTTTGTATCTTTTCGAGTCAGCTGAGTTAATGGAGTAGCAATTCGAGAAAATCCTTCCACGAATCTCTGATAATAACCAGCTAAACCGAGAAAGCTACGTACTTCGGTCACTGACTTTGGTTGCTCCCAGCTTTGAATTACTTCAATCTTCGCTGGGTTAATAGATATTCCATGATTTGATATCACGTGCCCAAGAAATGCAACTTCCTTAAGCCAGAACTCGCATTTCTTCAACTTGGCATATAGCTTATTTTCACGAAGCCTTTGGAGTATCAGTCTCAAGTGTTGCTCATGGTCTTCACGAGTTTTGGAGTATATAATGATGTCATCAATAAAGACGACCACAAAGTGATCCAAATATTCCTTGAATACTCAGTTCATCATGTCCATGAAGGCAGCAGGAGCATTAGTCAATCCAAAAGATATGACTAGGAATTCATAATGCCCATACCGAGTTCTAAAAGTAGTCTTTGGAATGTCATCAGTTTTAATCTTCAACTGATGATATCTGGAATAAAGATCAATCTTTGAAAAGAATTTGGCTCCTTGAAACTGGTCAAACAGGTCATCTATGCGAGGCAACGGGTACCTATTTTTGATGGTGACATGATTCAACTCCCGATAATCAATACAAAGTCACATACTTCCATCTTTCTTCTTCACGAATAGAACAGGAGCACCCCAAGGAGACGTACTAGGACGAATGAAACCGATGTCTAACAATTCATGTAGTTGGGTTTTTAACTCCTGAAGTTCAATAAGAGCTATTCGATATGGGGCTTTGGAAATGGGTTTTGTACCGGATTCAAGGTCGATACAAAATTTAATTTCAAGCTCTGGGGGTAGGCCAGGAAGTTCTTTAGGGAATACGTCAGGAAATTTATTAACAATAGAAATATCATTCAAATCTGAGGTATTTTTATTTAAATCCATGACATGGGCTAAAAATGCTTGACATCCGTTTTTTAATAAATGAATAGCTTTATGACTTGATATGACAGTGATTGATTTTAATGGTTTGGTTACTTGAATTCGCATAATAGGTTGGTTAGGAATATGAAAGCTAACAACCTTACGAAAATAATCAATTTTAGCATGATGAGTAGTTAACCAATCAATCCCTAAAATCACATTAAATGCACGTATTTTCAAAGAAATAAGATCGACAGGTAACGTGCGGTTACCTATTTGAACCAAACAAGACTTATAAACAGTGGATGTAATGAAGATTTCTCCCAACGGAGTTTCCATAGATAAGTTAAAGTCTAATTTCTCTGGAGTCAAATTTAAACGTTGAGCGCAAGTAGGAGAAATAAAAGAATGGGTAGAACCGGTATCAAATAAGGTATATACTTCACTAGAGTTTATGATTAGCTTACCCGTGATCACCTCGTTCGGATACCTCACTTTTTAGGAGGTTACGACAAACGCTCTCCCTTAAACTACCGATTTTGTCTTATCTGGGACACCCTTTGATGCCTCCATCCCAGCTGGACTTGACTTTGGTGCACGACAAAATTAGGCTATGTGACCTTCTTTTCCACAATTATAACACGCTTTGGACTGCATCACGTAGTTTGGACTGATATTTCCCTCCCCTCCACATTTGTAACATACAACCGGCGGTCGTTCTCCTTCCTTAACAACAGGTGTTGGTGCTAACATCTTTCCATCATTGTTAAATCTCCTCTTCTTGAAATGTCCACTCTTATTATCATGGCCATGATTACCACCGAAGTGAATACCATTTCTGGCATGTTGATTCCCTCCACGCTTTTTGTCACCGTTTCGATCACTGCTACCATTAGTATTATCATTTTGTCGGCTGCTTTCTCTTGGTTGGGCCGACTCGTTATTGCGTTCCAATAACTGAGCCCTATTTACAACATCTGAATACAAACACAGTTTATGAAAAATCAGATATTGACGTATCTCGGGTTTCAAACCTCTTAGAAACATCCTCGTCATTCTCTCCTCGTTATCAACTAAGTGGGACGCAAGCCGGGACAACTCGGCAAACTTGGCTTCGTACTGCGACACAGTCATGTTGTTTTACTCCAGTTTAATGAACTCTACCTCTTTCCTCACAACAGCATTCAATCGAAATTTTTTTGACAACATTAAAATAAAATTTTCTATACTTTTTTTTGCAATTCAACAGAGTTAAGATAACTCGCTAGAGAACCTTGCTTTGATACCAAATGATAGACTCCACGGCACGCTTACGTGAGGTGGTCATCGCCCCGATCGTTTCTAATAAAGTTATAGGATGGATTGCTTGCAACACCTTAATCCCTCGCCTATATAAAGACGGTAATCTTGGTACAATTGCTCGCGTTCGAAATTATGTGTTAAATGTAACAATCCAAAATTTTATTTGTAATTTCAAATATTTATTAAAGTAAATAAATATTTTTATTGATGTGGTTGTTGTTAGTAGATATTTGTGAATTAAATTTATGAGATAATACACTAATTTAATTTAATAGTTACAGAGTTGTTAAAGATTACATGAGTTGCTATATTGCTATCTTAATTTAGTAATTAAAGTGATATGTTAATAAAATTATAATGAGATTATAATTTTGTGGTAATTGGTTAAGTGGAAAATTTATTTAATATGTTGTAATTAGTTTATTTAATTAAGATTAGATATGGAAATCTAAATAAATAATATGGGACTATAAATTATAGTATAAATGATTTATTAAAATAAATTAAAGTAGTTTTAAATGGATTTACCAAACAAGGCTTAAAAATATTAAGTCTTTATTTTAAAAGTGTTTTGCCAAACAAATCCTTATGGCTTTTAAATTTAAAATTGATTTTAATAAAATAAAAATAAAATAAATAATTAATATTTTTATAACTGATATACGTTTAAATTTTTGTAACTGTTATTTATTAAGTATGCGTATTATGGCTATCAGTTTATTATTTTTACGCACAAGTGCTAGTTGGCTTATACTGATACTAAGAAGAAGAGAGAAGAGAGTTTACAGAGAAATTTGAGAGAGAATTTGCGAAAGATTTCTGTGATTCCAAGTAATTTTTTGTGTTCTATCAAGAATTATCACCAAACAATTGAAGGTATAACTTCCAAAACCTTAAATTTCGTATGTGAAAGTTGTGTATTTTGAATTTTGTATTCTCTGTAAATTCAAATTAGATGATTTGTTGATATAAAAACTGATTAATTATGTTTATTAGTAAGGTTGTGATGCTAGAATTATCATCTAGACGAGGAATTAGTGTGCTAATTACGTTCAAAAGAAAGAAAACTATTTACAATGAACGTGTAAATATATATGGCTTGTGAAAGTACAAAAATTGGTAGTTAGTTTATGAACTAATCTATAAATTAAGCCTTGAATATGTTAATTCGGTAAGAAACGAAGAGAATGCAATTTGAATAAGTTAATTTGGTGTATTATTGAGACCTCAGTGTTAATTTTTGTCAAGGATGTCAAAAATAGAGTTTTTGTATAAAACATGGAATTCAAAGGATTTAAATTAGTTGTAGTTGTTGTTTAATTGTTCTAAGATGGTATATATGTGAGGAACAATGTTTATATGGGTTCTATATCATTTGGGTATGTTTAAATTACTGTTTTGTGAACGAAATTCGTGATAGTAGGGCATAATAGAGTATTAGAAACAGATTACGCAGTTTCTGTCTGTGCACCAGCACAGCTACGCTGGTGTCAAGGCCAGAAACGGCATAGCTGTACTGCAGCGCAGCTACGCCGGTTCCAGGTACAAATATGGCGCAGCTGCGCCATACCCAGATCAAAGGCAGTAATGTTTGTTGGTTATGCAGACCTTAAAGGCTCATGGTAACCTAGTCTAATGAAATATTAATGTGATGAACATGTAATGAAGAGACTAAAATAGATTTGTATCATGTTGTTAGTAATTCCAATGTTGTAAAAATTAGTAAGTTGTGAAAATGTAACATTGTGATTTATTGAACACACGAGTTAGTAAGTGTTTCAAATCTGATGCTTGTAATTTTTGAAGTGTTTATGGTGTGAATTGAAACTTGTACTAAAGTAACAAGTTTAGCTTAAAATGAGTTTTAATTTGGAAAATGGATGTTAGTATATCTAATAGATGTTGTGATTCTATTAATATGTGTAGATGAACGTGAGTTATAATTTATAGCTTATGCACGACGCAAGTTTTCTTACCCCTAAACTTTATTTGAGCAAGCTCTAACCCTAAATTTATTAGAGCAAGTTTTGAACTCTAATCGTTGTTTGATTTATCCTAACTTGACTTGTTTATAGTTAAGCAAGTTTCCCTTGTTTCATTCTTTCTATAATGAATGCAAGTTCTTGAACTCTAATCTCTAATTTAATTGTCCTATTTCATTTACTTTACGCAAGTTGTAATCTTATTGTCATATTGAGCAATTTTTTGTTTTCAACTTGTTATTCATTATTGCATGTTCAATAATTCAATTTTCTTATTCGACAAGATTATAGCCTTAGCTTAATATTGTTCAAGCAAGGTTTATTGTATTATTCAATGCTTGTGCTTTTTAATTTATTTCTAAGCATAAGTTCGATATATAGTGTTGGTTCACTTATGATTCATAAATTATTCCACATTATGTTGTTAATGATCATTCGTAGTGTTATTGAACTTTGTTGATTCAACTAATACTTTAGTTGATGATCGTTAAACTCTAAATTACCCTTGAAGCTTATCCAAACCAAACTTTCTTTGGTGCGGACTTGTACTCTAAAACTGAGAAGAACAACCCTATTATAGGGGTACGCGATGCGTTTAGATGTTTGTGCACAATACATGGTACGAAGGGCTGATCACCCTAAGTACAGGGAGTCCCTACAGTTATGACTGCTTAGGTTAAAGTTGAAAGATTACTTGTAACCTTGGACATAATTCGTGGTCTTATGATCCTTAGATATATTTCATATTTTGATTCCAATTTTTGGTTATCATTGACAGAGTATTATTCAGTTCTGATGAGCTTATTCATTGGCAATTATTATTTTATTGTTATTCATTGCTATTTCAAGTGAGCATTTATTTTGTTCACTCTTACATATATATAATTATTGCAGCTAAGGTTGAGAAGGTTGATGAACCTACCACTAGCAAATGAAAAGGAAAAATGAACAAGTGATGAAGAGTTGTAATTTATTGGCTTTCACGATGATAGACTTTAATTTATATGATGTGATGTAATTATTTTATATTTTCGCACTTAATGTATGTCGACATCGGGATTTTATTTGTCCCTTTTCTGTTCTTGTTCTTTGGTGTTTTCATGTTAGGTGAGATTTGTTTGAAAAAAAAAGTTATGAAAAGTTCCGACACTTATATGTCAACGATTTGACTGTAAGAGTTGCCAGTTGGTTTTTTAAATGATTGTACCAACACAACCGAGAAAAGGTTTGCACATTGACCCAGTGATGTGACACTGCTAAACGGGTCTGTGAAATCGAGATTCATTAGGGTCCGGAAACTTGCTTATGCATAGGGAAGGTGTTAGGCACCCCCCCCCCCGACATCCGTGTTGCCACGGTTACCGCCACTTTTCAAGAAACTGTTATATGAATGTGTGTGTGTGTGTGTATGTGTGTGGATCAATGTGCAGTTATTTGGAAGTAGTGCGAGGCCTCGTTTGCACCTATATACACAGGGTTTGAATTAATATAAAAATTCAGTTTTAAACAAGATATAGCAGCGATGTTTTGTAAAAAAGGTTTTTTCAAACCCTTATGCTCAATTGTAATTGAGACCTTTTTACACTTCCATTTTATTAAATGTTCGGCTGGATTGCTTTTATTTTCGAGATGCGAAGCATCTTCTATAAAATAATGTACAAAGCAGTGCCGAACTCCTTATGGGCATGAGAGTCATCTAAGGAAACTCAAACACCGTGAATAAATTTACAACCTGCTTACAGTTGAAAATATCCATCACGGGAATCGAATCTAGATTCAGTATACTGAATCTGTGATCACATGATTCCTAGGCTCACATGATGTTGTAATCTATAATATAAAATAGAGCAGAGTGAGAAAACATAAGTGTCACATCCAATTCCACGTCAGCAGCTCTCTCTCTCAATCCCCGGTATTCAAATTTTAAACCCTCTATCTCTCTCCCTCTGTTCTTACGCACACAGTTTAAACCCTCTATCTCTCTATCTCTATCTCTATTTGTTCAAACCCTCTATCTGTTCTCTCTATCTATTCTTAGACAAACACAGTTCAAATCTCGTATCTCTCATACCCAGCCCTAATTCCAGCCCCAAATCTCTCATACTCAACCCCTAATGCACGATCCAAAGCATAGAACAGCTCAAGGCGTGGAAGTATCAGCTCAAGGAAAGAGCGCAGATTCTTCATGGTCCTTCACTTCAGATCTTTTTAGTTCCACGGACCCTTCCTCATCTGCATCTGCTTCATCTTTCCCCCAAGGTAGCCTTTTTTTTTTCCTTTTGATTATTATACAAAACTTTTACAATTTGATTTAATTTTGAGGTATTTCTATTCAGAATAGTCTTATTTTTAAGGTGTTTTGAGGTATTTTTGGTGGGTTTAGATTAAGCTACAGTTTTTATTGGGTATTGATGTTTGAGAATTTCTGCTAGGTTTGTGTTTATAAATAAAGGATATAGAGCTAATTTATAATTTTTATTTCTAATTTTTTCTGCTGGGTTTGCTATTTCTAATTTTTTCTGGTAATTGGTATGACAATTAAAACGTAGTCAAATTAGCAGAAACTTTTCACGTATCAATGTATATAAGTTGTTTTCTTGAAAAATAATTTGCCATTTTTAATTAGGTATGTTAAGTCTGAGAGGTTTTATTCACTACTATAGCTCATTCATTCAATTATTGGTTGGAATTTGTATTTTTTTTAGGGTTTCTATAGCTATTTACTTTATTATTTTGCTTCATTGTTTACAAATGCTAATTCCCGCTTTTGAATTAGCTCTCATTTGTGTAAAAATTTGAACTAGGATATGGGTGATAGTTAGATTTCATTTAGAAATTATTCTTAAGCCATGGATATGTTAATAGACATGCCACATGAAGTTGAGCATAGACAACTCTTATAGTAATTGAGTTAATAGGTTGCATGCCTCCTTAAGATCAGGAAGATTTTTCGTTCTTCACATAGATTAAGACTGCAAAAGTAATCATTTTCTAAATCACACATTTTTATGTTTAAAGATGGAGAAGCAGGTATCTGGTTTTGTGAGTGAAACACTAGGCATCAAGTGTATGTGGCATGTGGCGCAGAATTGTTTGGTGGTCCGTCTCTTATGCTGATCTCCTTTGTAACTAAAAACATGATTCACTCAGACTTATCTACTTGTAAATTATTTTTGAAAAGTATAAAGCGTAAACAAAATCATAAACAACGGAAAATTAAGAAATAAAAAGGTACTACCAGTTTTCTAGGGAAAATATACTGATAATTTGATACTTGGTTGTAAGCCAACCATGTCTGAAGGCTTAGGCTATCATAAAGTGAAGGCTGGATAAAGAACATTGGGTATATTATAAGTTTCCAAGTTTCTAACCCGTCTGTGACCATGTAACTATGGCTAATGTGAAAGCCTTCATGTTGCTCAAACTAAAAAAATCTTCCTAACCTTCTTCATGTTTCTCTGACATCTAGCAGCATCCGTATTCCTGCAGAATTCACAAAACTCAAATATCAGCTATTTTCAAATTTTCATCAACCTTCCCTCCTACTCCATTAATATGGGCAATGCAGAAGCCGCGTTTAATACATAAATAGCATATGCTAGACTCTACCAACATTATGAATGGCAATCTAATTTTAACTTTATGCCAGTAGTAAATGGGCAGGTTGGTCATAATAGCAATTTGGGTGGGGAGAGGGTCAAATTCAAGATTTCTTAACCACTGTGTGCTTTGTTTTAGGCGGTCCTCTTGAAAGTTGAAGGTCTTGAGGTATTTCTTTTTTTCAAGTAAAATGAGTGAATGGATTTGGTTCGCAGACCATTTTCTGCTTATGATTTCAAAAAACAAGAAAGAACTCATAGCCGTATTATGAGCCCAAATAGTGACGCTTAATTAGTTACTGCATCTTTTTTATATTCTTCTTCATTTTTCAAGTTATCTAAGCCCAAGAATTCATTTTTCATAAAATATGATTTACTTTTAATGTTGGTACTCATTCTCTACAGCCTTTAGTTTTATTATCTAAGAGGATTTTTAATATTTAAGATTCAACTCAACCTAGACAAAAATCTAAGAAATATAAAGTAGTGTAGTGTATTCTTTTTGCTAATATATGGAGAAACTAAAAGAAACATAGAATTTTGAGGCTTCTTGGACTCATTCTCTGTTGTTGCTATTCAGTGACAAATCTAAAATTTACTTTGATTTGGGTTGTTATTTAAACATTAAGGTAGGTTGTTAATAAAATTTTCAGGAATAAATTTCTAAAATTTACTAAAAAAGTATGTAGCAATGAAGATTCATGTATAAAAATTACACATGGTTACGTTCATAATGTATCTGTTTAGATTAATTTTTATAGCATGTATGCCTATAGAATTTTCCATTGTTAATTCTATCCACTATCCATTACTTCATCTCTTATTATTCCTCATTGTTTAGAGTGAACTTCCATTGGTTAGAAATGTAGCACTAGACTTTGAAGCAGAGGCTGTGTTTGATCAGGAATTTATCAAGGTAATCTATGAGTTTAATGATTAATGGTGATGTTTCTTTGCCTTTGTAAATTGCAACATATTTGATAGTTGATTTATGCACTTGAACTTGTAAACTCTGTGTGAGAAATAATCATGATTTGTCTTTATTAGTATTCTTGCTCATAGAATCAGGCGGATATAGGGTTATATGGTCATGCTAATCAAAGCTGTGAACTTTACAATGTTAGTGATGCTATGCTATTTCATTTAGCCTTTGGTTTATCAAACACTAAAAAATATACTTGATCAAAATTCTTTCCACGGAGTGTTTTTAGCTGTACTCGTGGGGTGATTTTGTTTTTTTCTGTATGTTGAATCAATTGGTATCTGTGATCTGTCAATTCATTTTTCTTTGTAATGCTCTGTCAAGGATTAGAAAAATAAATCTAAGATATGATACACTACATTTTGGGTCCTTAGTCACGTTTTCAAATATTTTACTTTTATTCTAATTTTATGGGCTTGTGCTCGCAGGTTAAACTCTCCGATTACATTGGAAATAAATATGTAATTCTCTTTTTCTATCCACTGGATTTCACCTTTGTTTGCCTAATAGATAAATTGACATTGAGGACTATTAAGATAATCGGTTATTCGACTCTGTACTTTAAAGTTTTAAATACACAATGAAAATTTATAATAGCCGCATATGTATTTATCCTCTTTGTCTTCCTGTTGCTTTTCGTGTAGAGATTACTACTTTTAGTGACCGTCATGCCAAATTCGAGAAGTTAAACACAGAGATTTTGGGTGTTTCAATAGACAGTGTGGTGGGTGCTTTTCCTATGTTATTTCAAAATTGTGTGAAATCGGTTGTATGGTTACAAGTTTTGATTTTCTTTAATTTCGTGGGTTATTTGTTTTTATGAGGGAGAATGTAAAACCCTATAGAAAGTTGAGTAGTTACTTCTGCACCCCTAACTTTAAGTCCACATCATATACAATTTTACTTGCAATTTACAAATGTGCTTCCTGAGTCAGAACACTGGTATTTAGGTCTAAATAATACTGTAATTGGTGTCAACCTTTGTCTACATTGTTGGAAAAGGGACTTCGTTAAAATTTTTGCAATAGGTAGTCTTTGTTGCTGCTTCTGAAATGATAAAAGAAAATCTCTTTGGACTATCATGTTGGTAGATTGAATTGTGCAAGTGTTTTATTGTCATTAGCCAATATCTGTTGTAATTTAAATTTCTTATTTGTTGGAAACCTTTAATAACATTGTAAGATAAATTTATATTGCTATTTTTTATAGTTCTCCCACCTTGCATGGGTTCAACATTTTTCACTCATGAGCGCCGGCAGACCCTCACGGCGTCCCTTATTCGATTCATTCCTCTCGGTAATTCATGTGTACATATTTGTATTTATGGATTGATAGGAAGTTTCCTTTTTCTGAGTTGGCATGTTGATGTGGATACCCGTTGTCTTCTTTGTTGCTATTGTCTCGGTGGAGTTGATTATTTGTGTTTGTCTAGGTTTATCTACTTTGATATGGATAGATATAGAGAGCTACCCATTTATTAGTATGGTATGCGAAGACCCTAAGTTTGGAAGAAATTTAGGGCTTTGGTTAATGTCACTAATTAAGTGACTTGATTATTTTGTATGAGTACTATAGACTGTAAAGCTCATGTTTTGCTTACTAAATTTTGTTTCTTTTTGGAAATGGAAATCCTTGAAAGTTTGTTTCAAGATTCATATTTCTTGATTTTTTATTTAATTCAATTAAAAATCATTCAATTTGGGCATCTGAATCATTTCAAGTTCAAGTTATAATTTTATTGTAAATCTTCACCTCACCCGAGATCAAGCTTTATTCGATGCTTTAGTGCTTGTGCATTCTTCCCTTCAGAGGGGAGATTTTTGCCTTTAAAGATAGGTCAGGGAATGGTGAAGAGATTCTGCAATACCTCTTGGTACAGGCCATGAGAAACTCATTTATTGAAAGATGTGTAACATTTTATGGAGACTACATTTATTTTTGGTGTTAATTTTCATATTATTTGGATCTATATACGAACACTTGGGACCTTATGGCCACTTCAATTTTTTTTAAAGAAACTATTAATTTTGCGCGCTTAACTGTAGAAACCTAGTGTGGCAATCCTGTTAAAACAACATTAAGAGGCTGAAAGGTTTCTATAAGACTAAGCGTGGTGCAGCTGCACTTGCTCGGTGAAAGGTTTATGAAGGAATCCCACCTCCATATGACAACATTAAGAGGCTGGTCATCCCTGATGCTCTCAAGTTAGTTGTTTTATGACCAGTAATATGTCTGTTCCACTCATCTTTTATTCATATAGATGTGGTTTGCTAAAAAAATTATCTTTTGAAAATTAGGGTTTTGAGGCTTCAAGCCAGATATAAATACTATTTGTTGGGTAGATTGTCATCAGAGGTTGGATGGAACTATTATGATACTATTAAGGTGAGATTTAAATACCTAATTATTATGTGCTTATAACAAAAAGGCTTTTTCTAGGCTTCTTGTATGTTTTACTTTTGAATAATAATGCAACAAATTATGTTCATCTGATTTGATCAATGATAGTATTTGTGATATGTTATTTTTTGTGTTATAGCAAACACTTTAATACATGATATCTCCTGAATGTTTTTCCTTTTACTTTTTATTCTTGAACTTTCTGAGTTCGTGCCATTATACTTCAAAATGAGTAGTACTATGTATATAGATTGCAAATTCTATCAGCTGATGTTGGTGACCATTGATTGTTTATGTGGTAGCTTTAGAAATAGCACTCTTGTTTATTACCGGTATTGGTTGTGTGTAGCATACTTGTAACTTCTTCATTGGAATAGTATTCTTCGACTAATGGGTTTAAACTTCCAACAATTATTTGATTCACTAACATCTTATGATGCTTCCACTGTGTTATTCGTTTGAAACAACTCCTCTCTCTCTCTATCTCTTCCTCTTATGTCCAACAATTTAGTATCATAATTTTTTTGCTATATTCACTTCGGCTTAGATTCCAGCTCATGATGTTCTTGAATTAGTAGCCCTAATAGTAGCATATAACAGGTATGTGTTGATTCTCTTTTGGTGTTTTCATGTTATGAAAAAAAATCGATTGTAAATAAATTGATGATGATCAATCTTACACCACATTGTTTAGTAATACCAAGCTAGCTGTAATGGTAACTTCCCTACTAGCTAACTACACTATGTTTGCTGCGTGGTAACAAAAATGACTAGCAATTATCAAAATTCTGTTAGAAACCATACCATTTACTGGTAGCACAAATATTTACTGCAACTAAAGTATTTTGCTTTCGAATTTTATAATTTTCTTCTAAGTCTGGATATTGAGTACACTAAGTCTCTTTTTATTATAACCTACAACAATATGGGGGCAGAAGTTATAATTGAATTCCTCAGTCAATATGATGTTCACTGCAAGAGCTTGAGAAGAAGAGGAAGGAAAAGGCTCAAGAAGTCTATGAGAAGAAGAAGCAATTGACGACATTGAGGGTGAAAGCTGAGAAGCTTACTGAGGAGAAGCTTGGTTCCCAGCTCGACATAATTGCTCCAGTCAAGTACTAAGATAGAAATATAGATTTTCCAAGCAAAAAATTTTGTTGGGAGTATCATGTTTCAGCTCAATTTGATTCTTTTAGTCACTATTTCTAGATTGAGAGGTTTATCATCTTGTGTGGTTATTTTGAACAGAAAAAGTTGTTCTATACATGGTGCACCTTTTTTCTAAGTTAACTGACTATTGCATGTTTTGTTACTGATTTTGTGCATCTTTAATAACCGTCTATTAATCTTGTGACTAAAAATACAAATTTTTGTCTTTAAAAAGGAGATAAAAAAGATAGATACATAAAGCAAAGAGAAAATATGTCATTTAGTAAGGTTTATTAGTATAAATGGAATATGCATTTAGTAAGGTTTATTAGTATAAAAACATAAAAATACTTATCATTTTATATAAGGTTATTAAAGATAAGTTTTAAAGATATTTATTATATGTCACAATATACGTAATTTTAGTACTTATCATTTTAGTATATGTCACAGTGAATTGTTTATAAATTCATAAAAGTACTTATCATTTTAGTATATGTCACAGTGAATTATATAAGGTTATTAAAGATAAATTTTAAAAAAATTTATTCTCTTCTATTATATAGTGCCTTCAGGCACAGGTTATCACTAGTTTATATTAAAATAGTAAGCAGTTATATATATAAAAGCTGTAAATATATATATACAGACATGATCAACAACCACGAAGCACCTCCATGGGGGATCGAAAATGTAAATATATAAAAGCGATAAATATATATATAGAGACATGATCAACCACCACGAAGCACCTTCATGGAGGATCAGAAATGTAAGTAAAGCATAAAAACCCAATCAACCACCACGAAGCACCTCCATAGGGGATGGGAAATACAAATAAAGCAATAAAAATCAATCGACCACCATGAAGCACCTCCATGGGGGATTGAAAATATAAATAAAGCAATAAAACGATCAACCGCCTTGAAGTAAACTCAAGGCGGGATGAAATATAAATAAAGTTGTAAAAGCGATCAACAGCCACGAAGTAAACTCCAAGCGGGACGAAATGTAAATAAAGTTGTAAAAGGCCACGAAGTAAACTCCAGGCCAAACTGAAATGTAAATATATATATATATATATATATATATATATATATATATATATATATATATATATAAGCGATAAACGCACAGGATATATATCGATCCCGGCTCAGTTTATCATTTTCAGCGATTTGTCGCTATATATATATATATATATATATATATATATATATATATATAAGCAAATAAACGCTCCGGATGTAAAATCCAGGCTCAATCGAGGCATGACTCGATAATGTTAGTCTATATATAAATATATACATATATATATATATATATATATATATATATATATATATATGTATATATATATATATATATAATATATACAAAAAGAAATAAAAGTCACGGACCGAAGTTCGGGCATACACACGCTACACGACTCTCAACGTGAAGAACTGTGTGTGCACAGTAGTGGAGAAAGGCTTTAAAGTGTGTAAGAAGGCTTACAATGGACTGCCAAGGAAGACTTCAATAGCTTTAAAGGGATGAACACTCGGTTCCCGCCGGTAAAAATATAACAATATATGAGCTCACAAGTGTTTAAAATGAGAAAGCACTCAATTTATAGGGTTTACAAAGCAAATTGGACAAGGCTTCCTCGCCTTTTCTCTTCTTTAAAATGGCTGCCCCAAACCCTCTATTTATAGAGGAGGGAGTTGCAGGTATACCTGCGGCAGCCTGGGATGCCCCGGGTTCTACTGGTTCTGCCGTCTCGAAGTACGTGCACGCGTACAACGTGATGTCCCCTCGAACTTTCAAAACTTCAATACAGGAATCCGATTGAGGTCTAAAAGAACTTTTTCGGCATGCTGTTGTTGAGAGCTACACAATGACATGGGATTAGAGATTGTATGAAGTTAGGAAGATGGGACCATGCCCTTGGTCTTCAAGCTTCAAATTCTATCCGATATGCTGTCTTGTGCAGTAGTCACTTGGGATTAGTGCTCTTTGGTTCTTGTAGGACATTGTTATGTATGTATGTATGAATGTTGAGACGGTGCAAATTGGGATGGCAAGATGACGGTTCTGCCCTTCACCAGGGTCATCTCCGGTTTGAGCTAATTTCGCAGTCATTGCTCAGGGTTATCTCTAAGATTGGACTGCTGCAGGTGTTGATCGTCCTCAGTGTTGTTTTTGAGACGTGCCTAACTTCCCGGGGTTTTCTCTCGACTTTGGAAATGAGTGCTTGATGAGTGAGTTTTATACACATGAATTGAGTGCATTTGAGCTTAATCTTTTGGTTGATTTTAAGTGTTTGTGTCTATTCAAGCATGTTTTATGTTGTTTTGTAGGAATTGGGACAAAAGTTATTTGGATCGACGTTTAGGGTGGCTAGATTCGCATTTTCGGCTTGCCATTTACACACCAGTCACTTCAAAGCCAATTTGAGTATTTCTCTAGACCTTATTTCGAAAAACTTAAAGAATGAAAGTTGTATATCTACATCTCCACTTTCCAGAACATCTTAAATCATCAAAATCGGAGTTCGGACGAAGACGTTATGGCAATTTTCCCAAAGGACATCGGAGCAGAAAATTTCCAAAAAAGGGGTCAGCGCCGGGGCGCCCATTTCAAGCTTATTTGCAGCGCTGGGGCGCTAGGGGGTAGAATCCCAGCGCCGTTCCCAGCGCTGCGGCGCTGGGGAAGAGTTTGGTCAAGCTTAGACGCGTTTTGGGGTGAATTTTGACACTTTTTAGACTCCAAATTGGATTGGGTTTGTTCTTAAGCTAAAAATTGGACTTGTAACCTATAAATACATGATGTAAGGCATAAAATAAAGAGGGATGAGATAAATTAGATTAGAGATACACTCCATTGGATTAGACATTAACCCTAGTTCTTATTAGTTTTGGAGATTGAAGCAACTTGGAGATCATTGAAGATCAAGAACAGGAGCAAGAGGAGAGCATCAGATTTGCTGACAACAGATTCTATTCTTTTCTCTTATCATACTTTTATCTTTTAATGTCTATTCAGTTGTGGATTCTTGGTTTCAATTCATTAATTATGAACTAACTCTTTTATTAAGATTTCAATTGAACCTTTTATGTCTATAAATTAGTTATTTGATTTATTCCAATTATTTATGTCAAAGTGAATTGTTTATCTTGTCTTGAGCTTATTGATTAATTATCTGATCAGTAATTATCTTGTTACTCTAGAAGGAATTGAAAGAGGAATTCTAGGGTTAGAACTGGGCATGATAACATGTGAACATGGTAAACATAATTTATAAACCAATTTGATTCCTTTGAATTATGTTTCTCTGAATTTCTTACCCCGTTATCATATACAAGGTTCAATTTCATAACTTCACAATTAACATACACTAATTTTGTTATCTTACAAAAATCATATTCATGCATATGTGTTCACTGTAAAACCAATTCCCCTTACTTGTATACATAAATTAGCATACAATCTTGTCTATACGCTAAACATACAATCATATATATATATATATATATATATATATATATATATATATATACACACACACACACACGCTAGTATAACACTTACAACAATATGGTTTTATAGAGAATCTTTGTAAAAACCTTATACACATTGAAAATCAAGAACACAGACACAGAGAACGTAAATATGTATATATATATATATATATATATATATATATATATATATATATATTAAGGTTTTAAATCATACCTTTTGTCGCTTTAGAAACCCTTGCTAATCACTGACTATAAGAATTCGGAACCTTCTCTTGTTGCTTCTCTCTCTTAAACTCTCTCTCTCTCAAATTCTCTGTGATTTTCTTCTTAGGCTTAGCAAACACTTAGAATGCGTAAACAAAATCACTGGTAACCAATCGTAAATGGCCATAATAAGCCCGATTAAATAATATCAGTTACCAAATATAACGTGTAGGTTATAAATATATTTTATTCATTATTTTATTTATATAATTTATATAATATTTCAAAATTCAAAAGAACTCCAAAAGCCATAAGGCTTCGTTTGGCAAAACTCTTTAAAATTAAAGAATTAATATATTTAAGCCTTGTTTGGCAAAATAAATTAAAACTACTTTAATTTATTTTAATAACTACTTATAATATAGTTATTTGTCACACTTTTAATTAATTAAGTTTTCATACTTAATTTAATTAATTCTAATAACAATCCATTGCATAATATAATAATTTATTTAATCATTATAAACTCTCTGACTTAATAAATAAATTAAATTAGATTACTATTTTAAAATAATTACTCTCCTTAACTCATTAATTATTTATTAAATAAATAAATAATCAAATCACATCAAATCAATTAAACAAATACTTATTCAACGATAAACACATCCATTAAATATTTATATAATTCAATAAATATTTAAATATTAATTAAAAATCTGGATTGTTACATCTATAAATTAGTTATTTGATTTATTCTAATTATTTATGTCAAAGTGAATTGTTTATCTTGTCTTGAGCTTATTGATTAATTATCTTATCAGTAATTACCTTGTTACTCTAGAAGAAATTGAAAGAAGAATTCTAGGGTTAGAACTGAGCATGATAACATGTGACTTAGTTATTTACATGGTGAATAATTAGGTTTGTGAATTGAATGAAAATATATGTTCACCGCATGTAACACATAAGTGTGACGCCCCCAAAATAGGTATACAACACCCATTTTGAGTCGCCAAATACATAGTACAGAAAGCAAACTACAACTTCAATAATACAATTGTCGTGCAAAATACGACAACACATATTGTGAGTTTAAATACAAATATTGTCTTCTGGACAATATCCACACTCAAATAAATCCTCATTACAATTATTCAAACACTATTTTACAGAAATAGTGAGGACTGCTAAAACATCTTTCTAGAACCATCACTCCATACCCCGACTAGATCCTGCTATGTTCTCACCTCCTGAGAAGAAACATGGAACAAAAAGGAAAAGGGTGAGCTCAACTAGCCCAGTAAAGAATATTATGACTAAGATAATATACAACAAATTATCGTTAGTCCTCAACAGGGAAATATCTGATAGAATATAATCGACAACAAGTTTTAGATCAACAACTGCAGCGGAAATATCAAACCATTAGAAGAGTCAAGTAGAGAAAGAATTCTACTATCTTCTAAGATTTAAAAGTCCATCATCAATATTTTATCCCTGTAACATCAATTAATAATCATCTTTATCCAAATATTCATCTTTGCACTACAGGCCAAAGATATACATTTGTATCACCTGTCAGTCATGTTCATCTCAACACCTGTTCATCTTTGCACTACAGGCCAAAGATATTCATCAAGTAATCATACATATTTGCATTACAGGCCAAAGATATTCAGTAATATCATCATTTAGGACTGAGGATGATGAAAAATATCTTAAAGAGAACGAATCCAATGAGACAGAAGGACAAATAGTAGGGATTCGTATAATAGTTTATCCAAGATCAATAATACTTCATAATAATCAATTGTGAAGCAGAATTCAAAAATAAAGATCAAAACATGGATACAATCAAAGATAGTAACCATAATAGACATCTTGGACAAAAAGGAAAAATTTTATTTTTCGGTGAATAGTATCGTATTCGTGAATAGTGCCGTATACGTGAATAGTGCCGTATACGTGAATAGTAACCCCGACACAAAAAGTTTCAAATTTGATAAAAACTCATATCAATATTTCAGCATAATGATATTGAAGAAAATAATATCATTAAGAAGAAAATAATATCCCTTACCTCAAGATATCAGTACTTCTGGTCGGAATACCGGTATAAGGTTGAAAGAAACTTGCTCTGATGAATAGAAACTCTCAAAGTATCTAAATACTCATAAAATACACTCAATAATCTAGAGAGAGAAAGAGAGAAAACTTGTTTCTGGTGTAATTTTCAATTCTAACTTAGCCCTCTATTTATAGGAAAATTTTAGTAGGTTTGACCTGCAACCTGATGGCTTTACCTGCTACTATTCCCACCCACCACATTTGAAATATAATTCAGCACATTTCTTCACCAACCACAAGTGGGGCCCACCAATTCTAGAATTTTCCATCAAAATGATAAACTCTGAAAATTCAACAATTTCTGAACCAGTCATCTTGTAAAATTCATAATAAATCATACGTTCATTTTTAACGGATCAAAATTTGTGGGCATATACTCAACTTATATATGTATAACATATCCAAAAATTACCACGATCCAACGGTCGGATTAAAAATTATAACCCCCGCAAAATATCTCAAAAATCCTGATTTTTAATACCTCCATTCCTACAAAAATACTGATAAAAACCTCAACATTAACTCCTTCATTTTTAACCACAAAAATATATCCCTCATTTATATCCACATAAAATAAATATTTCCTTATCATATGAATCAATAATTAATTATTCACAAATAATATTACAGAATCACATTTATGACAACCAGGCCGTTCCCAGGAAAGAGGGGGCTTTCCAATAAGAATTTCTCCTTACTGGCGCGTAATTAGATGACCAAACCTCTCCTTAGACAGAACTTTCTAGACATTGCCAATAATGTTATCTAATAATATTATTCAAATAATATGAATTATTGATCTGATAATGGAAAATACTGTGCAACAACAATTATTGAAACAACAATAATATAAAATATCAACGCAGCAATTATTGAATCAATAAAATAAAATATTGAACAATAACTACTGTAACAATTATTGAGTAGTGTCTTCTTACGTAAGAATCAATAATTAGTGCAATACCGTGTGCTACTGTATTTTAATCACCGGGTATTCCAACAGTATTAACGGTAACAACTACGCCGTTATTTATAAATAACTTATACTTGTCATTTTTTTCATCCGATCGCTTTCCATTATGGGGCCCACACAAGGCTGCGCCGTCGTACGAATATTCCCCGACAGCAAGAATATTCCACGACCAAACGAATATTCCCCGACAAAATGAATATTTTATAACCACTTGCTTATTTTGCAAAATTTGCACATTTCACCCATAACCAAAGTATTATATCAAATTAGCCCCTTATTATTCACAATAATATTTAGAAAAAATTTGATTTTATTCATTAATAAGTTGGGGTCTTACATAAGGAATTGGAATTGAAGGAGTTTAATTCAATTATTTTGTATAGGAATATAGCAAGATTAATCTGAATTAAATAGAAGTCAATTGATCACTTGGAAAAGAACTTTTGGCATTTGAGAATTCCTGTTAACAATTCAGTAGGCATAATAATTGGGATAATTAGATAATTGATTTATAGTTCATAATTGGGGATATTGAATTCTTAATCTTTATTTATCTGAATTCAATTATAAAGCAATTCAGTTTAATTAGTTAATTTAGTTTTCTTAATTAGAAAAATCAGGATTTGAGATTGTTTAAATAAAATTAGTTTGGTTAAGAATTAGTACTTGGTCATTTTTATTAAATAATTCCTCGTGGGAATGATACTCTACTTTCACTTTATTACTTGTTGACCGTGTATACTTGCACGTATTCATTGATTGCGAAATTGATCAACAGTGCCTCGGGGCCATTGCCGAGTGTTTGAAGCTGATTGCATGGGTTTGAAACAAGTATTTTCAGGGTTATCTCCGGAACTACAACTGCATGCCTCGGGGTTGTCTCCGAGGTTGACACTGTCTTTCTCGGTGTTATTTTTGGGACTGAGACTGAGTATCTAGGGGTTATCTCCGAGATGACACGATTTTCCCCAGTGTGATTTTCGGTATTTGAACTGCATTCCTCGGGGTTATCTCCGAGATTGACGCTGAAACTCCCGGTGTTGTTTCTGAGACTGAGGTTAAAACTTCTGGTGGTATTTTTGGGACTGAGCTGGATGTCTCGGGGTTATCTCTGAGATAGTAATACTAAATATCCCAGGGTTGTCTCTGGGATTAAACTGAGCTGTCTTCCAGGGTTATCTCTGAAAGACGATTTTTCCCTCCTTCAATATTAGTAACAGGTATGTAAAAAAATTCGAGTGTCTACAAATGCCCCTCTTTATCATATTCATGCAATGCAATGGCATGGATAGGATAAAGAATACTAGACACTTGAAATGTGACAAGATTATCATGATACAATATACAGCAGCATGATGCAAATGTATGTGGTTTGTTGGATTGTTCTCCAATATGGTGGGATGATTGCCGGCTCCCCTTGACTTCTACCGGGATCAGGGCTATTCATGACCACCCTAGTAAACTATTTGGACGTATGATCCAAAGCGACCACGAACCATTGGGATTATCACCAAAGCCCTTAATCCTTGGTACAGACCTACACTGAAGATATATCTCTCATGTACAAAAGACTCCGTGGGGATGCATTCTGTCTATTGAGGATGTGTATAACATATTCCATCATCGGTCCTCCCCAATGAGGATGTTTTATTGGAGTAATTGCCAACAGTCTGTGTTGTCAGGATTTCTTGACCCTCGCTGATATGTATATCCACGGATGAAATCCCTGCTAGGAAAATGTCAAGGCTGCTTGACCTTTGGTGACATGTGCATCAACGAATGAAATCATCGAATGGCTTCCGATGCTTTGATGGGTTTACTTGCCATCAGCTGAAGTAACGTCAAGGTTGTTTGACCTTCGTTGACATGCGCATCAAGGCTGGAAACGCATGATAACCCCCGCCGGGAATCTATTTAATCTTTCCTGATATGTGCATCAATGGCTAAAATCATCGGATGGTTTCTGACGCTTCGTTGGATTTACTTGCCAACAGATGAAGTGATGTCAAGGTTTCTTGACCTTCATTGACATGTGCATTAACGGATGTAAATGTGTGATACCCCCACTGAGGAATCTGTTCGATCTTTGCTGACGTGTGCATCAACAGCTAAAATCATCGGATGGCTTCCGACGCTTCGTTGGATTTACTTGCCAACGGATTAAGTGATGTCAAGGTGGCTTGACCTTCGTTGACATGTGCATCAATGGATGCAAATGCGTGACCCCCGTGCCGGGGATCTATGACAATCAACAGATGACAACGCGTGATACCACCGCCAAGGACTATGTACTTCAGAATGCATGATGCCCCCACCGAGGATTGTGCTCCCCCGCCGGGGTCTCTGCTTGAGAATGATGATCCCAAACTGACGGCATTGGACCTTTGTGCGGTATTACCAAATGTGATATGCAACTACTGAGATCATCGGTATAGTATACCCTATGTTTGGGCGAATACCAATGAATGATATGAAAGCCATAGTCTGGCCCAAGAAAACCAAGATTTCAGGCTATTCTGCTCAATCGCGCAGCATTTTTATCCCTAATTTGGCCTTTTCAGCTTGTGAGAACTCCTTTGCAACTCAAACTGGACCGAGCTAGAGGGGTGGAACCCACGTAGGGGAGCTGCAGGTGGACCTGCGGCCAACCGTGGATGTCCTTAAATGGACTGGATGCTTTCACAAGTCATTTTCAAGCTGCGCTGCAAAGGAAATCTGAGAGATCTTCTTCAGATCTGCTGAGTTCAGGCGACTTTCTACAAATTCTGCCACCGTACAAGTGTTCTACACTGTCCTAGTAATGTATGCATGTCTTTTTTCCCAGTTTTTAACCGTTGGAAAATGACTTTTTATATGAAATGCATTTAAACACATAGTAGTGAATATGCATGCTCATATGTCTTGATAAAAAATATTTAACATAGTAAATGTTAGTATTAAACCATGCTGAACATAATGATGTAAAAAAATTTAACTTTTGAAACAGTAAAATTGGCACCTTTTTTCTGTTATTTCTTATCCTATTTGAGGACAAATGAGCAAAGGTAATAAAGCAAAGTAATCCTAATAATTAAGCTACCCATATGGATTGATGACTTTGACTTTTTAATACAAATAGTATGTATATGAATGTGAGCATTTGTGCTACTGAATGGTCACCTAGTCATGTATATGTGTATGTGGATAGTCCTATTTATAGAGGAAACTATGGCAAAAATTTTCCAAAATGTAGGCATTAGGTAGTCATGCATTTTTAAGTCCACTGTAAGCATATACTGAAATAATGCATGCATACATATGGTCATTAAATGCATTTTGAAAAGCTCCGGGTTTAGAAAATACCACATCCTTTCTGAGGTGATTTGGAGACTTGTGTCCAGATATTATAGATCTAAATCAGCCGAGTAGTTCTCATAAGACCACTTCAGGTGTGCGGAGGAGGGCTTCTGAAATGCCTCAACCCCGTTCAATTAGACAGCCTCGTCTTCTGGCGGAGGCAGTGATTCGTCTTATCCGGGTTGATGTACCGGATGTCGAGGATGAGGAGGAGGATGTACCAGTAGCGGCTCCAGCTCCTGCTGCTCATATTCCCTGTAGGGATTTCCCAGGCATTCAGGTGGCTATCCCAGATCTTCTAGGTGATTTGAGTCGCCACCCCTCAGTTTACTTGCTTGAAAATGAGGTAAAAGCTGGATTTGATCTTCCTTTTTCCTATTGAGGAGGAGTAAGGATTTTGACAATGATTTGCATGTGATGTAGGTCCTCGGCTTTACACAGCCTCGAGGGAACTGGTTCAGCATACACTCCATATATCAGGCTCTGCATCCAAATTACCGAGGTATTGTGAATGATTAGGGCTTTGGGACATTCTTTTCCATTCTTCCCCATCGTTGTCCTTGGGGTTACCTCAGGGCATTGTCTGAGCGCTGGTTTCACCAGACTCAGTCTCTCCATTTGTTGGACTGTGAGGTGATGATGACGCATATGGATTGGTAATTTATCACCAGTATGGAGTTTGGCGGGGCGCCAGTGCCATGTACGGCGGATATTACCCCAACTGCCGTCAAATCCTTGTTGGGAGTCCCGACTAAGGCACTCAAGGGTAGGACCATCCGTACGAGTCCTTTGAGCATAGATGCTTGAGTGGGCTGTTGAGTGAGCCCATGCCCGCTGATGTGAGAGTCAGGGATCGCATTCTTCGGCGATTGTTCCTGGTTATCAATAGGGGTTATTTAATAGCAGATAACTCTTCTACGGTGTCATTCGCTTTGATCAGCACCACGCGGGAGGTGGACCGTATCAGAGAGTGTGATTGGGGTTCCTACACCTTTGCCTATTTTCTCAGGGGAATGCGCATGCGTTTGCATGGCTTAACCGAGGATTGGCTAGGATTTTACCCATTTCTATTGGTGAGTATTTCTATTTTGATTTTCCATGTACAGGTTAAGAGTATTCACTGACAGCAGGTGTTTTGCCTTTGTGTTGGAAGTTTTGGGCCTATGAGAGGCTTCCATGTTTGTGTCTTGTGAACGTGTTAGATTTAGATACCTATCCACGAGGACGGCGATGGCATCACTCCATTTTATCAGAAGTTCCTATATCGGAGGGTTTCACCCATTGTCGCTTACGGTTAGAGTTGTTGACAGCCGATGTCATCACTTGGGTTCTCTACTCTGGGAGCATTTGACTGTTGAATTTGAGGATGGATTCCCGACTGGTGTCGAGCACGTGATATCCACTCGCATGATTCCTCTCTTCACAGATGGAGGATGGGAGCTCTATTTAGGAGAGCGTGCTATTAGGAGCACCACAGGAAAGATTCGTGTAGCGATCTTGCCTCCTGTCAGGCGTTATTGGCCTGTGTTGCAGTCACCCGCCGATGACATCCCATTGATGGTTATTGTCGGATATACTTTGTCAGAGGGTTCACATACTCAGGAGTCATTCCATCACTGATGGTCCCTTCGTACCATTAGAGCCTAGGCCCGCACCACTTAGTTTATGGGGGATATGGTTCCTGGATCCGTGATGATGACGGATCGGCTGACCTGTGTCCGAGATCTGACTCATGTGACACAGATTGATCGTTTGACCCGGCAGTTGGACCGGGCACATTTTTTCATCCAGCACTTGGGTTGAGATCCTTCAGAGGTAGATACTTTTGATCCTTCCAGCTCAGGCGTTGGCCCCTCAGGTGACCCATATGGCTTTGCCGGTGCAGATCCTCCCTTGTATAGGCCTGACATCCCTGTTGATAGAGATCCAGTGACTCAGGAGGAGTTACATCAGGTGGACAGGATTGATGATGTAGATATTGACACCATTGTCTTCTTCTGATGTGTATTCTCGTTATCTCTATTGATCGGCCTCTGTTAGATATTGGGTGTCTATGCCCCATTCTCGCTATATCTTTTGATAGGCCTCTGTTAGTTGTAGGGCATGTGTGCCCCATTTCCCTGTATTTTTATCTATACAGAGATGATGTATGTAGATGATGGTGTACTTAGGAATGTATATACTATTTTCCATTCCCTACATCATATTGCCATCTATTATCTGTCATGCATGTATCATGTTATGCATATGTATGTATGTCCAGAGTTATTCAGCATTGACCCCTGGATGGTCTTATGATACGGCTTACACAAATGTCTTCTTCGACAGTCAGCTGTATAGATCACACCCTGCCAGTGTTGGTAGCCTCCCGTCTAAGGTCATGGTATGATAGTATGTCACCTACAGATAGGGTGACTATATATCAGCTATTACAGCATTCTATCTCTTGATGTTTCAAGTTCCCGTAGGCTTTGTAGAGGGTATGCTGGAGCATTGGATACCGGAGAGACAGGTTTTCCAATTTGGTACCCATGAGTTGACTCCTACATTAGAGGAGTACGAGCGGTTAACAGCTTTGCCCTTATATAGACCTTGCGCTCATATGGCTGTCGGAGATATGCGCTGACAGTTCCTCACCGGGTTATGGCGTAGAGTAGTAGAGGATGAGATTACATCCGGCCATGTATCGCCCCATCGTTTCCTGATAGACAGGTTTGGCTCAGTGGACAGCTACGCATGACATTCTGGGGATTTCACCACACCAGAGGATCAGTGGCATTTGGCCAGAGTGGATGTATTCGTGATGTGCATAGTGGCGTATGTATACATGCCACGGTATATGGACGAGATGGACATAGGTGTCATCATGGCAGTGAGAGCTCTCAGGGAAGGTCATACCATCATCCCAATAATCGTGGCGGAGACGTTGAGGTCGGCCATGTTCTGCAGCACCTACCCTGCAGGGGTCTTTATAGGTAGTTCGGTCATGTTATACTTGTGGTTTATGTCACACTTGAGACTGATTGGCACTTTTTGCTGACATGGGTACTGCTTCATGTTAGGTTTGTAATATTCTTTAACGCAATCAAATTGCACAAAATAAGCGAAAACGTGGAAAAATTAGAGTTTAAAATTTTACAAACCATATACCCGGATCACCCTTTATGTGCAATTATTAATTAAACAAAAAAGAAAGAACAAGAATCATACCCTTGAAGATCCGAGCTTCATTAGGTACAAGTTCACCTCCAATCCTTTTCGCGTCCAACTTGAATCCACCGGGTTTGGTTCCTTCCTTTGATCAACGTTAGTCATCCAAGTGTTTGGCCTCTAGAGGTGATCCACCAAGGAAGAAGAAAGATCCAAGAAGATGGGTGTTTTGCAAAACCCTAGTTTTTTTATATCTATAGAAAAGGAGCGTACTCTCCAACAATTGGAAAAACGTATGTTTGATATCTGATATAAGACTCCTCTTATAAAGATATCAAGTAACCCTATTAAAAATAAGGTATTATTTATTTAATTAAACTCTTTTAATTAAATGGGCTCCCAAATCTTATTAGGGATAATTAATTAAACTCCTTTAACTAATTTTCTCTCCTAATCCTATTAGGAATAAATGAGAGTACATATATTAAATTAATTCCTAAACTCTTTTAGAAATTAAAATAATAATAATTGTAATAATATTAATAAGACTCCTCTTATTAATTTATATTTAATATTTCTAAAATATTAAATAATAAATATTAAGCTATTTAATTTATTCTATCACCATAGATTAAATTAAATATACTTAACTTATTATTACGAATTTGCCATTTGCTTCTTAAATAATTATTCTTCCTTTTATGGTGTGACCCTTTAGGTTCTCCATATTAAACCGGTTGTGAATAAATCAATTAGAACAATTCTAACCTTATTTAAATAAATAAATTAAACTATTAATTTATTTAAATAAATAATTTTTATTCTACAATAAGGATAAGCCTCCCTAGCGATCAACGACTTTCAAGATAATATAGATTTTAACATTAATCATTAAAGAACCTTTGAGTAAATAGTTACCGTACAATTCAATCCTTCCACCATACAATGTCCCAATTAAATATAAGACATGGGATTACTGTCAAGTCTTATTTTATTTAATTATATGTTTTTCGACTCTTAAATGTACAACTCCAAATAATGTAAATTAGAAACTCCTTTCTAATTTCATTCTGCGTTGGCCAAGGACTACTAGGTTGTCATTTATCGAATCACATAGGATATTTCTCTTCTTTTACTAGAAGTGGCAGATTCTTTATTGATCATACATTATCTCCATGTACAACTTATTATACCCAAGCATACCCTTTGATATACCCTAAAGGTCTTAAGGAATAAGTCAAAGTATAACTCATCATACACAAGACACTATGATGATCTCAAGTCCAAGGATCACTTGTACTACTATCACTATATTGACAGGCAAGTAAAACTCCATTAGGTATTCCTTAGCGAGCCACGTTCAGTGAACTTATTCTCTAATAAGAACCTACATACTTGCTTTAGTGTCTCCACACAAATGATCATGAGATCAATCATCCGGATTCACTAATCCTCAATTTAGTAATCCAACGATTGGGAACTATTTTAGTTTTAAGCTTTCTAAGAATTTAGATCTCATTAGAATGATCATCATCATTATTCTAAAAGTATTGCTTAAAACTATGGGTTTATCACATATTATAAAACAGCATCATGTAGATAATTAAAAGCCTTTAATAAATTAATACTTTTTATTAATAAATGAATAAGATTGTTACAAAGTATATGCTTTATCATCAAACATGATTGGCTTGTGTGCATTCTACTTTCACTTCACCCATGATATAGCTATGTCCCTTTTAGCCATCAGAGTGTACAGACGCTATGTCATGGTCGGTCTTCTTGGTAGGGATCAGAGATCTGTTTGGCATCCTGCCGTGCTCAGAGCTCAACTCACCCTATTGCTTCATTACTCATGCTCCTGGCATGGATTATCTCCCTCTGACTGGTTTGAGGGGCATGACTACCTACCACCCACTGGCCTTGATGTCACAGTTTGATCAGTTCTAGGACTTTCATCCTTTTGAGGGGGTGTTAGGTCAGCGTTTAGCTTCTCGCCATCTATTAGCAGAGGAGTGATCCCAGGTGTATGCTTGTTGGGATCAGCGAGAGATCGTTGTTATTTTTGTTAGCTATACGGGCTGTTCGCCAGAGTATTTTGCGTGGATGGAGACAGATACTTCATCGGCTGCGGTAGTATCCGCAGTGCCGAGTATTAATTCAGATGGTGGAGAGCCCATGGAGGACATTGATTCCCATACCGAGGATGAGCCATTCCCTGGGTTGCCAGTAGCTCTTATAGATTCTCCCAGTACTAGCACCGTCGTGATCCAGTATTCAACACAGTACTTCGAGCAGAGTCTTCATCTGATGACCTTTATGAGGGATCAGGCTAGAGCCCTGATGTTGACCGCTCTTGATGGGAGAGATGCCGCTCTATTAGAGAGAGACGAGGCATTGGTACATACAGATGCCGCTATTGAGGAGTGGGATGAGGCCATATCAGCCAGAGATACAGTGATAGTTGAGCGGGATGACGCTATATCTGCTCGAGATGTAGCCGTTACAGATAGTACCATAGTGAGGTCCCTTACTACTGGCATGATTGCATAGATGAGCACGTACATTGATGAGCACCGCGTCACCATACAGATGGCTGTAGATCTGTTATCTCGTGTGGATACCCTTGTGCAGGAGACCACAGCACTACCTCCTTCTGAGAGAGATGCCATGTTGGGCTTGATAGCTCGGATATACACTAATTTGTAGATGAGCTTGTATTTTCCTGCACAGACTAGCTTAGCCATTTTGTCATGTACAGTTCATATTGTATGTATCAAACATCATTATATATAGCAGGGAAATATATTTTTGATCACTTCCCTTTTATTTATGCCTTTTTTCCTACTTGATATTTGCCTATTTCTTCAGGGCTTGTGATCTTGATGTATTCTGAATTCCTCCTTGATGGATGGACATTGAGATATCTCCGGATATTTCAGAATGGATCGTTGATCTGTGTGTTTTCCCTACCATTTTTGGAGTCTTGGAACTGGTTTCTATATATAAATGTAGAGAGTAGTGTGTCTTTTCCTCTCTGAGATTGACCGTACCACAGATGGTCGTACTCCTATTTAAGAGGAGCCCAGTTAGTTCCATCTCTTATGGATTGGTGTTGCTCTTTGAGAAACAACCGTAGCTTAGATGGTCGTCGATCCTCCCATTTAGGGGGAGGTCGGGTAGTTCCATCCCTTTGGTCTGAAGCCGATGAAATGTGACGTATTGAAGGTTGATCCCAGTACCGCTGACAAGTGTTTGTGTTTCGGTAGGGGATTAGATCGAACCATAAATGGCTGCCTACGTACTCCTGTTGAAGAGTAGATCAGGTCTGCATAGTTCGAACCTGGTATAAGAGGTTCAACGTTGTATGTGGCAAAAAGGGTGTAGGAATGTGTTTGTAGAGAAGGGTGTAGAAATGTTTTTGTTGTTTTTATTTTATTGCGACCGGACCATATAAAATATGGCTGCCTATATACTCCCGTGTATCAAGGAGATCAGGTCGGCATAGTTCGCCTTATGTTCAGGACGGTTTGTAGCCAATAAAAAGTTTGATCCCATGTTCAGGACAAACTGCGGGTGAGAAAGTTTAATCCCATGTACAGGACAAACTGCGGGTGTGAAAAGTCTTATCCCTAGTGGGGTAAAACTGCGAGTGTGAAAGGTTCAATCCCTGGTGGGGTAATAGAAGTTGAGTAAGTATTCAAAACCAAATGAAGAGAAGGATCTAGCGATCCGCAACCAGGCTGCTGGTTAGAAAAGTAAGTCCCTTATGGGAAAGTTAAGTGTGAAGAGAAGTAGTATGTAGTGAAGGGTTAGAAAACCAGAAATAACTGGGGATCTGGTGATCCAAAACCAGGATGTTTGCTTGATGGTAACCTCAAACATAGTAACGTTTCACGGTATCCGAGTTGATAAGTTGTGGAAATTCATCGCCATCCATTTCCTGTAATTTGAGAGCACCTCCTGTCAATACCTCCTTAACAATAAACGGGCCTTCCCAGTTCGGGGTGAATTTTCCCTTAGACTGATCTTGGTTGTCAATGATCTTCTTCAAAACCAAGTCGTGTTGTTTAAACTGCCGTAGCCAGACTTTTCTGTTGTAAGACCTGGCGATCCTTTGTTGATATAACTGACCGTGGAAGATAGCAGCGGCTCGCCTTTCGTCTATTAGAGACAATTGGTGATACCTACCTCGTACCCATTGGTCTTCATCCAGCTGAGCATCTATCAACACTCTGAGGGATTCTATTTCCACTTCTATGGGGAGCACAGCTTCCATCCCATAGGTTAATGCATAGGGGGTTGCCCCAGTGGAAGTGCGCATTGATGTTCTGTAGGCTAACAAAGTCAGAGGCAATAAGTCAGGCCACCCTTTGTGGTTGGCGAACATCTTCTGCATGATCTTCTTGATGTTTTTGTTAGCCGCTTCAACAGCACTATTCATCTTTGGATGGTAGATGACGGAATTAAGATGTTTGATGTGGAATTTACTGCACAACAGCTCCATCATTTTGTTGTTGAGGTTCTTAGCATTGTCTGATACAATTACCTCTGGTTGTCCATATCGACAAATGACATTGTTTTTGATAAAATATTGATGACTTCTTTGGTAACCCTAGGGAAGGAGGCTACTTTTACCCACTTGGTAAAGTAGTCGATCATGGTAAAGATAAACTGATGCCCATTACTGGCTTTGGGCTCGATGGGCCCGATCACGTCCATTCTCCACATTGAGAAGGGCCAAGGCGAACTCATATTTTGGAGCTCCCTCGGAGGGGCGTGGATATCATTCCCATTAATCTGGCACTAATAACATCTCCTGACGTGATCTTAACAGTCAGCCTTGAGAGAGAGCCAGTAATGCCCTGTTCTGAGGATCTTCTTTACAAGTAGAGGGTCGCTCATGTGTGTGCCACATACTTCACCATGGATCTCATCCATGAGCTTCTGAGCTTGGTCCTTATCTAGACATCTGAGGAGACCTAATCCTACATCTCTTTTGTAGAGTGCATCCTCGCTCAGGTAGAATTTCATAGCCAGTCGATGGATCTGCCTTCTTTCAGTCGGGCTCGCCACAGCGGGTGTAGTTCATTCTTGTAAGTACTCCTTGATATACTGATACCAAGGGTATTGGATGGGAGGTAACTCATTTGATACTTTTCCAATATAATTCTCATAGGTTGGTGCCTTTTGTTGGGCAACTGTGAGGGTTGGCATGTTTTCCTTGTCATGTATGTTGATCAAGAAGGCCTAGGTTGCTAATGCATCTGCAAAATCATTCCTATTTCGAGGAATGTGGAGGAAGGATATTTCTTCGAACTCCGAAGCCATCTGTAGAACCTGCCGATGGTAAGGCAACAAGTGTAGACCTTTGGTGTGATAGATTCATGTGTTTTGTCTGATTACCAACTCGAAATCTCCAAAGAAAGTTAATCGTCTGATGCCCATTGATCGGGCAAGTTTTAGCCCCATGATACAGTCTTCATACTCAGCTGTGTTGTTGGTGTTGGTAAACTACAATTTCACGGCAACGGGATGTTGCTCCCCCGTAACAGATACTAGAACTGCTCCAGCTCCAGAACCTTTCATATTTACAGCTCCACCAAAATACATCCTCCATAATTGGTGTGCATCGTACAGATGGTGTTGCTGAATTGCCATTTCCCCTTCATCGGGGAAGTATGTCTCCAAGGGTTTGAAATCCCCTAAAGGTGCGGTGGCCAGTTGATCCATAATTCCTTGCCCTTTAATGGACTTTTGCGTCACGTAGACAATGTCTAATTGTTGTAGGATCAACTGCCATCTGGACAGTCGGCAGTTCAGCATGGGTTTACTGAACACATACTTGAGAGGATCCACACGGGATATGAGATGGGTTGTGTGACCATGGAGGTAATGATGTAACCTCATGGAAGCCCATGCTAAAGCACAACACGTCTTCTCAATTAGAGTGTACTTGTGTTCACTACTGCTGAATCTTTTACTGAGGTAGTGGATAGCTCGCTCTTGGCCTCTATCGTCTTTCTGTCCCGGCATACAGCCCATGGCATTGTCACTTATGGAGAGGTACATGAACATGGGAACATCATCCCTGGGTGGTACCAAAACATGAGCTTTGACTAGCTACTCTTTGATTGTAAGGAAGGCCTTCCGGCACTCATCATTCCATTTCCTGGAGGAGTTCTTCCTTAACAACTTGAAAATAGGCTCACAGGTTACTGTGAGTTGGGAGATGAACCTGCTAATGAAGTTGATTCTTCCCAAAAATCCCCGTATTTCCTTCTCTATCTGTGGAATGGGCATTTCCGTAATAGCCTGGATTTTGGTGGGATCCAGCTCAATCCCCTTGTGGCTGACTAGGAATCCTAGCAACCTGCCTGATTTAATGCCAAAGGCGCACTTGGCTGGATTCAACTTCAAGTTGTACTTACGTAACCTGTTAAAAAACTTTTTGAGATGGTCTAGGTGGTCTTCCTCCCTCCGGGACTTGACAATGATGTCAACCACTTAGATCTCTATCTCCTTATGCATTAGATCATGAAAAAGAGCCATCATGGCTCGCTGGTAGATAGCTCCGACATTGATGAGGCTGAATGACAACCATCTATAACAAAAGGTTCCCCAAGGCGTGACGAATACAATTTTCTCATGATCCTCCTCAGTAACCATGATTTGATGGTACCCTGCAAAGCAATAAGCAAAGGAGTACATGTCGTATTGAGCAGTATTGTCAATGAGAATGTGGATAAATGGCACGGGAAAGCTATCTTTAAGGCAAGCTTTATTCAGATCCCGATAATCCACGCAAACTCGCACCTTTCCTCCTGGTTGTTTAGGCACGGGGACTATGTTTGATAGCCATTCAGGGTATGTAGACACCATGATGATGCCTGCTTGAAATTGTTTCATAATTTCTTCTTTAACCTTCAAACTCCACTCAGGTTTCAATCGCCTGAGCTTCTGCCTGACTGTCTTGAATCCCTCTTTGATGGGGAGACGATGAATGACAATGTCAGTGGACAAACCCACCATATCTTCATGAGACCATGCAAACACATCCTGGAATTGGGTTAATAGTGTAACCATGTCATTCCTTTAGTTTGGAGTGAGGTTTGTACCAATCTGGATTAGTTTAGGGCTTTCTAAAGTTCCGAGATTAAAGGAAGTGGTTTGATCAAGGTTGGGTTTGGGTTTGTCTTCGACCCATTCTTTGATTTCCTGAGGTATCTCAATGTCCTCTTGTATTTCCATCAAGTCTGAGTCCAACTTTTCATCAAAGTTACAATCCTTGTGGAGAAAAGGCACCTTATCAGCAAGTATAGGCACATCTAAATTTAGAGTCCTGAAACAAAATATGATTTCACTTAATATATATGAAATTGTTCAATCATACAAAATGTTAGCATGTACTAAAAAAATAACTGCTAATATTGTATAGAAAAGTAAACAGTTATTATTATCTACAGGGCAGAAGGAGTTTCTGCCTATTTTACCCTTGTCGACCAATGAAAGGAGTGTTGCTCCAATTGACATGGGTGAAGTCCTGCTGGACTGCAGTGATGAAGGTGCTGTCATCGTCCTCCTTCTTCTGAATGATGACCATTAAGTCTGGGCAATCATTGTCTGGGGTGTATCTATTTGTATGTTCATCATGGACAATGATGCGTATGCTTGATATCATCCAGGCGATGTCCTGTTTATGTCTTTGTTCCTCTTCTTCCACTTTGGGATCTGGAACTAGGACTTCTTTCTCCTTTACCAGTATCGGTTTAGAAAATAACATGGCCATTACATGGGCTGACACCTTTACCGGAGACCGTACAGGCTTAGGAACTGTAGGTGGAGATAATTGTCATGTGGCTGAAGCTGAAGGAATCTATTTGTGCTTATGAGGATTTCTACGATTAGAACTAGCAGTATAGCCTAGTCCGGTTGTCCCTGTTTGACTGGCACATTGAATGGGATGATTGATGCCCTGATTATCTTTGCCCAACCCTTATCCAGGTTGATAACCCAATGACATCATTTCTTGAGTGGCCAACATTACTTCGGTAGAAATTTGGGGTATGAGAGGTGGTGCCCCAACAGGATAGTAGGGAGTGTTGCTCACCTCCAAGGCATGAAAACTGACTGGCTCAACTTCTGAATTGAAGCTAATGAGTGGTATGTCACCTTGTTCAAGACATTCCGGCTCAGCGTCGACAGTGACTAGGCTGTTGTTGATAATGTATTTAAGTTGTTGGTGAAGAGTGGAGGGGACTGCCCCAGCCTTGTGAATTCACAGTCTTCCCAGAAGCAGGTTATATCCTATATCTATTTTGAAAACGTGAAAAGACACACTGAATGTATGTGGACCAATCTCCACTGGCAGTTCAATCTCTCCGACAGAGTTTCGTTGAGATCCATCAAAAGCTTTGATAACAGTATGGCTATTTTGGATCCGTTTGAGATTGATGTTCATCTTCACCAATGTGGCATAAGGATGATATTTAGATATGAACCTCCATCTAGTAAAATTCCTCCCACCATATATCTGGAGGACAAAACCGTAATGTGCAATGACTTGCAATGACCAATCCCTTCGGGAGGTATATCATCATCAATAAAAGATATCACATTGTTATTGAAAATGTGATCCACCAGATGCTGGAGTTTCTCAACATCTATTGACTTAAGCAGTTGGGCTTCTTCCAAAACCCTGAGCAAGACCTTCCTATGATCTTCAGAAGAGAACACTAAGTCCGTTATGGAAACTTGATGTGGAGCTTCTCTTAAGCTTAAAACCACCTTAGCTTCATTATGGCCCATATTACGGAGAAATTCTTCCACTTTTTCCATGGGAATCTTCCCTTTTGACTTGATGGTAGGCTTCATCACCCGTTGGGGAAGATACAATAGATTATCCTTCGACACTGCAGCAGTTATGTGCGATGTGGATCCTTCAGCCCCTCCATAATTCCATGGAAATTTCTATAGGCTGACAACAGGATATTGTGGTCTGAATGGCAAGATAATTGGCTCTAGCGCAGCCACTTTCAAAGGATTATCAACCCCCTTAAGTTGAATTGGTTGGATTATATGTGAGGGAGTAGCTGCATCTGTCTCATTAGATATGACTGCTACGACTTCCTTCCACTTTATAGAAAACACGTCCTCACTCTCCAGTACTACAGCATCATCGTCTGCCATTTGCAGGACACCGCTGTCAATTAAATTCTGAATAAGGTGGCGGAGTGCCCAGCATTCTTCTGTGCTATGACCGCGAGATTGGGAGTGATATTGACACACCCCATTGAAATTAAAATGTCTTAAATGCGGGATGATTGGAGGTAGCAGAGATGTGATTCTTCCTTCATTTATCAGCATCTGCAGTATTTCTTCCATCGGTTGTCCTAGATATGTAAATTCCCTTTTATGGGCAAAATCCCGACGGGCTTTAGCACTTGCTCTTTTTACAATTTTATCCTCCAGTGTTTCATTTTCTGGAGTATGTGATGGAGTGTTCGTAACAAGAGGGAGGAGACTGGCATGCTCCTGACTAAATAATTGGCGTGTGACTTGGTGCTGATGGACCACCAGTTCTGCCAATTGGATAAGTTGCTCACGCAGAGCATTCATTTTTCGTTCCATTGTAAACTGGAACTTTGCATGGTCCCACTTGTCAGCACAATCCTTGTTGGCCTGGGAAGATCCACCATTAAAATTGGAACTCTGTCCATTGCTCCAATTAATCATATTGACCTCTTCTTCTTTGTGTTGAGGAAGAGGGTTGTCTTGCACATTGGGTTGATCAGGTTTGGTGACCACAATCTCACTGTTATCGATCAAATCCTGGATCTTATGTTTCAAGGCCCAGCAATCTTGAGTATCATGTCCCAGTGCCCCGACATGATAAGTACACTTCCGAGTAGCATTGAAACCCCTCCCATTCGGGTTGGCTGGTGGAAGAAGATGAGTAATTTTCTTCTGAGTGGTTAGAAGATTGAGAATGTTCTCGAGTGAGTCCCCTATGGGTGTGAACACTCGAGTACGTCTGACTTCTCCACCTTTAGGTAATGGAGGGTTTGAAGACTATGCTTAAAAGGGAGTGTAATTTCTCTTTTGGATAGGCATATTCTGACTGCCTTTCTGACCTTTTAGTATCAAGGAAACATCCTCCTCTTTCTTTTTATGGACCCTCTAGGGGTTGTTTCCATAATTTTCAGACTGGATGTGTTCTGCAACAGCCTTGAGGGAAGCTAGGTCTTGAATTTTTCCTGACTTCAATCCCATCTCAGCCATCTCCCAATGCTTAATCATTTCAGAGAATGGTTTGCCAATACCGGCTAAAACTCTCTCATAGAAAGGAGCTTCTTATATGTCTATAAATGTCATTACCATTTCTGACTCATTCATAGAGGGAACAACTTGAGCAACAAGGCGCCTCCACCTTTGAGCATACTCTCTGAAAGATTCATTAGTTTGCTTCCTGACTTTAGTAATTTGGTACTGGCCAGGGGCCATCTGAGACTGGAAGCTATACTGAGTAAGGAAGGCATGAGCTAGCTCCTCCTAGCTATGGATCTTTGAATTGTCTAATTTGGTATACCACAATCGGGCTTCTCCAGTTAGACTTTTCTGGAAGAGCTACATTCTGAGCTTCTCGTCTTCGGCATAAGATCTGAGTTCTCTAATGAACACCTTTAAATGTGTGTAAGGATATCCTAACCCATTATACTTTTTAAAGTCAGGAGTCTTAAACTTCTCTAGAAAATGCACACCAGGGAATATACAAAGGTCGGCATATGAAACACTCCCATGTGCTCCAATCCCTTTGATAGAACGGACGGACTCTTCCATTTGAAGGACCTTCTTTCTAATATCACCGGTGTCTAGATCTTCTTTGAGATGGGTGGTATTATAAATTTTGCTAGTCGTATCCAACTGGAGCTCAGGTACTGGAATTACTTTATCCGAACCTTAGGTTCCTCCTTGTGCAGAGGATTCAGTATGTATGGGTATCTGTAACATTCCAGATTTTAAATGTAAGTTATAAATATTTATTGATTTATATAAATATTTATTGGATGTGTTTATTATTGAATAAGTAATTGTTCAAATTGATTGAGTTGATTTAGTTAATTATTTATTTGCTAAATAATTAATGTGATTAGTTAATTATTTATTTGTTAAATAATTAATGTGTTATGTGGATTGAGTTATGTGATTAAGTAATTTATTTAATAAATTGTTATTAAATAAAGTGTGACAAATAACTATGTTATAAGAGTTATTAAAATAAATTAAAGTAGTTTATTTTAGTTTTACCCAAACAAAGCTTAAGGATATAAACTATTTTATTTTAAAGGGATTTGCCAAACAAAGCCCTATGGCTTTTGGATTTTTGAAATTTAAATTTTTTATAAAATAAACTAAATAAATAATACATATATATATATATATATATATATATATATATATATAAGTTATACGTTATATATTTTATAACCGATGTTATTATTGAATAGGCTTATTATGGCCATGTCCATTTTATGATTACGCGTATTGGATATCAATTGAGTTACGCTGTTAGTACTCTAAATTTTTACTGAGAAAAGAAAGAAGGGCTAGAGAGAGTTTTGAGAAAAAGACAGAAGTACAGAGTTTGAGAGAGAACGTGATTTTCAAAGCAAGTTCATTAACAAAGATTCGTAAGCAAGCAAAAAGGTGGGTTTCTCTAACCTTAATATATGTACATATATATATATTTGTGGTTTCATGATGCCTAATGTCTCTGTGTTCTTCAACTTTACGGTGTATAAGATTTTTACAAAACTCTCTGTAAAACTATGTTTGTATAATTGGTTATAGAAGCATGTATATGTATAGTTGCAATTGTTGTCACTAGCATGTGTATCTGTATATATATATATATATATATATATATATATATATATATATATATATATATATATATGATTGTATGATAATTATAGGCTAAAGGAAGAAATTGATTTGTTCAGTGAAGTATATATATACGAATATATGTTTTGTAGAAATATCAAAATTTCTGTATGCTAACTGAGGAATTGAACTATACATGTTAATTTGCTATATATTGGTATACTTGTATTTCAAAGGAATCAAATTTGGTTGATAACAATGGAAATTACGTTCACTGTACTTTAGATATCAATAATGGAGTTTTGAGTTTTAACCAAATATTATTTTAGTGGTGTAAGTCTTTTAAATTGTTGTTCAATTGTTGGTAATTGGTATATGGATGATTGTTAGCAATTATGTGTAATTTATATTAGTTATGCATGTTGTTTGGGGCGAATTGTTGTTACAAATTTAAGACAGTAGCTGTTCTTCGTTTTGGTTCTGTGAGTTTCGGCGCCCCAGCGTCAAAATTCACGCTCCAGCGTCAAGTTTCGCGCCCCAGCGTCAAAATAAGCGCCCCAGCCAGACTTCGCGCCGCAGCGCCGAAGTCAGCGCTGGAGAGCCGGACTTCGCACCGCAGCGCCGAGTCCCTGTATATTTCTCGCGCCGGAGCGCCACCGCAGCGCCTCAGCGCGGCCCACAGTTCAAACAGTGGCGCCGCGGCGCCACTTAGCAGAATGCTCAGAAATGACTTTTGTCTTGCACAGAAGTCTGAAATTTTTAGTTGTAATGCTATAGGACCAAATAATTTTGTTATTTTAGTATTGTAATGTGTTGAACGAACATAGTGTTAATACCTAACGAGTTTACTATCGTTTAGGAATATAATTTGATTACATGGTTAGACATTTAAACCATACGTGATGTAGAATTGATGATATCGTATGTATATAGGATATTGTGGTTTGGATTATAACGGTTTAATCTACGCGCAAGGCAAGTTCTCTAACTCTACTCTTATAGTTGTGCAAGTGCTTAAATTTTCTTTGGGCAAGATTCTAAATCTCTATCTTTTTACACTGAGCAAGTTTTCTAATCTATTATCTTGTTAATTCAAGTACTGTTTTCAATTCGATTACAATATAATGATGTAAGTTATTCTGGAGCAAGTTATTCTTGTATTTAACTTGTTGTTTAGCATGCACAACTATATATACTAATGTCGAACATTTCTATCGTTCAAATTGTTATGCATGCTTAGTATTCAATTCTAATTACTATGATCGATTCAATCACGATTATTCTAGAGTATAGTGTTATTAGTTTTATTCAACTACTCCTTAGTTGATGTTCGTTGAATTCCAAATTACCTTGAAAGCTTATCCAAACCAAACTTACTTTGGTGCGGACTTGTATTCTAAATACTGAGATGAACAACTCTTTTAATAGAGGTTTACGCTTAGCGTTGAAATGTTTGTGCACAATACATTGTACGAAGGGTTGATACCCCTAAGTACGTGGAGTCCTTATAGTCTTATGACTGTTAAAGTTAAAGTTGAAAGATAACTTATAATTGTAGACATGGTTCGTGGTCATTAGACCCTCAGTTGTGTATTTCAGAATGTTAATAGAACATATTGTTCAGTTCTATTGAGCCTATTAGTTGGCAAATGTTGTAAGATTTTCTTCACTGTTATTTCAAGTGAGCTTTGTTTGCTCACTCTTGCTTATATAACTATTATAGTTAAAGATGAGAAGGTAGATGTACCTAGCACCAATAAAGGAAAATAAAAGATGATCAAGTACTGAAGACTTGTAATGTGTTGACAGTTATTTACTAGACTTTTATTTGATTGATGTAATGAAGTATTTATTTAATTTCCGCATTTGAATGATTGTAATTAAAGGTTAGACAACCTGGGAGATTTTGTTTATGTAATCCCTTAAGGGAAGGTTTATTATTCAATTTTATTATGATTGGGTAGTTAGATATGAATGAGTTGATTAAGTGAACACTGAATCTTGAGGTGATGAAGTACCGAGATTTGGGGGTGTCACAAGTTGGTATCAAAGCTTTAGGTTATGAACCTTAGGTGGGGGAAAAGCCTTAGGAAGTAACCTTTGAAAAGATAGTGGAGATAACTCTTATCGAGTTTTAAGGAAGAAGTAATAACACACTTATGTGCTTATGTGTTTATAACTTATGTGCTCGTGAGTGTCGAGTAGAATGATTAATAATTAAAACTTTAAAACTTTTTTGTCAGGATGACTAATGTCGGAGAATCCAGTCAGGCTAGAGAGGAAGGACCTCAGATGCCTATAGAGGAGGAGCCTCGCGACATTCAGGTTGTTTGGGAACAACTACTGCCACGGGAGTCAGCCTCGTTGGTCATAGTGGTTGAAGATGAGGATGATGATTTGGAGACGGATGAGGAGGATCCCGTGGAGTTGCCACAGGAGGATGAGGATGACGAGGATGAGGAGGAAGAACTAACCTCGATAGTTGCTCGTATGTATGATGAAGTCTACGACCGTAACATGGAACTTCAGGATACCGTCGAGGAGTTACAAGAGATAGTAGCTGAACAACAGACTGCAATGACACAGAAGGACGACGAGATCCAGGATCGTGAGGAACGACTGACTAATGTCGAAGAGAAGCTAGTACAAACTGAAGGAGAGAAAGATCAATTGATCGAGGTGATCGCAGAACTGAAGAACAAACTGAAGGAAGAAGCTACTAAGAGAGCAATAGCTGAAGACTCATACGAAGAAGCTTATCAACGAACCGGAATAGCAGTAAGAGAGGCGCAATCAAAGAGGATGAAGATGGAGGAGATGGATAAAGTATTCAATACCATGGTCAATCAAGCTCAAGATCGGGTCATGGGTTATCCAATTTAGTTAGAGACTCTGCCATTGTGTGTTAGATCGCCGAACAATGTTCCGAGTTATGGAAGAAAAGCGTCAAAAGGCTATACAGTATCTTAATAGGACATCCTAGGGATTGTACTTGATATAAGATATATGATATGATAAATAATGTGTAAGTCCTCAGTGTCATGTAACCTGTGGGATATGATGATGATGTCCTGAAGCTTTAGTAGTTCAGGAAAATAATGTAAATAGCAGTGATGCTATTGTTATGATGTTTTTCAAAGAAATTATGAATCAATAAAAGTTATTTATCTTACTATTCCAAAGTGCTATGTGTTATGTGATTCTTGCTTCTTTGGGGGCAAGTTAAAAAAAATTCTTAAAAGAGTGGAGTAATAATCTAATGAGTGTATATTTAACAGAAAATGCCTCCAAGACGTCAACCACCCCGACAGAGAACCACTGAAGGAACCAACAACAATAATGCTGAAGCTAACCCCGTTCAGCAGCTGGTGACGTTACTAACAGGTGCACTGCAGAATCAACTGTAGAATCAACCACAAAACCAAGGCACAACGTTTAAGGAGTTTAAGGCGGTTGGACCACCTGAATTCCGTGGGTCCATGAATCCAGTCGAGGCACAGACCTGGATTATGGAAATGGAGAAAGTATTTGAAGTCGCTAGGGTAAGGGAAGATCAGAAGACTGCTTTAGCAACGTTCATGTTGAAAGCAGAAGCTAGTTATTGGTGGCAGGCCAATAAAACATGGGAAGGACCAGGAGTGATGACCTGGGATAGGTTCAAGGAGTTATTCTTCGAGACCTATTTCCCAGAGAGTTCGAAGAGTCAGTTAGAGGTTCAGTTTTTGGAGTTGAAGCAGGGAACGATGACGGTGTCTGAGTATGCCGCGAAATTCAATGAGTTGGCGAGGTTTGCGCCATATCAAGTCAGCACAGATGAACGCAAGGCAAAGAGGTTTGAACAAGGACTGAAGCCCTGGTTGTATAGTAGGGTTTCCCTGTTCCAGTTGAAGATGTTTACAGCAGTGATGGAGAAGGCAATTCTCGCTGAGAGTGGAGGCGAGGCTATAACAAAACACAATAAAGAGAAGAAGAAAAAGAATAGTGAAGGTGAAGCTAAGAGTGGTAGTAGTAACGGCAGTAATGGCAACAATTTGAAAAGGAAGTGGAATGCGAATGGGGGAGCTGGAAATCAACAAGGAAGCCAGCAAAAGAAGACGTTCTAAGCATGTGCTACATGCGAAAAGTTTCACAAGGGTGTATGCTTGATGGGAAAACGAGTATGCTTCAACTGTGGCTAGGAGGGTCACATCTCCCCAAATTGCAATCAATCCAAGAAGAATGTTTGCTACACCTGCGGGTCAAAGGATCACTTTGCTCACGAGTGTCCAAAGAAGAAGTCGGGTGAGACAACTGGAAGCAAGGGAAATGCTAGTGGAGGTGCACTGACTATTGCTCGGCCGACGTCAACAAATAAGCCCACAGCCAGAACCTTTAACATGACGGTGTAGGACGCGGTGCAATCAAAAGATGTCGTGTCAGGTATTATCAAAATCAATGATATAAATGCATATGTACTATTTGATTCGGGTGCTACTTGCTCATTTATATCTGATGAATTTGCTAAGAAGTTAGAAGTATCTAAAGAAGAGCTGAATTTCCTTTTAAACATAGAAATTGCGAATAGGGAAGTGATTCCTGTTAGGTTCGTATACAATAACTGTAGGGTGAATATTAAGGGGAATATCATGATGGTAGATTTAATCCCGATAAAACTCAGAGAGTTTGACGTGATATTGGGAATTTGATTGGCTATTCAATTATGGAGCAATAATTGACTTCCAAAAGAAGTGTTTAAACCTTATGACTCTGTCAAAGGTAAATAAGATGTCTGACGATGATGCAGGCCAAGAAGTTATTGAGTCAGGGCTGTGTAGGGTACTTAGCTTACATAGTCGATACTCAAAAGGAGAAGGGTGTTAAATTGGAGGAAATACCAGTAGTTAGGGAATTTATGGATGTTTTTTCGGAAGATTTGCCGGGACTTCCGCCCGACAGAGAAATTGAATTCGTGATCGACTTAGCGCCAGGGACTACTCCGATATCGAAAGCCCCTTGCAGAATGGCTCCGGTAGAAATGAAGGAACTGATGGTACAACTGCAGGAGCTGTTGGACAAGAAATATATTCAGTCGAGTGTGTCACCGTGGGGAGCACCAGTGTTATTCGTAAAGAAGAAGGATGGGTCAATGCGTCTTTACATTAATTATAGGGAATTGAACAAAGTCACTATTAAAAACAAATATCCATTGCCAAGAATAGATGATTTGTTTGACCAGTTGAAGTGTGCTAGATATTTCTCAAAAATAGATTTAAGAAGTGGGTATCATCAACTGAAGGTAAGAAAGGAGGATGTACCGAAGACGGCATTCCGAACTCGCTATGGACATTACGAATTTTTGGTGATGTCTTTTGGTTTGACAAACGCCCCTGCAGCGTTCATGGATTTGATGAACAGGGTGTTTAAACCATTTTTAGACAAGTTTGTGGTGGTATTTATCGATGATATTCTGGTGTACTCTAAAAACTATATATATATATATATATATATATATATATATATATATATATATATATATATATATACAGACATGATCAACCACCACGAAGCACCTCCATGGGGGATCAGAAATGTAAATAAAGCATAAAAACCTAATCAACCACCACGAAGCACCTCCATAGGGGATGGGAAATACAAATAAAGTAATAAATATCAATCGACCACCATGAAGCACATCCATGGGGGATTGAAAATATAAATAACGCAATAAAATGATCAACCGCCTTGAAGTAAACTTCAGGCGGGACAAAATGTAAATAAAGCTGTAAAAGCAATTAACCACCACGAAGTAAACTCCAGGCGGGACGAAATGTAAATAAAGCAGTAAAAGGCCAAGAAGTAAACTCCAGGCCAGACTGAAATGTGTATATATATATATATATATATATATATATATAAGTGATAAACACACAGAATATATATCGATCCCGACTCGTTTATCATTTTCAGCGATTTGTCGCTATATATATATAGTAAACGCTCCGGATGTAAAATTCAGGCTCATCGAACATATTTCGACAACAGTTTATATATATGTATATATATATATATATATATATATATATATATAAGCAAATAAACGCTCCGGATGTAAAATCCAGGCTCAATCGAGGCATGACTCGATAATGTTAGTCTATATATAAATATATACATATATATATATATAGAAATAAAAGCCACGGACCGAAGTCCGGGCATGTACACGTTACACGACTCTCAAAGTAAAGAACTGTGTGTGCACAGTAGTGGAGAATGGCTTTAAAGTGTGTGAGAAGGCTTACAGTGGACTGCCAAGGAAGACTTCAATAGCTTTAAAGGGATGAACACTCAGCTTCCACCAGTAAAAATATAACAATATATGAGCTCACAAGTGTTTAAAATGAGAAAGCACTCAGTTTATAGGGTTTAGAGAGCAAATTGGACAGGGCTTCCTCGCCTTTTCTCTTCTTTAAAATGGTTGCCCAAGTCCTCTATTTATAGAGGGGGGGAGCTGCAGGTGTACCTACGACAGCCGCAGATGCACCTGCGACTGCCCGGGGTGCCCCGAGTTCTGCGGGTCATGCCGTCTCGAAGTACGTGCACGCGTTCAACTTGATGTCTGCTCGAACTTTCAGAACTTCAATCCGGGCATCCGATTGAGGTGTATAAGACATTTTTCGGCATGTTACTGTCGAGAGCTACACAATGACATGGGATTAGAGGTTGTATAAAGTCAGGAAGATGGGACCATGCCCTTGGTCTTCGAGCTTCAAATTCTATCCGGTGTGCTGTCTTGTGCAGTAGTCACTCGGGATTGGCGCTCTTTGGTTCTTGTAGGACATTGCTGTGTATGTATGAATGAATGTTGAGACGGCGTAAATTGGGATGGCAAGATGATGGTTCTGTCCTTTATCGAGGTTATCTCTGGCTTGAGTTGATTTAGCAGTCGTTACTCAGGGTTATCTCTGAGATTGGACTGCTGCAGGTGTTGACCGTCCCCAGTGTTATTTCAGCGATGTGTCTGACTTCCCAGGGTTATCTCCGAACTTTGGAAATGAGTGTCTCGGGGTCGTTGTTGAGTGTTTGAAGCTGATTGCGTTGGTTTGAAACAAGCATTTTCAGGGTTATCTCCGGAACTACAACTGCATGCCTCGGGGTTGTCTCCGAGGTTGACGTTGTCTTTCCCGGTGTTATTTCTGGGACTGAGACTGAGTATCTAGGGGTTATCTCCGAAATGACACAGTCTTCTCCGGTGTGATTTTCGGTATTTGAACTGCATTCCTCGGGGTTATCTCCGAGATTGACGCTGAAACTCCCGGTGTTATTTTCGGGACTGAGGTTGAAACTTTCGGTGGTATTTCCGGGACTAAGCTGGATGTCTTGGGGTTATCTCCGAGATGGTAATACTAAATATCTCAAGGTTGACTCTGGGATTGAACTGAGCTATCTTCCAAGGTTATCTCTGAAAGACGATTCTGCCCTCCTGCAATGTTAGTAACATGTATGTAGAAAATTTTGAGTGTCTATAATGTATGTTAAAGGTTAGATAACCTGGGAGACGTATTAATTTAATTTTGTAACCTTTTTAATGGGAGGATTTAATGTCTAAATGTTATTACAATTGGGTAGTTAGACATGAATGAATGGAAAGTGAACACCAAGTCTTGTGGGAATAAAGTACCCAGATTTGGAGATGTCACATTAAATGGACACCAATGACACCTTGACCTCTCGCTTATATTGAAGCAGTAATCTTGGTACAATTGACGATTGATGTGGTAGAAGATGCCATAATTTCATTATCAGGATGGCTAATGTAGGAGAATCCAGTCAAACTAGGGAGGAAGGACCTCAGATGCCTAGTGAGGAGGAGCCTCGTGATATTCAAGTGGTCTGGGAGCAACTACTGCCAAGGGACGATGAGGTAGAGACGGATGAGGAGGACCCCGTTAAGCTGCCACATTCGGATGGGGATGAGGATGATGAGGAGGAAGAGTTTCCACCAAACTCTATCGCAGCTCATATGTACGACGAAGTATACGACCGCAATGTGGAGCTTCAGGATAGAGTCGAGGAGTTGGAGGAGATAGTAGCTGAATTCCAGACTTCGATGGCGCAGAAGGATAATGAGATCTGAGATCTAGACGAACGTCTGAGTAATGTCGAGTGGAAGCTAATTCACATAGAAGGAGAGAACGAGCAGATGACAGCGGAGATTGTGGAGCTGAAGAACAAATTGAAAGAAGAATCCACCAAGAGGGTAAGAGTCGAAGATGCGTACGAGGAATCTTCTCAGTGTGCAGGAGTAGCAGAGAGATAAGAACAAGCAAAGAAGATTAAGATGGAGGAGATGAATGGCATTTTTAACATCGTGATCAACTGAGCTCAAGACCGAGTAATGTATTATCCGATCCAGTTCGAGATGCTACCATGGTATATGTTAGATCGTCGAACAATGTTCCGTATTATGGAAGAGGATCGTCGTAAGGCTATGTAGCATTTTAGTAAGTCGTCATAAGAAATGTAACTGTTAGGTGATTGATTGGTAAATAAGATGTAAATCCTGGGTATTATATAACCAATGGGATATGATGATGAAGTTATCCTGAAACTTTTGTAGTTCAAGAAAGTGATGTAGATAATAGGAATGCTATCATTATTATGTTTTAAAAGATTATGAATGAATAAAAGCTATTATTTATTCAAGATATTGTGTGTTACGTGATGATTTTTGTGATGTGCGAGTTAAGTAGATAATACTTAGAAGGTTGAATAATAATCTATTGAGTAATATTTTAACAGAAAATGCCCCCAAGACGTCAACCACGACAAAGAACCCCTGAGGGATCTACTAATAATAACAATGCTGAGGTTAACCCAGTTTAGAAGTTAGTGACATTACTGACGGGAGCATTATAGAATCAGCCGCAGAATCAAGCTGCGACATTTAAGGACTTCAAGGCGGTTAGGCCACCAGAATTTTGTGGGTCCATGAATCCGGTTGAGGCACAGACCTGGGTCATGGAGATAGAGAAAGTTTTTGATGTTGCTAGAGTATGTGAGAATCAGAAGACTACTTTTGAAACATTTATGTTGAAAGCAAAGGCTAGCTATTGGTGGCAAGCCAATAAAACTCGAGGAGGTTAGGGAGTGATGACTTGGGATAGGTTCAAGGAAATATTCTTCGAGAAATATTTTCCAGAGAGTTCGAAGAGTCAAATGGAAGTGTAATTTTTAGAGCTGAAGCAAGACTCAATGACGGAATCGGAGTATACCGCAAAATTTAACGAGTTGGTGAGGTTTGCACCATATCAGTCAACACGGATGAGCGCAAGGCAAAGAGGTTTGAACAGGGATTGAAACCCTAGTTGTACAATAGGGTATCCATGTTTCAGCTGAAGACATTTACAGCGGTGTTGGAAAAGGCAATTATCGCTGAGGGTGGAGGTGAGGTTGTAACGAAGTATAATCAAGAACAAAGAAAGAAGAAGAGTGAAAGTGAGGTTAAGAATGGTGGTGGTAGTGGTGGAAATGGTAGTAATAACCTGAAAAGGAAATGGAATGCAAATATGGATGCTAGAAACCAGCAGGGTAACCAGCAGAAAAAGAAGTTTGAAGCGTGCGCTACATGTGGAAGGTATCACACTGGCATGTGCTTAAGGACAAAACGAATATGCTTTAACTAGCCAAGAGGGTGCCATCAACTAAAGAAGAATGCTTGTTACACATGCGGGTCAAAGGATCATTTTGCTCGCGAGTGCCCTAAGAGGAAAGCTAGTGAGACAACAAGAAGCAAGGGAGGTAGCAGTGAAGGTACACTGACTATTGCTGGACCAACATTATCAAATAAGCCCACAGTCAGAACCTTCAACATGACAGTGCATGACGCGGTGCAATCAAAAGATGTCGTGTCAGGTATTATCCCAATCAATGATATAAATGCATATGTATTATTTGATTCGGGTGCTACTTGCTCGTTTATATCAGATGAATTTGCTAAGAGGTTAGAATTACCTAGTGAAAAGTTGAATTTCCCTTTACACATAGAAATTCCGAATAGGGTGGTGATTCTTGTTAAGTTCTATACAAGAATTCTAGGGTGAATATTAAGGGAAATATTATGACAGTAGATTTAATCCCGATTAAACTTGGAGAGTTTATTGTTATATTGGGAATGGATTGGTCATTCAATTATGGAGCAATAATTGACTACCAAAAGAAATACGTAAACCTTATGACTCCGTCAAAGGTAGTTTTTTATGGTAGTTGAAAGTAGTATGCACACAAGCCAATCATGTTTGATGATAAAGCATATACTTTGTAACAATCTTATTCATTTATTAATAAAAAGAATTAATTTATTAAAGGCTTTTAATTATCTACATGATGTTGTTTTATAATATGTGATAAACCCATAGTTTTAACCAATGCTTTTAGAATAATGATGATGATCATTCTAATGAGATCTAAATTCTTAGAAAGCTTAAAACTAAAATAATTCCCAATCGTTGGATTACTAAATTGGGGATTAGTGAATCCGGATAGATTAGTACATACGTTGATTGCTCATTAGATGAGGATGATTGATCTCATGATCATTTGTGTGGAGACACTAAAGCAAGTATATAGGTGCTTATTGGAGAATAAGTTTACTGAACGTGGCTCGCTAAGGAATACCTAATAGAATTTTACTTGTCTGTCAATAGGAATTTCTGTAGTGATAGTAGTACAAGTGATCCTTGGACTTGAGATCATCATAGTATCTTGTGTATGATGAGTTATACTTTGACTTATTCCTTAAGACCCTTAGGGTATATCAAAGGGTATGCTGAGGTATAATAAGTTGTACATAGAGATAATGTATGATCAATAAAGAATCTACCGCTTCTAGTAAAAGAAGAGACATGTCATATATGATTCGATAAATAACAACCCAGTAGTCCTTGGCCAAGGCAGAATGAAATTAAAAACGAGTTTCTAATTTGCATTATTTGGAATTGTGCATTTAAGAGTCGAAATACATATAATTAAATAAAATAAGACTTGACAGTAATTCCATGTCTTATATTTGATTGGGATATTGTATGGTGGAAGGATTGAATTGTACGGTAACTATTTACTCAAAGGTTCTTTTATGATTAATGTTAAAATCAATATTATCTGAAAAGTCGTTAATCGTTAGGGAGGCTTATCCCTATTGTAGAATAAATATTCTTTATTTAAATAAATTAATATTTTAATTTATTTATTTAAATAAGAATAGAATTGTTCTAATTGATTTATTCACAACCGGTTTAATATGGAGAACCTAAAGGGTCACACCATAAAAGGAAGAATAATTATTTAAGAAGTTAATGGCATAGTCGTAATAATACGTTAAGTATATTTAATTTAATCTATGGTGATAGAATAAATTAAATAGCTTAATATTTATTATTTAATATTTTGGAAATATTAAATATAAATTAATAAGAGGAGTCTTATTATTATTATTACTATTATTATTATTTAATTTCTAAAGGAGTTTGGGAATTAATTAATAAAGTACTCTCAAATATCCTAATAAGATTAGGAGGCTAATTAATTAAAAGAGTTTAATTAATTATTCCTAATAAGATTGGGAGCCTAATTAATTAAAGAAATTTAATTAATTAAAATAAAACTCAATTCCTTAATTATTAAGGAGGGTTGCCCACATCTATAAATAAGAGGAGTCTTATTTTGGGTGAGGTGGGTTGACACTTTCACAAACACGTGAATACGTAATTCCAATAGTTAGAGAGTACACCATTTCTATGAGAGATAGAAAAATTAGGGTTTTGCCAAACACCCATCTTCTTGAATCTTTCTTCTTCCTTGGTGGATCACCTCTAGAGGCCAAACACTTGGGTGGCTAACGTTGATCAAAGGAAGGAACCAAACCCGGTGGATTCAAGTTGAACGCGAAAAGGATTAGAGGCGAACTTGTACCTGAGGAAGCTCGAATCTTCAATGATATGATTCTTGTTCTTCATATCTTTTCGTTTAATTAATAATTGTGCATAAAGGATGATCCGGGTATATAGTTTGTAAAATTTTAAACTCTGATTTTTATACGTTTCCGCTTATTTTGTGCAATTTGATTACGTTTATGAATATTACAAAACCTAACAGTGGTATCAGAGCCAAACCTTTATACAAATTATTAATTGTTCAAATTTGATATGTATATTGATATGTGTTTAGAACAATTTAATTGGGCATAATTTATGGTATAAAATTATTATTTTATTGATTAAAAAAATCGCCATTTGCGAAGTCTGTTAATGTGAGACCCCAGATTTTATGAATAAAGATTTATATTTCTCGAAATATTTTTTTTAATATTATGGTGTGAATTTGATATAATGTTATAGTTGTGAGTAGTATTTATAAATTTTACAAAGTATGCAAGTTGTTATATTATATTCGATTGGTCGGGGAATATTCGTTTTAGCAGGGAATATTCGTACAACGGCTCAATCATTGGTGAACCACACAGCGGAATTATTGTCGGATTGAGAAAACGATAAAAATATTTTTATTGAAAATAACGGTGGAAGTTTTACCATTAATACTGTTGAACTACTCGGTAGTAAAAGTACAGTAATACGCGTGGTTGCATTGTAGCATACGGTATTGATTATTGATGCTTACGTGATAAGTCACTCAGTTTTTTTTATTGATATTATTAATGTAATAAAACAGAAAAACTTTTTATATAAAATAGAATACTTTTATAAAGTTATTCGTTTTATTAGGCTAATAGTAAAATCTTTTTATATAAAACAGAATACTTTTATAAAGTTATCTGTTTTATTAGATAATAATTAGAATATATTATATTTTATTATGCATAGTGTTTGCATAGGGCTTGCATAGTATTTGCATAGTAAAATTTTTTATAAAGTTATTCGTTTTATTAAATTATAAATAGAATATATTATATTTTTTTTAAAAGATTTTGCTTTAAATATGGACCGTCAGATTAAAGTAAATCAATCTAAACCGTTCATGAGTTAGTTACTATGCAGTCCATTTTTCTATAAACAGAAGCTCATTCCTTCATTATTTTCTTACGAATTCACTGAAACTCTAGAGAGAGAAATTATAGAGAGAGAAAAGAAAAGTATTCTGCTACTTCGCTACTCCGATATCAAGTTTCTTTTACGGTAAGAGGTATTATTTCTTTTATATTCATGAAGAGAACTTCTGTTATTCCATTCTTTATTATTCTGTTAGAATAATCTGTATACGCGGGTTACCCTATACTTGGTGAAATTCTTCTATTATTCAATTCTTTATTATTCTGTTGGAATATCATGTCTGTGCGTTTTACGCCGACCCTGGTTCCGTCTTTATTATTCTGTTGGAACATCCTGTCGGTGCGTATTACGCCTGACCTGGTTCCATTATTTAGTATTCTGTTAGAATAATCTGTCTATACGAAGTACCACATGCATGGTGATTTTTGTTGTTATTCCATTCTTTATTATTCTGTTCGAACATCCTGTCGGTGCGAATTTCGCCTGACCTGGTTTCGTTATTATTATTCTATTGGAATAACCTGTCTATGCGAAGTACCGCATACATGGTGATTTCTTTTGTTATTCCATTCTTTATTAAACTCATTTGGTTAAAGTTTTGACTTCTGTACTCCATGAAATTAGTAGAATATCCTTGATATTTGCGTTTCATCCAGTATCTTTTCATGGAAATATTCTTCTGAGCATTCTTGAATTTTACTCTACAAAGAATTATCATGTTGACAATTTGGACGTTATTAGTTCCTGGATAAATTAATTCTTGAACTAGTTTTATTGAATTTTTACATCATTGTCATCATCCTCATGTTTATATTTGTTGAAAGTCATCTGTGGCCTGTAGAGCATAGATGGACTTAGTATGATTATGACCAGGGATTATTCGGTATAATCATGACCGTAATGTTACAAATGATGTGGTAAAAGTCCTCATTGGCCCGTAGTGCATTGATGGACAGTTGTTGGCATGATCATGACCATTGATGAATACACGAATATCCTTGGCCCGTAGTGCATGGATAATTTGTGGTCGTGATACTAATGAATATCCTTGGCCGTAGTGCAGGGATGATGTGGATTATTTATTAAGCTGAGTCCCAACTATAAAAGTGATGAAAAACCTTTTAAATCATAAAAGATAGTAGATTTTATTCTCTACTTGACTCTTTTAATGGATTGCTGGCTCCGCTGCAGTTAAACTTGATGTCTATTGTATTTTATCAGTTTAACATTGTTGAAGACTAATGATAATTTATTCTGCATTATCTTAGTCATAATATTTCTTACTGGGCTAGTTGAGCTCACCCTTTCTTTCACTGTTCTCTTCAGGAAATAAGAATATAGCTGGGACGAGTCGGGGAATGGAGTGATGGACCAGATGATAGTTTTAGTAGTCCTCACTATTCTATTAAATAGTGTGACAATAAATAAAATGAGTACTCCATTGAGTGTGGATATTGTCTAAATGACAATATTTGTATTAAAACTCACAATATATGTTTTGTTGTATTTTACACGACTGTTGTATAATTAGTTTGTATTTGTATTCTGTACCATGTATCTGGCGACCCAAGATGGGTGATGTATACATATTTTTAGGGGCGTCACAGTTGGTATCAGAGCTTAGGGATATGATCCCTGACTGAGATGTGAGATAAGAACTAGGAGGGGAGAGACGCGGAATTCCTTCGCTAGTATGACCTACCTAAGTTTATTTGGTATTTAATTGGTCGGTCAGAGTATATTGATAATATATGATATGTCAATTAACCCTTATTTTGTGGCAGTATTTAAAAATAGCATCTGAAAATGTTGAGATAAGCAATGGAGCACGGGAGACCGTTGAGTCTCCACAGATCAATAATCAGGACAATGTGCAACAGGAAGACAATAATCCTCATGTAAACAACAACACTGATCAATTGACGAACGACGGTACGTTTAGGAGTTTTTTAGAATTCATGCAACATCAGGCGAAGGCGGCTCCTGTTCATAATGCACGAGGAAACAATGGCAACCCACAGTTGGTCACCGCTAAGCAATTCAAGGAGCTGGGACCACCGGAGTTTTTGGGAAAGCCAGAACTACTTAAGGCGGAGACGTGGTTAAAGTAGATCACCAAGATATTTGATGTCTTGGGATACCCCGAGGAGCAAAAGGTTCCCTTTGTCACCTTTATATTGCGTGAAGAGGCAGATCACTGGTGGTAATCTGTAAAATGTACCCAGCCTGACGCACTCAAGATGTCTTGGGAGAAGTTCCAAGAGCTGTTCAATGACAAGTACTTTCCCGAAAGCATTTGTCACATGAAGGAGGTGGAATTTATCAAGTTAGAGCAAAACAACCTGACCGTATCGCAGTACGAAGCCAAGTTTACCGAGTTGTCCCGATTTACGTCCCACTTGGTTGATAATAAAGAGAGAATGACGCGAATATTTTTAAGAAGTTTGAAGTCGGAGATACGTCAATAACTTATTTCTTATAAACTGTGTTTGTATTCAAATATTGTAAATAGGGCTCAGTTAGTGGAGAGCGATAACGAGTAAACGCAACTAAAAGAGAGCAGCCGGTAAAATGATAATACCGGTGATAACAGTCATCAAATCGGTGACATTAAACATGGAGGGAATCAACATGCCAGAAATGGTAACCACTTCGGTGGTAATCATGGTCAAAACAACAAGAATGGACATTTCAAGAAGAGCAGATTCAACAATGATGGAAAGACGTCAGCACAAGCACCCGTTGTTAAGGAAGGAGAATGACCACCTATCATATGCTTCAAATGCGGAGGGGAAGGACACATCAGTCCAAACTGTGTGATGCCGTCCAAAGCATGTTATAATTGTGGAAGAGAATGTCACTTAGCCCGATTTTGTCGTTCACCGAATACAAGTTCAGCTAAAATGGAGGCACCAAAAGCCGTCCTAGAAAAGTCAAAGCCGGTAGTTTAAGAGATAGTATTTTTTTTCGTGACAAGGAACTTGAATAAAATTATCACGGGTATGTTAGTCATAAACTCTTGTGAAGTCTATACCGTGTTAGATACCTGTTCTACTCACTCTTTTATTTCACCTAGTTGTGTTCAATGTTTGAAGTTAACTCTGGAGAAGTTAGACTTTGATATATCTGTTTAAACTCAATTGGGAGAAACCTTCGTTACCTCCACTATTTATAAATCTTGTTCAAATCAACACTTTCACGTTACCTGTCGATCTTACCTCTTTGAAAATACCTGACTTTGATGTGATTTTAGGAATCGACTGGTTAACTACTCATCATGCTTTTTGTAAGGTTGTTAGTTTTCATACTCCTAACCAACCTGTTATGCGAATTTAAAGTAACCAACCCACTAAAGTTAATCATTGTCATATCAACCCATAAGTAAAGAGCCCCGATCCTTTCGTTGTTAACTTCCTTGTGTGGAATGCACGAAAGCCAGACTTTCTGTAGGCGACGTCGTGAATGACGATGGCAAGTTGATAGGTATCAATGTGACGTGCTATCCAAGTCTTGGATGAGGGTCACAGTTTTGAACGATATTTCTATTATTAATAAAGTTCCTGACGTATTCTTGAAGACTTCTTAGCCTACCCCAGAGCGTGAAATCGAATTTTGTATTGACCTCAATACAAAACCCATTTCATAAACCCTTAAATATTTCTTCAACTAAAGCGAACGTATCATACGCTAAAGACGTTGGCTCGAGCTGTTTAAGATTATGACCATACCATTCAATATCATCGTGGAAGAACGAAAATGGTAGCTGACGAGTTGAGTAGAAGATCGTATGCGAGTGAGATATTGTTAACACAAAGATCCATTTCGTATAACTTACAAATGATGAAGATATAGTTAAAGACTCTAGGAACCCACGTGAAGATAACGAATATACGATTAGAATCGACTTTAATCGATAAAGTTAAAGCCGCTCAAGCTATATACTCAGAGCTGATGAATGTGAAGAAGAAGGTTCAAGAAGGCGTTATCTCAACCCTCGATTTAATTAACCCATTTGAAATCCTCGATCGAGTAGGAACTGTGGCTTATAGACTCATTTTACAGCCAAGTATGTCACGTGTTCATAACGTTTTTCACGTATCGTTGTTAGTAAAAACTTAGTCTTAGGGGACTTTAGAGCCAAATTTTAGAATAATTAATGAATCTGAAAAATTATGAAATCATGGGAGTTTTGTAGAGCATGTTACAAGCTTTCCATAGCCTCAAAAACGGACTAATTCCGATAACGGATGAAGAAGTTATGATGATTTGAAGTATATGTGTCAAAAGTTGCAAAATCTGAAAAATTGGAGTTAAGTGCCAAAGGTCGAGCGCCTAGGCACTAGACTCGGCACTTGGAATCTATTCTTGGCCGCCTAGGCTCTTGTCAAAGGCCAATTTTGGGCGCCTAGGCGCTGGTCTAGTGTTAAGCCAAAATCTGTTTGGACATCCTTTAGTAAATTGGGCATAACTTTTTCATTCGAACTCCGATTGAGGTGATTCAAGATGATCCGGAACGAGGACGAATATACCTACAACGTTTGTTCTTTAAGTTATTTAATTTATGATCCGGAACGAGGACGATTATCTTTGGGACTATTATGTTTTCAGAGGCAATCGGAGGACGTCGGGCATGCACGTATGCAACGTGCAATGTTTTTGACGATAATGGTAATCAAGGTTATACCTCAAGAGTTAGAATCTGAAATAAAGTCAAGGTATCCTCACCTCTTTGGCATATCAGGTACGTACGTAAATTTCGAGGGCGAAATTCCATAAGGAGGGGAGATTGTGAGACCCCAGATTTGATGAATAAATATTTAAATTTCTTGAAATATTTTTTTTAATATTATGGTGTGGATTTGATATAATGTTATAGTTGTGGGTAGTATTTATAAATTTTACAAAGTATGCAAGTTGTTGTATTATATTCGATTGGTCGGGAAATATTCGTTTTAGCAGGGAATATTCATACAACGGCGCAATCATTGGTGGACCCCACAGCGGAATTATTGTCGGATTGAGAAAATAATAAAAATATTTTTATTGAAAATAAATGCGAAAGTTTCACCATTAATACTATTGAACTACTCGGTAGTAAAAGTACAATAATACGCGTGATTGCATAGTAGCACACGGTATTGATCATTGATGCTTACGTGATAAGTCACTCAGTTTTGTTTTATTGGTATTATTAATGTAATAAAATAGAAAAGCTTTTTATATAAAACAAAATACTTTTATAAAGTTATTCGTTTTATTAGGCTAATAGTAAAATCTTTTTATATAAAACAGAATACTTTTATAAAGTTATCTGTTTTATTAGACAATAATTAGAATATATTATATTTTATTATGCATAGTATTTGCATAGTGCCTGCATAGTATTTACATAGTAAAATCTTTTATAAAGTTATTCGTTTTATTAGATTATAAATAGAATATATTATATTTTATTTAAAAGATTTTGCTTTAAATATGGATCGTCAGATTAAAGTAAATCAATCTAGACCGTTCATGAGTTAGTTACTATGCAGTCCATTTTTCTATAAATAGAAGCTCATTCCTTCATTATTTTCTTACGAATTCACTGAAACTCTAGAGAAAGAAATTATAAAGAGAGAGAGAAGAAAAGTATTATGCTACTTCACTACTCCGATATCAAGTTTCTTTTACGGTAAGGGGTATTATTTCTTTTATATTCATGAAGAGAACTTCTGTTATTCCATTCTTTATTATTCTGTTGGAATAACCTGTATACGCGAGCTATCCTATACTTGGTGAAATTCTTCTATTATTCAATTCTTTATTATTCTGTTGGAATATCCTGTATGTGCGTTTTACGCCGGACCTGGTTCCGTCTTTACTATTCTGTAGGAACATCCTGTCGATGCGTATTACGTCTGACCTGGTTCCATTATTGTAGAATAAATATTATTTATTTAAATAAATTAATATTTTAATTTATTTATTTAAATAAGATTAGAATTGTTCTAATTGATTTATTCACAACCGGTTTAATATGGAGAACCTAAAGGGTCACACCATAAAAGGAAGAATAATTATTTAAGAAATTAATGGCATAGTCGTAATAATAAGTTAAGTATATTTAATTTAATCTATGGTGATAGAATAAATTAAATAGCTTAATATTTATTATTTAATATTTTAGAAATATTAAATATAAATTAATAAGAGGAGTCTTATTATTATTATTACTATTATTATTATTTAATTTCTAAAAGAGTTTGGAAATTAATTAATAAAGTACTCTCAAATATTCTAATAAGATTAGGAGGCTAATTAATTAAAAGAGTTTAATTAATTATTCCTAATAAGATTGGGAGCCTAATTAATTAAAAGAATTTAATTAATTAAAATAAAACTCAATTCCTTAATGGTTAAGGAGGGTTGTCCACATCTATAAATAAGAGGAGTCTTATTTTGGGTGAGGTGGGTTGACACTTTCATAAACACATGAATACGTAATTCCAATAGTTGGATAGTACACCCTTTCTATGAGAGATAAAAAAATTAGGATTTTTTCAAACACCCATCTTTTTTAATCTTTCTTCTTCCTTGGTGGATCACCTCTAGAGGCCAAACACTTAGGTGGCTAACGTTGGTCAAAGGAAGGAACCAAACCCGGTGGATTCAAATTGAACGCGTAAAGGATTGGAGGCGAACATGTACCTGAGGAAGTTCGAATCTTCAAGGATATGATTCTTGTTCTTCATATCTTTTCGTTTAATTAATAATTGTGTATAAAGGATGATCCGGGTATATGGTTTGTAAAATTTTAAACTCTGATTTTTACACGTTTCCTCTTATTTTGTGCAATTTGATTGCGTTCATGAATATTACAAAACCTAACAGTGGTATCAGAGTCAAACCTTTATGTGAATTATTAATTGTTCAAATTTGATATGTATATTGATATGTGTTTAGAACAATTTAATTGGGCATACTTTATTGTATAAAATTATTATTTTATAAATTAAAAAAATTGTCATTTGCGAAGTCTATTAATTTCCGTGAGTACATGCTTTTTGAAATTTCATGAGCACACGTATCATGATATATTAAGGTGATTCATGAATTCAATAAAGTAACCAGGATATACTTTTTTTTAAAAGTTTCTGGTGATATGTTTTTTAAAGAGTTACATGATAAGTAATAGAAAAACAAGTGGTTTGATTTGTTTTTGAAATCTGTGGTTATTAAACTTATTGAGATTCACGGCATCGTGTATTATTATTACTATTATATATATATATATATATATATATATATATATATATATATATATATATATATATATATATATATATATATATATTACATGATACTTAGCAGTAGTATTCACAGGATTCCAAAGTGGGATTCCTATTATATTATATATATGGCAACGTGGTTAATACATATGGCAACGTGGCGACGTGGTTAATACAGTACATATGTCATATGTCATATATTAATATTTTAATAATTTTATAATTAAAATAAATGAGTTTATTTTAATTTTAAAATTAAATTTTATGCTAATTAATTAGAGTTGGAATTGGATTCCATGATAACTAATTGGAGTTGAAATTGGATTCCATATTTCCTTAAATAAATGAGTTTATTTAGATATGAAATAAGATTTCATATTATTCAAAATAAAAGAGTTTATTTGTGAATAGGAAAGAGAATCCTAATTTTCTTAAATAAAAGATTTTATTTAGATATGAAATAAGATTTCATATTATTCAAAATAAAGAAGTTTATTTGTGAATAGGAAAGAGAATCCGTGTTTCCTTTTAATAAAGGAGTTTTATTTTTGTTTACTTGGAATTGGATTCCATAATTAATTAAAATAAAAGAGTTTATTTTGATTAAAGATTTTGATTAAAATAAAATAGTTTATTTTATTCAAAATTGGATAAATTAGAATTAAAGAGTTTATTTTGATTTAAATTTAGATTAAAATAAAAGAGTTTATTTTGATTCAAAATTAGATTTCATACTAACTAAATTTGCTCATTAAATGATATCAATACATATATTGAATGTTTATTATTCATGAGATGAATATTATTTATTGATGCATATGATGATATGTATGATAATAAATAGGATTAATTATGGACTATTGACCAATGTGATTGAATTTTATTTTAGTTGAATGCATGAATGTATGGGCTTTATTAAATGGGGTATGCGTACCTCGTCTTTTCTAATTTTATTTTTTCTTAATGTAAATTCTAACTCCCTCATATGTACTTCCCTTGACTGCTGATCAAGGTTTCTATTTATTTTAAATAGTTTTGTAATAGGAATATTTAGAATTAATTTTGAAGAATTAGATATCAAGGAGCATGGGGCACTTGAAGACCCATTTGTAATGGAGTTCGGGTTTAAATGTAATAGTTATATTTAAATATTAATGCTTGCACCCCTAAGTTTGACTTTTTGGTTCACTTGGTGGCTCTAGTGAACCAAACTATAATAAAGTCCATAATCAATATGGGTAGAATATAGTATTCTATATGTGCATGATTATACTATATATATTATATATTATGCAAACATGCTTCTCATGTTAATTAATATGACGCGTATTATATATATATATATATATATATATATATATATATATATATATATATATATGTGCATGCGCGTTAAACAAGATGAGATAAATTAATAACAAACCTCTCAAATTTTTTATATTAAGTCCTAAGCGTTCAAAGATATTTAGAATATCGAACGTCGCCTTCTAGCATGATAAAATTAATAGAGTATTAAATATTTAATATGAGTTTGTTGTGTCACCACAAGTCAAGTATTAAGTATTTAAGATGTTAATTTATCACATTTGATGCTTATAAAGAAAATTAAACAATATTGTTTTGTTGTGTCACCACAAGGACAATATTTTTCTTTTTTGAATATATGGAGTGCTAGGTTGGACTTAACTTAAATCATTTTAGTTCGGATGTGCACACACTTGACCATTATGATCTAAGAGGCAAAATATAAGGAGTTGCATAGTTGATATAATTGACAAGAGTTGTCTACCCATTTATTTATATATAGTTTGTTGTGTCACCACAAGGCTATATACATTTCAAATGGGATCCTTATTCTCACTAGCAAATTTTTAATTAGATTTTGTCGAACTATATAATTGAGGGTAATATAGTTTGAAGAAAATAGTGGAAGATACCGATTTAAAATAAGACCTAATTTATTTTGATAATTAATAAAAGAATGTATGTTAAAATGTTGTTAATTACAAATTCATTTACAAAATTTTACAATGTCTAAATTACTATCATTGCGAAGCATATTAGATGTTATTTAACCGGACTGAATTAAAAGGATTGGTTAAAAAATTTGAGAATAGTTCTCATAACTGAAAAGCTATCTTATGTCCTTAATATGCTTATCCCTGCAATGGTTGCAGCCAATGCCTCTGAGGAAGAGATTGCTACTTTTAGAAAGTGACAAGATGATGCACAGTTGGCTCAATGCATCATGCTCGCATCCATGAGTAACGAGCTTCAGTGTCAGCATGAAACTATGGATGCTCTTACTATATTCCTACACATCAAGTAGTTGATGGTGAGAAAAGTAGGACTGATAGATATCAGATATCTAAGGAGCTCTTTCGATCTAGAATAACCGATGACACTACAGTACAGATAAAAGTTCTTAACATAATCAATTTGATTGATCAATTAGGACAACGGGTTTTGTCATGGATGGATAGTTGAGCCAAGATTTGATCTTGCACTCACTCCCGGACTCCTTTCACAATTGTTGTGAATTTTTCATATGAACAAGCTAGATATCAGCCTCGCTGATTTGCTTAACATGTTGAAAATGTTGAGAGTCACTTTCCAACCAAGAAAGATTATGTCTTACTGGTAAGGGCCAAAGGATCTTCTGAGAAGAAGAACGATTCAAAGAAGGTAAATAAAAAGATAAAAACATAGGATAATAAGAATAAAACTGATACGGATAGCAAAGAAGTTTGCTTCCACTGCAATAAGCTTGGACACTGAAAAAGAAACTACGAGAAGCATCTGGCAGAGCTAACCAGAAGGAGCTTAGTGAAGTTTCGGTTACAAATACAATTTTTTGTTCATGATTTAAAATATATTTTTTCTTTAAGTCAAGGTTCTACTTGGGTATTGGATACCGACTTTGGTTATCATAAATATAGATTTATGAAGGGACCAAGCAGAAGTAGAAAGCTAAACAAATATAAGTAATCATATGTGTGGGAAATGAAGCAAAGGTTGCTACATTAGCCATAGAAACTTATAGTTTAACATTGCCTACGGGCATGTCTATTAAGTTAATAAGTTGTTATTGTATTCCAGTTCTTGTTAGAAATATTATTTCTATTTTGTTGTTGGACAATAAAATCTTTGGTATTATATTTAAGAACAATTTTGTTCTATTTATAATAATAATATTTTGTATAGAACTGGAATATTACTTAATAGATTTTGTATACTTGAAATTATTTTACAAATTGAACAAACTAATATAAGAAAAAGAGATGATCATTCAAAGAGTTGAATGTGTGTATTTGCTGAAATACAAGTGTGAATTATTGGAAAGGTTCAAAGAATTCAGAAGTGAAACAAATTGGAAAAGTATTAAGATTCTTCGATTAGATCAAGGAATAAATACTTGTGCAATAAGTTTCTAGATCATCTCAAATGGTTTTCTCATAATGGACACCTCCTAATACGCAATAATTGATTGATGTATTGGAAAGAAAAAATCATACCTTGTTGGACATGGTACGGTCTATAATGATTTTACCGACATTCCAGTATCCTTCTGGGGTAATGTCTTAGAAATGGCTGCATATCTACAAAAGGTAACCTCAAAATTCGGCCCTAAGACTCCATAAAAATTATGGACAGGGAGGATTCCTAATCTTAAGCATATTAAGATAAGGGGTTGTCCAACTTATGTGAAAAGGTTTCAAAAGATAAGCTTGGGACAAGATTTGACAAGTACATATTTGTGGGGCATCCTAAAGTAAGTTTAGGGTATATGTTCTATAATCCTACTTAGTAAAAGGTGTTTATTGAGAAACACGTTGCCTTCTAAGATAAAGGTATTTATCATTGAAGAGGCTAGTGGGAGGATAATAGATCTTGAAGAGTTCAAGAACCATAAAACACTATAAGTCAAATAAGAGAAACCTGTAGATAGACATATTGTACAACAACTGAATCGTAAATCTAGAATAGTACCAAAGATACCTAGGAGGTATGGATTCATCATAGATGATGATGATTAGGTACACATCATAGAAGATGATGATCCAGTTACATACGATGAAGTAAGAGTTCTAGTGTGTACAAAAGGGTCAGTGGGAGCGCCGTGACATTCCTAATATTATATGTTGATATACTATGGATAATGAATGGCATACTAATGCTACAATCAGTAACGATAAAGTTATCTAAACATTCCTCCATGAATGATTTGGGAAGAGTATCTTAATTGAGGTTACAAATCTATATAGATAGATTTGAGATGGTGTTCGACATAACCCAAGAAAAGTATATTCATTTGATGCTAAAGTCGTTTAGCATGGCAACTCCAAGACATGTCTCATGTTGACGAGCCATGGAGTGTATCTCTCTTAATAGTCCTCATAGACTCATAAAAGAGAGATCGCATGAGTAAATATCATGTATACAATGAAATATACGAAACCTGATGTTGATCAGTCATATTCAAGAGAAGTTCACTATGAGTCAGTGAAAAACATCTTAAAGTACTTAACTGGCACTAAAGATGTGATCATATTCATGGTGGGTCTAAATTAAAACTAGAGGGCTTAACAAACTCAAGTTTTTTCAGACAGACCAAGACAACAAAAAATCCACTTAAAGGTAAAGCGTTACCTTGAACAGTAGTGCAGTAAATTGGAAAGGTTTCAAATAGCAAAGAGTTGCTAGATTAGTGAGAAAGACAAAGCATATAGCTATAAATGAAGCTGCAAGTTAATTGTTTGGATAAAAAGTTCATTACAGAACTAGGAATAGTTCTTAAGTCTCATCTTAGATCTAAACATGTGTTGTTGCACTTTCACTTAATTAGAAGAATCATTGAAAGATGGAAAATCACTATAGAGATAGTGGACTCTCAAGAACAACATTACATATCTGTTAACTAAAGCTTATCTAACAGCAGGATAATCGTCACTTAGAGAAGAAGAGTATGAGATACCATGACGATTAGCTTTAGTGCAAGTGAGAGATTGAAAGTAGTATGCACACAAGTCAATCGTGTTTGATGATAAAGCATATACTTTGTAACAATCTTATTCATTTATTAATAAAAAGAATTAATTTATTAAAGGCTTTTAATTATCTACATGATATTGTTTTATAATATGTGATAAACCCATAGTTTTAAGCAATGCTTTTGGAATAATGATGATGATCATTCTAATGAGATCTAAATTCTTAGAAAGCTTAAAACTAAAATAGTTCCCAATCGTTGGATTACTAAATTGGGGATTAGTTAATTCGGATAGATTGGTACATACGTTGCTTGCTTATTAGATGAGGATGATTGATCTCATGATCATTTGTGTGGAGACACTAAAGCAAGTATGTAGGTGCTTATTAGAGAATAAGTTTACTGAACGTGGCTCGCTAAGGAATACCTAATAGAGTTTTACTTGCCTGTCAATAGGAATTCCTGTAGTGATAGTAGTATAAGTGATCTTTGGACTTGAGATCATCATATTATCTTGTGTATAATGAGTTATACTTTGACTTATTCCTAAAGACCCTTAGGGTATATCAAAGGGTATGTCTAGGTATAATAAGTTGTAAATGGAGATAATGTATGATCAATAAAGAATCTACCGCTTCTAGTAAAAGAAGAGAAATGTCCTATATGATTCGATAAATGATAACCCAGTAGTCCTTGGCCAAGGCAGAATGAAATTAGAAAGAAGTTTCTAATTTGCATTATTTGGAGTTGTGCATTTAAGAGTCGAAATACATATAATTAAATAAAATAAGACTTGACAGTAATTCCATGTCTTATATTTGATTGGGACATTGTATGGTGGAAGGATTGAATTGTATGGTAACTATTTACTCAAAGATTTTTTTATGATTAATGTTGAAATCTATATTATCTGAAAAGTCGTTAATCGCTAGGGAGGCTTATCCCTATTGTAGAATAAATATTATTTATTTAAATAAATTAATATTTTAATTTATTTATTTAAATAAGATTAGAATTGTTCTAATTGATTTATTCACAACCGATTTAATATGGAGAACCTAAAGGGTCACACCATAAAAGGAAGAATAATTATTTAAGAAGTTAATGGCATAGACGTAATAATAAGTTAAGTATATTTAATTTAATATATGGTGATAGAATAAATTAAATAGCTTAATATTTATTATTTAATATTTTGAAAATATTAAATATATATTAATAAGAGGAGTCTTATTATTATTATTACTATTATTATTATTTAACTTCTAAAGGAGTTTGGGAATTAATTAATAAAGTACTCTCAAATATCCTAATAAGATTAGGAGGCTAATTAATTAAAAGAATTTAATTAATTATTCCTAATAAGAATGGGAGCCTAATTAATTAAAAGAATTTAATTAATTAAAATAAAACTCAATTCCTTAATTGTTAAGAGGGTTGGCCACAACTATAAATAAGAGGAGTCTTATTTTAGGTGAGGTGGGTTGACACTTTCACAAACACATAAATACGTAATTCCAATAGTTGGAGAGTATACCATTTCTATGAGTGAGAGAAAAATTAGGATTTTACCAAACACCCATCTTCTTGAATCTTTCTTCTTCCTTGGTGGATCACCTCTAGAGGCCAAACACTTGGGTGGCTAACGTTGATCAAAGGAAGGAACCAAACCCGGTGGATTCAAGTTGAACGCGAAAAGGATTGGAGGCAAACTTGTACTTGAGGAAGCTCGAATCTTCAAGGGTATGATTCTTGTTCTTCATATCTTTTCGTTTAATTAATAATTATGCATAAAGGATGATCCGGGTATATGATTTGTAAAATTTTAAACTCTGATTTTTACACGTTTTCGCTTATTTTGTGCAATTTGATTGCGTTTATGAATATTACAAAACTAAACAGTAGTAAATTGCCTAGATAAGCGAGATGTCTAACGATTATACATGCCAAGAAGTTGTTGAGTCAGGGCTGTGTAGGGTACCTAGCTTACATAGTCGATACTCAAAAGAAGAAGGGTGTGAAACTGGAGGAGATACCAGTGGTTAGGGATTTTGTGGATGTGAGAACCCAGAATTTCACATAATTCAAATTTTTTTGAATAAATTTTTTTTTTGAAATAGAATAAAGAGAAAGTACTTGAATCATATAAATGTATATGATAATGAAACTAGATAGTTAATTTATTAACTAAGAAGTATACTTTATCATTTTCAAGGAAGAGTAATGAAAGTTATGTAAGAAATTAACATGGCTTGAATGTTAGCCTTGATTATTAAATTAAAAGGATTTACAATCCTTAAGTAATTGTATTGATGATTATGTGAGTGTTTATAACTTATTAAGTCGATTAGGGCTATAAAGTTAATACACTAGAGGGATATGTTATGACATATGTGAGTTATGTACGTGATTGAGTAAATATGTATTATATAATGTGTCTACATTTATTTTGTAAAGAGATGAAGAATAAAGTTATGTAACCTAATACATATAGTAGGTATGATAATTAAATAACCTAATGTGTTATAATTTAAGAGAATGATAGTATTTAAAAACATATACTAATCCTAAGAGATTTATTTGATGCATCTCAATTAATTAATCTTATAACCTAAAGAATAGCAAGTCTAATTGGGTTATGAAATTAAAAATATATGAGTAAGAAATTAACTTGCTAATGGGTGTAATGGAACCCTAATTAAATAGTGGGGAATGGATAAAAATTAATAAGTATAGAACTATGTTGATTTGCAAGTCCATAGAATTAAAATTTCTAGCCCAAAGAATTAAAGAAGTGGCCCAACCTTTAGCCCAAGTGGGAGGGGACATGTTGGACATTAAGTAAGTTAATTAAAGCATAAAAGGAAAGCCAAATTGGGACAATCTAAGGCCATGTGGCCGGATATTAGAGAGGCAAAAAGGAGGGGGATGAATGTGATGATTAGTTACTTTAGTAGGTGAACAACTTATAACAAGTGTCCAAGTTCCATTCAACCAACACATTAAGAATTAAGTGCAAGTAACCACATAGTCTATGAGAGAGACAAAGAGCAAGAGTGTGTGGGAGTTATCTAGATATACAAAATATATCTATACAATTTTACTAACATCTAATTCCTTTCTCTTTTATTTTTTATTTCATTTTCATCTTTTATATCTCTCACTTCCTAAGTTAGCAAAAGCAACTAAGAGAGAGAGAAAGCCTAAGGAATTTTGGCTATAGAGAGAGAGGAGAGAGGGAGAGTTTTTGAAAGCTTCATAGTTCCTAATCAAGGTTTAGGAAGAAAGAGAAGAAGGAAAGGCTAAGGTATAACAAAATTTCTACTTATGTAGTCTAATTTCCTTTTTAGTTTGATTTGATTTTTTTTAATTTGAAAGTATATAAGTGTTTCATGTTTAGATCTAACCTTTTTGAGGATCAAAAGTTAAATCTAAAGTATGAGATAGAAACTAGATTTTTTAAAATGTAGAGAACCTAATTTTTTATTAGCATTGATGGTGTTTAACTTTGTGTTTGATGCTTGATTGATGAAATAGATCATGTATTATGGTAGATTCATGGGTATATGAAGTATGAGTAGGTAGTATGATGAAGTATGTTGGTTATTATGTGAGAACATAGAAGTTTTCTTAGAAACCACAAAGGATGGAAAGTTAGATTTTTGTAAAAACGAAATATGAAATTCAAACGACCATATCTCCTATTATATTTCGAATTTTTGAGTGTGGTCAAGTCCTAGTGTTATATCTGTAAGTTTTCTAACATCTCCAAGTAGAATCACTGAAAAAGGAGTTGTATATTTCCCTATGGACTAGTTTTAGCAAAGGACTCCAAAGCTGCAAAATGACGAAAACAAGCTGCGAAAGAAATTGTAAGGGCTGTTTCGGCAACCTAAGTTGTGAAATAAATTCAGGCCTTTTGGGAAATGAAAATATATGGGATAAAGTAGGTTGTGTCCAAAAATGAGCTCATTCCGACTTAAAATGACCAAGTTATGACCAATTCAATATTTGGGTTTTTTGAACGAAAATCGCTATAACCGGAGTTCTATAACTCCGATGGACACGAAACTTAAGCTGGAGGCTCATGTTAACACGTATAAGATTATGTCAAGAGATGGGAATTTCTGGTGTTAAGCACGAGGTAGCTAATTTCTTAAGGAATTAACTAAAAATATTTTTTGAAAAATACTAAAGGAAGTTGGAAAATTATGGAAAAATACTTTTTGTGTATGAAATATATGTATATGTGTTTGGGCAAAGGATAGAAAAATAATAAGTTGATTTGGTGTTTTCGTGAAAAGGATATGGAATCCAACTTGCTGGATTGAAAAATCTGATGAATCCAGCTTGCTGGATTGAAAAGAAGTTTACTGAATTGAAAATATATTGAATCCAGCTTGCTGGATTGTAATTTAGTTGATGAATTTGGAATCCAAGTTGCTGGATTTGGAATCCAGTCTGCTGAATTAGTAATTTGATTGTTAGATTTAGCATCCAGGTTGCTGGATTAGTATGTGACTTATTAGATGTTAAAGAATAACTTATGAAATGAAAAAGTAAGTGTTAAATCATAATGTATATGATATATAGATTAAAGAATTAGCAAAGGATGATAATAATACTAATATTGTAAGGTGTTATCTAATATTTAATTATGTGATTAAGTGTTAGATAATTGATTGATAAAGTAATTGTACTATGATACAAAGTATGATATACGGATTAACAGATCAATCTTATTAATGATAGGTATTACAAAAGAAGTTAACTTAAATTGCGTAGCAGTAGTCAACGAATCAGGCAAGTTTCCTAACTCAACTTGAGTTACTAGTTTTCAAGCATGGTAGTGAATAATTATTTATAGTTATTCACATCTATAATGATTGTTGTAATTCGCACGTGGTGCAATTTATTCTTGTTCTATTATTTGAACTATTTATAAATCATGTCTCGGCTAATTGTTTTAGCAAGACTAATATTTGTTTAAGCTTGAAATGTTCTATTTATTATGAACTGAATTGTTATTGGAAGATCTATGCCATTGGTTTCGGCTAGATTAGTATTGTTATTAATTATTGAAATCATAGTATTTCTTTGAAAGTAATCCAAACCATATTGTTGTGGTACGGACTCGTGATGTAAGACTGAGATGAACAAATTTTAATGTCGTAAATCGACATATGCGCTATTATTGAATATTATGCATAATATAGGGTACAAAGGAGTTGGTCGCTCCAGGTACTTGCAGAAGAGTATAGTTTAGTTTTTATAACTAATTTATATTCTTGTGGTAGTTTAGTTTTAATAACAAAATGATTCCTCTAGTAGTTCATGATCCTTTTGTGATCACTCAGCATGAAATCTGGGTATATCCCACTTTATTGAATATTGTTGCAGTATTGTTAATTCTTATTATTCAATTGAATATTATTGAATCTTTGAAAGAATTTTACTCTTTCATCTCGGATATGTTATTCAGTATGAAATGGGAGAAAGTTTTATTATTGAGATTGAATTATTATTCAGCTACTTCGAAATATTTTGATTATTGTTGAAGTTATAAAGAAGCTAGACCCTTCTATTCATGATATATATATATATATATATATATATATATATATATATATATATCATTTATTGTATATTTTAACTTGTTGGGCAAACTCGTTGCTCACCCTTGCTTAAATAAAATATTTCAGCTAATGCCGAAGTAGCAGAAGGTTCTAACAGGGACAAAGGCAAAGGTAAGGTTCAGGAGTAGTTAGTGTCAACTTTTAATGGTTATATTTTATTATGTAATTATTTATGTAAACCTTTTGGTTATATAAGGGTATGTAAATTATGTCAAGGTTAGTTAAACCGGGATATTGCTATAAGTTGTATTAAGGAATATTATGAATGATGTTTTTCATTAATGAATGAGTAATTAGATGTGATATATTTGATGGATCGTGAGCACCAAACACGTGGTTAGGGAACCCGGATTTGGGGGCGTCACAAGTTGGTATCAAAGCTGTAGGTTATAAACCTTAGGTGGGGGGGAAAAGCCTTAGGAATATAACCATAAATAGGATAAAGAAAACTCGTTTAGAGTTCTAAGTGATGGATTAGGAAAATTCATCAATAGTAATATATGGGGACACACAGTGTTTATGGATTAAGTTTGATTGTGATGTACTAATGAAGTTATTTAAAACTGGTGACAGGATGTCAGGAGATGATAAGATGGCTACAAAAATGTTAGCAGCTGCACCAATGCCAATAGCCGAGGTGCCAGCTCAGAGTGAGTCAGTTGAGGAAGTTTTAAGAGACGAACCTGCGGTAAATCTAGCAAGCGATCATGACGAGTACCCCGAGATGGAACTGGATGAAGAGGAAGAAGTATATTCCAAAAAAACTAGGGTGGAGCTAGAAATAAAGATCAAAGATGGGGAAGAAGGCAAAGTAGCAATCGAAGAAGGTCAAGCATCTGCAGAAGTTCAAGATTTAAGGACTAAAGTACTTTTCCTAGAGGAATTATGGAAGACAGAAAGAGCATTACGCGAGATGACAGAAGAACGAAATAATCTGAAGGCACAAGTCGATAGAATGAGGGTTAAGTGTAATGTATCATCTAAAGATGTAAGTGAGAAAAAGAAGGGTAATAAAAGGAAAAAGAACAACAACAGTGACAACAACTCAGAGAATTCGCATTCAAAGAAGAAACAAGCATGTGGCAGGTGTGGAAAGAACCATTCAGGGGAATGTTTGTGGGGTAAGAATGTGTGTTACAATTGTGGTCAAGAAGGACATCTATCACCAAATTGTCTTAAACCAAAGAAAGGAGGATGTTTTGCATGTGGTGGAATGGGTCATAAGATTAAGAATTGTCCTAAAAAGAAGACAGGTGAAGGAAGTGGACGTAAGAAAGATTAAGTGTGAGGAGTATAATATTTTGGGAGTATAATATTATCTTTGGTATGAATATTAAAATAACTTTTGTATGTCTCAACTTTTTGTGTAAAGTTGTAGTAATGAATCCCGACTTTTGTCGCACGGGAATAGTAATCGTTTGTAGCAGTTTGTGCTATGTACTAAAAAGTACTATGTACTATTTGCATGAATATAAATGCAATGATATGATTATATGTTTGAATAAGTAATTAAATTCTGAGAATTAAATTATTAAGAGGATTATCTAAAGAATTTGATAATTCAGTAAGCTGGATTAAATAATCCAGGAAGCTGAAATTGGTTTAAGTTTAAAAATTTTTACTACTAATAAGATGTTGCATAAAGACAAAGTATTAATGTAAGTCTTTATTTCATCAGATAATGCCGCCAAGACGACAAAATAGTAACCAAAGGGAGGAGCGATCTGTGAATAATGAAGGAAATCAAGCTGATCCAATGCAGAACTTCGCAGACATGATAGCTCAAGCTATGCAAACTAGAGCCCCCGTAACAAGAAATCGACCAGCTAATCCATTGGCTAACTTTAAAGACTTTAAGGTCGTAGGACCACCGGAATTCAAGGGAACCACTGACCCTATAGAAGCCCAGACATGGGTAAAGGAGATGGAGAAAGCTTTTGTTATTGCTAGAGTAGCGGAGGAGCAAAAGACAGATTTTGCTACCTATTTGATGAAGGGTGAAGCGAATTACTGGTGGGAGACAAACAAAGCTAGAGTTGGTACAGAAGTAGTAACCTGGACAAGGTTTAAGGAATTATTTTTCGAAAATTATTTCTCAGAAAGTATGCAAGCAAGAATGGAAGTAAACTTTTTGGAGTTGAAGCAGGAAAATATGTCGGTTGTAGAATATGCCGCCAAATTTAACGAACTAACGAGATTTTCTCCACATCAGGTGGACACTGAGGTACGAAAAGCGCGAAGGTTTGAGAATGGACTAAAGCCAGGGATATATAGCAAGGTAGCTGTGTTGCAGATTAAAACATTTTCGACCCTGTTGGAAAAAGCAATCATCGCCGAAGGAGGAAGTGAAGCTGTGTCGAGATATCATCAAGAGAAGAAGAAGAAAAAGACAAATGAAGGAGGTAGCAGTGGAGGAAGTAACTCTAATAAGCGTAAGTGGAAGGACAATACTGAATCTGGAGACAAGTCAGGAGATAATAGGAAGAAAGGTGAGGCATGTGCAAATTGCGGTAAAAAGCATTCAGGAGTATGTTTGAAGGGAAAAGGAGTGTGTTTTAACTGTGGACAAGAGGGACACATCTCTCCAAATTGTCCAAGTCCAAAGAAGATACCAGGTTATTTTTCATGTGGATCGCTAGAACATCAAATTCGTAACTGTCCAAAGAAAAATACAGAAAGAGGAAGCAACAATAGAGGAAACAGCAGTGGAACGCTGGCGATCAAAGGACCTGCTCAGCCGGGAAGACCGATAGCGCGCACGTTCAACATGACGTTGCATGATGCAGTAGCTGCCCAGGAGGTGGTGAAAGGTAATGATTTAGTTAAGTAAATGAATTACGTGAAAAATATTAGATAGATATAGCTGTGAATGGTTTTGTTTTATAGATCTCAAGTCACAAGTTAGTATTTGAAACACAAATTAATATTGTGTTGATATGAATGAATTGATGATAAAACTTTAAAAGATATTAGAGAGTAAGAAAGCGGTGATTCCGAGGATAAAATCCTTATAAGGAGGGGAGAATGTGAGAACCCTGAATTTCACATAATTCAAATTTTTTTGAATAAATTTTTTTTTGAAAAAGAATAAAGAGAAAGTACTTGAATCATATAAATGTATATGATAATGAAACTAGATAGTTAATTTATTAACTAAGAAGTATACTTTATCATTTTCAAGGAAGAGTAATGAAAGTTATGTAAGAAATTAACATGGCTTGAATGTTAGCCTTGATTATTAAATTAAAAGGATGTACAATCCTTAAGTAATTGTATTGATGATTATGTGAGTGTTTATAACTTATTAAGTCGATTAGGGCTATAAAGTTAATACACTAGAGGGATATGTTATGACATATGTGAGTTATGTACGTGATTGAGTAAATATGTATTATATAATGTGTCTACATTTATTTTGTAAAGAGATGAAGAATAAAGTTATGTAACCTAATACATATAGTAGGTATGATAATTAAATAACCTAATGTGTTATAATTTAAGAGAATGATAGTATTTAAAAACATATACTAATCCTAAGAGATTTATTTGATGCATCTCAATTAATTAATCTTATAACCTAAAGAATAGCAAGTCTAATTGGGTTATGAAATTAAAAATATATGAGTAAGAAATTAACTTGCTAATGGGTGTAATGGAACCCTAATTAAATAGTGGGGAATGGATAAAAATTAATAAGTATAGAACTATGTTGATTTGCAAGTCCATAGAATTAAAATTTCTAGCCCAAAGAATTAAAGAAGTGGCCCAACCTTTAGCCCAAGTGGGAGGGGACATGTTGGACATTAAGTAAGTTAATTAAAGCATAAAAGGAAAGCCAAATTGGGACAATCTAAGGCCATGTGGCCGGATATTAGAGAGGCAAAAAGGAGGGGGATGAATGTGATGATTAGTTACTTTAGTAGGTGAACAACTTATAACAAGTGTCCAAGTTCCATTCAACCAACACATTAAGAATTAAGTGCAAGTAACCACATAGTCTATGAGAGAGACAAAGAGCAAGAGTGTGTGGGAGTTATCTAGATATACAAAATATATCTATACAATTTTACTAACATATAATTAAGTGTTTCATGTTTTGATCTAACCTTTTTGAGGATCAAAAGTTAAATCTAAAGTATGAGATTGAAACTAGATTTTTCAAAATGTAGAGAACCTAATTTTTTATTAGCCTTGATGGTTAGCCTTGATGGTGTTTAACTTTGTGTTTGATGCTTGATTGATGAAATAGATCATGTATTATGGTAGATTCATGGGTATATGAAGTATGAGTAGGTAGTATGATGAGGTATGTTGGTTATTATGTGAGAACATAGAAGTTTTCTTAGAAACCACAAAGGATGGAAAGTTAGATTTTTGTAAAAACGAAACATAAAATTCAAATGACCATATCTCCTATTATATTTCAAATTTTTGAGTGTGGTTAAGTCCTAGTGTTAGATCTGTAAGTATTCTAACATCTCCAAGTGGAATCACTGAAAAAGGAGTTATAGATTTCCGTACGGACTAGTTTTAGCAAAGGACTCCAAAGCTGCAAAATGACGAAAATTAGCTGCGAAAGAAATTGTAAGGGCTGTTTCGGCAACTTAAGTTGTGAAATAAATTCAGACCTTTTGGGGAATGAAAATATATGGGATAAAGTAGGTTGTGTCCAAAAATGAGCTCATTCTGACTTAAAATGACCAAGTTATGACCAATTCAATATTTGGGTTTTTTGAACAAAAATCGCTATAACCGGAGTTCTATAACTCCGATGGCCACAAAATTTAAACTGGAGGCTCACGTTAACACGTATAAGATTATGTCAAGAGATGGGAATTTCTGGAGTTAAGCACGAGGTAGCTAATTTCTTAAGGAATTAACTAAAAATATTTTTTGAAAAATACTAAAGGAAGTTGGAAAATTATGGAAAAATACTTTTTGTGTATGAAATATATGTATATGTGTTTGGACAAAGGATAGAAAAATAATAAGTTGATTTGGTATTTTCGTGAAAAGGATATGGAATCCAACTTGCTGGATTGAAAAATCTGATGAATCCAGCTTGCTGGATTGAAAAGAAGTTTACTGAATTGAAAATATATTGAATCCAGCTTGCTGGATTGTAAACTAGTTGATGAATTTGGAATAGTGGGTCGGTTGACGAAGTCAGCTCACTTTTTGCCAATAAGGGTCAAATATAACTTAGACCAATTAGCTAAACTTTATGTTAAGGAAATCATTTCTAGACATGGAGTACCGGTATCGATTGTGTCAGATCATGATCCACGATTCACATCGAACTTTTGGAGGAGTTTGCAAGAGCAGTTGGGAACATAGCTGAAGTTAAGCACGGCTTATCATCCTCAGACTGATGGGCAGAGCGAGAGAACAATTCAGACGTTAGATGACATGTTGAGGTCTTGCGTCATGGATTTCAAGGGTAGTTGGGATGATCACCTACCACTAGTAGAGTTTGCGTATAACAATAGTTATCATGCAAGCATAGGTATGTCGCCTTATGAAGCTCTGTATGGGAGAAAATGCAGAACACCTTTGTGTTGGGATGAGGTGGGAGAACGCCGTATGCTAGGACCAGAATTGGTGCAACAAACAGCGGAGGTAGTAAAGTTAATTCGGATGCGTCTTGTCACGGCTCAGGATAGACAGAAAAAATATACGGACTCACATAAACAAAGTCGAGAGTTTGAGGTGGGTTCGTATGTATTTCTAAAGGTATCTCCCTGGAAAGGAAAGATACGCTTTGGAAAGAAAGGAAAGTTAAGTCCAAGATTTATAGGACCTTTTGAGGTGTTAAAACGGGTGGGAGAGGTAGCTTATATGATAGCATTACCTCCAGCCCTAGAGCGGATACATAACGTGTTTCACGTATCTATATTACGTCCATATAAGCCGGACTATAAGCATGTAATTGAGTATGAGCCCATTCATATCGAGAAAGACTTAACGTATGAAGAGTTGTCGATGCAAATCATTGATAGAAAGGAACAAGTTCTGAGGAACAAGGTAATACCATCAGTGAAAGTATTATGGAGGAACCACGATGCTGAAGAAGCAACGTGGGAACTAGAAGAAAAGATAAAGAAAAATTTTTCTCATCTATTTGATTAAAGTCAGACGAGATTCTGGGGACAGAATCTTTATAAGGGGGGAAGAATGTAACGATCGAGAAATTCGGATCTTATTGTAAAATGATTTTATTAATTTAAACAATAATAAAATCATATCCTATGTGTTATCAAGATGGTTGTCGTTATATAACCTAGTGACGTTGGAATGTCGTAGTATTTGAGCTACGTGGATGAATTAAAGTGTTTGAATTTTCAAGACGAAAATAAAAGTTTTCCGAGAAATTTTTTGAAAAACACTATTCATCGGTATGTGCTCGGGATATAATTTTGAGATTTCGAGAAATACGTAATGATGAAATATCAAGGTAAGATGGATTATGTAATAATAATCTAGTTATGGGAAAAACGATATTTCGCTTGTGGGCTTAAATTGTGAATATTAAGTAAAGCGAAATGTTAAGGAATGAGTAATGGTGTATGATACTTTGTGTATTGTACAAAGTAATGTAAATGAATATAATACGAGGTCTTATACGAGTTTGTATGAAGGATGAAATACGGTATATAAATTCTATAAGAATTGAAATATGAAAATAATACATGAACTATATGTGTATGTATTGTGAGATAATTAATGGACTTGGATGATTGATTGAATTAATATAAGTCCAAGTAGATTAAAGAGAGAGGCCCAATAATTGATTAATGAACAAGCTAGTGTTTATTAATACAAAGCCCAAAGGATTAATTAATCCAAGCCCAAGTTAGAATCCATGAGTTAAATGACCCATGGGGCAAAACCATATTAATATGGTTAATGTGTGGGGACCAAGTGATGTGATGACCAAGATAAGTGGGGATCAAGAATGTGTGGTGGTCAAGTATGTGTGATGAGCAAGTATGTGTATTGACCAAGAATTAGAAGTAATAGCCAAGTAATGAATAGTAAGGAGGTAGCTTAAAAGAGGTGGGATGTTTTATTGACAAAACTACCCTAACTTTGCTAAGTCTATAAATATAGAAGGCTTGTAAGCCATTTGTTGGTTGATTCAAATAAACTAACAACTCCCAAAGTGCTTAAGTGTTAGAGAGAATAAGCTAGCAATAAGTCATTCTATAAGTAAGAAGAAGAAGCAAGCTACCTTACCAAGGCAACAAAAGTAAGATTTCTTCTCCAATTATCTTCTATCTCTAACATGATAGGATGATAAGAAAAGTGGGATTAAGAAACATGTATGATTAAGTAATGAACTTAAGCCACATAAGTTAGTAATAAGTCATTTGAACTTATAGAAGTTATAAACTTATGATGAGTTAACATGAAATATTAAGTATGAATATAAGAAATTGTAATAAGGTTAGTAAAATGAAAGTAAAAGACTTGTATGAGTATGTATTACGTATACATAAATGAAGCTATATGTTGAAAACATATAAGTATGATGATTAAAAGACTCTAATTATCATAAGTTATGAACAATTGAGTTATAAGTAGTCATAAACTCATGAAGAATAAGTCCAAAAATCCAACAATGATAATAAGTTGTTGTATCAAGTATGTCACGATGTTCACATAATGAGTGAAGTTCATTTGTAATGTTGAACAAATCGTAAGAATGAAGAATTGCCGGAATTTGTGCGATTTGACGATAATGGTCGAATTCGTAAAACAATCTCGGAATGGAAGTCAAATTTTAGGTTGGATTACGAAACCGTTGTTTTCCAATGGAAACAAGTCTTATTTGGCATTTAAGAGTTGTGAACTCGAAAATGACCGGATTCCGACTTAGAACGAAGAAACGAGCGTTGAACGTTCACGAACGTTTATCGTTTACGTTAAAAATGAACAAATAGGTGAATTTTTAACAAATGAATTTAGATAGATAAAATTCTTGAATGATCATGTAGATTATGTAATTTGTGAATCGTAGGCTTTTGAACGAGCCAATTCGGAGCTATAACGAAGAAGTTATGCGTCCGGGAAGTTCACAAAGTTCACAAACTGAATTTGGTATCTGGTGCATAGAGTTGGCGCTGCGGCGCCAACCCAAGGCAGTTAACCCTCGCCGCAGTGCCAGATACAGTGTCATAAGCTCCTGGAGAGTGGCGCCCCAGCGTGGCACATTACACACGGACTCGCGTCGCAGTGCCAAGTCCGGGTCAGAGAGGCATAAGGCTCGCGCCCCGGCGCGATAGGAAGGCATAGAGATGGCGCCGCAGCGCCAGTCTCAAAACAAAGACAGTAATGAATGTTTTAAAGTACAAAGGAGAGAAGTTAATTGAGTTAACACTAAACATAACTTAAGGAAGGTAATGTAACATTGTTAAACTTTGTTAAAACCTTAAGGAATGTAATACAAAGGTTAATATAACCTAGTCAAACGTAAACGCAATGATAATGATAAACCGGAATGAATAGTAACTGAATCTAATACACAATTAGATTGAGAAGAAAAGTAAGATATAGTCGTATACATACTTGATTATATGTGACCTAATGTAAGGCATTATGTGATAATGTACTGTAGGGACTTGAAAGACTTAAACATAAAGTTAATATACGGTAGCAGACGCTAAAGGCAAGCATTATAACTCTTGTTTCAGTTCAATCTGAACAAGTTTAAGATTCATGTATTCTTTCGCATGGATTAAGGTATGTTGAGGTTAAAGCCAATCTTTTTGGGCTAAACTTGATAATCTACTCTTGTATTATCAAATGTTGTTGTCTTTTGTCAACTACTTGATATGGTTTTCAAAAGAAGACTGAAATGTTAAACAAATATTTTGTCGGTAAAACGACAGGCACGTGAGGTTGCCAAATGATTAAACGTACATACGTTTAATGGATGTAGTGTTGATCAACATAGAGTACAATAGGCTAATCACCTAGAAGTGTTCGTAAGTAATATCGGGCTTACAAAATTCGTTCCGGGTTGTCCTTTTTCAATAGAGAATGAATACTCAAGGTCTTTGACCAGAGTGGATGTTTTACTAAATATTGTTGTTATTGTAAAACATTTTTGAAAGAAAAGATGAAGTGCTATTTTGAATTATCAATAGTACTTCATAACTATTGTTCGGTTATTAAAGATATACGCTTCGTATGTGTCAAGCATGTTGTTATTGAATTGTTATACTTGCTGAGCTAGCCATGCTCACTCTTGCTTGAACCATATGAATGCAGCTAAGACTGAACGTCCCGAAGGATCAAAAAGGGATAAAGGAAAAGCTAAGGCAGATTGTTAAGCTGTCTTGTAATAGTATAGGTCTATTGTTGTAATGTAACTAATATTTTGACAAAGAACCTTTGTAATGGGTATAGAACCTGGGAAATTATAAATATTACTTTAATATATAGAAGTTATATTCGTTCTTTGAGACTATTCAATTGGATGAATGTATAAATGTGGTACAGTATAGCACCATCTGTCGGGTTAAAAGATACCCGGATTTGGGGGCGCTACATAATTGATTGATAAAGTAATTGTACTATGATACAAAGTATGATATGCTGATTAAAAGATCAATCTTATTAATGATAGGTATTACAAAAGAAGTTAACTTAAATTGCGTAGCAGTAGTCAACGAATCAGGCAAGTTTCCTAACTCAACTTGAGTTACTATTTTTCAAGCATGGTAGTGAATAATTATTGATAGTTATTCACATCTATAATGATTGTTGTAATTCGCACGTAGTGCAATTTATTCTTGTTCTATTATTTGAACTATTTATAAATCATGTCTCGGCTAATTGTTTTAGTAAGACTAATATTTGTTTAAGCTTGAAATGTTCTATTTATTATGAACTGAATTGTTATTGGAAGATCTATGTCATTGGTTTCGGCTAGATTAGTATTGTTATTAATTATTGAAATCATAGTATTTCTTTGAAAATAATCCAAACCATATTGTTGTGGTACGAACTCGTGATGTAAGACTGAGATGAACAAATTTTAATGTCGTAAATCGACCTATGCGCTATTATTGAATATTATGCATAATATAGGGTACAAAGAAGTTGGCCGCTCCAGGTACTTGCAGAAGAGTATAGTTTAGTTTTTATAACTAATTTATATTCTTGTGGTAGTTTAGTTTTAATAACAAAATGATTCCTCTAGTAGTTCATGATCCTTTTGTGATCACTCAGCATGAAATCTGGGTATATCCCACTTTATTGAATATTGTTGCAGTATTGTTAATTCTTATTATTCAATTGAATATTATTGAATCTTTGAAAGAATTTTACTCTTTCATCTCGGATATGTTATTCAGTATGAAATGGGAGAAAGTTTTATTATTGAGATTGAATTATTATTCAGCTACTTCAAAATCTTTTGATTATTGTTGAAGTTCTAAAGAAGCTAGACCCTTCTATTCATGATATATATATATATATATATATATATATATATATATATATATATATATATATATATATATATATATATATATATATATCATTTATTGTATATTTTAACTTGTTGGGCAAACTCGTTGCTCACCCTTGCTTAAATAAAATATTTCAGCTAATGCCGAAGTAGCAGAAGGTTCTAACAGGGACAAAGGCAAAGGCAAGGTTCAGGAGTAGTTAGTGTCAACTTTTAATGGTTATGTTTTATTATGTAATTATTTATGTAAACCTTTTGGTTATATAAGGGTATGTAAATTATATCAAGGTTAGTTAACCTGGGATATTGCTATAAGTTGTATTAAGGAATATTATGAATGATGTTTTTTATTAATGAATGAGTAGTTAGATGTGATATATTTGATGGATCGTGAGCATCAAACCCGTGGTTAGGGAACCCGAATTTGGGGGTGTCACAGTGGATGTATTTCCAGAAGATTTGCCAGGACTTCTGCCTGACAGAGAGATTGAGTTCGTGATCGACTTAGCGCCAGGAACTGCTCCAATATCGAAGGCCCCGTACTAGATGGCTCCGATAGAGATTAAGAAACTGATGGTATAATTACAAGAACTGTTAGATAAGAAGTATATTCAGCCGAGCGTATCACCGTGAAGAGCGCCGGTGTTATTCGTGAAGAAGAATGATGGGTCAATGCGTCTTTGCATTAATTATAGAGAATTAAACAAAGTCACTATTAAGAATAAATATCTGTTTCCAAGAATAGATGACTTGTTTGATCAATTGAAAGGTGCTAGATACTTCTCGAAAATAAATTTGAGAAGTGGGTATCACCAATTGAAAGTAAGGAAGGAGGATGTACCGAAGACGAAATTCAAAACTCGGTATGGACACTACGAGTTTCTGGTAATGTCTTTTGGTTTTACCAACGCCCCTGCAGCATTCATGGATTTGATGAACAGAGTGTTTAAACTATTTTTAGACAAATTTGTGGTGGTATTCATCGATGATATTTTGGTGTACTCCAAATCACAAGAAGAACACGTGGAACATTTGCGTCTCACGTTGGAGACGCTAAGAAAAGAAAAGTTGTACGCAAAATTCTCTAAATCTGAATTTTGGCTAGAACATGTACAATTTCTTGGGCATGTAATTGACAAAGATGGGATTTCAGTGGATCCATCAAAAGTCGAAGCTGTGATAAATTGGGAACAACCAAGAACTCCATCAAAAGTGAGAAGTTTCTTGGGACTGACAAGCTATTACAAACGGTTTATTCAGGACTTTTTTTGACGAGAAAATCTGTAAAATTTGTTTGGACAGAAAAGTGCGAAGAGAGTTTTAAGGAATTAAAAAGAAGGCTCAGCATGGCACCTGTGTTTTCATTACCAGATAATACAGGAAACTTTGTGGGGTATAGTGATGCATCACATAAAGGATTAGGTTTTGTCCTTATGTAAAACGGCAAAGTTATTATGTATGCATCAAGACAACTGAAGGATTATGAGAAAGGATATCTAACTCTTGATTTAGAGTTGGTTGTGGAGGTATTTACTCTGAAGATATGGAGACACTATCTTTATGGAGAGAAATGTGAGATATCCATAGACCATAAGAGTCTGAAGTATATTTTCACACAGAAGGACCTGAACATGCGTCAAAGGAGATGGATAGAATTAATAAAAGATTATGATTGTGAGATCTTTTATCATTTAGGCAAAGCAAATGTGGTTGCAGATACTTTGAGCATGAAAGGTCGGGAAAAGTTGATGCTGTTAACCACCCAGGAGGAGCTTATTTCAGCAATGACAAGGTTAGAGTTGGAAATAAATTTCCAAAAGAATCTGATGAACAACTATTCTAGATGAAAGCTATTCCAACTTTGGTGGACAAAGTACAGAATGCTAAACTACAAGATGAAGAATGCAGAAAAGTAAAGGAAAGTATGGTCGAGGGTAGTGAAATGAAGTACAAGGTTGATACCAAAGGAGTGCTAAGATTCGAGGGACGAATTTGGGTTCCAACAGTACCGGATATTAAAGAAGAAATCTTGACAGAAGCTTATAACTCAAGATATTCAATCCATCTGGGAAGTACAAAAATGTATCAAAATTTACGGCGACATTTTTGGTGGCCAAATATGAAAAGAGACGTTGCAGAATGTGTTGCGAAATGCTTAACATGTCAAAGAGTAAAGGTCGGGCATCAAAGACCAAGTGGATTACTTCAACCGTTGGAAATACCAGAATAGAAGTGGGAGTATATCACAATAGATTTTGTGGTAGGTCTTCCAACGACTCAGAAAGGATACGATGCGATTTGGGTGATAGTGGACAGGCTGACAAAATCAACACACTTTTTGCCAATAAAGATTAGATTTAATCTTGAGCAGCTGGAAAAATTATACGTCAAGGAGATCGTTTCAAGACATGGAGTTCCAGTGTCAAACAGAGATCCGAGATTCACATCAAACTTCTAGAAGAGACTACAAGAATGTATGGGAACACAATTGAAAATGAGTACGGTATACCATCCGCAAACCGATGGTCAAAGCGAACAAACAATCCAAACATTAGAAGATATGCTTAGAGCATGCATCATGGATTTTAAAGGAAATTAGGACGATCATCTACCGTTGACAGAATTTGCCTACCAACAACAGTTACCACGTAAGCATTGGCATGCCGCCATACGAAGCCTTATACGGCAGGAAATGCATAACTCCACTGTGTTGGAATGAAGTTGGTGAACGTCAATTGTTAGGACCGGAACTAGTACAGCAGACCGTTGAAGTGATCAAACTCATCAGAACAAGACTAGTAGTTGCTCAAGACAGGCAGAAGAAGTATGCTGATAAACATAGACAAGATCGCGAATTCGACGTAGAAAATTTCGTCTTCCTAAAAGTTTCTCCTTGGAAGGGAAAGATTCATTTTGGCAAGAAAGGAAAGTTAAGCCCGAGGTTTTTTGGACCCTTCAAGATACTGCGAAGAGTAGGAGAAGTGGCTTATGAGGCAGCTCTACCTCCAGAACTAGAACATGTTCACAACATTTTTCATGTGTCGGTGTTGCGACCGTATAAACCCGATTACAAACATGTGATCGAGTATGAACCGTTACAGTTTATCTTATGAGGAGGTTCCTATTCAAATAGTTGACAGGAAAGAACAAGTGCTCAGGAATAAGGTGATACCTTCTGTGAAGGTGATATGGAGAAACCATAATGTCGAAGAGGCTACGTGAGAACTCGAAGATGAAATGATGAAGAACTACCCTAAGTTATTTGTTTAATCAATTCTTCAATTATGGGGACAGAATCTTTGTAAGGAGGAAAGAATGTGATGAATAAATTATTTGGGCTATGATTCTGGGGACAGAATCCTTATAAGGAGGGAAGGATGTAACAATCCAGAATTTTATTTATAATTTGAAATATTTATTAAATTAAATAAATATTTTTATTGATGTGGTTGTTGTTAGTAGATATTTGTGAATTAAATTTATGAGATAATACTCTAATTTAATTTAATAGTTAGAGAGTTGTTAAAGATTATATGAGTTGCTATATTGCTGTCTTAATTTAGTAATTACAGTGATATGTTAATAAAATTATAATGAGATTATAATTTTGTGGTAATTGGTTAAGTGGAAAATTTATTTAATATGTTGTAATTAGTTTATTTAATTAAGATTGGATATGAAAATCTAAATAAATAATATGGGACTATAAACTATAATATAAATGATTTATTGAAATAAATTAAAGTAGTTTTAAATGGATTTACCAAACAAGGCTTAAAAATATTAAGTCTTTATTTTAAAAGTATTTTGTCAAACAAAGCCTTATGGCTTCTGAATTTAAAATTGATTTTAATAAAATAAAAATAAAATAAATAATTAATATTTTTATAACTAGTATACGTTTAAATTTTTGTAACTGTTACATATTAAGTATGTGTATTATGGCTATCAATTTATTATTTTTACTCATAAGTGCTAGTTGGCTTATACTGATACTAAGAAGAAGAGAGAAGAGAGTTTACAGAGAAATTTGAGAGAGATTTTGAGAAAGATTTCTGTGATTCCAAGAAATTCTTTGTGTTCTATCAAGAGTTATCACCAAGCAATTGAAGGTATAACTTCCAAAACCTTAAATTTCGTATGTGAAAGTTGTGTATTTTGAACTTTGTATTCTCTGTAAATTCAAATTAGATTATTTGTTGATATACCAACTGATTAATTGTGTTTATTAGTAAGGTTGTGATGTTAGAATTAGCATCTAGACAAGGAATTAGTATGCTAATTACATTCAAAAGAAAGAAAACTATTTACAGTGAACGTGTGTATATATATGGCTTGTGAAAGTACAAAAATTGGTAGTTAGTTTGTGAACTAATCTATAAAATAAGCCTAGAATATGTTAATTCGGTAAGAAACGAAGAGAATACAATTTGAATGAGTTAATTTGGTGTATTATTGAGACCTCGGTGTTAATTTTTGTCAAGGATGTCAAAAATAGAGTTTTTGTATAAAACATAGAATTTAAAGGATTTAAATTGGTTGTAGTTGTTGTTTAATTGTTCTAAGATGGTATATATGTGAGGAACAATGTTTATATGGGTTCTATATCATTTGGGTATGTTTAAATTACTATTTTATGAATGAAATTCATAATAGTTGGGCTGAACAGAGTATTAGAAATAGACTACATAGTTTCTATTTGTGCACCAGCGCAGCGCAGCTGCGCCAGTTCCAGGTACAAATATGGCGCAGCTGCACCATACCCAGATCAGAGGCAGTAATTCATGTTGGATATGCAGACCTTAAAGACCCATGGTAACCTAGTCTAATGAAATATTAATGTGATGAATATGTAATGAAGAGACTAAAATAGATTTGTATCATGTAGTTAGTAATTCCAAAGTTGTAAAAATTAGTAAGTTGTGAAAATGTTACGTTGTGATTTATTGAACACACGAGTTAGTAAGTGTTTCAAATCTGATGCTTGTAATTTCTGAAATGTTTATGGTGTGAATTGAAACTTGTACTAAAGTAACAAGTTTAACTAAAAATGAGTTTTAATTTGGAAAGTGGATGTTAGTATATCTAATAGATGTTGTGATTCTAATAATATGTGTAGGTGAACATGAGTTGTAATTTGTAGCTTACGCACGAGGCAAGTTTCCTTACCCCTAAACTTTATTTAAGCAAGCGCTAACCCTAATTTTATTCGAGCAAGTTTTGAACTATAATCGTTGTTTGATTTATCCTAACTTATTTATAGTTAAGCAAGTTTTTCTAGTTTCATTCTTTCTATAGTGAATGCAAGTTCTTGAACTCTAATCTCTAATTGAATTGTCCTATTTCATTTACTTTACGCAAGTTGTAATCTTATTGTCATATTGAGTAAGTTTTTGTTTTCAACTTGTTATTCATTATTTCATGTTCAATAATTCAATTTTCTTATTCGACAAGATTATAGTCTTAGCTTAATATTGTTTAAGCAAGGTTTATTATATTATTCAATGCTTGTGCTTTTTAGTTTATTTCTAAGCATAAGTTCGATATATAGTGTTGGTTCACATATGATTCATAAATTATTCCACATTATGTTGTTATTGATCATTCGTAATGTTATTGAACTTTGTTGATTCAACTAATCCTTTAGTTGATGATCGTTAAACTCTAAATTACCCTTAAAGCTTATCCAAACCAAACTTTCTTTGGTGCAAACTTGTACTCTAAAACTGAGAAGAACAACCCTATTATAGGGGTACGCGATGCATTTAGATGTTTGTGTACAATACATGGTACGAAGGGCTGATCACCCTAAGTACGAGGAGTCCCTACAATTATGACTGTTTAGGTTAAAGTTGAAAGATTACTTATAACATTGGACATAGTTCGTAGTCTTATGATCCTCAAATATATTTTATATTTTGATTCCAGTTTTTGGTTATCATTGACAGAGTATTATTCAGTTCTGATGAGCTTATTCATTAGCAATTATTATACTATTGTTATTCATTGTTATTTCAAGTGAGCATTTGTTTTGCTCACTCTTGCATATATATAATTATTGTAGCTAAGGTTGAGAAGGTCGATGAACCTACCACTAGCAAAGGAAAAAAAATGAACAAGTGATGAAGACTTGTAATTTATTGGCTTTCATGATGATAGACTTTATTTTAAATGATGTGATGTAATTATTTTATATTTCTGCACTTGATGTATGTTAAAGGTTAGATAACCTGGGAGATGTATTAATTTAATTATGTAACCTTTTTAATGGGAGGATTTAATGTCTAAATATTATTACAATTGGGTAGTTAGACATGAATGAATAAAAAGTGAACACCAAGTCTTGTGGGAATAAAGTACCCAGATTTGGGGGTGTCACATTAAATGGACACCAACGACACCTTGACCCCTCGCTTATATTGAAGCGGTAATCTTGGTACAATTGACGATTGATGCGGTAGAAGACGCCACAGGCAACTATGAATTATTATATGATAAGTCAAATTAAATCTCAAAGAAATAACTACGAAAATACGTAGGAATTCTTCAAAAAACCAAAAGTAGAGAATAATCTCACAAGTAGAATAAATCTGAATATTATTGAATGTTGTATGAATTACATTCATATGACTTATTTATGCTAATAATAAAACCCTATAATTCCATAAGGAATCAATAATTTATTTTTGGGAATAAATTCCTATCTAAAAGAAACCTAATAACATTAGAAATATTAAGGATATAAATGTTCCCTAAAATACATGAAAGAAATTTAATCAAATAAGGAAAATCTGGTCAAAAATGCGTAGCCTCGAAAAACGTGCCAAAAATTTTGACACTATGGCGCGGGACGCGCCGGTCTTGGCACGGGTCGCGCTACTCTTACATAAATATGTCTAATGGCCTAACCTGGGGAATTCCTGTATTGGCTTATAGGTGGCGCGGGGCGCGCTGCTTCCCAAACAATCTTTGCGCGAGCCGCGCCAGTCAGTCAGAAGTGACTCTTAGCTTGGTACAAACACTTGTATTAAATTCAATAGTTTTGACTCCAGTTTTAAAGTCTTTAAACTTGTTCCCTCCTCACTCTAAGCTCCCTTTGTAATACCCGAGAATTTTCACGTATTAATAAATGAAAATATTAATGGAAATGAATATTTATTTGAGTATAAATGATTTTTGTATTACGAGATGAGTTACCTCAATTATAATTGAATAGTTGAGAATATGTGGAGTTTTGCGATGAACTCATTGAAGCCTTGTGTGGCATGGTGATGGGAGATATTAATAGTAATATTAATTAATGAAGGAATTATAAAGTAAACAATTAAGTAATATCAATTGTTAATTGTTGTTGTAGTATACTATTAGTTGATAATTGATGTGTGGTATATTAATTATTTAATAATGAGGATTAATTAATGATTATATTAATTAATTGATGATGGTTGTGGTAGAGGATTGAATTTTAGTAATTAACTAATAATGTGTGATTACTATTATTTGCAATATATTATAAAGATGAATAATGATTATGGAAACCCATAAATATATTAATTAATGGTTGGAGTAATTAATATTGGTGTTAATTAATTTAGGAAGTGCATAATTTATTTATTTAACATAAATAAGTAAGTTAGTAATATAATAATATTATATTGACAGTTATGTGCACATAAGTAATAATACAATTATACCATATAGTGTAGTGCGACATTTATGTGGCTATATATATATATATATATATATATATATATATATATATATATATATATTAAGTCTTATAAAACTATATTTTATGGGCATTATGATTAAAAAATATTGGAACTATATGTTGTAAATACATTATCTATGTGACAATATGTATGTGGGTAGGTATTAAAATAATATACCATGAGCATATTGTAAACTAGTATTTTAATAAAGTGAACCAATGTGATAAAATGTACATGGATTATATGTAAGATACATTTTCATACCACATCTACTACCTCGAAATGTTAAAACATATTGTGACATTAAGTTATAGTGTATAGTTGATATGTACATAAGAGAAAAATAGCAAAGAGTGGGAATTTATATAAGTATACATGATGGCTGAGTTAGTCCCAAAATGATTGTCCCAATTACCTCTTATTTCTCATTCACGTGTAATAGAAAAAGGCTAGCCTATTTCTTCTTCCAAGCTTCTAGCTAGTAATCATGGGAGGGGAGTGGTGCTCATGATGCAAATCAACCACCAATTACCTACTCCTTGATAGCCTTCATGTAAATCTTCCATCCTTTGGGTTGAGTTCTTGGATAATGGCTTGGCATGGTCAAGGAATGTTCTATAAATTGAACACTTCTCTTCATTCTTTGTGTTGCTTGAATTGTTTGAGAGGTACAATAGGGAATGTGAGCTGCTGAGAAATTGAGGGAGTGTAATCATTGTGTTGAAGAATTCCATTAAGCTTCAAGAGGTATAATTCTACTTTGATATTCTTGAGCTTGAGTTTTGTCAAATTCTATAATTTGTTGAATTTTCTGTTAATTGATGTAGAATAGTATGCTATTATGTTATCTGAGTTGGTACACATGTTTTGGAACATGGTAGATGGTCTGGTTGCAAGTGTAGCATCTCTTGTGTTAAGGATCTGCTTCAGCATAGCCATTTTGTTTCAATCTGTTCGAAGTGGCGCGGTCGCGCCACTTCCATAGGCTAATACCGCGCGGCCGCGCGTGGTACTTTTATTAGATGCTGATTTGAGGTTTCTGATTTATTTTGAGCATGCTATGGTAGTTAGGTTAAGCCTATAAATGACCCTATCATGTGGTTAGATATTGTTTTGAACATGTTATGTTGTTTTAGCTTGATTTGAGCTAAGTTTTCAAGAAAACTTCAAGTTTTGGAAAAGCTAGAAATGGTAAACTTGAATCATGCATATTCTGATCTTGCAAGCATGTTAGTATGGTTTTGAAATGCATGTCGGACATACTAACTTAAGTATATGAATTTCATATTGAAGCATGAGCATGTTAGACTATTAGTAAGCTTTGCTAATGAAAAATGCAAACTTTGAATGTGAATGTTGATATGCTACTTTGAAAGCTAGAATCTGATGATTATGAACATGTTAGATGATACTCCTAGACGCACTCATGTATCATAAATGTATATATACCATGCTTAGGTATCGTAATTCAAGGAAATCATAAACGAAGCATATTTTGAAACAAAACGATGTTGTAACACGTATGTGATATGAATACTCACAAGCATGTCTAATATGAGTTATATGACCACTTTGTATGTTTAAGAACCAAGCATGTTGAACTTTGTGGTTTCAAAACCTCAAATAGCCTTAAATTGTTAAGATGTCCAACTTATAACCGTATTGTGCAAAACGGGACCTAGATTGAACTTGAAAGATACGAAAGGATACTTGACATGTTAATATATGTTATATGTGTAAGGATGGACAAGCTAGGCCAAGAAAATAACTGCTCAGCCCTGGTTTGAACTGGGAGCCGCGCGTCTCCTTAGTACAAATCAGGCGCGGCCGTGCCAGTCTGCAAACTTAGAAAGTGACTTCTGTGATTTCTAAAGTATGTAGCATGCTAATATAACTTTATTATACTTGTTTTTATGCATGACACGCTGACAGAAGTAGCTTTGCATGTTAACACCTATCTTAGCTTGAATTGTGACAAACGAGATTTTTGTAATTTAATTTTAATATTTATTGAATTGAATAAATATTTTTTCAATGAATTAATTATTAGATTAAATAATTAATTGATGAAATTGTGGTAAATTAATTATATGTGTTACATTTATTAAATTAATGAGGAGAATTTTTATTATTCGAATTATGTATTTATGTGAGCTTATTGAATTAAAAAGAAATAATTAATAAGCCTAATATTATTTTAATTAATTTAATAATTAATTAGAGGTCTAATAATTTGACATTATTAATAAATGAGAAATTATTATATTTTATTTAAATTAAATTTAATAAGATACTTGAATTGGGTGTGACATGATTTAAACTATAGTATAAAAGAGTTATTAAAATAAATAGGAATGAGTTTTTAAAGCTAGCCAAACATGGCCTTAGTGGGAGTTATGGACAGTTAACCCATGATGGGTAACTGACCATAATGCGCGTCAGTTCTTTAATTTATACGACGTCTTCTTCATTCTTCATTTTTCTAAAGTCTAGCAAAGAAATCAGAGAGAATTCACGTAGAGAAATTTGAGAAGTTTGAGAGAAAATTGTGAGTGTGTAATTAACAATTATTTATGAAAGGATCATCATTGATCACCTCTTCTGAAACTATACTCTGGGTAATTTCTCCAAAACTAATTTCTCTTTTACGTCATTAAGATTTCATGAAAATGGCTTTCAAAGTTTTTGTTTAAACCTTTGTATTTGAGAAATTGTGTTGTTATATGGATACATGTAATAATGTGATTAACATAACATGTTTTATTATATGTTATACAGGTTTTCATATCATCAATTCATAATTTTATAGCGTATGTTAGTTGCAGAGTATGGAATATGGCCATATGGCCTTATATGTGATTTTAATATGTCAAACATGAATTTTTCTACAAAATTTCCACTTATATGTGATTATGCGTGATAAAACGAACAAAATGAAATTTGAATGGTTGGATTTGGGTTTATAACGAATACGTGGCGTTGAATTTTAGGAATTTATGTTCAACACTTCAAGAACATCAAGAATGGTACAATTTGCATAATTTAATTATGTGATTATATGTTTTAATGGGTTAAAATCACTCTATAAATGTTGGGTATTGATTATATACGTATTCTAACATGTGGGTATGTTTAATTTGGGGAATTAATGATTATGTAGTGTTTATTTTCGCTGAATTATGTGTTCTTCGCGAACTGGGAATTTAGAGTCTGGAGTGTCGCGCCGCGGCGCCAACTCCTAGTTCATTTCCTGCGCCGCAGCGCCAAGTACCAAGCCGCAGCGCCACGGCGCCGCAGCGCCAAGTACCAAGCCGCAGCGCCACGGCGCCGCAGCGCCATGGCGCCGCAGCGCCAAGACCCAGTACAAAAGTGGCGCCGCAGCACCACTTAGCAGAATGTCCAGAAAATGCATTTTTCCAATGTTCAAGTATAGAAATGTGTTAGTAACCTAGTCTAATGAATATAAAATCTTGTTAGATATATAATGAGATATTAAAGTGAGTTTTTACCAAGTCAAGAAGACAATTACATGTTGATTGAATTGTTGATTATATACTTAGCTTGTTGTTCGTATAGTGTAATATTATGTGGAAACAAGTATGGTAATATGACTAAGTATAGACCTGAATTCGAGTTAGACAAAGAATAATCGTGTGATGTTTAGTAAGTTATAATTGACTGGTATTGTGAACGTAATTGATATGTAGGAGTTAAATCAAAGAACGAGTTTAGTTAAAGTGTAATCTACGCACGAGACAAGTATCCTAACCCTACTTGTTATCATTATTCAAGTTTGTAAATTACTTCAAGCAATTCTTTTCATTATTAAATCAAGTTTGATTTGTTATATTAAAGATTAATTATCTTTTCAAAGTATGAATCTGTTATACAATACTTGTTCTATTGTATATCTCTTGAGATTGTTATTCAATTTAAATACCATTTATTGTTGAACCTTGTTAGACTAACGAACCCTTATTGATTCGACTAGTCCATAGTTGATGAACGTTCTAAATTTCAGAACCCTTATTGATTTATCCAAACCAAACTCCCTTGGTGCGGACTCTAACGTCAAACTGAGATGAACAACCCTGTAAAGGGATTACTTATGCGTTAGCGTTAAGATATTGTGCATAGTATGGTACTAAGGGATGATCCCCCTAAGTACGATAAGAAGAGTCCATAGTCTTATAACTGTTAAATGTTTCCAGTATAATCCTTGATAACTTATGACATAGTTCAAGGTCTTATGACCCTCAAAATTCTTTTGATTCTTGGTAATCATTTTTGGTTCAAAAGTTGAGCTTCATTTCAGAATTCTTCGATTCACTCGCATGTTATTATATTGTTATTTTATTTTTATACTTGTGGGCAATCGTGCTCACTATTGCGTAATAATAACATTACAGTTAAGAACGAAAGAACCGACGAGCCTTCTTCTAGCAAAGGCGAGGGCAAAGCTATTAAGTGATGAAGACGTGTTATTAAATTTTAAGAATGTTATTGTTAAGACTCGATGTTGTTTAAGACTTATTATTTGTTTATGTTTCCGCACAGATATTTAAGGTTAGTATGACCTAAGATTGTATTTATTATTCAGATGTTGTAAGGATTTATTTCTATCTATTGCATGGTTTACTTTTATTATGGGTAGATAGATATATGATTTTTGAATAGTGAACACCAAATCATGTGGAAATTGAAGTACCGGATTTGGGGGTGTCACATGAATTGACAAAGCGTTTTAAAATAATTAAGTCTAACGGTAGTTCCGAGCTACGTAATAACATAAGTCTAAGATTTCATGATTGAATCATGTGTGTACCCTTGATCTATATTGTTTATCGAATATGTTTAACTAATGAATATCCTATATGCGTATCATATTATGTTAGGATTTGAAAGTATATTGATACGCGATATTTTGGTAAACTACGCTTGAGGAAAGTTCTCTAACCTTACTTAAATCTATATTGAGCAAGTATCATAAACCTTGGCATTACTATATTCGACGAATACCGTAAGCTTATCTCTTTGAATACAAGTTATATTGCTTTCTCGTTCAAATGAACCATTATGCTTAAACCCTTGTAAAAACTATTATTCATAATGAACTTAGTAGTGTTCTTGAATATTGTGAAAGAGTCGATGCCATTTGATTCGGCTAGACTATATGCATGTTTATAAAACTGTCCAAACCAATTGATTGGTGCGAAAATCTTGAAAACTGAGTTGAACAACCCTTATGGTAAGGGGATTGTATGCTGTTGGAAACCCCAACACATGAGTATATTATTACTATGGTGTTTTGCATAACGTGGAGTATTGTAGACTGATCCACTATATTACTTAATCCTTTTGGGTTATCAGTTTAATATTGGTAATTCTAGTAGATGTTCAATAGTCCTTAGTGACTGCTCGGTATAAATTGTTTATCTAGTCGGATACCTTAATAGTCGTTGAATTCATATATATCAGTTGATTTATATTGAATTGTCGTTCTTATCACAAGAATTATTGATATTCATTACTCATGATATTATTCTGAAACTTTGAACTATCCTAGAAATGACACTTCGATATTTCAATCCTTGTGATATTATATCCTACACCCTTGTTGTATATTACTTGTTGGGAAATTTGTGCTCATCCTTGCTTATTTAAAACCTTTCAGTTAAGGAAGAACAGGGAGGTGTCTCTGGAACAGACAAGGGTAAGGGCAAGGCTACCGACTAGCTTGTCCATTTTATGTTTAAGATTATTATGATGTATTAAGACTATGTTTAAACTTAAGTAAGATTATGTAATAGGTCTTTATTCGATACTATTATGTAATCTTTTAAGTACTGTAGGTTGCGAGACTTGGGAGAATAATTATAATAAATCATTGTATATTATTCTAATTTAGATTTTCCGTTGTGAATGTATGATTTTAGTTATGGTGATTCCATGAGAACGTGACGAACTGAATTCGGGTGACCAAGTGGAGGTTCAAATTTGGGGGCGTCACACCCTTTATAATCCCGTTAAGTCCTTCCTTAAAGCGCTTAGCTCGACTTCTCGTCACGGGTCCAACTGGAACTTGCATCGGATCCGATCCATAAGCTCCATTTGAATTCCAGCTAGGCAAGTCCTCATCAGTGCTTATAGCTTTGATACCAACTGTAACGACCCCAAAATCAAGACTATCTCTCTCCCCGATGTTGTGCATTAATACTATCTTTTTCTAGCTTTAAAACAATATTTAATGTTAAAATAGCTAAAAATGCAGAATATATTTTTTTTCCATTTATTTCATTCATTCGTTCTCTAAATCTCAACCTTTACGATTCTCTTTTATAATGAAATCATATTTATTTAATAACTTCTCTTATCAAAGTTATATATATAAATATATAACTCAAACCTCAATATGAATTCTTTCTTATATAGTAATGTTACTATATCACTTTATTTTTGTAAAGTATTCATTACAATACATCCAGAGTAAATATTCTTTATTGAATATTTTAACTATACATATCTATTAATTACTCATATCGAAACTATACATCATAGCTCTACACAATTTCTAACTCAAGAAAATGTATTCATTCTCGCACTTCGTTCAGCCTTCATCATCCGGATAGTAAGTAACATTGCATGACATCATTAACCTGCAAAATATTTGTGTTTGCAAGATTGAGCTCGACAGCCCAGCAAGTCTAACAGTCTATCATGTTTCACATAGCACGCGACTCTATATGCAACATATTCTCTTTACTATGCATATCCTACATGCATCAATAATTACATGCAATGCATATAATCATGCATTAAACATTTCTAATTATCGCATTACATCATAATACATGTGTTATCACATAATTCTTTTGCTAGGCATATCATTTATGCAATATAAATTTAATGCAATACATGTACACCTACTATATAGCTCTCAAATTCTCATACAACATATATTATCTCATATCACATGTAAATTAGGTTCCATAACCCAATTAACTTAGTCATATTTTGACTAAAACAATTCATAAAGCATGGTATGTAATTAACACAATCACATTCAATCCACAAACATAACAAAAATGAAAATCTTGCCTTGATTGGAGATTACCGCAAAATTTAATATAGCGTTACTCCACAACTTTAATAAATATAATAATATATTCACTACAATAATAACATACATACATTACACCCAATAATGTATTACATGATTTCTTCAATAAAATAGTGGTTATTCATTAAGTATATTTAATGCCACTAATTTACCACATTAAAATAATTTAATATTATAAATTATTTAATTCTACTCATCTCATTTCCTTTAATAAATTGCTCCTACAATTTATTTACATATAATAAATATATATTGCTAATATATTTATTATACACAACAACACATATTGCATTACACGTATTCACTTATGTAATACAATATCGCACAAAATATCATTTAATAAGAATTTTCTTTTATTAATTCTTATTTTAATATTTCTCAAAAATCTGAGTTATTACGAGGTTTATCCTTATTGTAAAATAAATATTATTTATTTAAATAAATTAATAGATTAATTTATTTATTTAAATAATATTAGAATTGTTCTAATTGATTTATTCACAACCGGTTTAATATGGAGAACCTAAAGGGTCACACTATAAAAGGAAAAATATTTATTTAAGAACAAATGACATAATCGTAATAATAAGTTAAGTGTATTTAATTTAATATATGGTGATAGAATAAATTAAATAGCTTAATATTTATTATTTAATATTTTGTAAATATTAAATATAAATTAATAAGTAAGAGGAGTCTTATTATTATTATTATTATTATTATTATTATTATTATTATTATTATTATTATTATTATTATTATTATTATTATTTAATTCCTAAAAGAGTTTGAGAATTAATTAATAAAAGTACTCTCATATATTCCTAATAAGATTAGGAGGCTAATTAATTAAAATAGTTTAATTAATTATTCCTAATTGAATTAGGAAGCCTAATTAATTAAAGGAGTTTAATTAAAATAAAACTCAATTCATAAATAGTTTAGGAGGGTTCCCTACATCTATAAATAAGAGAAGTCTTATTATGGATTAAGATTACACATTTTATTCCAAGAGTTGGGAAAGTGCACAATATTCTATAGAGATAGAATAAGGATTTTGTCAAACACCCATCTTCTCGAATATTTGTTCTTTCTTGGTGGATCACCTCTAGAAGCCAAACACTTGGGTGGCTAACGTTGATCAAAGGAAGAAATCAAACCCGATGGATTCAAGTTGAACGTGAAAAGGATTGGAAGTAAACTTGTACCTGAGAAAGCTAGTTTTTACAAGGGTATGAATCTGATCTCCGCCTCTTTTCATCTAATTAATAATTGCGCATAAATGTTGATCCGGGTATATGGTTTATAAAATTTCAAACTCTAATTTTTTATGATTCTTCTCTATATATGTAATTTGTTACATGTCCATGGATATTACAAACCTAACAGTTGGGATTATTGATGTGGCTGAAATCTAAGTGCATATGATTGCCTTGGAGCTTGTGACTGATTATTGCTCCAAGATAAATTCGGGTAGTTTCTCATTCCTGGATTATAGCTGTTTGAATAACTGCCATGTTTCCTGTTATAACTGGAAACAAACTGGATTGACTCAGGATTTATTACACATTGATCAGTTGAGTGGCTACCCGCACATATTTCACAGATTGTTTCCATTTTCTGAACCGGTTGTACCCCAACTGCATCTATCTTCTTTGTAAGAGCAGAAATCTGAGCAGTCACTTGAGTTGATAACGATGTCATTTCCCCTGGTATTTCACTTAAATCAATTTACTTCTCATTTAATTCAGTTAATTAATATAAATCATTATTCAAGAATTAGAATTCACGTACTTCTTCGAAAAAGACACGTGAACAAATCCTCCTGAATCCGTTCTTACGAAACAAAACTACGAGGAACACTCTAGTTAATAAATTTACTATATTCCTATATGAATCAAGTTAATTAGGGTTTTATGCACAAATTCTTTCAATGGATACAAAGACACATAGGTATATTACTATCCTACATGCTAATCATATTAACCCTATTCAAATTATATGAACAGATGTTATTATAATTGAATCTAAAGCTATACTCCATTTTCCAAATTTATATAGATTATCACAATAATTGTTGGTCAACCAATTAATCAATAAATGCAAGATATAATAAATAATTCAATAAAAACCAACTTTTATTCAATGAGAAGAATTAAATTTAAACTATATACCAAGTTTCGTTGCAATCTTGATAAAAATTTAGTTCATAATGATGAAAGAAAACATAAGCCAAGTTAATAATCTAAACATTCTAGATAATTACAAAGAATAAAAACTAAAGAAGAGAAGAAGAAACTCTAAATTTGCTCCTAGACTCTCTCTTTGATCTTCAGTCTTTGCAATCCTCCTTCGTGTTTTTCCTTCGTTATTCTCTCTGCAATTCTCTTGAAAAATTGAGTGATACATCTTTTCTAAAGTCTTTTCCTCTTTGTAGTAGTCAAAACCCTCATTCAGATTCTGATTTTGCTTCAACATCTAATCCAGCAGCAAAACAAGTAACATTGGGCGTGCATGAGCTCCTAGGTGCTAAACCTAGTTCATTTCCAATTGTCTAAGCGCTTGACTAGGACCACAGATTTACAAAAATGTCGTCGAACTTGAATTTTAATAATTTTTAATTCTTTTCTTCTCTCAAATGACTAATTTGACCCTCCAGCTCCATCTTATAAGAAATTAACACAAAAAAAATAAAATGATACTAAAAACACTTAAGGGTAGCAATAATTAAGCTCAACAACACTTGATTCGTAGATATAAAACCCATTCATCACTACTCCTATCCTGTCAGGAACCGTCCGAACGATGTGTCCTGGATCGATTCATAGGTGACGCCTCCCTGCGTCGATCATAAGTAGAAGACACCTCCTCTTCGTTCAATAATGCTAACTATGCATCCAACTCCTTCCTCTACAGATGGAGGGCTTCGGCGGCGTCCTCGTTTCTCTTGAACCTTTCTGGCCAAGATCAACTGCCTGGTGTCCCGAATGCCTCTGTTGGAATCCTGATCCTCTTGGGTACACATTAGGGATGGGGCATCCTCGACGCGACCCTCATGTCCTTTCTCCTTCCTTGTTGTCGAAAACAATCGACGCTTAACGTCACCAATATGAATGTTGTTCGTTTGATCCATTGACTAACTGTGGGGTCCGAGCCTGTCTAAGATTTCTTTAGATAGGCCCAATCTGTCCTTAACCAAACCCTTAGGCAGAGCAGACTGGTCAATAGTTGATTTTCTGTGTCCGAAAACTATCTTGCTTGTTGCCATTACTCTTGATCAAACCTTTTCGTGATTGAAAACTCCTAGCACTTAAACGCCCTCCTTCTAGCGCAATGCTAACATCAAGATTCTTCCACGCACCTCAATCACCAAAAACGCGTCCAATCCTGCATAAATCTAATTCACATGTGAAGCTTGATGGCTTGAGCCGTCGGGGGATATCTCCGGTGTGAGGATAAGTATAGGTTGAACAATGTTTAACAATGGGGATATTTAGTGCTAGAAAATATTTATGAATTGTGTATACTTGAAAATCAGAGTATAGTCTTGTATTTGTAGTGATCACACCTTCTCTACATGCTCTTCCTTGTATGGAAATAGAATCCTCATTAGGACAGATTCCTTAATGGGATTGAACTGAATCTCCTTAAAAGAAGGAAATTTGATTATATCCTGACACTTTCCTTATGAGTTAGAAATCAAATATAATTAGGAATCTTGGATTCCTTAAAGTTCTCTAATTGTCCAAACAGGTTCCTACGTGAGAAGACTTCCTCCACGTGGATTATGCCCTATCGAATTAACCGAGCCTAAATAATTATGCCCCAAAAGGCCACATGGTCTTGAAGTGGACATCCATATCTACGCCATTTTTTAATTTTTAATTTTTTCATTATATTATCTTTTCATTTTTTTATTTATTTCAACTTATTTATTATTTTCTTTAAAATTACTTTTTCAACACAAAGAGTTCATAGTAGGTTATAAAATTAACCTTTATTAATATTTACATTTATTCTAAATTAGAGTTTAGGGTTTCACAAATTTACTTCAATTATTTAGCTTTCCGTTCAAGTGCAAAAATAGACAAGAAAATGGACCAAGTTTTTGGTTCCAACACAAATAAAAAAACTTGCTTCATTTTGCGTGCATTTCTTTTCCTTTCGATCTATTTTAAACGGAGGTGATTAGTATGTATTGGGACCAACTTACCCAAAAAAAATAACTTTATCTAACGGGATCCATTTTAAACCCAATAACACAGTGGAACAGAAAAGCTTTCGCAAATGTGTAGAGTTGTTCGGATAGGAGGAGTAGGAGTCGGAAATGGCGTGTTGAGCCAGTAAAACCTTACATACAACAACAGAAAGAGAGAGTCTGCAGGGGGAGAGAGAGAGAGAAAGATCCATCAACGGCGGCACAATGCTGACCTTCACCTTCTTCATCATTATCATCCCTACTATTATGAACCTGAAACAATGGGTTTGTTTGCAAAAAATAAATCTCGCTCCCCATCATTTTCCCCTCGATTCATTTACCTTTTTGCCTTCTTGTCTCTCACTATCTTCCTCCTTTTCCAGGTCTCTCTATGTTTATATTTATATGTACTGTATGTGTGGTTAAACTGTATTTTGTGATTTTCTGTGTACGTATTTATATGAGTCTGGACAAACTGTGTATGAGGATAGATAGAATAAGAAGGAATTAAGAATGGCCTTACCTTAATTTATTCTATTTTATAGCTTAGAGTTTCAAGTAAGTTGCAATCCAATTTTGTCAACATATAAATCATTTCCTTATTTGTGCAAGGATATCTGTATCTATGTTTTAGTTGTAGTAAACCAAACAATGCATATATACACAGTTGCACATTCACAAACAGACCAATCAAAATAATCCCAATGAATACTCTCATATTACTTAAAATTCCTAAATAATACTCTCTATGTCCACAAAAGGAGTCACATTTGCAAAAATTTTGAACTTTTAAGGATATATATTTTACCAATTTTATCCTTAAATATAATGAGTGTAAGTTTAGTAGTAGGGGTATGGTTGTGAAATTGTGTTATTATATTTGAGGATATTATGTCATTTTATACTATCAATAAAAGAGAACTTGTGAACATTTTTTTAATTGCAAATGAGACTCCTTTTATGGAACGTAGTGAGTATAAAATAAGTCTAGTGGTAAATTTAAGAAAATTCATAGGCTAACCTTGGGGCCTAAACGTAAAACGTTCTTATATGTGCTTATTTTAGCTATGGCGCACGGATCCTATTAGGAACCAAACGTCTATATCTGTGTAAATGTATTATGTGTGTATATATGTCTTGGTGCCAGAAGTAACTTGGTCCTCTGCGGCATTTGATCAATCAGGTAAACAGCTTTGTATCACAGACCAAGACCATAGCTGGTCACAATTTAGAACCAACACCATGGCATATATTTCCTACCAAGACAGACGAAGAAACCAAATACACAAAAGCTTCCAAGATCATACAATGTGGTTACTTCATGTGTGGACGATCGAGCAGCAACATCCTTCCACTTCAAAACAAACAGTCTCAATCGACTCAACAAGGCGAGGCCTGCCCGGAATTCTATAGATGGATACATCATGATTTGGAGCCGTGGGTTAAGTCTCGGATATCGTTCAGCCATTTGATGGAAGCTAAGAACTTTGCTGCATTACGCATTGTGATTATTGGGGGAAAACTGTATGTGGATTCTTATTATGCTTGTGTGCAAAGCCGAGCTATTTTTACAGTTTGGAGTCTGGTGCAGCTCCTTAGGAGATATCCTGGGAGGGTTCCGGATGTGGATTTGATGTTTGATTGCATGGACAAACCCATTATTAATCGGACAGAGCACGCATCGATGCCTTTACCTCTGTTTCGCTACTGCACCACACCTGATCACTTTGACATCCCGTTTCCTGATTGGTCTTTCTGGGGCTGGTGAGAATCAGAAACCTAATATTTAGATTTTTAATTGTATTTACTTGCATAAACTATTCATGTAAAATCCTCATTTGAGTAATGGGCTTGTTTGTTATTAAAACAAATTGAGTCCAAATTGTTTATTGAGGACTGCCATTATGTCTCATGCAAATATTTATGAGCAGGAAAAGTTGGTGCCATTTTCATGCTCTGTTGTTTTCAGTTTTCTGAGATGGATTGGATAATACTCCCTCAGCTCCCCAAAAAGAGTCCCATTGCAAAATATATATATATATATATATATATATATATATATATATATATATATATATTTGTTCCGCCAAAAAAATTGTCTTTTTATAGGGGTAGTATAAGCGACGCAATGTTCTCAAGTTTACAATTATAATTTGATTATTATCCATTTCTAAAGTAACAACTTCTTATTTTAAGTATAAACACGGAACAAAAATACATCCTTAGTATTTGAAAATTTTGTAAATGTGACCCGTTTTGTGGAACGGAGGGACTATAATAAAGACATGTATGATAACTATAGATTCTTATTCCTAAGAGTTACCATCCAAGACATTTAGCTTCGGACATTATAGACTAAAACTTAATAGTACAACAGTAATGTTCTACTGTGGTATTTGCGAATGGTATTACCAGGGATTAAATCTCATTGATGAACAAAAAAATAAAAAATAAAATAAAGATATTTGAGGGATTATACTTGCATGCATGAGAAAGTAAGTGACAGCACAAGAAAGATGTAAGACATAGGAAGATATGTAGCAGTCATACACCAAGAGACTGGTCAGTTATCAGTAGATATTTTATATACTGATTTTATAATTGTTATTTTCAGATGGACAGCGCTAGGAGAGTATGATATGGACTACTTAGGCTATATGCACCTGATGTGATTGATTTGCACCGAGTGATATTGATAGTATTGATTCTCTTACAGGTCAGAGATTAATATAGCACCCTGGGATGAAGAATTCAAAAGCATTAAACGAGGTTCACGATCTCAAAAATGGGAAAAGAAGTTTCCTCTTGCATACTGGAAGGGAAATCCAGATGTTGTTTCTCCTGTTCGTATGGAGTTGCTACACTGTAATGACACAAAGCAGTGGGGAGCACAAATTATGCGTCAGGTTATGACTTTGAGGTTTTTACCGGATGTGGACCTTTTTAAATATCAATATTTATTTCATAATTCCTGAGCCACAGTGAATGAGTTATTGAGTTTCTTTGTTCTTTTGCCCCGTCTATAATGAATACAGGATTGGTTAGAGGAATCAAAAAGTGGATTTGAGAAGTCCAAACTATCAAATCAGTGTAAACATAGGCAAGTTACTTTTAGAAGAGGGACATGAATTTATGATAGTGATACTTGTTAAAGATCATTATTAATGCAATTTATCTTCCTTTTGGCTCCAGATAATCTTATAGCTAGACCATTGCTTCCACTTATGCAGGTATAAGATCTATGCTGAAGGTTATGCTTGGTCCGTAAGCTTGAAATATATTCTGTCTTGTGGCTCTCTTCCCTTAATAATAACTCCACAATATGAAGATTTCTTCAGTCGGGGACTCATTCCTAAGAAAAACTACTGGCCTATATCTCCTTTTAATTTATGCCCATCTATAAAGTTTACTGTTGACTGGGGTAATGCACACCCATCTGAGGTATGAATTCATTGTGATTTATTCTGTTTCTGTACACGGGCTAGTACGGCAGTTGATTTTTTGTGCTAAAATGACTCTTAAGTATTAACTCGGTTGCATCCATCTTCGTACTAGCAACAAGAATAAAGTAGTTGTAGTAGTACAATTATACATTTCCTAATTTATTGCTTGCTCTATAACAATAAATGCCATTCCATAGCATCTGCTAAAATTGCTGCTTTTTCCTAGATGACAACAGAGAATATAAACTTTCATCTTGGTATTTGAATGGCAGATTATTTTGGGCAAGGAGCGAAATTTGGAAAATAGAATGCTATGAAATTAATTGAGGGGTTACTGGGGATATTTAGGTTTTTTATCTTAATCCATAACATTGCCTACTGACAGAGAAATATATACTCATTTGGGGTGCTTTTTTTATGTGTTTGGAACCTGCAGTCATTTTCCAGGTGGGTGTTGACTGTTGAGCCTTTTGAGAATAAGTAGGTTTGGTCCACAAGTTGTCATTTCTCAATTTGGCATTACAAGTTTGGTAATCAGTACTGCTCCTATTGGGTTTGAATCTAGACGATAAATAATATTGTAGTAGTCAAAATTAGGCCACATTGTTGCTAATAATATGTTAATTTGACTGAAAAAACTAATTAGCGAAAGAAGAAGAAAAGAATAAAATAAAAGAAATAGTTATTTGAAATTTGATGAAACTGTGATGCTCCAGTTTCCAGTCATCTAGGGTACTGTTTTAATACCATATGTAGACTGATGTTTTTCATCTATGTTGTTACTGAATTTAGTGAATTTTGCAAGTACCTAATACCATGTTTATAAATATTATTTTTATATAATTGTTGGTGGTAATATGTTTTCTTTTCTGAATTTGGTTGAATAGGCCGAGGCAATAGGAAAAGGAGCTCAAGACTTCATGGAAAGTTTAAGCATTGATCGGATATATGATTACATGTATCATCTCATAACGGAATACTCAAAACTGCTGGATTTCAAGCCTGTCCGACCTTCTTCTGCTCTAGAAGTGTGTTATGAAACGGCGCTTTGCTTTGCCGATGAAAAACAAAGGGAATTCCTGGAAAGGTCGACTACATTTCCTTCTTCAAATCCTCCATGCAAACTCCAGCCTCCAGATAGTAATCTGATAAATAGTTGGATAGAAAACAAGAGAAAAGTTATTCAGGAGTCTCAAGTTATACAGTAGCTGATGAAATAAGCAATTTTTGCATATGCGGTTAGCGTGCTTCTCAAGTAAAATAGTTTGTGTAATGCTTGTACTTCAAAAGAATGTGAGCTTGGTGAAGTGTTGTACGTAGCATCAGGGAGATTGAGCTGGTTAATTTTTGTAAATCTCTATTTTCTTTTTTCCTTTTTTTTTTGCTGAGAAAATTAATCTTATTGTGTATCAGCATCATTGTCAAATCGTGGAATGTACTCCCTCTATTTTACAAAAAGAATTTTATTTATCCAATTTTGTGCTTTACAAATCTAGTTCATAGTGATTGTAGTATAAAATGACATTATATATACCCAAGTTTGTCATAATAATTTTATTATATGACGATAAATTTATGTCAGATTGTAAATATTGACGTATATATGGGATGTTAGGTTTTCGCGAATCTTTCTTGACTCTAATTTATTGCATCTTATCATTTGATTTTAAGGTAATTCTCAATCTAACTTTGTCATAAATTTACGGACATATAAATTATTCTCTTAATTTTATTATCATACCACATTATTATAGTAACATCTTACTACTTATAGTACTTTACATGGAACATGTAGATGTCCAAAATTACAAATAAGCAATTTTAAAAAAATATTAAATATCTATAAAAGTAAAAAAAAATTAAAAGAAATCAAAAGTACAAAAAATATAACATTAATGAGCTAAAAATACAAAAATATATATATATATGAAAAAGGGACACCAGGTCAGCCTACCAGCCACGTAGCGAGCTAAGCATCAAGGACGTGGCTGGACGTCAACCAGTTGATGTTCGCTCCTAGCTGGCCAACTTGTATTCCGGCAATGCTCCTCTCCTCTCTCCCCATCTAGCCTATAAATATCGAGGCCTACACGGACATATTTATTGGACCGGTATATTAGATATTTTTAATTAGGCTTAAATATGAATTAGTATCTTAAACTATAGGCCATATTTCACTTTGATGATCTATCTTTTAATTTTATCAATTAGATGATTGAACTATTAATTTTTTTCAATTTCAACAAATTGAGCCTGCCACGTCAGCAATTGCTGACGTGGCTATCTGGGGTGGGGCAAAACTAGCTGATGTGTGTAAAAAAAAGTTTTTTATTTTGTTATTATATATTTTTGATAAATTAAAGGGTAAAATGGCAACACTACTTTTTTTAATATATTCAGACTAATTAAAAAATATCAAAAAAAATACAAAACCATCAAAATCAATCCCAAAATCAATTGATCCAAAAAAGACCCTTTCATTCCGGCAAAGGATTGCGATCTGTGAAAAAAGCCCCAAAAATTGCTCAACCCCAATGCATTCATTATGTTTGGGTCGTTGATTTGTAGCAATCTGATTTTCCGGTGGGTTTAGGGTTGTTGTAGATGTCTGATACCTCCTCCCTTTTCTATCGCCGGTGGGACCCTTGTTCATTTCGTGGGTCTATTCCCGTTTTTTTATCAGATTTGACTCCACGATCTGGTTGGATAATGGGTGTTTGTGCTATCACCAGAATCTGGTTGGATAATGGGTGTTTGGATAAGGGGTTTTTTGCATTAGCAAGTCTCATTTACTACCTGGTTATTGTAGTCGATTGACTTGCTAGGTTTTTACTAGAAAGTCTCGTTTGTAAATTTGGTATTATCAATAATGGGTGTTGTTGTTGGGAATGAATTGGGGTTAGATTGAACCGTCTGAGCATAAGCGACCGGCGGTGGGATGTTATTACTGGAACAATACGGCAAGGGGAAGGGTGTCAAGGGATCTGGGAATTGGGCCGGAAAGTTCGTTATCATTCGAGGCGGAGAGTGAGGAGGCGAGTCGGTGATGAGAATTCTGTGGGGATTGGGCCTTTGAGGTTGTTGTCAGAGAGGTATATGCGGAGGAGGCGGCTAAGAGAGGATATTTGAGGTGGGATTTCACCGGAGAGGTCGTTGCCGGAGAGATAGATGAGTTTGAGGTTGGTACAGTTGGTGACGGCGGCGATTGAAACGGTGGTCAGATATCTGTCTACGATTGGAACTTGGCGCATGCCGAAACCGTACGGACTCACCTCGATTACATTACCTCGATCCGCTGTATTCTGCCGGAAATTGCCGCCATTGGTTCAGATGTAAGACCCCGAATTTTATGAAATAAAAGTATTCAATTTTTCTTATAATTACTATTCAGTAAATGGTTAAATTGATAAAAGTTTAAAGTTATGAGTAAAATATGATTTTTTTTTCAAAATAAGCAAGTGGTTATAAAATAATCATTGTTGTCGGGGAATATTCGTTTGGTCGTGGAATATTCTTTCTGTCGGGAAATATTCGTACGACGGCGCAGCCATTTGTGGGCCCCATAACAAAATAACTGTCGGGTGAAGAAAATGACAAATTTGAATTTTTACAAATAACGGCGTAGTTGTTACCGTTAACACTATTAGAATACCCGGTGGTTAAAATACAGTAATACGCGTTATTGCACAGTAGCACACGGTATTGCACAGTATTTTTGAAATTATTAATTCTTACGTAAGAAGGCACTACTCAATAATTGTTACAGTAATTACTGTTCAATATTTTATTATTGATTCAATAATTACTGCATTGATATTTTATATTATTGTTGTTTCAATAATTGTTGCTGCACAGTATTTTCCATTATCAGATCAATAATTCATATTATTTAAATAATATTATTAGATAGCATTATTGACAATGTCTAGAAAGTTCTGTCTAAGGAGAGGTTTGGTCATTTAATTGCGCGCCAGTAAGGAGAAATTCTTATTGGAAAGCCCCCTCTTTCCTGGGAACGGCCTGGTTGTCATAAATATGATTCTGTAATATTATTTATGAATAATTAATTATTGATTCATATGATAAGGAAATATTTATTTTATGTGGATATAAATGAGGGATATATTTTTGTGGTTAAAAATGAAGGAGTTAATGTTGAGGTTTTTATCCGTATTTTTGTCGGAATGGAGGTATTAAAAATCAGGGTTTTTGAGATATTTTGCGGGGGTTATAATTTTTAATCCGACCGTTGGATCGTGGTAATTTTTGGATATGTTATACATATATAAGTTGAGTATATGTCCACAAATTTTGAACCGTTAAAAATAAACGTATGATTTGTTATGAATTTTACGAGATGACTGGTTCAGAAATTGTTGAATTTTTAGAGTTTATCATTTTGGTGGAAAATTCTAGAATTGGTGGGCCCCACTTGTGGTTGGTGAAGAAATGTGATGAATTATATTTCAAATGTGGTGGGTGGGAATAGTATCAGGTAAAGCCATCAGGTTGCAGGTCAAACCTACTAAAATTTTCCTATAAATAGAGGGCTAAGTTAGAATTGAAAATCACACCAGAAACATAAGCTTTCTCTCTTTCTCTCTCTATATTATGAAGCATATTTTGTGAGTTTTTAGATACTTTGAGAGTTGATATTCAGTGCAAGGTTCCTTCGGCTTTACATTTCGGTCAGAAGTACTACTGTTTTGAGGTAAGGGATAGTAAGGGATAGTAAGGGATTTTAAGGGTTGTTATGATTTTCAGTTTCGTAATTTTTCTGAACTTCAAAAATTCTGGAAAAATTTGAAATGATATTTTGATGAGTTTTATTGATTTTGTCTAAAAATGGTGATTTTTGGATGTATAGATTAAGAGTTATGAATTTTACGGGAAAAGACTATTTTAAAAGTAACCGCTTATAATTCTCTGTAGTTAACTCCAAAATTGGTGAAATTTTTATTGGGAGTACATGTATATAACATGAGTATATTCTGTAAATTTCGGAATTTTTGGACAAAAGTACAATTTATGAAAAATATCTAAATATTCGGCGGTTTTGGCCATGTGAAAAATAGTAAATGACTTTTAAAAATTCTGAGAAAAATATATGTTCAATATGGGACTATATTCTGCTAAATCTCAGAAAAGAAATATTTTTGGAACTGATTTGGTATTTTTCATGAAAATAGTCTAGTTATGAGTAAATGAATTAAATATGTTATGTGAAGTAAGAAAATTAAAAAATAGGATTTTATGGCTTGAGAATCCTATATGAGGTATATGCAGATTTTTTATGAGGGTTTTTGGTTATTGGTGATGAAATCTTATGAGTTTGGCATTTTAGAATGATTAAATAATTTATTTAGTAAAGTGTAAACAATTAAAATAAATTGTTTATAAATTTAAGAAATGTTATTCTTTCAATATCATTATACCAAAATATTGGTATGGATTTTATTGTGAAATTTTTATCTTTTGTGTCGGGGTTACTATTCATGGGTTACTATTCACGAGTTACTATTCATGACAAAATTGGTTTCTTTTTCTGACCAAATTATAGTTAAGTTATGAATATTACTCTTGAGATTAAAACTATATGTTGATCATATTATTTTATTATTATATATAACATTTTTATAACCCTAATGATGTTATTTCTCTTTGGCTTGAGTGTAAAGATGGGTAGATTTTTGGTATGATCATGACTATGGGTTCTCTTTGGCCAGTAGTGCAAAGTTGAATTGTTGATTGGTATGATCATGACCATTGAATTTATAAGTGAATATCTTTAGCTTAAGTGCAAAGGTGAATTGATCAACATGGTTATAATTATTGTTTATATAAATTCTGAAATGATTATATATTTCTTTGAGATATTAATATATTTGGCCTGTAGTGCAAATATGAACTGTTGATGAATATATTTAGCCGTAGTGCAAATATAAACTGTTGAGGAATATCTTTGGCCTGTAGTGCAAAGATGAATTATTGATGAATATCTTTGGCCTGTAGTGCAAAGATGAATTGTTGATGAATATCTTTGGGCCGTAGTGCAAAGATGACATGTTGTTGAATATATTTGGCCAGTAGTGCAAAGATGAACAGATGTTGAGATGAACATGACCAACTGGTGATACAAATGAATATCTTTGGCAGTAGTGCAAAGATGAAGTTATTAGTATGATTATGAACAGGAAATGTGATTTGGTGTAACCATGATCTTTGATGTTTCAGGTAAAGATAGGTGATGAAAATTATCTTCGTCCTGGATGAGAAGAGGAATTTAGAACTACAGTTATGATTATGAGTTATTCATATGATTGTGGACCAGAATTGTTGATTGATGTTACAGGGATAAAATATTATTGGTGGATTTTTAACATGGAGAAGATAATAGACTTTATAGTCTATTTGACTCTTCTAATGGATTGCTCGTTCCGCTGCAACTATGGTTGAAATTTTTATCATTTACCATATGTTCTAAATCTCTGATTTATTATTGATGAAGGCTATTGATAATTTAATTATCTTTAGTCATGATATTCTTTGCTGAGCTAGTTGTGCTCACCCTTTTACTTCACAATTCCTTTCAGGTAATAAGAGTGTAGCTGGGTCGAGCGGAGGTAACAAGGGAATAGAACGGTGGTCATCATTTAGTAGTTATATTTGGTGAAGAAAATAGGGTGAGGCGAACCCAACGTTGGAAGGGTGTTTTGTCACTATCATACAAGATGTCTAATGACATACAATCTCGTGTCATCATAAGACAGGGTTGTGATCATCCACTTGCTGAGTATATCTATGAGCACTACCTATATAATCTTGGTGTTTGTTTGAAGTATAATTCACGATTAAAGACAGTGGAGATAATGATAAGTTAAGAGAAGACTCACCATTGGGAAGAATATGATAGTAATCTTCTTATTTTTCTTTGGGGTCTATTGGGTCAACCAAGGATAATTCTGTGGCCATATGATATATATCATAACCTAGACGCGTGGCCTCCCATGTACGAAGGTTTCCTTGAGCACTTCCCAAAGATTCTAATTTCTAAAATAGTTTTTGACTATACCTTTATGTAAGGTGTCATTGTGAGGTGATGTCCACGGTTGGAACATGAGTCACATTTGGTATATATTTGTATCCAAACTCACAGCATATGTGTTGTTGTATTTTGCACGACAATTGTTACAATAAAGTTGTAGTTGTTTTCTGTACCATGTATTTGACGACTCAGAATGAGTTGGATGGAATGGACCTATTTTGGGGTTGTCACATCAGACATAGACTCCGGACTCCAGTTCTACAACTCTGCAAATGGTCGTCTAGTCGGTTCAGCTGAGTGGACGGACCCGTCTGATCCACGAATCTATAAGACACGAGTCAGCACCATTGCGGACTCCGTCGACTCAGTATTTGCATCATTCGATTGTCACCATAGGGAGAATTGTGTCCTCTTAATAGACAAATCAACGCTCAAAGTTGCGTCGCAAATAGGCCGTCAAAATGGTAATTCATCAAAGACCACGGTCGCCGAAAAATTGACATATCTGCTGGAGCTCAGATTAGGGATTTTAAGTAACGTTTTGACGATTTTGCCCTTTATTTAAACAGATTTGTTTATGTAATGAATAAAAAATAATTTTTTTTGCCACATAAGCTGCTTAAGACCCCACACAAGTCAGCAATTTCAGACGTGGCGTGTTTAATTTGTTGTAATTAAAAAAAATTGATAGTTTAATCACCTAATTGACAAAATTAAAAGGTGGATTACCGAAGTAGAATATGGCCTATAGTTTAGGGTACTAATTCATATTTAAGCCTTTTAATTATTATTATTTTTTGCTTTTTTTTGTGACTCAAAAAATATAAAGTATTTATTTTAATTAAAATTTTTACAGAATATGATGTTTTGGGTGTAATTTGGATACAAGAATAGGGTTATATAGACGGTTTAACTCTGTTATTGTATATGTATAAATTACACCCAAAACATCATATTCTATAAAATTTCCAATTAAAATAAATATTATATATTTTTTGGGAGTTGTAAGAAATTTTTTTTTGGAAATATGCAATATTCAGGTCCAATAAACATGTCCGTGAAGACTTATTGATAAATATCACATCATTTCAATAAACAATAAGTCTTAGCAGACAATTTTATTGGACCGAAATATTAGACATTTTTTTTTTCTTGTGATTCTAAAAAAATATATAGTATTTATTCCAATCGGAATTTTTATAAAATATGATATTTTAGGTATAATTTGGATACATATACAAGAACAGTGTTGTACAGTCTGTACAACCTTATTTTGTATATATATCTAAATTATACCTAAAAACACTGTATTTTATAAAAATTTCGATTGGAATAAATATTATATATTTTTTTGAGAGTCACAAGAAAAACAAAAAAAGTTAAAATAATTAAAAATATCCAATATTCCGGTCCAAAAAAACTTTGTTTAGAACTACTCTTCAATAAAACAAAAGCACGAATTTGAAGAGAATATACACAAACTTTCTTCTAGTCAACTTATTCCTCAATTATGACAAATTAGTGTGAATCTATCAAATAAACCATTTAGGTCGTTTATGTTGGAAAAATATAAATAATATATAGGATTCAAATATAAAATAAAGAAGGGCAGAAATAAACTTATCGATTTATAGCAAATAATTTTGTGCAGAGGCGTGCAGTGCACTGTCCTTAAGTAGAAATTTCGTCCCTCGGAGAACTTTTCTCGGTGCTAAGGTCACTGACGAAATCCTACTTCAGGATTCAACGGCTCTTCACCCAACTAACCAGCACTTGAAATAGTTGAATGACCCATGAACAACTTCTAATTTTCCTTACTCAAACTCAAAAAATACCACACACACACACACACACACACACACACACACACACACATATATATATATATATATATATATGAAAGTGATTGACTATTATATATAAATATATGTTATCAACAATGATAGTACTTTATATAGACTATAAGAAAGCTCTCTCTCTCTCTCTCTATATCTGTTAAAGCTGGTCTTTTTTTTAAGAAAGCTCTCTCTCTCTATCTGCTAAAGCTGGTCTTTTTTTCTCCATGATGCCTATCCTCTGATCCTTTATATATGAATAGAAGGAACGGTAATATTACAACGTATATATATATATTTATGGCAACCATAATATTATATTTCCTCCAACAGTCATATCAATAGCAACGGTAATAAAAATTAATATCCCAATAATTAAGCAATTAATATACATTTAACCGTTACAAAATCTCAATAAATATATTAATTATAACTCATTTAATTTACACATTAAACTCTTTTAATTATATATCACCAAAATATATGAATATATTTATTTTTATTTAACTTTGTAATATATTATTTTGTATAAAATACAACAATCCCCCACATATTACAAAGTAAAAATAAAATAAATTGAGTAAGAAATATAAGAATGCAGTGCATTAACACTGGTGTCATTTGGACTATGAATCAATGTATAGAGTAAATAAGACTTGATTCACAGGAAGTTGGTGAAATAAAAATTTCTATGAACCTTCTTCCTTATTATGAATCAGTAATCATATTACTCACACTACAAGTTCTAATTAGAAGTTGTTATACGCGATTTGGCACATTTTGGCATTGCGTCATACCTGGAATTCATGAGCGCTCTAGAAAATATGTCTTGTTTTTATAAGAGGCGGCCCCACCTCTACACTCATATAGGTGTTTTCATCAAATGTGTTCTACAGTTAAACACATCACCCAATAGGACTATGAAAAATATTAAGAGTATATAACTCAATCTCTAACACTGTAGAATTACACTATCCTACACCATAGGGATGAACTCAAATATGTATAAGATGGATAGTGTCTCAACCAATCAACCAATGACTTGTTGTTACCCATATGAACCTATTTCCTGGGATTACCATTCATATAGGTTGAGTTACCATCACTGTTAATTTCTGTAATAGACAGTAGTCTCATCCCCCTCGATGTATTGCTCACTAGCCTCATGCTTAGTGGCTTGGACAGAGAATCCGCAAGATTTAGCTCTGACCTAACAAAATTAAGGGATATAATCCCGTCACATAACAGCTGTCTCACAATATTATGTCTTAAGTGTATATGCCTACTTTTGCCATTATAGCTCTTATTCTTAGCTCTGCTTATAGCAGCTTGGCAATCACAATGTAGAGACACAGATGAAACTGGTCTCGTCCACAAAGGAATATTTCTCAAAAGATTTCTGAGCCACTCTGCTTCAGAACCTGCCTTCTCTAAGGAAATAAACTCAGACTCCATAGTAGAGCGAGCTATATAAATCTATTTAGAAGACTTCCAAGAAACTGCTCATCCTCCTAAGGTAAATATAGCCACTCGTGAATTTGATTTTATCTGAATCAGAGATCCGGTTGGCATCACTATAGCCCTCAAGAACTGCAGGATTACCGCAGTAATACAAGCTAAATCCAATAGTACCTCGCAGATACTTGAGTATTCTACATAAAGCAGTCCAATGATCCTTATTAGGATTATGAGTGTATCTGTTGAGTCTATTAACTGTATATTAGCAGTTTTAGAACTAATATTCCTTTTTTAAGGTCAGGTAACAATACATCAGTAACACACCCCCACACTTTAAGGTATTTTAAGTTACGTAAATGATTTTTTCAAAGCTCAAAAAGTATTTTTTCAATTTTCACCAACAGATAACTTTATATACACATTATACACACACGAGTATTCAAACTTGACTATTCATATTGGGAATTGAAATTTTGAACTTTCTTCTCAGTTTAGCCCACCAATAAACAGTCACTAAATGTAGATTAAAGAACATAAAGCCAAAAACCTCTAACAGAAAATAGAGATTACCATTGCCAAACACGTCACAATAATCTACTTTAAGTAATTTGACATTTTCCCTTACCAACCAACAAAGTTTTCTTTTCGAGACCCCAAGTGATCAGTTTCATACTTCAATAAAATTGTTCACAACAATTAATTAATTATATGCACAAATAAAAATCTTTGCCAACAAACCTTTAATAAACGACTCTCATTTTGGGACAGGCGAAATTGAGTTTTTATGATTACCTCTACTAAAGAACTCTCATTTTGCCAAATTAGTAAAAATATATAGATATTAGTCCTCTCATGTTAATGTGGATTCACTTATTATGTTTATTTGTTTGTTTCACAAAACTCACCTCACATGAATAATAAATAAAACCTTATTCATGTAAATAAGATCTTGTAAAAGTATAAATTTCTACTTAAGATTGTTGGAAAAATACGAATAATATATAGGATTCAAATATAAAATAAAGAATGGCAGAAATAAACTTATCGATTTATAGCAAATAATTTTGAGCAGAGGCGTGCAGTGCACTGTCCTTAAGTAGAAATTTCGTACCTCGGAGAACTTTTCTCGGTGCTAAGGTCACTGACGAAATCCTACTCCAGGATTCAACGGCTCTTCACCCAACTAATCAGCACTTGAAATAGTTGAATGACCCATGAACAAGTTCTAATTTTCCTTACTCAAACTCAAAAAATACCACACACACACACACACACACACACACACACACACACACACACATATATATATATATATATATATATATATATGAAAGTGATTGACTATTATATATAAATATATGTTATCAGCAATGATAGTACTTTATATAGACTATAAGAAAGCTCTCTCTCTATCTGCTAAAGCTGGTCTTTTTTTCTCCATGACGACTATCCTCTGATCCTTTATATATGAATAGAAGGAACGGTAATATTACAACGTATATATATATATATATTTATGGAAACCATAATATTATATTTACTCCAACAGTCATATCAATAGCAACGGTAATAAAAATTAATATCCCAATAATTAAGTAATTAATATATATTTAACCGTTACAAAATCTCAATAAATATATTAATTATAACTCATTTAATTTACACATAAAACTCTTTTAATTTTACATCACCAAAATATATGAATATATTTATTTTTATTTAACTTTGTAATATATTATTTTGTATAAAATACAACAGTTTATTTTATAAATTTTAAATTTTGAATGATTTTAAATTTGTCTTAACGATTCTAAAATTGTGATTAAATCAGTATTTCCCCATTTCATAATAATAGATTTTTTAGAGAAAAAATTTTTGTTTCAATTTATTTATTGTTTATAATTTTTTAGGAATATATCACCCCTAACTTCTTTCATTGTCCAAAAAAAAAATCTCTTGTATTAATAGTTTTCAACTTCCCATAAAAGGTAATGAAATTTTACATAAATTTTAATTGTTAAATGATAATATTAAATGATTTTCTTAATCTATGTATATGGAAATAAAAAGAATGATATTTTACTTGCATAACCTCATTGACAATTAAAAATTATATTTAATATCCATCTTGTTTTACTATTGTAAACAAATTTTGTTATGTACAAATTATTTTTCTTTTTTCTTTAATAAATTGGTCAATAACCGATTTAATGAATGTTGTTGTAATTTTTTATTTTGAAATATTTTTAGTGTTTTATTCTAAAAATTATATTAGTAATACTATACTTCATCAAAAATTGTTTAAAAGTTTATATTTAATTTTTATTAGATAACATTGTTTATTCATAATTACATAATTTATTTGTTCATAACAATCCAAAAGGTTGAAATAAAAAAATATACGTATTCAAATATTTTAAATACACAATTATCAAACGCATTATTTTGTTCCGTATTCAGCGCTTTTATTCCATTCAGTTCAATCAAATTCTCTTATTCATTCAGAATTTTTCATTCAATCTTATCAAGCAGCTTCTTACTTCTTAGTTTAGTTATCATAAATTGTTGCGCAAAATAAAAGGGCTAGTGATATGTAGGGTTTGTCAAGAGATTTCATGTCCAAAAAATAAAAGTATTAAGTTTAGATTATTAATATTGCCAGTTAATATTTATTTATTTTTATCAAAAAGAATATTTATATTATCAGAATAAATATATATTTAATGACCATTTTAAATTAAGTAAAAATAATATATGTAATGGGTGGATAAGAAAAAAAAATAAAATTTATAGTTCGGTGGGTGCTTTATTTTGTTCAATTTGACCCTCTTCACAATTAATTAATTAATGTAGAAAAATGTTCAATTATTTTCTGATCACATGTGCAGTTATGAACGACTTCACTATATATTGCTGTTTACTAATTTTAAAATAACTCTATGCGGACATATCCTGAGCAGGCCTGGGCAAGGGCACTAGGACAACTGTCCAGGGCTCATAATTGAGAGGGACTCAATTTTTTTTATAAACTTATGTATTTATATATATAAAAAAATAATATAATAAAAAGATTAGCGATATTATGTATTAAAAATGATATGTTAGAAAATATTAAATATGATAGTATAATTGATGATTTTACATCTAAAAGTGCAACAAGAAGATATTTTAAATGATGTTTTGTGGTTTAGATTTTATTGGACAAAACTAGAGAAATATTCAGTGTAGTTGATAGGTTTTACTGATTACACCATTGAACTTTTAATTTTTTAAATTACACTATTAAACTAATTATTATTTTGAAATTGTGTCATTCCGTTAAAAAAATAAATTAACGTTAATTTTTTATCTACAAAACTAATGAATTACTAACTGTAGTTGACACATTTTACTGATTACACCATTAAACTTTTAATATTCCAAATTAATCCCATCAAACTAATTAAAAATAATTATTTTAAATATTTTTAAAAATAATTATTATTTTAAGTAAAAAATATTAGAAATTTTTTTTTTTCATAAAATGAGTAGAATGTCATAAAATATAGATTCAAAAAAATTAAAGTGATCTTAAATTAAATTAATGTTTACTTAATTTTTTAACAGAATGACTCATTCTAAATATTAGAATTTTTTAAAAAAAATACTAAAAATAGAAATTAAAATAAAAAAAACAGTAAAAGATAAATAAAAAAACTGATTCAATTTTTTCAAAAAAGAAAGTAATAATTTTTATAAATAAAATTATTTTCAAGAAAAAAAATTGGAAACTTCTTCATATTTTAAAAAAATGAGTAAAATTTTATAAAAACATAGATTCAAAAAAAATAAACTTTATTTTCAAAAGGAAAAAAAAAGATTTTTTTTTTTAAAATCAAAAAGGAGTCATAAAAGTTTAATTTTTTTTAAATCTATATTTTATGAAACTTTACTCATTTTATGGGGAAAAAATTAAAGTTTCTAATATTTTTTTACTGAAAATAATAATTATTTTTAAAAATATTTTAAATAATCATTTTTAATTAGTTTAATGGGGTAATTTAAAAAATTAAAAGTTTAATGGTGTAATTAGTAAAACTTGCCGACTACTGTGGGTATTTCATTAGTTTTACCGATTTCATTGATATTTTTATTTTGTAGGTACATGTGATAATTCTTTGCTTCGATGATATTTTAAAGTGTTCTTCCTTATCTTTTATAAATTCTTATAATTTTAATTAAAATAATTAGTTAATAATTTATTTATTTTTTATAAAGGGACACACTTAAAATTTTTTGTCCTGTGCCTTAAAAAATCCAAGACCGACTCTGGACATATCACATATGTCCTCTTTACAATTTTAAATATTTATATTTTAATCTTTTATTATAAAAAATAAAAAATTAAAATACAAATAAAATAATTTATAAAAAAGTCATCCAATTATCTGATCCGTATAAAAAATACCCTAATTTTATCACTGTATGGGATCCTGCACCCGCAGACCTCAAGTTTTTCTTTGTCAATTAAATATGGGGAGAAGGGTCAAAAATGCCCCTGACTTTTATCGCGATGTCTACCGAGAACTCTATACTTTTTTTATCCAAAAGTACCCCTAACGTTATATTTTTTGGGTCGCCCGTGCCCCTGCCGTTAACAGAAGACTAACGGAGTTAGAATTTCACTGACGTGACTGACAGATGGAGACTTAAAGGGAGAAGGTTCAAAACTGCCCCTGACATATGTAAATATATCATTTAATCAAAACAAAAAAAATATTAAAATTCAAAATAAAAAAAGCATAACATATTTACATCATTTAATCAAAATACTAAAATTCAAATTATTTTGTTAACTAATCAAAACAACTAATTAAATAAAATATGTTGTATAACATATTTACATCATTTAATCAAAATACTAAAATTAAAAACATAACATATTTACATCAAATATTAATTAAAAAAAACTAAAATACTAATTAAAAAAAATTCTAACGTTTTTATTTACGTTAAAAGTCGTAGTAAAATATTAACGTTTTATTATGTTATACAACTTTAAATATGTTAGTATGTTATACAACGTTTTAATATTAGTATTTGCGTTTTTCTTATTATTAAGTACTAAAATTTTAATATTTTTCTTAATATTAGTAATATTAGTTACTAATATTTTTCTTAATATTAGTAATATTATTAAATTTTAATATTTTAATATTATTAAGTACTAATATTAGTAATACTAAAATACTAAGTCATGGTAATATTAGTATTTACGTTTTTCTTATTATTAAGTACTAAAATTTTAATATTTTTCTTAATATTAGTAATATTAGTTACTAATATTAGTAATATTATTAAATTTTAATATTTTAATATTATTAAGTACTAATATTAGTAATACTAAAATACTAAGTCACGGCAATATTAGTATTTACGTTTTTTTTATTATTAAGTACTAAAATTTTAATATTTTTCTTAATATTAGTAATATTAGTTACTAATATTTTTCTTAATATTAGTAATATTATTAAATTTTAATATTATTAAGTACTAATATTAGTAATATTAACATTTTTTAATATAAAAAATATTAACGTTTTTTAATATAAAAAAAATTAACCTTTTTTTTAAAATTTATAATATTGTAATATTTTTATATCAAAAAATATTAACGTTTTAATATTAACCTCATATAAAAGAATTAATATTTTTAAAATATTAACTTTTTTTAATATCAAAAAATATTAATAAAATATTAACATTTTTAATATAAAAAAATATTAACATTTTTTAATATTTTTAAAATCAAAAAATTAACGTTTTTAAAAAAAAATTTAAAAAAATTTAATTTTTTTGATATTAGTATTTTAGTATTTTTTTTAATTAGTATTTGATGTAAATATGTTATGTTTTGAATTTTAGCATTTCAATTAAATGATGTAAATATGTTATACAACTTATTTTATTTAATTAGTTGTTTTTGTTAGGTAACAAAATAATTTGAATTTTAGTATTTTGATTAAATAATGTAAATATGTTATGCTTTTTTTATTTTGAATTTTAGTATTTTTTTATTTTGATTAAATAACATATTAACATATGTCAGGGACATTTTTGAACCTTCTCCCTTTAAGTCTTCATCTGTCAGCCACGTCAGCGAAATTCTAACCCCGTTAGTCTTCTGTTAACGGCACGGGCACGGGCGACCCAAAAAATATAACGTTAGGGGTACTTTTGGACAAAAAAAAAATATAGGGTACTCGGTAGACATCGCGGTAAAAGTCAGGGATATTTTTGACCCTTCTCCCATTAAACATGTGAATTCAGTAAATGATCATAAAATATTTCCATGCAAAATTTGTGGGCTCCACCTAAGATTTATCATCTTCACATTTTATCTTACCGTGTTACCCAAAAGCTATGTTTATTTGTAAGAATTATATTTAGGAGAAAATTATTAATCTCAAATATATTATTTGTTTCAAATTTGAACTTGGAACTATTAATTCAGAGATTATAAAATAGCTTAATATGGGGGACTATTTAATATCATGTTTAACTAGGCATTATAATCGCGGGTTAAATCTACTATTTTCACTCTACTCGACCTCAGTTTACAAATGCATTACTGAACTGAAATTTTTTACAATCGACTCATTCACTTTTAAAAAAAAATCCATATCAATTGTTTCATGTAATATTATTCTAGGTGTTTCCACATTAAAAAGTAAATGAGTTTAATAATAAGTACAAATTCAAAATTAAAATTCATAAAAATAAATTCAAACTTGAAAAATATAACTAAAATTTTGAAAATTAATTATTATTTTTATTTTTAAAAATTAATATAATTATTATTTATATTATGAAATCATTAAATTTAAACTTAAATATAAAAAAAAATATTAAAATACTTCAAACATCAATTATTATTATTTTTTAAAATCCCAAACCATTACATATGAAGGGAGAAAATTCTTTCGCATCTGAGGCAACCCAAATTCGTTCATATCAAGAATCAAAACTCAAAATTTGCATAGATAAAATCTAACCTAAAATTCATTCCCATCAAACCCAAAATATGTTCACATCAAACCATAAGAAGCCAAGAACATTTTTGTTTATTGAGAATCTATAGTCAAAACCTACTACTTCAAACATTTGTCCATCTCCAACCTCCAACCATCAATCCTATTGCTCCACTAAATTGATGAGGATCTCCTTCTATTCTTCACGAAGCGCTTGCTTATTGATGAGCATCTCCTTTTATTGCTCCATTAAATTGATGACCATAAATCTCCTATTCTTCACGAAGATCTAAAAATAAATCTAAAAAATTCTACGCCCATAAACCATTATCAATTACATGGTAAACTAGATCTGAAAGAGCCCTAGCCGCTATTGATCTTGTAGATGAATCGATCTTTTGGAGATTCCTCCAGAGACGACCGTTATACCAGTCCTCGACGGCGGTGCTTGAACTTCTTTCACTGCCGACAGGTGGAAATTCTCTTCAGTTGCTCTTTCAGATGATTCCTCGATGGAGGTGCCTGAGCTTCTTTCGCTGCCGACATGTGAAAATTAGAGATCGAATTAGGCTCGACGGATTGAGTCCACCGGCGCTGGTTGTGGATTCGTCGGAGGGGAAGATGATGATGGAAGAGATATTGTACACAATAGATCTGAAAAATAAAACCATATGATAAGTAGGTGAAATTAAAAAAAAAAAAATAGCCAAAAAAAAAAAGAAGAAGAAGAAGAAGGAGATGAGATCAATTTTTAGATAATTTGGTTTAATTATGTAAATATTATTAGTTTTAAATTTAAAAAATATAAAAAAATTAACAAATATTTTTTTCTAAATTTTCCATGACTTTTTAAATATTTTTTCTTGATGACGTTTTGGATTTCTAAGAAAAAAATAGAGAGATAATAATAATAATAATAATAATAATAATAATAATCATTATCATCATCATCATCTTTTAATTTCAAAATATTAGATAACTTTATATTTTTAAAGTGAACTTAATATATTTATAAAGAAAAAAATAATATGAATTCATTAATTTTATATAAATACATTTGTAAAAATTATACATTAATTTATTTTATTCTTAATTTATTTAATTAATATATTTTATTATTAATTAATTTATTTAATTATTTTTTATTAAAAAAAAGAGAGTCCAAGCTTGAAAACGGAATTGTGCCATGTAGACTTTCTAAGGTGGATCATATTATTAATATAGTTTTTTTTTTCTAAGGTGGATATTATATTCCACGTAATTGGTGTCATGTAGACTTTCTGTTAAATTTTTAGCGGAATAGACGGTTTTTAAAAATTTTGTAAAAAAATATAGTTTAATGAGTTGACTGTAAAATTTTTAGTCTAGTAATGCATTTATAAACCGATGTCGAATAGAGTGAGGAAAAATAGATTTAACCCTTATAATCCCCCACCATTTAAAACTAAAAATTTATAGACAAAATGAACCTTTAACCTTCTTTTTTTTTTTTCCAATTAAATCTTCGTCAGCATCATAATTTATATCATTCTGAAGTTTTAGATCCGTGTTTTTATCGTTTATGGAATCAATTATATCACAATAAGTCTTGACAGACATGAATATTGGACCAGAGTATTGGACATTATTTATTTATTTATTTATTTTATTTTTTTTGCTTGTGACTCCTAAAAAATATATTGTATTTATTTTAACTAGAATTTTTACAAACTATAGTATTTTAGGTGTAATCCTATTCAGAGCCGATCCTGAGTTTTCTAAGGCCCAGGGCAAATTTTTCCAAGTGTGCCCCTTTATACAAATTAAATAAAAAAATTAAAAAATTATCAACTAATTAATTTTATTAAAATTATAAGAATTTACAAAAGATAAGGAAGAACACTTTAAAATGTCATCGAAGTAAATAATCATCACATTACCTACAAAATAAAAATATCAATGAAATCGGTAAAACTAATGAAATACCCATTGTAGTTGGCAAGTTTTACTGATTACACAATTGAATTTTTAATTTTTCAAATTACCCCACTAAACTAATTATTATTTTGAAATAGGGTTATTCCGTTAGAAAAAAAATAAACGGACGTTAATTTTTTATCTACAAAACTAATGAATTACTCACTGTAGTTGACACGTTTTACTGATTACACCATTGAACTTTTAATTTTTTAGATTACCCCATTAAACTAATTAAAAAATATTAGAAACTTTAATTTTTTTTTTCATAAAATGAGTAAAATTTCATAAAATATAAATTTAAAAAAATTAAAGTTTTATGAAACCTTATTGATTTAAAAAAAAAATCTTTTTTTTTTCTTTTGAAAATAAAGTTTATTTTTTTAAATCTATATTTTATAAAATTTTACTTATTTTTTTAAAATATGAAGAATTTTCCAATTTTTTTCTTGAAAATAATATTTATTTATAAAAATTATTAATTTCTTTTCTAAAAAAATTGAATCAATTTTTTTATTTATCTTTTACTATTTTTTTTTATATTTTAATTTTCATTTTAATTTTTTTTTTAAAATTTATAATATTAAGAATGTGTCATTTTGTTAAAAAATTAAGTAGACATTAATTTAATTTAAAATCACTTAAATTTTTTTGAATCTATATTTTATGAAACTCTACTCATTTTATGAAGAAAAAAAAGTTTCTAATATTTTTTACATAAAATAATAATAATTTTTAAATATATTTAAAATAATTATTTTTAATTAGTTTGATGGAGTAATTTGAAAAATTAAAAGTTCAATGGTGTAATCAGTAAAATGTGCCAACTATAGTGAGTAATTCATTTGTTTTGTAGATAAAAAATTAACGTCCGTTTATTTTTTTTTAACGGAATGACCCAATTGTAAAATAATAATTAGTTTAGTGGTGTAATTTAAAAAATTAAAAGTTCAATGCTGTAATCAGTAAAACCTACAAACTACAGTGGATATTTCTTTAGTTTTTGTGACGCCCCCAAAATAGGTCCACACAACCTATTCTAAGTCGCCAAACACATGGTACAGAAAACAACTACAACTTCATTATTACAATTATCGTACAAAATACGACAACATATATGTTGTGAGTTTAAATATAAATATTGTCTTCTAAACAATATCCAAACTCAAATAAGTCCTCATTACTGTGACGCCCCCAAAATAGGTATACAACACCCATTCTGTGTCGTCAATAACATGGTACAGAAACAACTACAACTTTATTAATACAACATAAAAACTGTGAGTGTAAATACAAATATTATCATCTAGACAATATCCACACTCAAATAAGTTCTCATTACAATTATTGGTACAATATTTTACAAAAAAAATGGTGAGGACTACTAAAATAACTTCCTAGAACCGTCATTCCATACCCCGACTAGTACTCGCTACATTCTCGCTTCCTGAGAAAAATATAACAAAAAGGAAAAGGGTGAGCTCAACTAGTCCAGTAAAGAACATTATGACTAAGATAACATAGAACAAATTATCGTTAGTCTTCAACAGGAAAAAATATAATAGAATACAATAGACAACAAGTTTTAAATCAAAATTCGCAGCGGAAAAAAATAATTCATAGAAGAGTTACGTAGAGAATGAAATCTACTATTATCTACGAATTTAAAAGTCCATCATCAGCATTTTATTCCTGTAACATCAATCAATATTCATCTTCGCACTACAGGCCAAAAATATTCACCATTTGGTCATGTTCATCTAAACACCTGTTCATCTTTGCACTACGGGCCAAAGATATTCATCAGAAATCATTAATCTTTGCACTACAGGCCAAAGATATTCAATTATATCATCATTTAGGACTGAGGATGATGAAAAATATTTTAAAGGAAACGAATCCAGTGAAACAAAATAATAAATATTAAGGATTCGTATTTCAACTAGTCCATGTCCAAAAATACCTCATAAATAATCATAGTGGAGTAAAATTCAAGAATGATCAAAACATGGATACAATCAAAGTTAGTATCCATAATAGATATTTTGGAAAAAGAAAAAAATTTTATTTTTCGGTGAATAGTAACTCGTGAATAGTAACTCATGAATACTAACCCCGACATGAAAAGTTCCAAATTTGATAAAAAGTTCAGATCAATACTTCGGCATAATGATATTGAAGAAAATAATATCATTTAAGAAGAAATAACATCCCTTACCTCGGAAAGACGGTACTTCTGACTGGAATACTAGATATAGTGCTGAAGAAAACTTGCACCGTATAGCAACACTCAAAGTATCAAATACTCACAAGAATACGCTCGATATAGAGAGAGAAATAGAGAGAAACTTGTGTTTCTGGTGTGATTTTCAATTCTAACCTAAGCACCATATTTATAAGAAAATGCTTAGAACACCAAAGTAGAAAATTTAATATAATATTAATATATTTATCAAATTTTTCTTAGCCCACCTCTAGACATCTGATCTCAGCCCATTTATATCACATGTTAGCCCACTTAAATGCAAAAAAATGTTTTTCTTCAAAATAATAAATAAAACTTCTAAAAATCAATTATTTCGGAACTTTAGAACTTCAATAATTCATAATAAATAGCCCTTTTATTAGAAAATTCGAATCTCGCGTATTTTTATAGGAATTTCAATTCTCTACAACTTTGTAGAAGAAATTTTTTCCAAATTCTAAACAGAAATTGACCGAAATCCATAAACGGGCGATTTTACAGTCAATAATAAATTTTCGGTGTCCACCAACACACAAAACATGTGTTAATCATTTAATGCCACAAAAATACTCTTCCTCCTCATATACTCATATATTCCACATTCATTGTAAAAATATCACTATCAATATATTATTAAAATAATATATTTAAATGAATTATTTTATCAGAAAAAGATAAAATATTAATTTTCAACAATTGTCACATTAAAAAATTTCTCCATCTATATCCACATAAAATCAATAGTTTCCTCATCATATAAATCAATAATTAATTATACACAAATAATATTACAGAATCACAGTACTGGCAACCAGGCCGTTCCCAGGAAAGAGGGGCCTTTCTAATAAGGATTTCTCCTTACTGGCACGCAATTAGATGACCAAACCTCTCCTTAGACAGAACTTTCTAGACATTACCAATAATGTTATCTAATAATATTATTCAGATAATATGAATTATTGCTCCGATAATAGAAAATACTACGTAGTGACAATTATAAAATATCAACGTAGCAATTATTTAATCAATAAAATAAAATATTGAACAGTAATTACTGTAACCATTATTGAGTAGTGCCTTCTTACGTAAGAATCAATAATTGGTGCAATACCGTGTGCTACTGTGCAACAATGCGTATTACCGTGTTTTAACCACCGGGTATTCCAACAGTATTAACGGTAACAACTACGCCGTTATTTATAAACAACTTATTAGCATTTCCTCAATAGCATGGTTTCTCCACAAAACTTTAACTTGTGGTATGACCTTCGTGCGTAGGACATGCTCCTTCCTATCCAAGATCTTGACAGGTACCTCCTCGTACGTTAAGTCTTCGGCTATCTCGTCCGGTTCTAACTCAATAACGTGGTTGGGGTCTTTCACATATTTACGAAGTACAGATATATGAAAAATATTATGAACACGAGACATACTTGGAGGTAACGCGAGTCTATAGGCCACATTTCCTACTCGGTCAAGAATATGAAATGGACCAATAAATCGTGGATTGAGCTTTCCTCTCTTCCCAAATCTTGTAACTCCTTTCCATGGAGCTACACGTAATAATACATGATCCCCAATGTCAAATTCCACGTCCTTTCGATGAAGATCCACATAACTCTTTTGTCGATCCTGTGCCGTTTGTATACGTTGTCGAATCGTTTGGATCTTCTCTGTAGTCATTCGTACCAACTCTGGTCCCAACAACGTTGATTCTCCCACCTCATCCCAACATACTGGAGAGCGACACTTTCGTCCATACAATGCTTCAAAGGGAGCCACACCTATACTTGCCTGATAACTGTTGTTATAGGAGAATTCCACCAATGGTAGGTACTTATCCCAACTTCTTTTGAAATCTAGGACACAAAGTCTTAATAGATCTTCAAGAGTTTGAATAGTTCTCTCTGATTGCCCGTCCGTTTGAGGATGGTATGCCGAACTGAACCGTAAATCCGTGCCCATAGCTTTTTCCAAACTAACCTAAAATCTTGAAGTGAATCTTGGGTCACGATCCGAAACTATGGATACTGGCATGCCATGCAACCTTACAGTCTCATTCACGTACATACTAGCAAGACGTTCAAGGGAATAAGTATCTCTTATCGGCAAGAAATGAGCAGACTTGGTTAGTCTATCAACTATAACCCAAATAGCATTTATGCCTTGAGAAATCGTGGGAAGACCCGTAACGAAATCCATGGTAATGTGTTCCCACTTCCATTTCAGACTCTCAAGTGGTTGCAATAAAGCTTTTGGTACTTGATGCTCCGCCTTTACACGTTGACAAGTTAAACACCTCGAGATAAACTTTGCAATCTCTCTCTTCATATTGTTCCACCAAAATGTATGTCGAAGATCACGATACATTTTAGTACTTCCAGGATGCATTGCAAATGGTGTATTGTGTGCCTCCATCATGATCTTGTATTTCAAATCAGAATCGTTAGGAACACAAAGTCTGGAGTGGACTCGAAGTATTCCTTCTTCATCGATTCTTGCTTCTGGAATAGCACCTTCTTGCACTTTCTTCTTCATACGCATCAGCTCCGGGTCTGTAGCTTGAGCAACTTTAACTTTATCGATTAAAGTTGGTTCTACGCGTATACTTGACATCATCGCACTCATTCCTGCATATGATCTTCTACTCAACGCGTCAGCTACCACGTTTGCTTTTCCAGGATGGTATTGAATAGTGTGGTCGTAATCTTTCAATAGCTCGAGCCAACGTCGTTGCCGTATGTTGAGTTCTTTTTGAGTGAAGAAATATTTAAGGCTTTTATGGTCTGAATATATCTCCACCTTCTCCCCATATAGATAGTGCCTCCAGATTTTTAGCGCGAAAACGACTGCTGCCAACTCTAGATCATGAGTAGGATAATTCCTCTCATATTCTTTAAGTTGTCGCGAGGCATAGGCTATGACTTTCCCACGTTGCATGAGAACACATCCTAACCCTTTGCCTGAAGCATCGCTGTAGATATCAAATCCATCCGAACCAGATGGTATTGTCAGAACAGGTGCCGAAATGAGTCTCCTCTTAAGCTCTTGGAAACTCTTTTCGCATTCTTCGCTCCATACGAATTTGATATCCTTCCGAGTCAGCTGAGTTAACGGGGTAGCGATTCGAGAAAACCCTTCTACGAATCTCCGATAATAACCAGCTAAGCCCAGAAAGCTACGTACATCGATCACCGTCTTCGGTTGCTCCCAGCTTTGTATTGCTTCAATCTTCGCCGGGTCCACAGATACTCCATGTTTTGACACCACGTGTCCTAGGAATGCTACTTCCTCAAGCCAGAACTCGTATTTTTTCAACTTAGCATATAACTTATTTTTACGCAGCCTTTAGAGTACCAGCTTCAAATGGTGCTCATGATCTTCACGACTTTTGGAATATATGAGGATGTCATCAATAAAGACAACAACAAACTGATCCAAATAGTCCTTGAATACTCGGTTCATCATATTCATGAAAGTCACAGGAGCATTAGGCAATCCAAAAGACATGACTAAGAATTCATAATGCCCGTACCGAGTTCTAAAGGCAGTCTTTGGAATATCCTCAGTTTTAACCTTCAGCTGATGATATCCAGAACGAAGATCGATTTTTGAAAAGAATTGTGCTCCTTGTAACTGGTCAAACAGGTCATCAATACGAGGTAGCGGATACCTATTCTTGATGGTGACATGGTTTAATTCCCGGTAATCGATACAAAGTCGCATACTCCCGTCTTTCTTCTTTATAAATAAAACAGGAGCACCCCAAGGAGATGTACTAGGGCGAATGAAGCCGATGTCCAACAACTCTTGTAGTTGGACTTTTAACTCCTGAAGTTCAATAGGAGCCATTCGATATGGGGTTTTAGAAATGGGCTTTGTACCAGGTTCAAGATCAATAAAGAATTCAACTTCACGTTCTAGGGGTAGACCGGGAAGTTTGTAAGGCCCTGAATTTTATGAAATAAAAGTATTCAATTTTTCTTATAATGGTTAAATTGATAAAAGTTAAAGTTAAGGTTGATATATGAAATTTTTTCAAAATATGCAAGTGATTATAAAATATTCATTGTTGTCGGGGAATATTCGTTTGGTCGTGGAATATTCTTTCTGTCGGAAAATATTCGTACAACGGCACAACCATTTGTGGGCCCCATAACAGAATAACTGTCGGGTGAAGAAAACGACAAATTTGAGTTTTTACAAATAACGGCGTAGTTGTTACCGTTAACACTGTTGGAATACCCGGTGGTTAAAATACAGTAATACGCGTTATTGCACAGTAGCACACGGTATTGCATAGTATTTTTGAAATTATTGATTCTTACGTAAGAAGGCACTACTCAATAATTGTTACAGTAATTATTGTTTAATATTTTATTTTATTGATTCAATAATTGCTGCGTTGATATTTTATATTATTGTTGTTTCAATAATTGTTGCGGCACAGTATTTCCCATTATCAGATCAATAATTCATATTATTTGAATAATATTATTAGATAACATTATTAGTAATGTCTAGAAAGTTCTGTCTAAGGAGAGGTTTGGTCATCTAATTGCGCGCCAGTAAGGAGAAATTCTTATTGGAAAGCCCCCTCTTTCCTGGGAACGGCCTGGTTGTCATAAATGTGATTCTGTAATATTATTTGTGAATAATTAATTATTGATTCATATGATAAGGAAATATTTATTTTATGTGGATATAAATGAGGGATATATTTTTGTGGTTAAAAATGAAGAAGTTAATGTTGAGGTTTTTATCATTATTTTTGTCGGAATGGAGGTATTAAAAATTAGGGTTTCTAAGATATTTTGCGGGGGTTATAATTTGTAATCCGACCGTTGGATCGTGGTAATTTTTGGATATGTTATACATATAAAAGTTGAGTATATGTCTATAAATTTTGAACCGTTAAAAATGAACGTATGATTTGTTATGAATTTTACGAGATGACTGGTTTAGAAATTGTTGAATTTTTGAAGTTAATCATTTTGGTAGAAAATTCTAGAATTGGTGGGCCCCACTTGTGGTTGATGAAAAAATGTGCTGAATTATATTTCAAATGTGGTGGGTGGGAATAGTAGCAGGTAAAGTCATCAGGTTGCAGGTCAAGTCTACTAAAATTTTCCTATAAATAGAGGGCTAAGTTAGAATTGAAAATCACACCAGAAACAAGTTTTCTCTCTTTCTCTCTCTATATTATGAAGCATATTTTGTGAGTAATTAGATACTTTGAGAGTTGCTATTCAGTGCAAGTTTCCTTCGGCTTTGCATACCGATCAGAAGTACTGCTCTTTTGAGGTAAGGGATAGTAAGGGATAGTAAGGAATTTTAAGGGTTGTTATGTTTTTCAGTTTCGTAATTTTTCTGACCTTCAAAAATTCTGGAAAAATTTGAAATAATATTTTGATGAGTTTTCTTGATTGTGTCCAAAAATGGTAATTTTTGGATGTATAGATTGAGAGTTATGAATTTTATGAGAAAAGACTATTTTAAAAATAACCGCTTATAATTCCTTGTGGTTAACTCCAAAATTGATGAAATTTTTATTGGGGGTACATGTATATGATAGAAGTATACTCTGTAAATTTCAGAATTTTTAGACAAAAGTATAATTTTTGATAAATGTCTAAATATTCGGCTATTTTGGCCATATGAAAAATAGTAAATGACTTTTAAAAATTCTGAGAAAAATATATGTTCACTATGGGACTATATGATGCTAAATCCCAGAAAAGAAATATTTTTGGAACAGATTTGGTATTTTTCATAAAAATAGTCTAGTTATGAGAAAATGAATTAAATATATTATGTGAAGTAAGAAAATTGGAAAATAGGATTTTATGGCTTGAGAATCCTATATATGAGGTCTATGCAGATTTTTGATGAGGGTTTTGGTTATTGATGATGAAATCTTAAGAGTTGGCATTTTATGATGATTAAATGTATTAATTAGTAAAGTGTAAACAATTTAAATAAATTATTTATAAGCTTAAGAATATTATTATTTCAATATCATTATACCGAAATATTGGTATGTATATTATTGCGGAATTTCTACCTTTTTCATGTCGAGGTTACTATTCATGAGTTACTATTCATGAGTTACTATTCATGAGTTACTATTCACGAGTTACTATTCACGACAAAATTGGTTTCTTTTTCTAACCAAATTATAGTTGATTTATGAATATTGCTCTTGAAATTAAATCCATGTTTTGATCATATTGTTTTTATTTTTATAATCATAAATAACATTTTTATAACCTTGATGTTGAAATTCTCTTTCGCTTGAGTGTAAAGATGGGTAAATTATTGGTATGATCATGACTATGGGTTCTCTTTGGCCAGTAGTGCAAAGTTGAATTGTTGACTGGTATGATCATGACCATTGAATTTATAATTGAATATCTTTAGCTTAAGTGCAAAGGTGAAATGATCAACATGGTTATAATTATTGTTTATATAAATTCTGAAATGATTATATATTTCTTTGAGATATTAATATATTTGGCCTGTAGTGCAAATATGAACTGTTGATGAATATATTTGACCTATAGCGCAAATATGAACTGTTGAGGAATATCTTTGGCCTGTAGTGTAAAGATGAATTGTTGATGAATATCTTTAGCCGTAGTGCAAAGATGAATTATTGATGAATATCTTTGGCCTGTAGTGCAAAGATGAACTGTTGTTGAATATCTTTGGCCTGTAGTGCAAAGATGGTCTGTTGATGAATATCTTTGGCCTGTAGTGCAAAGATGAACTGTTGTTGAATATCTTTGGTCGTAGTGCAAAGATGGATTTATTAGTATGATTATGAACAGGAACTGTGATTTGGTATAACCATGATCTTTGATGTTTCAGGTAAAGATAGGTGATGAAAATATTCTTCGTCCTAGGTGCGAAGAAAAATTTAGAATCACAATTATGATTATGAGTTATTCATATGATTGTGGAAAGGAACTGTTGATTGATGTTACAGGGATAAAACATTGTTGGTGGATTTTTAACATGGAGAAGATAATAGACTTTATAGTCTATTTGACTCTTCTAATGGATTGCTCGTTCCGCTGCAACTATGGTTGAAATTTTTATCATTTACCATATGTTCTAAATCTCTGATTTATTATTGATGAAGGCTATTAATAATTTAATTATCTTTAGTCATGATATACTTTACTGAGCTAGTTGTGCTCACCCTTTTGCTTCACAATTCCTTTCAGGTAATAAGAGTGTAGCTGGGTCGAGCGAGGGTAACGGGGAAATAGAACGGTGGTCTCTAGCTGTGGATGTTCTCCCGAAGCAGTATAGAAAAGTTCATTTAGTAGTTTTATTTGGTGAATCCAATAGGGTAAGGTGTACCCAACGTTGGAAGGGTGGTTTGCCACTATCATACAAGATGTCTAACGACATACAACCTCGTGTCATCATAAGACAGGGATGTGCTCATCCACTTGCTGAGTATATATACGAGCACTACCTATACAATCTTGGTGTTTATTTGAAGTATAATTCTCAATTAGAGACAGTAGAGATAATGATATGTCAAGAGAAGACTCACCATTGGAAAGAATATGATAGTAATCTTCTCGTTTTTCTTTGGGGTCTATTGGGTCAACCAAGGATAATTCTGTGGCCATATGATATCTATCATAACCTAGACGCATGGCCTCCCATGTACGAAGGTTTCCTTGAGTACTTCCCAAAGATTCTAATTTCTAAAACACTTTTTGACTATACCTTTATGTAAGGTGTCATTGTGAGGTGCTGTCCACGGTTGGGACATGAGTCACATTTGGTATATATTTGTATCCAAACTCACAGTATGTGTTGTCATATTTTGCACGACAATTGTATTATTGAAGTTGTAGTTTGCTTTCTATACCATGTATTTGGCGACTCAAAATAGGTTGGATGGAATGGACCTATTTTGGGGGCGTCACAAAGTTCTTCAGGAAATACGTCAGGAAAGTTACTAACAACAGGAATATTATTCAAATTTTACGTGTCTTTATTCAAATCCATAACATGGGCTAAGAAAGCTTGACATCCGTTTTTCAATAAACGAATGGCTTTATGACTTGATATGACAGTGATTGATTTTAATGGCTTTGTTGCTTGAATTCAAACAACAGGTTGATTAGAAATATGAAAACTAACCACCTTACGAAAATAATCAATTTTGGCATGATGAGTGGTTAACCAATCAATTCCTAAAATCACGTCAAATGCAAGTATCTTTAAAGAGATAAGGTCAACAGGTAAGGTGATGGTGCCAACTTGGATCAAACAAGATTTATAAACAGTGGATGTGATGAAAGTTTCCCCTAACGGAGTCTCCACAGATAAATCAAAGTCTAATTTCTCCGGAGTCAAGTTTAAACGTTGAGCACAAGCAGGAGAAATAAATGAATGGGTAGCACCGGTATCTAGTAAGGTATAAACTTCACATGAATTTATGATTAGCTTACCCGTGATCACCTCGTTTGGGTTCCTCGCATGTTGACCAGTCACGACAAACGCTCTTTCAGGAACCGTTGACTTTGACTTTTCTGGGGCAGCCTTTTGAGTCACCGTCCCTGCTGAACTTGGTTTCGCTACCGTACAATCTCGAGCGATATGTCCTTCCTTTCCATAATTATAGCATACCTTGAACTATTATGGACAGTTTGGGCTGATATGTCCCTCTTTTCCACATTTATAGCATATGACCGGTGATCGTTCTCCTCCCTTGGAAACAGTTGCTGCTGGTGCTGACGTCTTTATATTATCATTGTTGAATCTCCTCTTTTTAAAATCTCCTCCCGACTCGCTTCTTCTATTTTCATGGCCACGATTACCACCAGAGTGGTTGCCGTTCTTGTCTGTATTTTTCTTTCTCCACTGGTTATCATTGTTCTGATGACTGTTGTCACCGGTATGATCCTGGTTGTGGTCCCTCGGTTGACCATACTCGTTATCTCGCTCTAATAATTGAGCCCTGTTGACAACATCTGAATAGAGAGAAAATTTATGAGAAATAAGATATTGACGTATGCCGGGTTTCAAACCTCTTAGAAACTCCCGCGTCATACGTTCCTCATTCTCCACCAAATGAGGTGCAAACCTAGACAACTCTGCAAACTTCGCCTCGTACTGGGACATCGTCATGTTGTTCTGCTCCAGTCTAATAAACTCCACTTCCTTTATATGACGAACACTTTCAGGAAAGTATTTGTCATTGAACAATTTTTGAAATGTCTCCCAAGATATGCTGAGTGCGACTGGATGGGTACGTTTCACAGACTCCCACCAGTAGTCTGCCTCGCCACGGAATATAAAGGTGGCGAATGGAACCTTCTGTTCCTCCGTGCATCCCAAGACATCGAATATCTTGGTAATTTGCTTGACCCACGTTTCCGCCATGATCAGATCCGGCTTTCCCTTAAATTCTGGTGGTCCCAACTCTTTGAACTGCTTGGCTGTGACCAGCTGTGCGTTGCCATTGTTTCTTCCTATATTTTGAACAGGAATCTCCTTCGTCTGGTTTTGCATGAACCGCAAAAAACTTCTAAACATCTCATCGTTCACCGTCTGCTCAGTGGTGTTGTTCACAGGAGGAACATTGCCAGCCTGTTGCACGTTCTCCTCGTTGGTGAGTACAGGTGTCTCCACGGTTTCATTTACTCCACTGTTAACATTCTCAGTCGACATTCTCAAATACTGCCATAAAACAAGGGTTAATTTAACAAATTAACAAATCACATAATATCCCTATATTATGACCGACCAACAAATAAGCTTAGGTAGGACACACTAGCGAAGGATTTACTCGTCTTTCCCCTCCTAGTTCTATTCCCCGATCTCCGCCAGAGATCATATCCCTAAGCTCTGATACCAACTGTGACGCCCCCAAAATAGGTATACAACACCCATTCTGTGTCGTCAATAATATGGTACAGAAATAACTACAACATTATTAATACAACATAAAAACTGTGAGTGTAAATACAAATATTGTCATCTAGACAATATCCACACTCAAATAAGTCCTCATTACAATTATTGGTACAATATTTTACAAAAAAATGGTGAGGACTACTAAAATAACTTCCTAGAACCTTCATTCCATACCCCGACTAGTACTCGCTACATTCTCGCCTCCTGAGAAAAATGGAACAAAAAGGAAAAGGGTGAGCTCAACTAGCCCAGTAAAGAACATTATGACTAAGATAACATAGAACAAATTATCGTTAGTCTTCAACATGGAAAAATATAATAGAATACAATAGACAACAAGTTTTAAATCAAAATTCGCAGCGAAAAATAATAATTCATTGAAGAGTTACGTAGAGAATGAAATCTACTATTATCTATGAATTTAAAAGTCCATCATCAGCATTTTATCCCTGTAACATCAATCAATATTCATCTTCGCACTACAGACCAAAGATATTTACCATTTGGTCATGTTCATCTAAACACCTGTTCGTCTTTGCACTACGGGCCAAAGATATTCATCAGAAATCATTAATCTTTGCACTACAGGCCAAAGATATTCAATTATATCATCATTTAGGACTGAGAATGATGAAAAATATTTTAAAGGAAACGAATCCAGTGAAACAAAATAATAAATATTAAGGATTCGTATTTCAACTAGTCCATGTCCAAAAATACCTCATAAATAATCATAGTGGAGTAAAATTCAAGAATGATCAAAATATGGATACAATCAAAGCTAGTATCCATAATAGATATTTTGGACAAAAAGAAAAAAATTTCATTTTTCGGTAAATAGTAACTCGTGAATAGTAACTCATGAATAGTAACCCCGACATAAAAAGTTTCAAATTTGATAAAAAGTTCAGATCAATACTTCGGCATAATGATATTGAAGAAAATAATATCATTTAAGAAGAAATAACATCCTTTACCTCGGAAAGACGGTTCTTCTGACTGGAATACTAGATATAGTGCTGAAGGAAACTTGCACCGTATAGCAACACTCAAAGTATCAAATACTCACAAGAATACGCTCGATATAGAGAGAGAAATAGAGAGAAACTTGTGTTTCTGGTGTGATTTTCAATTCTAACCTAATCACCATATTTATAAGAAAATGCTTAGAACGCCAAAGTAGAAAATTTAATATAATATTAATATATTTATCAAATTTTCCTTAGCCTGCCTCTAGACATCTGATCTCAGCCCATTTATATCACATGTTAGCCCACTTAAATGCAAAAAAACGTTTTTCTTCAAAATAATAAATAAAACTTCAAAAAATCAATTATTTCGGAACTTCAGAACTTCAATAATTCATAATAAATAGCCCTTTTATCAGAAAATTCGAATCTCGCGAATTTTTATAGGAATTTCAATTCTCTACGACTTTGCAGAAGAAAGTTTTTCCAAATTTCAAACAAAAATTGATCAAAATTCACAAACGAGAGATTTTACAGTCAATAATAAATTTTCGGTCAAGAATTGTATCCACCAACACACAAAATATGTGTTAATCATTTAATGTCACAAAAATACTCTTCCTCCTCATATACTCATATATCCCACATTCATTGTAAAAATATCACCATCAATATATTATTAAAATAATATATTTAAATGAATTATTTTATCAGAAAAAGATAAAATATTAATTTTCAACAATTGTCACATTAAAAATTTTCTCCATCTATATCCACATAAAATCAATAATTTCCTCATCATATAAATCAATAATTAATTATACACAAATAATATTACAGAATCACAGTACTGGCAACCAGGCCGTTCCCAAGAAAAGAGGGGGTTTTCCAATAAGAATTTTTCCTTACTGGCGCGCAATTAGATGACCAAACCTCTCCTTAGACAGAACTTTCTTGACATTACCAATAATGTTATCTAATAATATTATTCAGATAATATGAATTATTGCTCCGATAATGGAAAATACTGCGTAGTGACAATTATAAAATATCAACGTAGCAATTATTTAATCAATAAAATAAAATATTGAAAAGTAATTACTGTAACCATTATTGAGTAGTGCCTTCTTACGTAAGAATCAATAATTAGTGCAATACCGCGTGCTACTGTGCAACAACGCGTATTACCGTGTTTTAACCACCAGGTATTCTAACAGTATTAACGGTAACAACTACACCGTTATTTATAAACAACTTATTTTTGTCGTTTTCTTCATCCAATCGCTTTCCGTTATGGAGCCCACAAAAGACTGCGTCGTCGTACGAATATTCTCCGACAGTAAGAATATTCCACGACCAAGCGAATATTCCCCGACAACAATGAATATTTTATAACCACTTGCTTATTTAAAATATTTGCGCATTTTACTCATAACTAACCACATTAATCAAATCAACCATTACTATTTCAGAATAATAAATAGAGGAAATTAAATTTTATTTATTAATAATTTGGGGTCTTACAACTACAATTCTTGATACACTATTTTATAAAATAGTGATGACTACTAAAACAACTGTCTTGAAATATTACTCCACACCCAAACTAGTTCCCGCTATATTCTCCTCTCCTGAGAAGAAAAAAATAGAACAAAAAGAAAAATGATGAGCTCAACTAGCCCAGTAAGAATATTATGGCTAAGATAATGTAGAATAAATTATCGTTAGCCTTCAATAAATCAAATAAAATATAGTGGACAACAAGTTTTAAATCAATATTCGCAGTGAAAATAACAATTCATTAAAAGAGTTAAGTAGAGAATGAAGTCTATTATCTTCTATGATTTAAAAGTCCATCATTAATATTTTATCCCTGTAACATCAATCAATATACATCTTGAATCAAATATTCATCTTTGCACTACGGCCAAAGATACTCATTTGTATCACCAGTTGGTTATGTTCATCTCAACACCTGTCCATCTTTGCACTACGGGTGAAAGATATTCATCGGTAATCATTCATCTTTGCACTACAGACCAAAGGTATTCAGTTATATCACCATTTAGGACTGAGAATGATAAAAATATTTTAAAGACAACGAATCCAGTGAGACAAAAAGACAAAGATTAGAGATTCATACTTTAGTTTATCCAAGTTTAAAAATACTCCATAATAAATAATTGTAGAATAAAATTCAAGAATGAAGATTAAAACATGGATACAATCAAAGATAGTAAGCATAATAGACAACTCGGACTAAGGAAAAAAAATTTAATTTTTTTGTGAATAGTGCCGTATTCGTGAATAGTGCCGTATACATGAATAGTACCGTATACATGAGAAGTAACCCCGACACAAAAAGGTAAAAATTCTATAAGAAGAGTTATCGTGAATAGTACCCGTGAATAGTACCGTATTCGTGAATAGTGCCGTATTCGTGAATAGTACCGTATATATGAATAGTGCCGTATACGTGAATAGTAATCTCGACATAAAAATGTAAAAATTTCATAATAAAATTCATACCAATATTTCGGTATAATGATATTAAAAAAAATAACATCATTTACGAAAAAAATAACATCCTTTACCTCAAAAGACAAGTACTTTTGACTGAAATATCGGATATAATGCTGAATAAAACTTGCATTGCTTATCAACTCTTAAATTATCTAAATACTCACAAAAATACGCTCGATATTATAGAGAGAAATTTTTTGATTCTGGTGTGATTTTCAATTCTAACCTAAGCACCCTATTTATAGAAAAATGCTTAGAACGCCAAAGCTGACTAACCTGCTATCGGTGGTTTCCTTTTTCATTCATGCACACCACCTTTGAAATTTAGAATTTTTCCACAAAAAATAAAAGTGGGGCCCACCCATATTTTTAATAAAAATATTTATTTTTAAAACTTCAATAATTCATAATAAATAGCTCTTTTATCAGAAAAATATGAATTTTATGTCCATTCCATATAAAATTTAATTCTCTACAACTTTGTACAAGAAAGTTTTTCCAAATTCTAAACAGAAAATGACCGAAATCTACATACGGATGATTTTTAATAGTTTCATTCCGACAAAATACTGATAAAACACCTCAGTATTAATTCTTTCATTTATATCCATATAAAATAAATATTTTCTTATCATATAAATTAATAATTAATTATTTATAAATAATATTACAGAATCGCAATAATGATAACCAGGTCGTTCCTAGGAAAGAGGAGACTTTTCGGTAAGGATTTCTCCTTACTGGCGCGCAATTAGGTAACCAAACCTCTTTTCCCAACAGAACTTCCTTAGACATTGCCAATAATGCTATCTAATAATATTATTCAAATAATATGAATTATTGATATGATAATGAGAAATACTGTGCAGTGACAATTATTGAAACAACAATAATATAAAATATCAACGTAGCAATTATTGAATCAATAAAATAAAATATTGAACAGTAATTACTGTAACAATTATTGAGTAGTGCCTTCTTACGTAAGAATCAATAATCCACAAATACTGTGCAATACCATGTGCTATTGTGCAACCATGCGTATTACTGTACTTTAACCACTAGGTATTCCAATAATGTTAACGGTAACAACTACGCCGTTATTTATAAAAAACTCATACTTGTCATTTTTTTTTATCAGACAGTTTTTCGTTATGGGACCCACAAATGGCTACGCCGTCGTACGAATATTCCCCGACATCAAGAATATTCCACGACCAAATAAATATTTCCTGACAACAATGAGTATTTTATAACCACTTGCTTATTTTATAAAATTTACACATTTCACCCATAAAAAAGCATTATATCAAATCAACACCTTATTATTCAAAATAATAATTAAAGAAATTAAATCTTTATTCATAAAAAGTTGGGGTCTTACAACCTCCCATCCTTATAAAATTTCGTCCTCAAAATTGACATACGTACCTCGTATGTTGAAGAGGTGAGGATACCTTATTTTTATATCAAATTCTAACTCTCAGGTCATTTCCTCAATATCGTGGTTTCTCCATAAAACTTTGACTTGAGGTATAACCTTTGAGCGTAGAATATGTTCCTTCTTATCCAAGATTTTAACAGGTACCTCCTCATACGTTAAATCTTCTGCTATCTCGTCTGGTTCTAATTCAATAATGTGGTTCAGGTCTTTCAAATATTGACGTAGTATGAATATGTGGAAAACGTTATGAACACGAGACATGCTTGGATGTAATACGAGTCTATAGGCCACATTTCCTACTCAGTCAAGAATCTCAAATGGACCAACATATCGTGAATTGAGCTTTTCTCTCTTCCCAAATCTTCTAACTCTCTTCCATGGAGCAACACGTAATAATACATGATCCCCAATATTAAATTTCATGTCCTTCCGATGAAGATCACCATAACTTTTTTATCGATCTTGTGAGGTCTTTATATGTTGTCGGATCATTTAAATCTTTTTTGTAGTCATGCATACCAATTTTAGTCCCAATAACGTTGCTTCTCCCACCTCATTCCAGTATACTGGAGAATGACACTTGCGCCTATACAACGCCTCAAATGGAGCTATGCCAATACTTGCTTGATAACTATTATTGTAGGAGAATTCCACTAATGGCAAGAACTTGTCCCAACTTCCTTTGAAGTCAAGGACACAGAGTCTTAATAGACCTTCAAGAGTTTGAATAGTCCTTTCTGATTGCCCGTCCATTTGAGGATGATATACCGAACTGAATCGTAAATTTGTGCCCATAACTTTCTACAAACTAACCCAAAATCGTGAAGTGAATCTTGGGTCACGATCCAAAACTATAGATACTGGCATGCCATGATGTCTCACAATCTCATTCACGTACATACGAGCAAGACGTTCAAGGGAATAAGTCTCCCGTATCGGCAAGAAATGAGCAGACTTTGTTAATCTATCAACAATAACCCAAATCGCATCTATGCCTTGAGAAACCTTGGGAAGACCCGTAACGAAATCTATGGTAATGTGTTCCCATTTCCATTTCAGAATCTCAAGTGGTTGCAATGGACCCTTTGACACTTGATGCTCCGCCTTTACACATTAACAAGTTAAACACCTCGAGATAAACTTCGCGATCTCTCTCTTCATATTGCTCCACCAAAATGTATGTCGAAGATCATGATACATTTTGGTACTCCCAGGATGGATTGCAAACGGTGTGATGTGTGCCTCCATCATGATTCTATGCTTCAAGTCAGAATCATTAGGAACACAAAGTCTAGAGTTGACTCGAAGTATTCCTTCTTCATTGATTCTTGCTTTTGGAATAACACATTCTTTTACTTTCTTCTTCATACACATCAACTCTAGGTCTGTGGCTTGAGCAGCTTTAACTTTATCAATTAAAGTCAGTTCTACTCGTATATTTGATATCATCACGTTGGTACTTGGAGCCTTTAACTCTATCTCCATCCTTTGCAAGTCATATAAAATGGGCCTTTGCGTTGACAATATCGTACTAGTACCCGCATATGATCTTCTACTCAATGCGTCAACTACCACGTTTGCTTTTCCAGGATGGTATGATCGTAATCTTTTAACAGCTCAAGCCAATGTTGTTGTCGAATGTTGAGTTCCTTTTGAGTGAAGAAATATTTGAGGCTTTTATGATCTGTATATTCTCCACTTTCTCCCCATGCAGGTAGTACCTCCAGATCTTTAGCACGAAAACGACTGCTGCCAACTCTAGATCATGAATAGGATAATTCCTCTCATATTCTTTGAGTTGTCGCGAGGCATAGGCTATGACTTTCCCATGTTGCATGAGAACACATTCTAACCCTTTGCCTGAAGTATCGCTGTAGATAACAAATCCATCCGAACCAGATGGTATTATCAGAACAGGTGCCGAAATGAGTCTCCTCTTGAGCTCTTGGAAACTCTTCTCGCATTCCTCGCTCTAGACAAATTTTGTATATTTCCTAGTTAGCTGAGTTAACGGAGTAGCGATTTAAGAAAATCCTTCCACGAATCTCCGATAATAATCGGCTAAGCCCAGAAAGCTACGTACTTCGGTCACCGACTTCGGTTGCTCCTAACTTTGTATTGCTTCAATCTTCGCCGGGTCAACAGATACTCCATGTTTTGACATCACGTGCCCAAGGAATGCTACTTTCTCAAACCAGAACTCACATTTCCTTAGCTGGACATATAGCTTGTTATCACGAAGCCTTTGAAGTACCAGCTTTAAATGGTGCTCATGATCTTTACGGCTTTTGGAATAGATGAGGATGTCATCAATAAAGACAACAACGAACTGATCCAAATATTCCTTAAACACACGGTTCATCATATCCATAAAAACAGCAGGAGCATTAGTCAATCCAAAAGACATGACTAAGAATTCATAATGCCTGTACCGAGTTCTGAAGGCAGTCTTCGGAATATCCTCAGTTTTAATCTTCAGCTGATGATATCCAGAATGAAGATCAATCTTTGAAAAGAATTGTGCTCCTTGCAACTGGTCGAACAAGTCATCAATGCGAGGTAGTGGATACCTATTCTTGATGGTGACATGGTTCAATTCCCGGTAGTCAATACAAAGTCGCATACTCCCGTCTTTCTTCTTTACGAATAAAACATGAGCACCCCAAGGAGATGTACTAGGACGAATGAAACCGATGTCTAACAACTCCTGTAGTTCGACCTTTAACTCTTGAAGTTCAATAGGAGCCATTCGATATGGGGTTTTAGAAATGTGTTTTGTACTAGGTTTAAGGTCAATAAAGAATTCAACTTCACGTTCTGGGGGAGACCGGGAAGTTCTTCAGGAAATACGTCAGGAAATTTACTAATAACAGAAATTTTATTCAAATCTGACATATTTTTGTTCAAGTCCATGACATGGGCTAGGAAAGCTTGAAATCTATTTTTCAATAAATGAATGGCTTTATAGCTTGATATGACAGTGATTGACTTTAGTGGTTTGGTTGCTTTAATTCGCGTAACAGGTTGGTTAGGAATATGAAAACTAACAACCTTATGAAAACAATCAATTTTGGCATTATGAGTAGTTAACCAATCAATCCCTAAAATCACATCAAATGTAAGTATTTTTAAAGAAATAAGATCGACAGGTAATGTAATGGTCCCAACTTAAATCAAGCAAGATTTATAAACCGTGGATGTAATGAAAGTTTCTCATAACGGAGTTTCAACAGATAAGTCAAAGTCTAATTTCTCAGGAGTCAAGTTCAAACGTTGAGCACAAGCAGGAGAGATAAAAGAATGGGTAGAACTGGTATCTAATAAGGTATAAACTTCGTAAGAGTTTATGTTTAGCTTACCCGTGATCACCACGTTTAGGTTCCTCACGTTTTGGGCAGTCACGACAAACGCTCTTCCAGGAACCACTGACTTTAACTTGTCTGGGATAGCCTTTGGAGTCACCATCCCCACTGTACTTGGTTTTACTACAGTACAATATCAAGCTATATGACCTTCCTTTCCAAAGTTATAAAATACCTTGAATTGTTGTGGGCAATTTAGGCTGATGTGTTCCTCTTTCCCGTAATTATAACATACGACCGGTGGTCGTTCTCCTCCCTTAGAAATAGTTGATGCTGGTGCTGACGTCTTCAATTTGTCATTGTTGTACCTTCTCTTTTTGAAATCTCCCCCCCGACTCGCTTCTTCTACTATTATGACCATGATTACCACCAGAGTGGTTACCACTTTTGTCCGGATATTTTCCTTCCCGCCGGTTATCATTGCTTTGATGACTGCTGCCACCGGTATGACCCTAGTTGTGGTCCCTCGGTTGAACAGACTCATTATCTCGCTCTAATAATTGAGACCTATTCACAACATCTGAATATAGAGAAAATTTGTGAGAGATAAGGTATTGACGAATTTCGGGTTTCAAACCTCTTAGAAACATCCGCATCATACGTTCCTCATTCTCTACCAAATGAGGTGCAAACCTGGATAACTCCGCGAACTTAGACTCGTACTGGGACACAGTTATGTTGTTTTGTTCCAATTTGATAAATTCTATTTCCTTCATATGACGAATACTTTCAGGAAAGTACTTATCATTGAACAGTTTTTGGAACGCTTCCCAAGACATATTGAGTGCGGTTGGCTGGGTATGCTTCACATATTCCCACCAATAATCTGCCTCACCATGGAACATAAATGCGGAGAATGGAACCTTCTGTTCCTCCGTGCATCCCAAGACATCAAATATCTTGGTAATTTACTTAACCCATGTTTCCGCCTTGATCAGATCCGGCTTTCCCAAAAACTCTGGTCGTCCCAACTCTTTGAACTGCTTGGCTGTGATAAGTCGCGCGTTGCTATTATTTCCACCCGTATTTTGTACACGAGTCTCCCTCGTCTTATTTTGCATGAACTGTAAAAAGCTTCTAAACATCACATCATTCATCATTTTATTGGTGGTGTTGTTTATAGGAGGAACATTGCTGTCTTGTTGCACATTCTCCTGGTTGGAGATTAAAGGTGTCTCCACGGTCTCATTCACTCCATTGTTAACATTTTCAGCTGCCATTCTCAAATACTGCCATAAAACAAGGGTTAATTAAAGAAATTAACATGCCACATATTATTCCTATATTCTGACCGACCAAACAAATAAGCTTAGGTAGGACACACTAGCGAAGGATTTACTCGTCTCTCCTCTCCTAGTTCTATTTCCCGATCTCCGCCAGAGACCATATTCCTAAGCTCTGATACCAACAGTGATGCCCCCAAAATAGGTCCACACAACCTATTCTGAGTCGCCAAACACATGGTACAGAAAACAACTACAACTTCATTATTACAATTGTCGTGCAAAATACGACAACATATATGCTGTGAGTTTAAATACAAATATTGTCATCTAGACAATATCCAAACTCAAATAAGTCCTCGTAATAATTATTGATACACTATTTTATAAAATAGTGAGGACTACTAGAAAACTGTCTTGAAACATTACTCCACACCCCGACTAGTTCCCGCTATATTCTCGCCTCCTGAGAAGAAAAATGGAACAAAAAGAAAAAGGATGAGCTCAACTAGCTCAGTAAAGAATATTATGACTAAGATAATGTAGAACAAATTATCGTTAGCTTTCAATAAATCAGATAAAATATAATGGACAACAAGTTTTAAATCAATATTCGCAGCGAAAATAACAATTCACTAGAAGAGTTAAGTAGAGAATGAAGTCTACTATCTTCTATGATTTAAAAGTCCATCATCAATATTTTATCCCTGTAACATCAATCAATATACATCTTGAATCAAATAATAATCTTTGCACTACGACCAAAGATACTCATTTGTATCACCAGTTGGTCATGTTCATCTCAACACCTGTCCATCTTTGCACTACGGGCCAAAGATATTCATCGGTAACCATTCATCTTTATACTACAGACCAAAGATATTCATGTTAAGTTTGTAATATTCATGAAGCAATCAAATTGCACAAAATAATCGGAAGCGTAGAAAATCAGAGTTTTAAAATTTTACAAACCATATACCCGGATCACCCTTTATGCACAATTATTAATTAAACGAAAAAATGAAGAACAAGAATCATACTCTTGAAGATTCGAGCTTCCTCAGGTACAAGTTCACCTCTAATCTTTTTCGCGTTCCACTTGAATCCACCGGGTTTGGTTCCTTCCTTTGATCAACGTTAACCACCCAAGTGTTTGGCCTCTAGAGGTGATCCACCAAGAAAGAAGAAATATTCAAGAAGAAGGGTGGTTGGATAAATCCTAGTTTTCTATCTCTACAGAAAAAGAACGTACTCTCCAACTATTGGAATTGTGTATGTTGTGAAAAAATTAACAACAACACTATCACCCATAATAAGACTCCTCTTATTTATAAATGTGGGCAACCCTCCTTAACAATTAAGGAATTGAGTTTTATTTTAATTAATTAAATCCTTTAATTAATTAGGCTCCCAATCTTATTAGGAATAATTAATTAAACTCTTTTAATTAATTAGCCTCCTAATCTTATTAGGATATATGAGAGAACTTTTATTAATTAATTCCCAAACTCCTTTAGGAATTAAATAATAATAATAATAGTAATAATAATAATAAGACTCCTCTTATTAATTTATATTTAATATTTCTAAAATATTAAATAATAAATATTAAGCTATTTAATTTATTCTATCACCATGGATTAAATTAAATATACTTAACTTATTATTACAATTATGCCATTAACTTCTTAAATAATTATTCTTCCTTTTATGGTGTGACCCTTTAGGTTCTCCATATTAAACCGGTTGTGAATAAATCAATTAGAATAATTCTAATCTTATTTAAATAAATAAATTAAACTATTAATTTATTTAAATAAATAATATTTATTCTATAATAGGGATAAGCCTTCCTAGCGATCAACGACTTTTCAGATAACATAGATTTCAACATTAATCATAAAAGAACCTTTGAGTAAATAGTTACCGTACAATTCAATCCTTCCACCATACAATGTCCCAATTAAATATAAGACATGAAATTACTGTCAAGTCTTATTTTATTTAATTATATGTATTTCGACTCTTAAATGCACAACTCCAAATAATGTAAATTAGAAACTCCTTTCTAATTTTATTCTGCCTTGGCCAAGGACTACTTGGTTGTCATTTATCGAATCACATAGGATATTTTTCTTCTTTTACTAGAAGCGGTAGATTCTTTATTGATCATACATTATCTCCATGTACAACTTATTATACCCAAGCATACCCTTTGATGTACCCTAAGGGTCTTAAGGAATAAGTCAAAGTATAATTTATCATACACAAGATACTATGATGATTTTAAGTCTAAGGATCACTTGCACTACTATCACTACAGAAATTTCTATTGACAGGCAAGTAAAACTCCATTAGGTATTCCTTAGCGAGTCACGTTCAGTGAACTTATTCTCTAATAAGCACCTACATACTTGCTTTAGTGTCTCCACATAAATGATCATGAGATCAATTATCCTCATCTAATGAGCAAGCAATGTATGTACTAATCTATCCGGATTCACTTATCCCCAATTTAGTAATCCAACGATTGGGAACTATTTTAGTTTTAAGTTTTCTAAGAATTTAGATCTCATTAGAATGATCATTATCATTATTCTAAAAGCATTGCTTAAAATTATGGGTTTATCACATATTATAAAACAGCATTATGTAGATAATTAAAAGCCTTGAATAAATTAATACTTTTTATTAATAAATGAATAAGATTGTTACAAAGTATATGCTTTATCATCAAAAATGATTGGCTTATGTGCATACTACTTTTAATCTCTCACTTGCACTAAAGCCAATCGCCATGGTATCTCATACCCTTCTTCTCTAAGTGACGATTATCCTACTGTTGGATAAGCTTTAGTTAATGAATATGTAACGTTGTTCTTGAGAGTCCACTATCTCTATAGTGATTTCCCATCTTTCAATGATTCTTATAATCAAGTGAAAGTGCCACAACATATGTTTAGATCCAAGATGAGACTTAGAAACTGTTCCTAGTTTTGTAATGAACTTTTCATCCAAATAATCAACTTGCAGCTTCATTTACAGCTATATACTTTGTCTTTATCACTAAACCAGCAACTCTTTCCTGTTTGGAACCTTTCCAATTCACTGCACCCCTGTTCAAGGTAATAATTTACCTTAAAGTGGATTTTCTATCGTCTTGGTCTGTCTGAAAAAACTTGAGTTTGTTATGCCCTCTAGTTTTAATTTAGACCCACCATGAATATGATCACATCCTTAGTACCAGTTAAGTACTTTAACATATTTTTTACTGACTCATAGTGAACTTCTCCAGAATATGACTGATCAATATCAGGTCTCGTACATTTCATTGCATACATGATTGTCACTCATGCGATCTCTCTTTTCAAGAGTCTATGGGGACTATTAAGAGAGATACACTCCATGGCTCATCAACATGAGACATCTCTTGGAGTTTGCCATGCTAAACAACTTTAGCATCAAATGAATATACGTTCCTTGGGTTAAGTCGAGCATCCTCTTGAATCTATCTATATAGATTTTATCCTCAATTAAGATACTCTTCCCAAATCATTAATGGAGGAATGTTTAGACAATTTTATCTTTACTGATTGTAGCATTAGTATGTCATTCCTTAGCCATAGTATATCAACATATAATATTAAGAATGTCACGGCGCTCCCACTGACCCTTTTGTACACACCAGAACTCATCATCTACTATGTTGTGTACCTCATCATCATCATCTATGATGCATCCATACCTCCTAGATATCTTCGGTACTATTCCAGATTTACGATTCGGTTGTGGTACAATAGGTCTATCTACAGGTTCCTCTTATTTAACTTATAGTGTTTTGTGGTTCTTGAACTCTTCAAGATGTATTATCCTCCCACTAGCCCCTTCAATGATAAACACCTTTATCTTAGAAGGCAGCATGTTTCGCAACAAACACCTTTTACTAAGTAGGATTATAGAACATATACCCTAAACTTACTTTAGGATGTCCCACAAATCGAAACTTGTCAAATCTTGTCCCAAGCTTATCCTTTGAAACCTTTTCACATAAGTTGGACAACCCCTTATCTTAACATACTTAAGATTAGGAATCCTCTCTGTCCATAACTTTTATGGAGTCTTGGGACCGGATTTTGAGGTTACCTTTTTCGTAGATATGCAGCTATTTCTGGGACATTACCCCAGAAGAATACTGGAATGTCAAAAAAATCATTATGGACCGCACCATGTCCAACAAGGTAAGATGTAAGACCCCAAATTATTAATAAATGAAATTTAATTTCCTCTATTTATTATTCTGAAATAGTAATGGTTGATTTGATTAATGTGGTTAGTTATGGGTAAAATGCGCAAATATTTTAAATAACCAAGTGGTTATAAAATATTCATTGTTGTCGGGAAATATTCGCTTGGTCGTGAAATATTCTTACTGTCGGAGAATATTCGTATGACGGCGCAGCCTTTTGTGGGCTCCATGACGGAAAGTGATTGGATGAAGAAAACGACAAAAATAAGTTGTTTATAAATAACGGCGTAGTTGTTACCGTTAATACTGTTGGAATACCCGGTGGTTAAAACACGGTAATACGCGCTGTTGCACAGTAGCACACGGTATTGCACTAATTATTGATTCTTACGTAAGAAGACACTACTCAACAATGGTTACAGTAATTACTGTTCAATATTTTATTTTATTGATTAAATAATTGCTACGTTGATATTTTATAATTGTCACTACGCAGTATTTTCTATTATCGGAGCAATAATTCATATTATTTGAATAATATTATTAGATAACATTATTGGCAATGTCTAGAAAGTTCTATCTAAGGAGAGGTTTGGTCATCTAATTGCGCGACAGTAAGGAGAAATCCTTATTGGAAAGCCCCCTCTTTCCTGGGAACGGCCTAGGTTGCCAATACTGTGATTCTGTAATATTATTTGTGTATAATTAATTATTGATTTATATGATAAGGAAAATATTGATTTTATGTGGATATAGATGGAGAAAATTTTTAATGTGATAATTGTTAAAAATTAATATTTTATCTTTTTCTGATAAAACAATTCATTTAAATATATTATTTTAATAATATATTGATGGTGATATTTTTATAATGAATGTGGAATATATGAGTATGTGAGGAGGAAGAGTATTTTTGTGGCATTAAATGATTAACACATGTTTTGTGTGTTGGTGGACACAATTCTTGATCGAAAATTTATTATTGACTGTAAAATTGCCCGTTTGTGGATTTCGGTCAATTTTTGTTTGGAATTTGGAAAAACTTTCTTCTGCAAAGTTGTAGAGAATTAAAATTCCTATAAAAACGCGTGAGATTCGAATTTTCTGATAAAAGGGATATTTATTATAAATTATTGAAGTTCTGAAGTTCCGAAATAATTGATTTTTGAAAGTTTTATTTATTATTTTGAAGAAAAACATTTTTTTATATTTAAGTGGGCTAACATGTGATATAAATGGGCTGAGATCAGATGTCTAGAGGTGGGCTTAGGAAAATTTGATAAATATATTAATATTATATTAAATTTTCTGTTTTGGTGTTCTAAGCATTTTCCTATAAATAGGGTGCTTATGTTAGAATTGAAAATCACACCAGAAACATAAGTTTCTCTTTATTTCTCTCTCTATATTGAGCGTATTCTTGTGAGTATTTGATACTTTGAGTGTTGCTATACGGTGCAAGTTTCCTTCAGCACTATATCTAGTATTCCAGTCAGAAGTACCGTCTTTCCGAGGTAAGGGATGTTATTTCTTCTTAAATGATATTATTTTCTTCAATATCATTATGCCGAGTATTGATCTGAACTTTTTATCAAATTTAAAACTTTTCATGTCGGGGTTACTATTCATGAGTTACTATTTATGAGTTACTATTCACGAGTTACTATTCACGAGTTACTATTCACCGAAAAATAAAATTTTCTTCTTTTTGTCCAAAATATCTATTATGGATACTAGCTTTGATTGTATCTATGTTTTGATTATACTTGAATTTTACTCCACTATGATTATTTATGAGGTATTTTTGGACATGGACTAGTTGAAATACGAATCCTTAATATTTATTATTTTGTTTCACTGGATTCGTTTCCTTTAAAATATTTTTCATCATCCTCAGTCCTAAATGATGATATAATTGAATATCTTTGGCCTGTAGTGCAAAGATTAATGATTTCTGATGAATATCTTTGGCCCGTAGTGCAAAGATGAACAGGTGTTTAGATGAACATGACCAAATGGTGAATATCTTTGGCCTGTAGTGCGAAGATGAATATTGATTGATGTTACAGGGATAAAATGCTGATGATGGACTTTTAAATTCATAGATAATAGTAGATTTCATTCTCTACGTAACTCTTCTATAAATTATTATTTTCCGCTGCGAATATTGATTTAAAACTTGTTGTCTGTTGTATTCTATTATATTTTTCCCTGTTGAAGACTAACGATAATTTGTTCTATGTTATCTTAGTCATAATATTTTTTACTGAGCTAGTTGAGCTCACCCTTTTCCGTTTTGTTCCATTTTTCTCAGGAGGCGAGAATGTAGCGAGTACTAGTCGGGGTATGGAATGAAGGTTCTAGGAAGTTGTTTTAGTAGTCCTCACCATTTTTTTGTAAAATATTGTACCAATAATTGTAATGAGGACTTATTTGAGTGTGGATATTGTCTAGATGACAATATTTGTATTTACACTCACAGTTTTTATGTTGTATTAATAAAGTTGTAGTTGTTTCTGTACCATGTTATTGACGACACAGAATGGGTGTTGTATACCTATTTTGGGTGCGTCACAGTTGGTATCAGAGCTTAGGGATATGATCTCTGGCGGAGATCGGGGAATAGAACTAGGAAGGGAGAGACGAGTAAATCCTTCGCTAGTGTGTCCTACCTAAGCTTATTTGTTGGTCGGTCATAATATAGGGATATTATGTGATTTGTTAATTTGTTAAATTAACCCTTGTTTTATGGCAGTATTTGAGAATGTCGACTGAGAATGTTAACAGTGGAGTAAATGAAACCGTGGAGACACCTGTACTCACCAACGAGGAGAACGTGCAACAGGCTGGCAATGTTCCTCCTATGAACAACATCACTGAGCAGACGGTGAACGATGAGATGTTTAGAAGTTTTTTGCGGTTCATGCAAAACCAGACGAAGGAGATTCTTGTTCAAAATATAGGAAGAAACAATGGCAACGCACAGCTCGTCACAGCCAAGCAGTTCAAAGAGTTGGGACCACCAGAATTTAAGGGAAAGCCGGATCCGATCATGGCAGAAACGTGGGTCAAGCAAATTACCAAGATATTCGATGTCTTGGGATGCACGGAGGAACAGAAGGTTCCATTCGCCACCTTTATGTTCCGTGGCGAGGCAGACTACTGGTGGGAGTCTGTGAAATGTACCCATCCAGCCGCACTCAGCATGTCTTGGGAGACATTTCAGAAACTGTTCAATGACAAATACTTTCCTGAAAGTGTTCGTCATATAAAGGAAGTGGAGTTTATTAGACTGGAGCAGAACAACATGACGGTGTCCCAGTACGAGGCGAAGTTTGCAGAGTTGTCCAGGTTTGCACCTCATTTGGTGGAGAATGAGGAACGTATGACGCGGATGTTTCTGAGAGGTTTGAAACCCGACATATGTTAATATCTCATTTGTCATAAATTTTCTCTTTATTCAGATGTTGTTAACAGGGCTCAATTATTAGAGCGAGATAACGAGTATGGTCAACCGATGGACCACAACCAGGATCATACCGGTGACAACAGTCATCAGAACAATGATAACCAGCGGAGAAAGAAAAATACAGACAAGAACGGCAACCACTCTGGTGGTAATCGTGGCCATGAAAATAGAAGAAGCGAGTCGGGAGGAGATTTTAAAAAGAGGAGATTCAACAATGATAATACGAAGACGTCAGCACCAGCAGCAACTGGTTCCAAGGGAGGAGAACGACCACCGGTCATATGCTATAAATGTAGAAAAGAGGGACATATCAGCCCAAACTGTCCACAACAGTTCAAGGTATGCTATAATTGTGGAAAGGAAGGACATATCGCTCGAGATTGTACGGTAGCGAAACCAAGTTCAGCGGGGACGGTGACTCAAAAGGCTGCCCCAGAAAAGTCAAAGTCAACGGTTCCTGGAAGAGCGTTTGTCGTGACTGGTCAACATGCGAGGAACCCAAACGAGGTGATCACGGGTAAGCTAATCATAAATTCATGTGAAGTTTATACCCTACTAGATACCGGTGCTACCCATTCATTTATTTCTCCTGCTTGTGCTCAACGTTTAAACTTGACTCCGGAGAAATTAGACTTTAATTTATCTGTGGAGACTCTGTTAGGGGAAACTTTCATCACATCCACTGTTTATAAATCTTGTTTGATCCAAGTTGGCACCATCACCTTACCTGTTGACCTTATCTCTTTAAAGATACTTGCATTTGACGTGATTTTAGGAATTTATTGGTTAACTACTCATCATGCCAAAATTGATTGTTTTCGTAAGGTGGTTAGTTTTCATATTCCTAATCAACCTGTTGTTCGAATTCAAGCAACAAAGCCATTAAAATCAATCACTGTCATATCAAGTCATAAAGCCATTCGTTTATTGAAAAACGGATGTCAAGCATTCTTAGCCCATGTTATGGATTTGAATAAAGACACGTCAAATTTGAATAATATTCCTGTTGTTAGTAACTTTCCTGACGTATTTCCTGAAAAACTTTCCGGTCTACCCCCAGAACGTGAAGTTGAATTCTTTATTGATCTTGAACCTGGTACAAAGCCCATTTCTAAAACCCCATATCGAATGGCTCCTATTGAACTTCAGGAGTTAAAAGTGCAACTACAAGAGTTGTTGGACATCGGCTTCATTCGCCCTAGTACATCTCCTTGGGGTGCTCCTGTTTTATTTGTAAAGAAGAAAGACGGGAGTATGCGACTTTGTATCGATTACCGGGAATTAAACCATGTCACCATCAAGAATAGGTATCCGCTACCTCGTATTGATGACATGTTTGACCAGTTACAAGGAGCACAATTCTTTTCAAAAATCGATCTTCGTTCTGGATATCATCAGCTGAAGGCTAAAACTGAGGATATTCCGAAGACTGCCTTTAGAACTCGGTACGGGCATTATGAATTCTTAGTCATGTCTTTTGGATTGACTAATGCTCCTGCGGCTTTCATGGATATGATGAACCGAGTATTCAAGGATTATTTGGATCAGTTCGTTGTTGTCTTTATTGATGACATCCTCATATATTCCAAAAGCCATGAAGATCATGAGCACCATTTGAAGCTGGTACTCCAAAGGCTGCGTGAAAACAAGTTATATGCTAAGTTGAAGAAATGCGAGTTCTGGCTTGAGGAAGTAGCATTCCTAGGACACGTGGTGTCAAAACATGGACTATCTGTGGACCCGGCGAAGATTGAAGCAATACAAAGCTGAGAGCAACCGAAGACGGTGACCGATGTACGTAGCTTTCTGGGCTTAGCTGGTTATTATCGGAGATTCGTAGAAGGGTTTTCTCGAATTGCTACCCCGTTAACTCAGCTGACTCGGAAGGATATCAAATTCGTATGGAGCGAAGAATGCGAAAAGAGTTTCCAAGAGCTTAAGAGGAGACTCATTTCGGCACCTGTTCTGACAATACCATCTGGTTCTGATGGATTTGTTATCTACAGCGATGCTTCAGGCAAAGGGTTAGGATGTGTTCTCATGCAACGTGGGAAAGTCATAGCCTATGCTTCGCGACATCTTAAAGAATATGAGAGGAATTATCCTACTCATGATCTAGAGTTGGCAGCAGTCGTTTTCGCGCTAAAGATCTGGAGGCACTATCTATATGGGGAGAATGTGGAGATATATTCAGACCATAAAAGCCTTAAATATTTCTTCACTCAAAAAGAACTCAACATGCGGCAACGACGTTGGCTCGAGCTGTTGAAAGATTACGACCACACTATTCAATACCATCCTGGAAAAGTAAACGTGGTAGTTGACGCGTTGAGTAGAAGATCATATGCAGGAATGAGTGCGATGATGTCAAGTATATGCGTAGAACCAACTTTAATCGATAAAGTTAAAGTTGCTCAAGCTACAGACCCGGAGCTGATGCGTATGAAGAAGAAAGTGCAAGAAGGTGCTATTCCAGAAGCAAGAATCGATGAAGAAGGAATACTTCGAGTCCACTCCAGACTTTGTGTTCCTAACGATTCTGATTTGAAGTACAAGATCATGATGGAGGCACACAATACACCATTTGCAATCCATCCTGGAAGTACTAAAATGTATCATGATCTTCGACATACATTTTGGTGGAACAATATGAAGAGAGAGATTGCAAAGTTTTTCTCGAGGTGTTTAACTTGTCAACGTGTAAAGGCGGAGCATCAAGTACCAAAAGGTTCATTGCAACCACTTGAGATTCCGAAATGGAAGTGAGAACACATTACCATGGATTTCGTTACAGGTCTTCCCACGGTTTCTCAAGGCATAAATGCTATTTGGGTTATAGTTGATAGACTGACCAAGTCTGCTCATTTCTTGCCGATACGGGATACTTATTCCCTTGAACGACTTGCTAGTATGTACGTGAATGAGATTGTAAGGTTGCATGGCATGCCAGTATCCATAGTTTCGGATCGTGACCCAAGATTCACTTCAAGATTTTGGGTTAGTTTGGAAAAAGCTATGGGCACGGATTTACGGTTCAGTTCGGCATACCATCCTCAAACGGACGGGCAATCAGAGAGGACTATTCAAACTCTTGAAGATCTATTAAGACTTTGTGTCCTAGATTTCAAAGAAAGTTGGGATAAGTACCTACCATTGGTGGAATTCTCCTATAACAACAGTTATCAGGCAAGTATAGGTGTGGCTCCCTTTGAAGCATTGTATGGACGAAAGTGTCGCTCTCCAGTATGTTGGGATGAGGTGGGAGAATCAGCGTTGTTGGGACCAGAGTTGGTACGAATGACTACAGAGAAGATCCAAACGATTCGACAACGTATACAAACGGCACATGATCGACAAAAGAGTTATGTGGATCTTCATCGAAAGGAAGTGAAATTTGACATTAGGGATCATATATTATTACGTGTAGCTCCATGGAAAGGAGTTACAAGATTTGGGAAGAGAGGAAAGCTCAATCCACGATTTATTGGTCCATTTCAGATTCTTGACCGAGTAGGAAATGTGGCCTATAGGCTCGCGTTACCTCTAAGTATGTCTCGTGTTCATAATGTTTTTCATATATCTGTGCTTCGTACATATGTGAAAGACCCGAACCACGTTATTGAGTTAGAACTGAACGAGATAGCCGAAGACTTAACGTACGAGGAGGTACCTGTCAAGATCTTGGATAGGAAGGAGCATGTCCTACGCACGAAGGTCATACCACAAGTTAAAGTTTTGTGGAGAAATCATGCTATTGAGGAAATGACCCGGGAGTTGAAAACGGAAATGAAAGCGAGGTATCCTCATCTTTTCGAAAAACCAGGTACGTATGTCAATTTCGAGGACGAAATTTCATAAGGAGGGGAGGTTGTAAGACCCCAAATTATTAATAAATGAAATTTAATTTTCTCTATTTATTATTCTGAAATAGTAATGGTTGATTTGATTAATGTGGTTAGTTATGGGTAAAATGCGCAAATATTTTAAATAAGCAAGTGGTTATAAAATATTCATTGTTGTCGGGGAATATTCGCTTGGTCGTGGAATATTCTTACTGTCGAAAAATATTCGTACGACGGCGCAGTCTTTTGTGGGCTCCATAACGGAAAGCGATTGGATGAAGAAAACGACAAAAATAAGTTGTTTATAAATAACGGCGTAGTTGTTGCCGTTAATACTGTTAGAATATCCGGTGGTTAAAACACGGTAATACGCGCTGTTGCACAGTAGCACACGGTATTGCACCAATTATTGATTCTTACGTAAGAATGCACTACTCAATAATGGTTACAGTAATTACTGTTCAATATTTTATTTTATTGATTAAATAATTGCTACGTTGATATTTTATAATTATCACTACGCAGTATTTTCCATTATCGGAGCAATAATTCATATTATCTGAATAATATTATTAGATAACATTATTGGCAATGTCTAGAAAGTTCTGTCTAAGGAGAGGTTTGGTCATCTAATTGCGCGCCAGTAAGGAGAAATCCTTATTGAAAAGCCCCCTCTTTCCTGGGAACGGCCTGGTTGCCAGTACTGTGATTCTGTAATATTATTTATGTATAATTAATTATTAATTTATATGATGAGAAAAATATTGATTTTATGTGGATATAGATGGAGAAAATTTTTAATGTGACAATTGTTGAAAATTAATATTTTATCTTTTTTTGATAAAATAATTCATTTAAATATTCTATTTTAATAATATATTGATGGTGATATTTTTACAATGAATGTGGGATATATGAGTATGTGAGGAGGAAGAGTATTTTTGTGGCATTAAATGATTAACACATGTTTTGTGTGTTAGTGGACACAATTCTTGACCGAAAATTTATTATTGACTGTAAAATTGCCCGTTTGTAGATTTCGGTCAATTTCTGTTTGGAATTTAGAAAAAATTTCTTCTGCAAAGTTGTAGAGAATTGAAATTCCTATAAAAATTTGTGAGATTCGAATTTTCTGATAAAAGGGCTATTTATTATGAATTATTGAAATTCTGAAGTTCCGAAATAATTGATTTTTGAAAGTTTTATTTATTATTTTGAAGAAAAACATTTTTTTTGCATTTAAGTGGGCTAACATGTGATATAAATGGGCTGAGATCAGATGTCTAGAGGTGGGCTTAGGAAAATTTGATAAATATATTAATATTATATTAAATTTTCTACTTTGGTGTTTTAAGCATTTTCCTATAAATATGGTGCTTAGGTTAGAATTAAAAATCATACCAGAAACACAAGTTTCTGTCTATTTCTCTCTCTATATCGAGCGTATTCTTGTGAGTCTTTGATACTTTGAGTGTTGCTATACGGTGCAAGTTTCCTTCAGCACTATATCTAGTATTCTAGTCAGAAGTACCGTCTTTCCGAGGTAAGGGATGTTATTTCTTCTTAAATGATATTATTTTCTTCAATATCATTATGCCGAGTATTGATCTGAACTTTTTATCAAATTTGAAACTTTTCATGTCGGGGTTACTATTCATGAGTTACTATTCACGAGTTACTATTCACCGAAAAATGAAATTTTCTTCTTTTTGTCCAAAATATCTATTATGGATACTAGCTTTGAGTGTATCCATATTTTGATCATTCTTGAATTTTACTCCACTATGATTATTTATGAAGTATTTTTGGACATGGACTAGTTGAAATACGAATCCTTAATATTTATTATTTTGTTTCACTGGATTCGTTTCCTTTAAAATATTTTTCATCATCCTCAGTCCTAAATAATGATATAATTGAATATCTTTGGCCTGTAGTGCAAAGATTAATGATTTCTGATGAATATCTTTGGCCCGTAGTGCAAAGATGAACATGTGTTTAGATGAACATGACCAAATGGTGAATATCTTTGGCCTGTAGTGCGAAGATGAATATTGATTGATGTTACAGGGATAAAATGCTGATGATGGACTTTTAAATTCATAGATAATAGTAGATTTCATTCTCTACGTAACTCTTCTATGAATTATTATTTTCCGCTGCGAATATTGATTTAAAACTTGTTGTCTATTGTATTCTATTATATTTTTCCCTGTTGAAGACTAACGATAATTTGTTCTATGTTATCTTAGTCATAATGTTCTTTACTGGGCTAGTTGAACTCACCCTTTTCCTTTTTGTTCCATTTTTCTCAGGAGGCGAGAATGTAGCGAGTACTAGTCGGGGTATAGAATGAAGGTTCTAAGAAGTTGTTTTAGTAGTCCTCACCATTTTTTTTATAAAATATTGTACCAATAATTGTAATGAGGACTTATTTGAGTGTGGATATTGTCTAGATGACAATATTTGTATTTACACTCATAAGTTTTATGTTGTATTAATAAAGTTGTAGTTATTTCTGTACCATGTTATTGACGACACAGAATGGGTGTTGTATACCTATTTTGGGGGCGTCACATAAGATTTTTCCTTTTAGATACATCAATCAATTATTTTTATCAGGAGTCGTCCATTGTGAGAAAACCATTTGAGATGATTTAGAAACTCATTGCACAAGTATTCCTTTCTTGATCTGATCAAAGAATCCTAATACTTTGCCAATTTGTTTCACTTCTGAATTCTTTGAACCTTTCAAATAATTCATACTTGTATTTCATCAAATACAAACATTCAACTCTTTGAATGATCATCTCCTTTCCTTATACTAGTTTGTTCAAATTGTAAAATAATTTTTCACGTAAGTCAAGTATACAATATTTATTAAGTAATATTTCAGCTCTATACAAAATATTGTTATTATAAATAAAACAACAATTGTTCTTAAATATAATACCAAAGATTTCATTGTCGAACAATAAAATAGAAATAATGTTTCTAACGAGAATTGGAATACAATAACAACTTATTGACTTAATAGACTTGCCCATAGGCAATGCTAAACTATAAGTTTCTATGGCTAATGCAGCAACCTTTGCTTCATTTTCCACACATAGGATTACTTATCTTTGTTTAGCTTTTTACTTCTGCTTGGTTCCTTCATAAATCTATATTTTTGATAATCAAAGTCGGTATCCAATACCCAAGTAGAAGCTTAACTTAAAGAAAAATTTATTTTAATTTATGAACAAAATTATATTTGTAATTGAAACTTTACTAAGCTTCTTCTGGTTAGCCTCTGCAAGATGTTTCCTGCAGTTTCTTTCCTATGTCCAGGCTTATTGCAGTGGAAGCAAACTCCTTTGCTATCCGTATCAGTTTTGTTCTTATTATTCTTTGTTTTTGCCTTTTCTATTTACCTTCTTAGAATCGTTCTTCTTCTTTTTTTAGAAGATCCTTTGACCTCTACCAGTAAGACTTGGTCTTTCTTGGTTGGAAAGTGACTCTTAAGATTTTCAACATGTTAAGCAAATCAGCGAAGCTGATATCTAGTTTATTCATATGAAAATTTCACAACAATTGTGAGAAGGAGTTCGAGAGTAAATGCAAGATCAAATCTTGACTCAACTCTCCATCCATGACAAAACCTATTGTCCTAATTGTTTAATCAAATTGATCATGCTAAGGACTTTTGTCTATACTATAGTGTCATCGATCATTCTAGATCGGAAGAGCTCCTTAGATATCTGATATCTATCAGTCATACTTTTCTCACCATCAACTACTTGATGTGCAGGAATATAGTAAGAGCATCCATAGTTTCATGCTGACACTGAAGCTCGTTACTCATGGATACGAGCATGATGCATTGAGCCAACTGTGCATCATCTTGCCATTTTCTAAAAGTAGCAATTTCTTCCTCAGAGGCATTGTCTGCAACCATTGCAGGGATAGGCGTATTAAGGACATAAGATAGTTTTTCAGCCGTGAGAACTATTCTCAAATTCCTTAACCAATCCATTAAATTCGGACCGATTAATTTAGCATCTAATATGCTACGTAGTGATAGTAATTTTAGACATTGTAAAATTATGTAAATGAATTTGTACTTAACAATATTTTAGCATACATTCTTTTATTAATTACCAAAATAAATTAGGTCTTGTTTTAAATTGGTATCTCCCACTATTTTTTTTCAAACTATATTACCCTCACTTATATAGTTTGGCAAAATCTAATTAAAGATTTGCTAGTGAGAATAAGGATCCTATTTCAAATGTATATAGCCTTGTGGTGACACAATAAACTATATATAAATAAATAGGTAGACAACTCTTGTCAATTACATCAACTATGCAACTCCTTGTATTTTACCTCTTAGATTATTTTGATTAAGTGGTGGCACATCCGAATCAAAATTATCCAAGTTAAGTCCAATCTAGCACTCCATATATTCAAAAAAGAAAAATACTGTCCTTGTGATGACACAACAAAATAACATTGTTCAATTTTCTTTATAAGCATCAAATGTGATAAAATTAACATCTCAAAGAATTATAATAAGCCTTGTGGTGACACAACAAACTTATAATAATTAATTGATACTCTATTATTTTTTATCATGCTAGAAGGCGACGTTCAATATTCCAAATATCTTTGAACGCTAAGAACTTAATATAAAATATTTGAGGGGTTTATTATTAATTTGTCGCATCTTGTTTAGCGTGCATGCACATATATATATATAAAATACGCGTCATATTAATGAACATGCGAAGCATGTTTCCATAATATATAATATATATAGTATACGCATGCACATATAGAATACTATATTCTATCTGGATTGATTATGAACTTTTATTCTAGTTTGGTTCACTAGAGCCACCAAGTGAACCAAAAGGTCAAATCCTAGGGGTGCAAGAATTAATATTTAAATATAACTATTACATTTAAATCCGGGCTTCATTACAAACGAGTCTTCAAGCGCTCTTTGCTCCTTAATATCTAATTTTTCAAAATTAATTTTAACTATTCCTATTACAAAACTATTTAAAATAAATAGAAACCTTGATCAGCAGTCAAGAGTAAGTACATAAGAGGGAGATATAATTTACGTTAAGAAAAATTAGAGAAGACGAGGTACGCAGACCCCATTTAATAAAACCCATACATTCATGCATCCAAGTAAAATAAAATCCAATCACATTGGTTAATAGTCCATAATCAATCCCATTTATTATCATACACATCACCATATACATCAATAAATAACATTCATCTCATGAATAATAAATATTCAATATATATATATATATATATTGATATCATTTAATGGGCAAATTTAGTTAGCATAAAATCTAATTTTGAATTAAAATAAACTACTTTATTTTAATCCAAATTTAAATCAAAATAAACATTTTTATTTTAATTTATCTAATTTTGTATAAAATAAACTATTTTATTTTAATCAAATTCTTTAATCAAAATAAACTCCTTTATTTTAATTAATTATGGAATCCAATTCCAAGTAAAAAAAAAACTCCTTTATTAAAGGAAACACAGATTCTCTTTCCTATTCACAAATAAACTCCTTTATTTTGAATTATATGAAATCTTATTCCATATCTAAATAAACTCTTTTATTTAAGTAAATTAGGATTCTCTTTCCTATTCACAAATAAACTCTTTTATTTTGAATAATATGAAATCTTATTTCATATCTAAATAAACTCCTTTAATTAAGGAAATACGGATTCTTTTTCCTATTCACAAATAAACTCCTTTATTTTAGGAAACATAAAATCCAATTTCAACTCCAATTAGTTATCATGGAATCCAATTCCAACTCTAATTAGTTAACATGAAATTTAATTTTAAAATTAAAATAAATTTTTATTTTAATTATAAAATAATTAAGAATATTATATATATAACATATATCTTACGTAATATATATATATATATATATATATATATATATATATATATATATATATATATATATATATATAAAGTAATCATATATATAATAACCAAATCATGTAATCCTAATTATACTTATATATTTATAAGTAATCTTACTACATATAAATCCTTATGATTACTTTTGCAAATATCAAGCTCAGGATCACCTTTTTGAAAAAACAAAACGGCAACACTCTTGTACTGGTATTCAAATCACGTGAATCATATTAAAAACTACTCCGTGATTCACGCTAAGTTCGTGACTTTAATTTTCGACTCATTTTTTTTAAAAAAAAAATTTATACAACAAAACTATGCCCAATTAAATTGTTCTAAACACATATCAATATACTTATTAAATTAAAACAATTAATAATTCACATAAAGGTTTGGCTCTGATGCAACTGTTAGGTTTGTAATATTCATGAAGTAATCAAATTGCACAAAATAAGCGGAAGCGTAGAAAATCAAAGTTTTAAAATTTTACAAACCATATACCTGGATCACCCTTTATGCACAATTATTAATTAAACGAAAAAATAAAGAACAAGAATCATACCCTTGAAGATTCTAGTTTCCACAGGTACAAGTTCACCTCCAATCTTTTTCGCGTTCCACTTGAATCCACTGGGTTTGGTTCCTTCATTTGATCAACGTTAGCCACCCAAGTGTTTGGCCTCTAGAGGCGATTCACCAAGAAAGAAGAAATATTCAAGAAGAAGGGTGGTTGTCTAAACCCTAGTTTTCTATCTCTATAGAAAAAGAACGTACTCTCCAACTATTGGAATTGCGTATGTTGTGAAAAAATCAACAACAACACTATCACCCATAATAAGACTCCTCTTATTTATAGATGTGGGCAACCCTCGTTAACAATTAAGGAATTGGATTTTATATTAATTAATTAAATCCTTTAATTAATTAGGCTCACAATCTTATTAGGAATAATTAATTAAACTCTTTTAATTAATTAACCTCCTAATCTTATTAGGATATATGAGAGAACTTTTATTAATTAATTCTCAAACTCCTTTAGGAATTAAATAAAAGAATTAATTAATAATAATAGTAATAATAATAATAAGACTCCCCTTATTAATTTATATTTAATATTTCTAAAATATTAAATAATAAATATTAAGCTATTTAATTTATTCTATCACCATATATTAAATTAAATATACTTAACTTATTATTACAATTATGCCATTAACTTCTTAAATAATTATTCTTCCTTTTATGGTGTGACCCTTTAGGTTCTCCATATTAAATCGGTTGTGAATAAATCAATTAGAACAATTCTAATCTTATTTAAATAAATAAATTAAACTATTAATTTATTTAAATAAATAATATTTATTCTACAGTAGGGATAAGTCTTCCTAGCAATCAACGACTTTTCAGATAACATAGATTTTAACATTAATCATAAAAGAACCTTTGAGTAAATAGTTACCGTACAATTCAATCCTTCCACCATACAATGTCCCAATTAAATATAAGACATGAAATTACTTTCAAGTCTTGTTTTATTTAATTATATGTATTTTGACTCTTAAATGCACAACTCCAAATAATGCAAATTAGAAACTCCTTTCTAATTTCATTCTGTCTTGGCCAATGACTACTTGGTTGTCATTTATCGAATCACATAGGATATTTCTCTTCTTTTACTAGAAGCGGTAGATTCTTTATTGATCATACATTATCTCCATGTACAACTTATTATACCCAAGCATACCCTTTGATATACCCTAAGGGTCTTAAGGAATAAGTCAAAGTATAATTTATCATACACAAGATACTATGATGATCTCAAGTCTAAGGATCACTTGTACTACTATCACTACAAGAATTCCTATTGACAGACAAGTAAAATTCCATTAGGTATTCCTTAGCGAGCCACGTTCAGTGAACTTATTCTCTAATAAGTACCTACATACTTGCTTTAGTGTCTCCACACAAATGATCATGAGATCAATCATCCTCATCTAATGAGCAAGCAATGTATGCACCAATCTATCCGAATTTACTTATCCCCAATTTAGTAATCCAACGATTGGGAACTATTTTAGTTTTAAGCTTTCTAAGAATTTAGATCTCATTAGAATGATCATTATCATTATTCTAAAAGCATTGCTTAAAATTATGGGTTTATCACATATTATAAAACAGCATTATGTAGATAATTAAAAGCCTTTAATAAATTAATACTTTTTATTAATAAATGAATAAGATTGTTACAAAGTATATGCTTTATTATCAAACATGATTGACTTATGTGCATATTACTTTCAATTTAGTTATATCACCATTTAGGACTGAGAATGATGAAAATATTTTAAAGACAACGAATCAAGTGAGATAAAAAGATAAAGATTAGGGATTCGTACTTTAGTTTATCCAAGTTTAAAAAATACTCCATAATAAACAATTGTGGAATAAAATTCAAGAATAAAGATCAAAATATGGATACAATCAAATATAGTAACCATAATAGACAACTTGGACAAAGAATTTTTTTTTTAATTTTTCTGTGAATAGTGCTGTATTCGTGAATAGTGCCGTATACGTGAATAGTGCCGTATTAGTGAATAGTAACCCCGATACAAAAAGGTAGAAATTCCATACGAAAAAAATTATACTTCGTGAATAGTACTCATGAATAGTATCGTATACATGAATAGTGCCGTATACGTGAATAGTAACTTCGACATGAAAAGGTAAAAATTTTATAATAAAATTCATATCAATATTTCGGTATAATGCTATTAAAAGAAATAACATCATTTACGAAGAAAATAACATCCTTTACCTCAAAAGACAAGTATTTTGACTAAAATATCGGATATAATACTGAATAAAACTTGCACTGCTTATCAACTCTCAAAGTATCTAAATACTCACAAAAATACGCTCGATATTATAGAGAGAAATTTTTTGATTTTGGTATGATTTTCAATTCTAACCTAAGCACCTTATTTATAGGAAAATGCTTAGAACGCCAAAGCTGACTAACCTGCTACCGGTGGTTTCCTTTTCCATTCACGCACACCACCTTTGAAATTCAGAATTTTTCCATAAAAAATAAAAGTGGGGCCCACCCATATTTTTAATAAAAATATTTATTTCCGAAACTTCAATAATTCATAATAAATAGCCCTCTTATCAGAAAAATACGAATTTTATATCTATTCCATATAAAATTTAATTCTCTACAACTTTGTAGAAGAAAGTTTTTCTAAATTCCAAACAGAAAATGACCGAAATTCACATACGGATGATTTTTAATACATTAATTTCGATAAAATACTGATAAAATACCTCAGCATTAATTCCTTCATTTATATCCACATAAAATAAATATTTTCTTATCATATAAATTAATAATTAATTATTTACAAAAAATATTATAGAATCACAATAATGACAACCAGGTCGTTCCTAAGAAAGATGGGGTTTTCTGATAATGATTTCTCCTTATTGGCGCCCAATTTGGTAACCAAACCCCTTTCCTAGACAGAACTTCCTTAGACATTGCCAATAATGCTATCTAATAATATTATTCAAATAATATGAATTATTGATATGATAATGGGAAATACTGTGCAGTGACAATTATTGAAACAACAATAATATAAAATATCAACGTAGCAATTATTGAATCAATAAAATAAAATATTAAACAGTAATTAATGTAACAATTATTGAGTAGTATCTTCTTACGTAAGAATCAATAATCCACAAATATTATGCAATACCATGTGCTACTGTGCAACCACGCGTATTATTGTACTTTAACCACCAGGTATTCTAACAGTGTTAACGGTAACAACTACGCCGTTATTTATAAAAAACTCATACTTGTCGTTTTCTTCATCCAACATTTTTTTGTTATGGGGTCCACAAATGGTTGCGCTGTCATACGAATATTCCCCGACAGCAAGAATATTCCACCACCAAACGAATATTCCCCGATAACAATGAGTGTTTTATAACCACTTGCTTATTTTATAAAATTTGTACATTTCACCCATAACTAAGCATTATATCAAATCAACACCTTATTATTCAAAATAATAATTAAAGAAATTAAATCTTTATTCATAAAAAGTTGGGGTTTTACAGTTTTGCCCAATAAAATTTAAACCACAAAACATCATTTAAAATGTCTTCTTGTTGCACTTTTAGATGCAAAATCATCAATTATACTATCAGATTTAATGTTTTCTAACATATCATTTTTAATGCATAATATCGCTAATCTTTTTATTATTTTATTTTTTTATACACATAAATACATAAGCTTATAATAAAATTTGGGCCCCCTCAACTATGGGCCCTGGGCGGTAGCCCTGTTAGCCCTTGCCTAGGGCCGACTCTGATCCTCACTACAAGAAATCACACAAAAAATGACGCTAAAATTTGTCACATAAAATTTATTTTTCGTCACTAAAATATTTGGCGACGATTGTTAATCGTCACAGAGACCATCACCGTATGAGCGTGGTATTAAGTTTATTTGACAATATTTGATGTCGTCACTAAATGTTTTAACTTATGGTGATAATCTACATCATTGTCACTATAATTAATTACTTTTAGTGACGTTACTAGTGTCACTATTTGAATGAAACTTTCGTCACTCTATATTATGTTTCGTCATCAAAACTTGGTGCATTAAATGACAAAAATCGTTTTTCGTTATTAAATGATATTGTTTTAATGACGAAAATATGTTATACTATTTAAATCATCTAATTTTAATGATGACGATATTGTCATATTTATGATTATTATTTCGCCATGTTATTGTGTTTATCGTCACCAAAAATAAGAAAATAAATAATGACAGAATAATTCGTCACCTAATAATATATTTAACATGACAATTATGTCGCTGTCATTTCATATTTTAAATAATATTACAAAATAATTTATCACTAAAGAGTTATTTTTTGGGACACATTTTTCAATGTCACTAATTGAATACTTATGGTGATGATGCATCTCGTCACAGAAAGAGTTATTAATAGTGACAAAATTAGTCGTTGTGATTAAATGAATATATAATAGTGACGATATAATTTGTCACCAAAGAGTTACTACATTTTTCTCTATCACTGATTGTTAAATATATCTATCTATATATGAGAAGAAACGATGTACAAAATTAATCACTTGTAATACCAAACCACAAACTATCCTACAAAGTTCAGTATCTTGATCGATTGAAACTATATTTTTACCATTAATGCGAACACAGTTCTTTTATATATCCACTTTGCCAAGGGAATACTCCTTGAATTCTTTCCAGTCTACATGATTGTTCAGTTATCAGCTTATATGTCTAGGGTCTCTGCCATGGGACAATTCCAAATTCGTCATTGTACTCTTCCATTCCTCCAACAAAGAACTGCCAAGCAAAAGATCCGGCTCCAGACCCTTCTTCTTTGCAGATTTATATATGATGTCAAAAACAATTGTGTAGAATCTATCTCGCTGAACCTTGTTATCGCTAGACAATCCAAATTCAGTGAACATGATAGGTTTCTTGAGTTCTTTGTCACCATCTTCAATGTGGGATTGCATCCATTTAGAGACAAATTTTAGTCTGTACTCGAGGTCTTCCACATGAGTCCTACCAAAAAAGAAACAGATCAAATTGGTCTAATGTTAGGTTAGAAAAAGAGCATATACAGCAGGTTTAAACTTAACCTGGATATGACCAAGTGGGCTTACAACACTTCTTTTCTTTTTAAAGGATGAAAGGTTATAGGTAAAAGGAAAATGATGAAAGCCTTGATTTTTCAGTATCATATATGGCCTATTTCTTTCTTTCTTTCTTTCTTTCTTTCTTTCTTTCTTTTTTCTTTTCTTTTAATTTTTTTTCAGGCTAAGGTTTAGAAGTAGCATTAGCAATTTGGTCTTAGGTTTGGCATTTGTAGAGTTGCACATTACAATAAAAAGAACTTACCAGTGGTCAGGATATATATGAACAGAAGCAAAGTCGATTGTAGAGAGCATTGAGTTGCGAATAAAATCAGTTCCAAGATCCGCAGCCCAAAATTCTGGATTCTCAATTAATCTTTTGGGACTTTTAGGACCATAGAATCCTTCAAGGCCCACAGTTAGTAAATGCTTCCTGTCGATTGCTTTCACAAAATTTAACATTTATTCTATCCAGTCCTGCAATTCTATGACATACAATTAATTCACGCTCGGACAAGAATGAAATCTAGGACATTCAGTTAATTAATACTACCTCCATCCCATAATAACTTTCGTTTTAGAAGGAAATTTTTTTTCCAATTTATTTGTTGTTTACAACTTTCTAAGAGAATAAATTATTTACTTTCCTATATCACCCCTACCTTCTCTCATTGTCCCAAGAAATTTTTCTCTTGTATTAATAGTTTTCAACTTCCCATAAAGGGGTAGTGATGAAATTTCACACCAATTTTAATTAATAAATGATAACACTAAATGACTTTCTTAATCCATGTGCATCAAGCTAAAACGACAGTTATTATGGGATAGAGGGAGTACAATATAATAGTGAACAGCTAGGAAAGTGATTCTTGCTTTAATGAATCATTTTCACGTGTTCGAGAGAAAGCAAATTTTATATAGGTCCAAACACACAGAGACACCATAGAGAAAGACTGAAATGCCTGAATGGTAAAAGTATGAGTACAGCTTCACTAGTTTATAACTATGATTTAATTCTCCAGAACGGAAAAGGCACATTGAAATGTTTACAGAACTAAAAAACTTGTGCTATCCTTTTAGGCCCATAAATATGGAACAATAATATTATTAGTGAAATGCAATCAAGATCTTAAGCTCAAATTCAACAAACAGTTAACTTTGAACAATAAAATAAAAAAAATAAACCAAAACCAAATTCATCAAAGTCATATGCATATAAAAAGTTCAAACAGAACACAGCTTGAGTGCATGTTATAGAGAAAATTTGAAAGGATGTTATCTAGCATGGGCAACTTCTGCTTAATTAATTGATCATGTATTGAGTTCATATGAACCATAAACACAATAGTTGCTTAATTCGCAGATGATGTGTTATTTTGTATACTATCCATAAAAGAGGACCATCTTTGTGGGACAAATATACAGTTATACACTCTTTTTATGGGACGGAGGGAGCGTAAATTGTAAGCATACCCATACACATCATCTATGGAATTCACAAGGGGTCCTCATGAGTAAATAAGTGCACTATATATGAGTAATGGGTTCATTAGGTTGCATCTTATGTGAATGTCAAAACATTAAGTTTAAGAACATGCCTTTTCCACTATTCATATGAGTTGCCCAACAATGTCATGAATCCTGACACGTAAATATTGAAGGTATAAAGCATTTGCAACCCAGCATAGAAAGTTGTAATAAGCTCTTTACAAGTAAATAATCAGTTTCCGATTGGAAAAAAATAGCAAGATGGGTCATAAATTGGCAACATAAAAATAATCACAACATGATGAAAGCCTAGATGGAGAAGACAAACATGCCTGAAGAGCAGCACTACGTTGAGAACGAGACATGCGCCCTCCATGCTCTAAAGTGTTGTGCCTCTGAATTCAGCAGAAAAAATATAAATGGATTAGAATAATCAAAATAAGCAACAAAGAAAAAGAAGATATGCACCTCCATGGAATACATCCACAATAGGAACACACACACACACGAACGAAAGTTCTAATGTATAAAAAAGTAACTGATTCATAGTCAATAAATGTTCTCGAATGAATACACTTCATTTCAGCTTCAGATTGAAATACAATGAACTTCTTAGCAAGGTAGGCCTCATCCTCACATAAAAAATGCCCTTGCCGGAAGTGGGTCTGTAAAGGAAGTGCAATTTGTTCATTTAGGAAGAAGCAATTATAAGATGCAAGTACATTGATATATAACATAACAAATCACATCTTGCCTCCAAGTCAACATAGTTCTTATAGTACTCGTATTGTCCAGGATGCTGCCTGCAAAAAAAAAAGAGTAAGTTTCTCAACAACTACACATTTTTCAATGACACTGGAAATAATGCCATCTCAATCCAAAAAAAATGATATATCAGATATCACCTTAGACATATGTGGCATGTATAGTGGTCAGTTGACATATGTGTGTACAGCTCATTCTCCCCATAAAATGGGGTTCTGCAGAATTCACACATAGGATGCCCCATGAAGCCACCTCTTTCACTTTCAGTTCCATCCACCTCAGAGTCACCGGTGTTTATATGCTAATTCAATTGTGCTCTAGTATATAGCTTTTGTTCACAAATAAATACCTGATTCATTCCACCCATAGATACACATCATCAAGTCAGATAGCCATAATGAAATATCGGAATAAGAGTTATCTGGTCGAATCCTATTATGTAAGGGGAATTCCATAAGTAAATGTGATCCAAGGTTACATTTAAAAAGGTTTTTCTTGAACACACTACAATAATTATAGATCTAGTATAGAGTCCCATGTTGTAGTTCAATGTACTTGGCGTGTTAAGAGTTTTATGGCCGTAACGAGTGAAAAGGTTAATGAGAACTATAATATGTACGAAGAAGACAACTCTAAATGATATGATAACTTGACTTGCATTTTCCAAAATGACAACGCTAACCAAACATATGCCTAAACCTTGCTTATCATGAAACTCAAAAGGTATTCACACAGATGTACATTTTTCTCATCCCAAAGTCGGTCAGTGACATAAGATTAACATAATATATAGATAAAAGGTTATTTTGCAATTACTACAAAGCACCACTAACATTAAGATGTTCAAGGAAATCGTCAACTTTATGATTAAGACTACATATAAAGTTATAATTTATAAGGATATTTCACTACTATAAAAGCCTTTTATCCATCATTGTAGACTAAATTTAACTCTGATGAGTGTTCTCCTTGAAAGCCTATTACAACATTTCGAACCCTGTCATTTTTCACCCATAACATCTGCAGTGGGTAATCATCAAACCTAAATATATTCCTAAAGATTATGGAAAGTTCAAGTTTCTGAAACTAGTAAATTTAAGGAAGCAAACTTTTGTCCATATAATGGCTATGGTTCATAAACACAGTTTTAGCCCATGATTAGTTGTTCAATCACTTTATAAAGCCTACAAACAATGATTTGATGAACCCTCTATCAATTTAAATATATTTGTATGCGTGCATGTTGACACGTTTGGAAAATCATGTTGCACCTATGGCACTTCATAACCTACTGTTCTTTCAGTCTTCCTCCTTTTTATAACCCTCCACGTTGACAGTGACATCAAATTAATATAAGAAAGTTGTAATTTTAGGATACACAACCGAGTTGTCATTTGTACAAGATTATCTAGCCTGTAGGTCTTCCTCATCATAACCCACTCATATTGGCAATGTAAAATATATTGGGTTTTGAGTAAAAATAAAATGAAAAGCATCCAATGTTTACTCATATTTACTCCATTTCGGCATTTTACTTGTGTCTTTGTGAATTTAGACAAAAGCATCCAATTAGAAAAGTTTAGAAAGTACAATGCATCATTAGGAAAATTTAAAAGTTTGGCGGTTCACCGTATGAAGTGGATATATGGGTAACAACTTGATTTACCCATTAGAAATTAGTCATGTACCAAAGAGCAGTTCCTAAAATATAATACTTTGCTTGACAAGTGAAAAATATTATTCTATCCTATAAGGGGAAAAATATTTTGGTAAGGATGAGTGCAATTTGTGCATATATATTTCAGAACTGTCAAATTGAAATTTCAATTTGAGGTGGAGAGAAAGAAATGGAACTGAAAGCAGTGAACAGTTAATGGATCACATATGAACCATCCCAACAATCGTGCAGAGCATGATGTGGTCCTATAGTAGGTACAGTAACCTGTCATCAATGAAGATGCAGTTTTTTGGATCAGCATCAAGATGTATTAAAACTTGTAAATAAAAAGCGGGGTCAGGTTTCCTCTTTCCTGTGTTTAGGAAAAAGTGTCAGTGTAGTAATTATGAAGTAAACGAGTGTTCACAGAAAACAATCATGGATATCCAGTCTCACCAAAAGTGCTTAGCTAATGTGAAATGCCCATTATAAGTGTAAAAGAAACCAGTATTTATAACTTTCTGGCAGCACAAAGCTAGATTGAGAGCAAGAGAGAGGTGAAAAAGAGAGATGTTGCCTAATTTTTTAATAGCGCTTTAACACGCAAGTATACGCATTCAATTGTAATATTCAGCAAGCAAGGATATCTCTCCCACGAGGAAATAGACTAATATTTATCAATTACTAATTTCAATGCAATTAATCATATTTTAAACTACGAAATATTGTTTGTGATTTGAAAATTAAACTTAACAAAACTAATAATTAAAATCAGAATTTCACAAGAATAACTGCAGATTTAACAGGTTAAGATTACAACTTTCCTTAGTATTTCATTTAAACCAATTTGCTTCCCATTTAAATCAATTAATTAATATGAATCATTATTCAAGAATACTTTATAAAATTCACGCGCTTCTTCCAAAGACACGTGAACAAATCCTCCTAAATCCGATCTTTAAGACGCAAAATTACAAGGAACACCCCAGTTCACTATATTTCTATGTGAATCAAGTTAATTAGGATTTTACGCATAAATTCTTTCAATGAATACAAAAGACACATAGGTATATTCCTACCCTACATGCTAATCTTATTAACCCTAATCAGATTATATGAACAGATGTTATCATATCCAGATCTCAATCCATACTCCATCTTCCAATTTTATATAGATTATCATAGTAATTGTTGGCAAAACAATTAATCAATAAGTAAAAGATATAATAAACAATTCAATAAAAATCAACTTTAATTCAATGAGAAGATTTAATTTAAACTACATACCAAGTTCCGTTGCAATCTTAATGAAAATTTAGTTCATAATAATAATAAAAAAAAACATCATCCAGATTAATAATCCAAACATCCCAGATAATTACAAAAGATAAAACTAGAGAAGAGAAGAAGAAACTCTGAATTTGCTCCAATACTCTCTCTTTGATCTTCAGCCCTTGCAATTCTCCTTCATGTTTTTCTTCGTTGTTCTCCCTGCAAATCTCTTGAAAAATTAAGTGATACGTCTTTTCTAAAGTCTTCTCCTATTTGTATTGGTCTCAGCCCTCTTTTAGATTCCTTTTTGGCTTCAAAAACCCACTTAGTAGTAAAAAAATCCTACTTTAGCCGCACATGAGCGCCTAGGCACTCAACCCAGGCCATTTCCAAGCGCCTAGGCGCTTGACCAGGACCACGTAATTACAAAAATTCCACTCAGCTCTAATTTTAATAATTTTTGACCTTTTTCTTCTCCTAAATGACCAATTTGTTCTTCCAGCTCCAACCTACAAGAAATAAACACAAAACACATAAAAAAATACCAAAAAATAATTAAAGATAGTAATAATTAAGTTTAATAATATCGGATTCATAGGTGTAAAACCTACTCATCAAATACCCCCAAACTTAACCAATTGCTTGTCCCCAAGCAACAAAACACAATACAATAATTAAATATGCAATGCAAATGCAAATGCAGCTATCTACATGCCTAAAATTTCAGCAGTCAAACAGAACAAAATCTATTCATCAAGCCTCAGAGAAATCACAATAAACATGCTAGTACATCATACCAAGACAGATCAATAATTTCCTAGTCAATCATCAAATCTTACCCTGTTATTACTGATATAGTGCATGTGTGCTTAACAACAATGCTAACTAATATAATGCTAAATACAACACATAATAGATCTCTTTAAAGGCATCATACAGTGTAAACTCACAAAATTCTCGAACAAGCTAGATCCAACTAAAGTCAAACATCCACCAAATTCAAGAGTCCAATCCGGGATACTTATGCTTTACTTATCATTACGGGGGCTTTTTGCTCTTTTCCCGTTTTATTATTATTTTTTCTTTTTTTTTTTAACCATGACTATGCAATGTCTCATTCCATTAGGCTAACAGTGCTACCCCTTAGCGAGCTTTCAACTAACGACTCCCCGACCATAAAGACCTTAGGGCGCTAGGTGTAGAGACAATCCCCTCGGGCGTACTTGCTCAAGTAACAAAGGCCCCGAAACCAAACTAGCCACGATATCTTTTTCATCATCTTTTTTTCTTTTTGAAGCTTATATATCCCAAAATTTCCTCCCAAACTTAAGTTTTTGTCTAAATTCAGTCATCTCCGCCTATTCATGTCATTCATTCATTCAAACAAGTATTATCCTCAAGAAGTCCATTATGTGTCAATTTAGACTCAATCAGTCAACATAGTTTTTTTTTACTGTGCTATCCTTATTATATCAGTTTCAAACAGGTAAAGATTCAAATCATAACAAGAAATCACATCAAAGTCTTAATAGTCAATACTGTGCAATCACATTAAAATCATTTTTTTTCTTTTTTTTAACCATGACTGTGCAATATCTCATTCCATTAGGCTAACAGTGCTACCCCTTAGCGAGCTTTCAACCAACGACTCCCAGATCATAAAGACCTTAGGGCGCTAGGTGTAGAGACAATCCCCTCGGGCGTACTTGCTCAAGTAACAAAGGCCTCGAAACCAGACTAGCCACGGTATCTTTTTCATCATCTTTTTTCTTTTTGAAGCTTATATATCCCAAAATTTTCCCCCAAACTTAAGTTTTTGTCTAAATTCAGTCATCTCCGCCTATTCATGTCATTCATTCATTCAAACTAGTATTATTCTCAAGAAGTCCATTATGTGTCAATTTAGACTCAATCAGTCAACATAGTTGTTTTTACCGTGCTATCCTTATTATATAAGTTTCAAACAGGTAAAGATTCAAATCATAACAAGAAATCACATCAAAGTCTTAATAGTCAATACTATACTTGTTTACTTAATTCCAATCTCATCATTGGCCAAAACAGACTTAAACTATCTAACAGTTGGAAACACGCAAATACTTGATTTTTTTTAAGAAATTCGAATGAAAACTACATGAAAAACTACAAAATGAATAAGTTATATTAAATGAATGCAACTAAATGACTGCAATGAATAAGTTATACTAAACGAATGCAACTGGAACTGGAAGAATGCACCCCCAAACTTAACATAAGCAATGTCCTTTTTGTTTATAAAAAACATAAGAAATTAGGCAATGAGGACTTCCCTAAAAGATTGAAGCTTTACTCTTCGTCAGCATCATCTACTTATTCTGTATTAGCATCATCCTCAGGAGCTAAGTCAGTCGGGAGGGTACACGGACAAGGGTGGAGGTGGTGGGAACTGTTATGGAGCGCCAATCACTTGCAGGCTTATACCCCTGTGTGAACCTCCCCCAAACTTGGTTTAGAACAAATCTTGAAGCTTGAACTTTGCTTTGAATTGTTGCAGTTGGAATCCAAGTAGGAGATAAAGAAGTTGACTTTAGCTTATTTTTTTCTTGATTGTGGTTTGGAGAAGATGAATTAGATTTTGATTGGGAGAGTGCAAGAGTTGGTGTATTGTGGTGCAAGGGCTTGGAAGGAGTTGCTTTTTAATTAGGAGTGAAAGGAATTAGGTTTGAATTAGAATTGCCTTACTTAGGGCTTTATTTTTTTTCAAGTGCACAGGTAAGCGCCTAGGCGCTTGAAATTGTGAAGGTTGGAGCGCCTAGGCGCTTGGGAACAGAATCTGATGGTGATGGTGAGCGCCTAGGCGTTTGAAAATGGCTTGGAGTGGGTGCCTAGGCGCTTGGGCGTGTCTGGGCATTCTGCAGTTAAGCGCCTAGGCGCTTGGAATAGGCTTGTTTTGGGCGCCTAGGCGCTTGGGCCAGCCTTAGCCAAAATTTGTGCTCTTTTATCCTTCTAACCTGTAAGCCATGAACCCAATTCTCAGTTATCATTTGCAAGGAGATTACAACTGAACATACAACCCTAAACTAAGATAAAATATATAGCTAAATGAAATAAAATACTAAAATAAAATTAATGAACTAAAATTTAAGGAGATAAAATGTAAGTCTAGGTTGCCTCCCAGTAAACGCTTAGTTTAACGTCCTCAGCCCGACTTCTTCAACTTTCTCTATCCAATTCCCCTTAAAAAATTGAGAAACCCTCCATCCATTAGTAATAACGTAACTTCCGAGAGTTTCCCATTAGTAAGGGTTATTGATTCAAATTCACCTAGCTTGTTCTTTTTAGGTAGATTCTCTTTTACAACCTTCAAATAACTAGGCATTTTCCGAGTTGTATCTGTGAACGAATTTTTGCGTTGAAGCTTTTTCAGAACAACTGGTTCTTCATCTCTCCTCCCATTCTCTTCACACCATGGCACCAATTTTAAGCTAGCTTCCATGTCATATATAACTTTATCGAAAAAATGGCTACCAATTGGGCACGAGATTGCAAATCTAATCGGATCCTTAAACTTTGGTGGAGAAGATATATGGGGCACTATCAAAATTGGTTCATCTATCTCAGAACTCAAGGCTAGATCTTTGGCGACCTTCTTTTCCTGCTCCCCACTTGTCTCCTCCCTTTCCACGGTTGGAACATGAGTCACATTTGGTATATATTTGTATCCAAACTCACATCATATGTGTTGTTGTATTTTGCAAGACAATTATTGTAATAAAGTTGTAGTTGTTTTCTGTACCATGTATTTGACGACTCAGAATGAGTTGGGTGGAATGGACCTATTTTGGGGTCGTTACATTTAGCGTGGGCAATCCATCAGTCTCGGGAACCATGTTGCTTGGCAATTCACCTTGAGGGCGATTGATAATGGCGTTGAAAAGTTGTCCCACCTGGTTCTCAAGATTTTGAATCGACATCTCTTGACTATTCGTCTGCTCCTCAATCAAAACCAGGAACTTGGAAATAAGTCCCTCCAAGTTTAAAATCCTTTCTTCTTCATGATTAGGAGCTTGAACTGATAATTCAGGAGTGTATGATTGGCTTGGAGCAAAGGGTTGGGTTAGATTGTCATCGCTCCATGAAAACTTTAGCGGATTCCCCCAGTCATGATGATAATTACTGGAATATTCATAATTATTAGGGTAATCGTCGAAGTTGCCACTATATTGTACCGACTTGAAACTGATGGCGCATTGATGACTCGGATGGTTTCCACCGCAATACTCACATATTACCGCTACACTTTGAATATATTGTGCTGATGAAGCGTTAATCTTCCTCGAAAGTGTCCCAAATTATGCTGACAATTCATCGAGTCCATAATTCTCTGCCTCTCTTGGCCAAGTCATTCTCGAATATGGCCAATGATAGTCATAGTTGTCCATGGTACCTGAAAAAGAATTAGACTAGAGAGAGAAATAAAATAAAATAAAAAATATTTAAATTAAAATTAATTTGATTGAAATTAATAATGACAAAATATTAAACTAATTTCCCCAGCAGCGGCGCCAAAAACTTGTTGCCTAATTTTTTAATAGCACTTTAACACGCAAGTATACACGTTCAATTGTAATATTCAGCAAGCAAGGATATCGTTCCCACGAGGAAATAGACTAATATTTATCAATTACTAATTTCAATGCAATTAATCCTATTTTAAATTACGAAATATTGTTTGTGATTTGAAAATTAAACTTAACAAAACTAATAATTAAAATCAGAATTTCACAAGAATAACTGCAGATTTAACAGGTTATGATTGCAACTTTCCTTAGTATTTCATTTAAACCAATTTACTTTCCATTTAAATCAATTAATTAATATGAATCATTATCCAAGAATACTTTATAAAATTCACGCGCTTCTTCCAAAGACACGTGAACAAATCCTCCTAAATCCGATCATTAAGACGCAGAATTATAAGGAACACCCCAGTTAATCAACTCACTATATTCCTATGTGAATCAAGTTAATTAGGGTTTTACGTACAAATTCTTTCAATGAATACAAAAGACATATATGTATATTCCTATCCTACATGTTAATCATATTAACCCTAATCAGATTATATGAACAGATGTTATCATATCCAGATCACAATCCATACTTCATCTTCCAATTTTATATAGATTATCGCAGTAATTATTGGTCAAACAATTAATCAATAAGTAAAAGATATAATAAATAATTCAATAAAAATCAACTTTAATTCAATAGGAAGATTTAATTTAAACTACATACCAAGTTCCGTTGCAATCTTAATGAAAATTTAGTTCATAATAATAATAATAAAAAACATCATCCAGATTAATAATCCAAACATCCCAGATAATTACAAAAGATAAAACTAGAGAAGAGAAGAAGAAACTCTGAATTTGCTCCAATACTCTCTCTTTGATCTTCAACACTTACAATTTTCCTTCGTATTTTTCTTTGTTGTTCTCTCTGCAAATCTCTTGAAAAATTAAGTGATACGTCTTTTCTAAAGTCTTCTCCTATTTGTATTGGTCTCAGCCCTCTTTTAGATTCATTTTTGGCTTCAAAAACCCACTTAGCAGTAGAAAAATCCTACTTTAGCCGCACATGAGCGCCTAGGCGCTCAACCCAGGCCATTTCCAAGCGCCTAGGCGCTTGACCAGGACCGTGTAATTATAAAAATGCCACTTAGCTCTAATTTTAATAATTTTTGACCTTTTTCTTCTCCCAAATGACCAATTTGTCCTTCCAGCTCCAACCTACAAGAAATAAACACAAAACACATAAAAAATACCAAAAAATAATTAAAGATAGCAATAATTAAGTTTAATAATATCGGATTCATAGGTATAAAACCTACTCATCAAGAGACAAGTCAGTGAGAGAGGGTGAGAGAGAAAGATTGAGAGGATATCACCGGCCCCGGTTCCCACCAAATCCCAATGCTAATAAACTCATCAACCTTCGAGCTGAGTTAACGATCAGGATGCCAGTACTCAAATTCAAATAGATGTGGTACACTTTGTATCATGTGGGAAAACTGGAAGGAGGAATATAACCTTTCTCTTCCAAAAGGAGATCAGCTCTAAAATAAAGCAGCATCCTCCCTATTTCTCCAAAAAAACATAGAAAGAGTTTGTTTAGATTGGCATATGAAATGAATACTTCTCAAGTGTATTCGAATATTAATCTCACAGTTGTGCAATAATATAGATAGAAAGCAATGCAAGATAACTCAATAAGGATCCCAATGTAGCTAAAATTAAATTCTACTAATTGCCTTATGGTATTCAAACAATCCCCAAAATTTGTGTAACTTCATGCTATCAACTATATCTCATCAACCAGCATCTTGCATATGATAAGACATAAAATATTGCAAAGTAGCTGATTTCATAGAATAAACATTTAAAATAAGTAGACAAAACCGGAAATAAGAAGATCTAACCGGCGATGGAGACGACGAAGGCGAGGGGCTTGATCTCTCAGAGGACTTGGCCTGGATCTGATTAATAAGCATATCTAACATGTTGTGCTCCGCTTGGAGTTTCTTGATGCTTCCTTCGACGCGACTTTGGAGGAGAGGAGGAAATTGAGAAAATGATCTGGTTTTGGTTTTGGGGATGGAAGAAAGAGGGAGAAGAGAGAGAAAGTACGTGGGAGAAAAGAAAACGATTTGATTCGGGTTTTGTTATTGAATTTAAATAAAAAATAATAATATTTTAAATTATAATTTAAACAAGTTTTAATCATTTTTAAAATTTTAAATGAATCTCTATCACTAATTACAATTACAATTAGAATTAGAATTAGAATAAAAAAATTAAATAATGAATTTAGAGTATAGTTTATTAATAAATGAATACTAATTTATTTATTTTTAATAAATAAAATAATTAATACTCTAACTTACGATTCAAATAGATTTTTATCATTATAGAAATCCTAATTTTAAATTTTAAAATAAATTCTCTAATTAGTAATTAAAAATGAATAAGAAAAAATATAATGAGTTTTAAAGTATGGTTTATTAACGAAATAATGTTTATTTATATATTTCTAATAAATATAATAATCAATTCTCTAAATTATAATTCAAATAAGTTTTAATCATTTTTGAAATTCTAAATTTCAAAATGAATGCTCTACTTATTAATGTTCAGATGTCTATGAATAAATAGATGTTCATTTTATGTGTGTGTGGAGAAATATAGTAGTGTGTATGAATATTTATAATCTATAATTAGAATTAAAAATCTATAATATTGACCTAAAATGTCAAATAATTTATGTCTTCAAATTGGGATTATTGAAAATTGATAATGGAGGTTTTTGACTAAATGGAGGCTGCCAATGATAAAAGGAAGACCGGGGACGTCGCTTGGATATAAGTTTGTTTGGAAATTTTTTTGCCTTCATATAAAAATGTGGCATCATTACATACTTTGTCACTAAATATAAGGATTTATGACGAACCGGTGTTGTCACTTATTCACTCATCTAATTAGTGACGCACTATTATCTCGTCATATAAAATTGATATTTGTGACAATAAAAATTGTCATAATTTATTAATTTTTTGTCTTTACAAAATTTGCCTCCAAAATTTCTTAAAATTTTTTGCCTCCAAATAAAATTGTGACGATATTACGTACTTTGTCACTAAATATAAGAATTTATGACGAACCATTTTTGTTATTTATCCACGCATCTAATTAGAGACGTACTATTATCTCGTCATATAAAATTGGTATTTATGACAATACAAATTGTCATAAATTATTATATTTCGTCTTTAAAAAATTTTCCTCCAAAATTTTTCAAGAATTTTTTGCCTCCAAATAAAATTGTGACGATATTACGTACTTTGTCACTAAATATAAGAATTTATGACGAACCATTTTTGTCAATTATCCACTCATCTAATTAGTGACAAACTATTATCTCGTCATATAAAATTAGAATTTATGACAATACAAATTGTCATAAATTATTATTTTTCCGTCTTTAAAAAATTTCCCTCCAAAAATAATTTTGTCTTCAAATAAAATTGTGATACATTTGTATTTGGCGTCACTAAATGTGAACATTAGTGACGAAAGCACATTGTCACTAAATTTTACAAATAATTAATGACAAACTATTATGTTGTCATCGAAAGAAATATTTGGTGACAATAAATACTGTCATTAATTATTACAAAATGTCACTAAAAGGTTTCCCTCCAAAATTTTGGTGCAAAATTTTACCTCCAAAATAACTTATGACGAAATTTTCTTAATCGTCATTAAATGTGTAAATTAGTAACGATATAAATGATTAATAGTAACAAAATTAAAGGTCGTCACAAAAATAAAAATTTTAGTGACGATTATGAATTTCGTAATTATTAATTAACAAATTATGACAAAATTTTGTGTGTGGCAAAACATTCGTCATAAAATGTGTGATTTCTTGTAGTGTCTATTCTTGTATATGTATCTAAAAATATACAAGAAACATGTCTAGAAGTACTCATTATATTAATTCCTTCCTACAGGAAAAATCAAAATAAAAAACAAAGGAATATGATTACTTGGCCTTTTATTTTTATTTATTTATTTCTTAATTTTTTTTAAAGGAAGTTAAGATTAGCATTAAACACATTAATATCAAAAACTTTTCTGAACTTTTCAATCTCTACACGTATTAATGTGTGTATATCGATATCGTTTCTTTTTCATTATATTTGTTTCAATTTTATTTTGAGTCCATAATACGAACAATGATTACACATGGGCTATGTTGCGGAGTGATTTATTTTAAAATAATTTATAAGGTAAAATTTAAAATGATTTATAAGTGTAAATAAATTTTATTAACCGGTTCAATTTATAAACATGCTAGTATTTAAATGTTTCTAATTAATTGTTCATCATTTTTTGATGTATAAACAAATTTAAATTATAGTTTAAAATATGTTCTTATTAATAATGGTATAATAGTCCAAACAATATTTTTTTTATCTAATTCTTTAATTAATCCTGAAAAAACAAATATAACATGTGATTATTTTAAATTATTCCATGAATAATCTCATAAAGAACAAACATGTGACTAGGACTATTTAATCATATGATTAATAGTCTTGAAATTATAATCCCATAAATTATAATCTCGGATTATATCTATATCTGGCCCACAATCATGATAGCTTAACAAAATCAATTCACACTTGAAGAAAAGACAAGAAGCATTTTGACCACATGTTCTGGTTTGTACTTGGTGGATGGACTATTCATTTTATTACTTTATTCGTTCTAAAATTAGAGATATAATTTAATTTTTAAGGTCAAACGATGATATATTAAAATTTAAAATTAGATACATAATTTGACTTTTAAAATCAAACGATGACATTAAATTTCAAAATTGGTATGATTTATAAAAGTTTAAAATAAAATAAATTGTGTGGTTAATAGTTGATGTGTCAATCAACAATCTTAAAATAAGGATTTTGGTCAACCCTCAAATTTTGGTTTTGACCGTCTCTTAACCACCTCAATCTCGCTAGAAAACCTGCAAGAGATCCACTAAAGTTGGGGGTCTTCGAAGGACTCTCCAATGCTTAAGTTAGCACGCTGATATGAGGAAAGAGAATTATTATGGGGGTCAGAATTGTGTACCTTAAATGTGCTGAAGCATCCCTTATTTATAGCATAAAAGTCCTCTCCTTTAGAAGTTAGGAATATATAAGAGTCATGCTTGGATTTAGAGACTCACTAGGTTGTCAATCATTGACTGATTAAATTTCAAAGACTTCTGTTGTATTTCAAAGGTACTAAGAGATCTAGAAGGGGAGTTGAATCGATCTTTTAAAATTTTCTTTTAAGGAATTATTACCAACTTATAAATTAAGCAAGTTAATTTATAACTTCGCACAACGAATGATATATTGAAAAACCCCTTCAAAGATTTGAAAGAATTTGCAGTTCTAAATTTAGCAATCAAGTGAAATTAAATCACAAATAAATTAAAGAACTTGACAGAAAAGAAAGTGCAGAATATAAAGGAGACAAAAAAATCTTAAGTGGTTTGGAGCACAAAGATCTCCTAGTCCACTATTCTACTCTTTGAGTAGATATAATCCACTAAAGATGGGTGATCACAAAGATATGTTCACACAGAACAGTTACACTCAACGAATCACTAAGATTCCTTCAAGTCACAAAGACTTAGACACAATAGATCACTAAGATCTCTTCAAGTCACTAAGAGTTGAATACAATGGGTCACTAAGACCTAAACAATCACTAACACACTATTTCTGAGTTTTGGACGGAAAAGAAAAGAATTGAAAACTTAAATTAGAACAAAAAAGAAAAGAATAGAAAATTTAAAGTTTTCCTTTGTGTTGCTTCTGAGTTTTTAATAGAAAACAATAGAAAATTTAAAAATTTTCTTTTCTTGCGTTTTTGAGTTCTAATAAAAAGAAAAAAAATATTACTTTTACAAATTTACCCTTCTATTAATTATAACCATTGAACCATGAATAAAAATATGCAACCAATTAAGTGATATTATTCTAATTCGATTTTAATAGTCCAACCAATTAAGTGATATCATAATTTATTTAATTATATTTAATAATATAGTTTTTAAGTAATTAATCTCTATAAAAATATATTTACCATATATTAATTAATATTATTAACACATAAATGTAAATACAATACAATAACCAATCATATAATTCAATTATTAAGTCTAAAAATAAAGCTTAATTACTATATTTAAGAAAATATTTATGAAACTACAAAAAAAAATTATCAACCATATAATAATTTGACAAAAAGAACTGCTGCTTGTCCCAAATAATGAGTTTTTTTTCAGAGAATTGTTGATAACTAATTTCACACCAAAATTCTATCCACACAAACATTTTCAATTATTAGGCAAGTGAAATGGTTCATTTTTTGAAGATGAAGAAAGCGTTAATGGCAAATTAGCAATGAGCAACAATAAATTATGTGTGGGTATTAGATATTATGAATGGAATGAATTTAAGCTACAAAAAATAGATGGAGTTGCCGCATCTAAATGAAAATGAGCAAGTATTATAGATTTCTACTTTTATTGATTTTAAAGAGAGAATAAAAATTGAGTATACCAATTATATTGTTAAAATGTTGGAGGAAACTAATTAATATCAAATTTTATAAACCACGATGTTCCGAAAAAACCATGATACTTAAATGGTTATTATATTAAAAGTTGAGAATAATATGGAAATTATAAAAATATTACTTATTCCAATTTCTTTTCTGTCCAAATCAGGTCAATTTTGGACGGAAAACTTTGGCAGGAAAAGTGGCCGAGTTTTCTATCCATTTATTTTCTTTTCCGTTTATTAAAAAATTCAGAAACATAAGAATTGGAAAGAAAACTTAAATTTTTCATCCATTTATTTTCTATTCTGTTCATTTTAAAACTCAGAAACAGAGCTTAAGAGAAAGTGTGATTTGAGGTACTACTAAGTAGCTTGAAGTTCAGTAATAAAAGATTTATCAGCAAAACAAGTTGTTCTAGATCGTAGAGTATAACGCTTGTGAGTTTGGCAACAATTCAACTTTTTTTAATCTTGATCGTTACTGTTGGATTAAATTTTCTTGCCTTTTATAGACCTTTCTCGAGATTTTTCCGTTGGAAAGTTATCGTTTTTTATTTAATGCTCTAATCCTAGAAGATATCTGATTGTTGACTTTTAGAGAGGATATGTCAAGTTGCTTTAGGTTGTGATATATCATATCAAAACTGCTATAGTGACATTCACGTGGGTGCTATCACTTCACCAAACTAGCTATTATACACAATTCGATCTGACCTTTTCCTTAATCTTAAGATATTCAACAAACTTCCTTGGGATCTTCACTTTACGAACCTTGACATTGTTAGTCTATTGTCAAAACTAATATACTCTATGATTTTCTTAATCGTAGAGTTTAATAGTGGTCGTAGAGTATCTGTCTAGGATGACTCTACGATTGGCATGTTCTACGATCCTCAGTATGCTTTAAGATCTTCAACAAACTCTGTGATCTTCAATGTACTTTACGATCTTCAGCAAACTCTGTGATCTTCAATGTACTTTACGATCTTCAGTAGGCAATGCTATCTTCAACGTGCTTTACGATCTTTGAGTAGAGTGCTTTACAATCTTTGTCAGACTCTGAGAACTCGACCAGTATGCTCTACGATCTCTAGCAAACTTTGCGATCGTCTAATTACTTAAAATCTATACATTAGATTTACTCGACGAAATAGATCAACCTAACAAGTTTGATCTTCTAAACTAAGTCATTTTACATCATTTTCATTATAAGGACTTTACAAAAGCTATTGGTTACAAACATATATTATATCACCATCAAATTAAATATATACATTGTACTAACGATCTCTCATTATTTGATGATGACAAAACCAGTAGTTTCAAGTAATCATCAATTCTAAGATGTAATTAATTTGATACAAAAAAAATTTAAACATGACTTATATATAACGAGCAACTATATTTCTAGAGAGAAAGAATGAATTTATTGATGACCAAAAAAATTTTATAGTGTAAAAGAATTTTTTTTAAAAAAATTACAACATAACTATCGATTTACATCCGACCTCTTCTACTCCTTGGCGGATCTCTTCTTTCATCTTCTCGCCTTCTCAGATAGCTTTCTCTCCCTTTCTCTACTCTTCTTTGAATTTTTTCAATTGAATCTCTGGGTCCAAGATCTGGCATGACAATTTGTTCTTCCCCTTCTATATGAATATCTTGAAGATTTCTGTTCATAAATGTTAGATCACTGGGCAGGAGTCGTGAGCCAGTAGGTGTTACTACACTCGACAATCCTGGCCTAGATGACAAAGATTGATCTGTTGGACCACTTGACTGTCCTAGGCCCAAATGTATGGCTTAAGGTGCAAAATAAATTCTGGAGGGAGGATGAGGATGAGGCACGATTGATGATGGTTGAAGTCATCTCTTCTCCTCCTTTTTATCAACATCTCTTTCATTCAGTAGAGCATTTACTTCTTTAGAGAGCTAATTGACGGTGTTAACCAGTTCTTACATTTGACTTATGGAAAAGGAGATGTCATCTCTGGACTCTTGATACCTAGATTCAACTAGATTGCATTGATGGTGAACAAGAGTCATGACATTATCTGTCTTTTCCATTGACTGGCTAACAAGACTCTTGAAGTCAAGCAAAAAAGAACTCATTGAGAAAACTTTATTTGAGAGAAGTTTGATAGATTCTGCATTGGTGTTCTGAAGAGAAAGAACCGTTGCTTTATGCTCAATGATCTTCTAAAAGTAGAGCTCATCACATTTGGAGAGGTTTTCAATTATGATCTTTATTAGGTCATTTATTTTCTTTCCAAATTCTTTGGACATTTGATAGGGACTTTGGCTGTAGTCTCGGTGATATGAGCAAGACTTCGTTGGATACCGGTGGCAGTGTCATGGATACCAACATTACACTCTTCGGATATTTCTTCGACCATGTGTTTTAACTAAATATTGGATGGTACCACTGAGACTCTCTCAAGTATCTGCTCAACAATAGTTTCAACTCCTCTTGCAGTACCCCAGTTCATGGAATTGAATAAAGAATGAGAAATAGCTAAATCTAAGTTTGGATTATTTGATGAGGAAGGTATATCTGTATAAGTACGATGAGAAGTAGAAGGTATATTTGTATTGTGACGCCCCCAAAATAGGTATACATCACCCATTCTGAGTCGCCAAATACATGGTATAGAAACAAATACAACTTCATTAAAACAATTATCGTGCAAAATACGACAACACAAATACTCTGAGTTTAAATACAAATATTATCTTCTAGACAATATCCACACTCAAATAAGTCATCATTACAATTATTGAAATACTATTTTATAAAATAGTGAGGACTGCTAACACAACTGACTGAAAACATCACTCCACACTCCGACTAGTTCTCGCTATATTCTCACATCCTGAGAAAAATGGAACAAAAAGGAAAAGGGTGAGCTCAACTAGCCCAGTAAAGAATATTATGACTAAGATAATATACAACAATTTATCATTTGTCTTCAATAGGGAAAAATCTGATAAAATATAATAGACAACAAGTTTTAGATCAACAACTGCAGCGGAAACAACAATCCATTAGAAGAGTCAAGTAGAGAATGAATTCTACTATCTTCTAAGATTTAAAAGTTCATCAACGATATTTTATCCCTGTAACATCAATCAATATAAATATTGAATCAAATATTCATCTTTGCACTACATGCCAAAGATATTCATTTGTATCACCAGTTGGTCATGTTCATCTAAATACCTGTTCATCTTTGCACAACGGGCCAAAGATATTCATCAGTTAATCATTCATCTTTGCACTACAGGCCAAAGATATTCAGTAATATCATCATTTAGGACTGAGGATGATGAAAAATATCTTAAAGAAAACGAATCCAGTGAGACAAAAGAACAAATATTAAGGATTCGTACTACAGTTTATCCAAGTTCAATAATACTCCATAATAACCAATTGTGAAGCAGGATTCAAAAATAAAGATCAAAACATGGATACAATCAAAGATAGTAACCATAATAGACATCTTGGATAAAAAGGAGAAAATTTCATTTTTCGGTGAATAGTGCCGTATTCGTGAATAGTGCTGTATACGTGAATAGTACCGTATACGTGAATAGTAACTCTGGCACATAAAGATAGAAATTTCACAATAAAATTCATATCAATATTTTGGCATAATGATATTGAAGGAAATAATATCATTTATGAAAAAAATAACATCCCTTACCTCAAAATAACAGTATTTCTGATCGGAATATCGGATGTAAAGCCGAAAGAAACTTGCACTGAATAGTAACTTTCAAAGTATCTAAATACTCACAAAATACGCTCGATAATATATAGAGAGAGATAACTTGTTTCTGGTGTGATTTTTAATTCTAACTAAGCACCCTATTTATAGGAAACTGCTACAACGCCAAAGGAGACTAAAGTAATAAAATATTATTTTTTTTCTTTCTTTCCTCCATGCACACTTCATTTGAATTGTTTGAGCAGCCATCTTGGAAGAATTTAGCAGCGCACATATTTTCAAAAACAAAAGTGGGTCCCATCTAATTTTTAATAAAAATATTTTAATTTCTGAAACTTCAATAATTCATAATAAATAGCCTTTTTTATCAGAAAAATTCAAATCTCATGTCCTTTCTATAGAAAATTTAATTTTCTACAACTTTGTAGAAGAAAGTTTTTCCAAATTCCAAACCAAAAATATCCGAAATCCACATACGGACGTTTTTCAACACCTCTTAAAATTCATAACAAATCATACGTTAATTTTTAACGGTTCAAAATTTGTGGACATATACTCAACTTATATATGTATAACATATCCAAAAATCACAACGATCCAACGGTCGGATTAAAATTATAATTCACTCAATAGAGCTTTAAGAATACTGTTTTGATTTTTAAAACCTCCATTCTGATAAAATACTGATAAAACACCTCAAAATTAAATCCTTCATTTATATCAACATAAAAACAAATATTTCCTTATCATATAAATCAATAATTAATTATTCACAAATAATATTACATAATCACAATTATGACAACCAGGTTGTTTCTAGGAAAGAGTGGACTTTTCGATAAAGATTTCTCCTTATTGACGTACAATTAGGTGACCAAACCTCTCCTTAGACATAACTTCTTTAGACATTATCAATAATGCTATCTAATAATATTATTCAAATAATATGAATTATTGATCTGATAATGGAGATACTGTGCAGTGACAATTAATGAAACAACAATAATATAAAATATCAACGCAGTAATTATTGAATCAATAAAATAAAATATTGAACAGTAATTACTTTAACAATTATTGAGTAGTGCCTTCTTATATAAGGATCAATAATTCATTAATACTGTGCAATACCGTGTGCTACTGTGCAACCACGTGTAATACTGTATTTTAACCACCGTGTATTCCAACAGTGTTAACGGTAATAACTACGCTGTTATTTATAAAAACTCAAACTTGTCGTTTTCTTCATCCGACAGTTTTCTGTTATGGGGCCCATAAATGAATGCATCGTCGTACGAATATTCCCTGACAGCAAGAATATTCTACGACCAAACGAATATTCCCCGACAACAATGAATATTTTATAACCAGTTACTTATTTTGTAAAATTTGCACATTTCACCCATAACCAAAGTATTATATCAAATTAACACCTTATTATTGAAAATAACAATTAGAGGAAATTCGATTTTATTTATGAATAAGTTGGGGTCTTACAACCTCCCCTCCTTATGAAATTTCGTGCTCGAAATTGACGTACGTACCTGGTGTTTCGAAAAGGTGAGGATACCTCGCTTTTATTTCTAATTCTAACTCCCAGGTCATTTCCTCAATAGCATGGTTCCTCCATAAAACCTTAACTTGTGGTATAACCTTGGTGCGTAGGACATGTTCTTTCCTATCCAAGATCTTAATAGGTACCTCCTCGTACGTTAAATCTTCAGCTATCTCGTCTGGTTCTAACATAATTACGTGGTTCGGGTCTTTCACATATTTACGAAGCATAGATATGTGAAAAATATTATGAACACGAGACATGCTTGGAGGTAATGCGAGTCTATAGGCCACATTTCTTATTCGGTCAAGAATTTCAAATGGACCAACAAATCTTGGATTAAGCTTTCCTCTCTTTCCAAATCTTGTAACTTCCTTCCATGGAGCAATACGTAACAATACATGATCCCCAATATTAAATTCCACGTCCTTTCGATGAAGATCCGCATAACTCTTTTGTCGATCCTGTGCCATTTGTATACGTTGTCGGATCATTTGGATCTTTTCTTCTGTAGTTATGCGTACCAATTCTGGTCCCAATAATGTTGCTTCTCCTACCTCATCCAAGCATACTAGAGAGTGATACTTTCGTCCATACAATGCTTCAAATAGAGCCACACCTATACTTGCCTGTTAACTGTTGTTGTAGGAGAATTCCACCAATAGTAGGTACTTATCCCAACTCCTTTTGAAATCTAGGATACAGAGTCTTACTAGATCTTCAAGAGTTTGAATAGTCCTTTCTAATTACTCGTCCGTTTGAGGATAGTATGCTGAACTGAATCGTAAATTCGTGCCTATAGCTTTCTCCAAGCTAACCCAAAATTGTGAAGTGAATCTTGGGTCACGATCTGAAACTATGGATACTAGCATGCCATGCAATCTCACAATCTCATTCATGTACATACGAACAAGACGTTCAAGGGAATAAGTCTCCCGTATAGGCAAGAAATGAGCAGACTTGGTTAATCTATCTATAATAACCTAAATCTCATCTATGCCTTGAGAAACTTTGGAAAGACCCGTAACAAAATCCATAGTAATGTGTTCCCACTTCCATTTCGAAATCTCAAGTGGTTGCAATAGACCCTTTGGCACTTGGTGCTTCGCTTTTACATGTTGACAAGTTAAACACCTCGAGATAAACTCCGCGATCTCTCTCTTTGTATTGCTCCACAAAAATGTATGTCAAAGATCATGATACATTTTGGAACTCCCAGGATGGATTGCAAACGGTGTGTTATGTGCCTCCATTATGATTCTATGTTTCAAGTCAGAATCATTAGGAACACAAAGTCTAGAGTTGACTCGAAGTATTCCTTCTTCATCGATTCTTGCTTCTGGAATAACACTTTCTTGCACTTTCTTCTTCATATGCATCAGCTCCAGGTCCGTAGCTTGAGCATCTTTAACTTTATCGATTAAAGTCGGTTCTACTCATATGTTTGATATCATCACGTGGGTACTTGGAGCCTTTAACTCTATCCCCATCCTTTGCAAGTCATGCAAAATGGGCCTTTGCGTTGATAATATTGCACTCGTACACGCATATGATCTTCTATTTAATGCGTCAGCTTTTACGTTCGCTTTTCCAGGATGGTATTGGATGGTATGATCGTAATCTTTCAACAGCTCAAGCCAACATCATTGCCGCATGTTGAGTTCCTTTTGGGTGAAGAAATATTTAAGGTTCTTATGATCTGTATAGATCTCCACTTTCTCTCCATACAGGTAGTGTCTCCAAATCTTTAATGCGAAAACGACTGCTGCCAACTCTAGATCATGAGTAGGATAATTCCTCTTGTATTCTTTGAGTTGTCGCGAGGCGTATGCTATGACTTTCCCATGTTGCATGAGAACACATCCTAACCCTTTGCCTGAAGCATCACTGTAGATAACAAATCCATCCGAACCAGATGGTATTGCCAGGATAGGTGCCAAAATGAGTCTCCTCTTAAGCTCTTGGAAACTCTTCTCGTATTCCTCGCTCCATATGAATTTTGTATCTTTCCGAGTTAGCTGAGTTAACGGAATAGCAATTCGAGAAAATCCTTCCACAAATCTTCAATAATAACCAGCTAAGCCTAGAAAACTACGTACTTCGGTCACCGACTTCGGTTGCTCCCAACTTTGAATGGCTTCAATCTTCGCCGGGTCATCAGATACTCCATGTTTTGACACCACGTGCCCAAGGAATGCTACTTCCTCAAGCCAGAACTCGCATTTCTTCAGCTTGACATATAGCTTGTTCTCACGAAACCTTTGCAGTACCAACTTCAAATGGTGCTCATGATCTTCTCGGCTTTTAGAATAGATGAGGATGTCATTAATAAAGACAACCACGAAATGATCCAAATATTCCTTGAACACACGGTTCATCATATCCATGAAAGCAGCAGGAGCATTAGTCAATCCAAAAGATATGACTAAGAATTCATAATGCCCGTACCGAGTTCTGAAGGCAGTATTCGGAATATCCTCAGTTTTAATCTTCAGCTGATGATATCCAGAATGAAGATCAATCTTTGAAAAGAATTGTTCTCCTTACAACTGGTCGAACAAGTCATCAATGCGAGGTAGCGGATACTTATTCTTGATGGTGACATGGTTCAATTCCCGGTAGTCAATATAAAGTCGCATACTCCCGTCTTTCTTCTTTACGAATAAAATAGGAGCACCCCAAGGAGATGTACTAGGACAAATGAAACTGATGTCTAACAACTCCTATAGTTGGACCTTTAACTCCTGAAGTTCAATAGGAGCCATTCGATATGGGGTTTTAGAAATGTGTTTTGTACCAGGTTTAAGGTCAATAAAGAATTCAACTTCACGTTCTGGGGGTAGACCGGGAAGTTCTTTAGGAAATATGTCAGGAAATTCACTAACAACAAAAATTTTATTCAAATCTGACGTATTTTTGTGCAAGTTCATGACATGGGCTAGGAAAGCTTGACATCTATTTTTCAATAAACGAATGACTTTATGACTTGATATGACAGTGATTGACTTTAGTGGTTTGGTTGCTTTAATTCGCATAACAGGTTGGTTAGGAATATGAAAACTAACAACCTTACGAAAACAATCAATTTTGGCATGATGAATTGTTAACTAATCAATCCCTAAAATCACATCAAATGCAAGTATTTTCAAAGAAATAAGATCGACAGGTAATGTGATGGTACAAACTTGGATCAAGCAAGATTTATAAAAAGTAGATGCAATGAAGGTTTCTCCTAACGGAGTCTCAACAAATAAGTCAAAGTCTAGTTTCTCCGGAGTCAAGTTCAAACGTTGAGAACAAGCAGGAGAGATAAAAGAATGGGTAGAACCGGTATCTAACAAAGTATAAACTTCGAAAGAGTTTATGATTAGCTTACCCGTGATCACCTCGTTCGGGTTTCTCGCGTTTTGACCAGTCACGACAAATGCTCTTCCAGGAACCGCTGATTTTGACTTGTCCGAAATAGCTTTTGGAGTCACCATCCCCGCTGGACTTGGTTTTGCTACAGAACAATCTCGAGCTATATGACCTTCTTTTCCATAGTTATAATATATCTTGAACTGTTGTGGGCAGTTTGGGCTGATATGTCCCTCTTTCCCGCATTTGTAACATACGACCGGTGGTCGTTCTCCTCCCCTAGAATTTGTTATTGGTGTTGGTACTGACGTCTTCACGTTATCATTGTTGTACCTTCTCTTCTTGAAATCTCCTCCCGACTCGCTTCTTCTATTTTCATGGCCACGATTACCACCAGAGTGGTTACCGCTTTTGTCCGAATATTTTCCTCCCCGCTGGTTTTCATTGCTCCGATGACTGTTGCCACCGGTATGACCCTGGTTGTGGTCCCTTGGTTGAATATACTCATTATCTCGCTCTAATAATTGAGCCTTGTTTACAACATCTGAATATAAAGAAAATTTATGAGAGATAAGATATTGTCAAATCTCGGGTTTTAGACCTCTCAAAAACATCCTCGTCATACGTTCCTCATTCTCCATCAAATGAGATACAAACCTGGATAATTCCGTGAACTTTGCCTCGTACTGAGATATAGTCATGTTATTTTGTTCTAGTCTGATAAACTCTACCTCCTTCATATGACGAATACTTTCAGGAAAGTACTTATCATTGAACAACTTCTAAAATGTTTCCCAAGACATGCTGAGTGCGGAAGGCTGGGTACGCTTTACAGATTTCCACCAGTAATCTTCCTCACCACGGAACATAAATGTGGCGAATGGAACCTTCTGTTCCTCCGTGCATCCCAAGACATCAAATATCTTAGTAATTTGTTTAATCCACGTCTCCGCCTTGATCGGATCTGGCTTTCCTGCAAATTCTGGTGGTCCCAACTCTTTGAACTGCTTGGCTGTGATAAGCCGCGCTTTGCTATCATTTTCACCCTTATTTTGTACACGAGTCTCCCTCGTATGATTTTGCATGAACTGCAAAAAGCTTTTAAATATCCCATCATTCATCATTTGTTCGGTAGTGTTGTTTACAGGAAGAATATTGCCTTCCTGTTGCACGTTCCCTTGGGTGGTGATCAAAGGTGTCTCCACGGTCTCATTTACTCCATTATTAATGTTCTCAACTGCCATTCTTAAATACTACAATAAAACAAGGGTTAATTAAATAAATTAACATATCACATAATATCCCTATATTATGACCGACCAACAAATAAGCTTAGGTAAGACACACTAGCGAAGGATTTACTCGTCTCTCCCCTCCTAGTTCTATTCCCCGATTTTCGCTAGAGACCGTATCCCTAAGCTCTAATACCAATTGTGACGCCCCCAAAATAAGAATACATCACCCATTCTGAGTCGCCAAACACATGGTATAGAAATAAATACAACTTCATTAAAACAATTGTCATGCAAACTACGACAACACAAATATTGTGAGTTTAAATACAAATATTGTCTTCTAGACAATATCCACACTCAAATAAGTCCTCATTACAATTATTGAAAAACTATTTTATAAAATAGTGAGGACTGCTATCACAACTGACTAGAAACATCACTCCACACCCCGACCAGTTCCCGCTATATTCTCGCCTCCTGAGAAAAATAGAACAAAAAGGAAAAGGGTGAGCTCAACTAGCCCAGTAAAGAATATTATGTCTAAGATAATATACAACAATTTATCATTAGTATTCAACAGAAAAAATCTGATAAAATATAATAGACAACAAGTTTTAGATCAACAACTGCAGCGGAAACAACAATCCATTAGAAGAGTCAAGTAGAGAATGAATTCTACTATCTTCTAAGATTTAAAAGTCCATCAACAATATTTTATCCCTGTAACATCAATCAATATACATCTTGAATCAAATATTCATCTTTGCACTACAGGCCAAAGATATTCATTTGTATCACCAGTTGGTCATGTTCATCTAAACACCTGTTCATCTTTGCACTACGGGCCAAAGATATTTGTAAGACCCCAACTTATTAATGAATAAAATCAAATTTTCTCTAAATATTATTGTGAATAATAAGGGGCTAATTTGATATAATACTTTAGTTATGGGTGAAATGTGCAAATTTTATAAAATAAGCAAGTGGTTATAAAATATTCATTTTGTCGGGGAATATTCGTTTGGTCGTGGAATATTCTTGCTGTCGGGGGAATATTCGTACGACGGCGCAGCCTTGTGTGGGCCCCATAACGGAAAGCGATTGGATGAAGAAAACGACAAGTATAAGTTATTTATAAATAACGGCGTAGTTGTTACCGTTAATACTGTTGGAATACCCGGTGATTAAAATACAGTAGCACACGGTATTGTACCAATTATTAATTCTTACGTAAGAAGGCACTACTCAATAATTGTTACAGTAGTTATTGTTTAATATTTTATTTTATTGATTCAATAATTGTTGCATTGATATTTTATATTATTGTTGTTTCAATAATTGTTGCTGCACAGTATTTTCCATTATCAGATCAATAATTCATATTATTTGAATAATATTATTAGATAACATTATTGGCAATGTCTAGAAAGTTCTGTCTAAGGAGAGGTTTGGTCATCTAATTGCGCGCCAGTAAGGAGAAATCCTTATTGGAAAGCCCCCTCTTTCCTTGGAACGGCCTGGTTGTCATAAATGTGATTCTGTAATATTATTTGTGAATAATTAATTATTGATTCATATGATAAGGAAATATTTATTTTATGTGGATATAAATAAGGGATATATTTTTGTGGTTAAAAATGAAGGAGTTAATGTTGAGGTGTTTTATCAGTATTTTTATTGGAATGGAGGTATTAAAAATCAAATCAGGGTTTTTGAGAAATATTGCGGGTGTTATAATTTTTAATCCGACCGTTGGATCATGGTAATTTTTGGATATGTTATACATATATAAGTTGAGTATATGTCCACAAATTTTGAACCGTTAAAAATGAACGTATGATTTATTATGAATTTTACGAGATGACTGGTTCAGAAATTGTTGAATTTTCGGAGTTTATCATTTTGATGGAAAATTCTAGAATTGGTGGGCCCCACTTGTGGTTGGTGAAGAAATGTGCTGAATTATATTTCAAATGTGGTGGGTGGGAATAGTAGCAGGTAAAGCCATCAGGTTGCAGGTCAAACCTACTAAAATTTTCCTATAAATAGAGGGCTAAGTTAGAATTGAAAATCACACCAGAAACAAATTTTCTCTCTTTCTCTCTCTAGATTATTGAGTGTATTTTGTGAGTATTTAGATACTTTGAGAGTTTCTATTCATCAGAGCAAGTTTCTTTCAGCCTTATACCGGTATTCCGACCAGAAGTACTGATATCTTGAGGTAAGGGGTATTATTTATTTCACATTCTGAAGAGATATTATTTTTCGTATTCGAGTGAATATTATTTCTGTTCAATATTCATAAGAAATTTTATTTCGTTCAATATTCGCGAGAAATATTATATTCGTTTAATATTCGTAAAGAATATTATTTTCGTTTAATATTCGTAAGGGATATTATTTTCTTCTTAAATGATATTATTTTCTTCAATATCATTATACTGAATATTGATATGAGTTTTTATCAAATTTGGAACTTTTTGTGTCGGAGTTACTATTCACGTATACGGCACTATTCACGTATACGGTACTATTCACGAATACGGCACTATTCACTGAAAAATAAAATTTTTCCTTTTTGTCCAAGATGTCTATTATGGTTACTATCTTTGATTGTATCCATGTTTTGATCTTTATTTTTGAATTCTGATTCACAATTGATTATTATGAAGTATTATTGATCTTGGATAAACTGTTATACGAATCCCTACTATTTGTCCTTCTGTCTCATTGGATTCGTTCTCTTTAAGATATTTTTCATCATCCTCAGTCCTAAATGATGATATTAATGAATATCTTTGGCCTGTAGTGCAAAGATGTATGATTACTTGATGAATATCTTTGGCCTGTAGTGCAAAGATGAACAGGTGTTGAGATGAACATGACTGACAGGTGATACAAATGAATATCTTTGGCCTGTAGTGCAAAGATGAATATTTGGATAAAGATGATTATTAATTGATGTTACAGGGATAAAATATTGATGATGGACTTTTAAATATTAGAAGATAGTAGAATTCTTTCTCTACTTGACTCTTCTAATGGTTTGCTGTTTCCGCTGCAGTTGTTGATCTAAAACTTGTTGTCGATTATATTCTATCAGATTTTTTCCTGTTGAAGACTAACGATAATTTGTTTGTATATTATCTTAGTCATAATATTCTTTACTGGGCTAGTTGAGCTCACCCTTTTCCTTTTTGTTCCATTTTTCTTCTCAGGAGGTGAGAACATAGCAGGATCTAGTCGGGGTATGGAGTGATGGTTCTAGAAAGATGTTTTAGCAGTCCTCACTATTTCTGTAAAATAGTGTTTGAATAATTGTAATGAGAATTTATTTGAGTGTGGATATTGTCTAGAAGACAATATTTGTATTTAAACTCTAAGTATGTGTTGTCGTATTTTGCATGACAATTGTATTATTGAAGTTGTAGTTTGCTTTCTGTACCATGTATTTGGCGACTCAGAATGGGTGTTGTATACCTATTTTGGGGGCGTCACAATATTCATCAGTTAATCATTCATCTTTGCACTACAGGCCAAAGATATTCAGTAATATCATCATTTAGGACTGAGGATGATAAAAAATATTTTAAAGAAAACGAATCGAGTGAGACAAAAGAATAAATATTAAGGATTCGTACTACAGTTTATCCAAGTTTAATAATACTCCATAATAACCAATTGTGAAGCAGAATTCAAAAATAAAGATCAAAACATGGATACAATCAAAGATAGTAACCATAATAGACATCTTGGACAAAAATGAGAAAATTTTATTTTTCGATAAATAGTGTCATATTCGTGAATAGTGCCGTATACGTGAATAGTGGCGTATACGTGAATAGTAACTCTGACACAAAAAGATAGAAATTTCACAATAAAATTCATATCAATATTTTGGCATAATGATATTGAAAGAAATAATATCATTTATGAAGAAAATAATATCCCTTACCTCAAAATAACAGTATTTCTGATCGGAATATCGGATGTAAAGCCGAAGAAAACTTGCACTGAATAGCAACTTTCAAAGTATCTAAATACTCACAAAATACGCTCTATAATATATAGAGAGAGATAACTTATTTCTGGTGTGATTTTTAATTCTAACTAAGCACCCTATTTATAGGAAACTGCTACAACGCCAAAGGAGACTAAAGTAATAAAATATTATTTTTTTTCTTTCTTTCCTCCATGCACACTTCATTTGAATTGTTTGAGCAGCCATCTTGGAAGAATTTAGCAGCGCACATATTTTCAAAAACAAAAGTGGGTCCCATCTAATTTTTAATAAAAATATTTTAATTTCTGAAACTTCAATAATTCATAATAAATAGCCTTTTTTATCAGAAAAATTCAAATCTCATGTCCTTTCCATAGAAAATTTGATTCTCTACAACTTTGTAGAAGAAAGTTTTTCTAAATTCCAAATAAAAAATATTCGAAATCCACATACGGACGTTTTTCAACACCTCTTAAAATTCATAATAAATCATGCGTTAATTTTTAACGGTTCAAAATTTGTGGACATATACTCAACTTATATATGTATAACATATCCAAAAATCACTATGATCCAACGGTCGGATTAAAATTATAACTCACTTAATAGAGCTTTAAGAACACTATTTTGATTTTTAAAACCTCCATTCCGACAAAATACTGATAAAACACCTCAAAATTAAATTCTTCATTTATATCCACATAAAAACAAATATTTCCTTATTATATAAATTAATAATTAATTATTCACAAATAATATTACAGAATCACAATTATGACAACCAGGTCGTTCCCAAGAAAGAGAGGGCTTTTCGATAAAGATTTCTCCTCACTGGCGCGCAATTAGGTGACCAAACCTCTCCTTAGACAGAACTTCCTTATACATTGTCAATAATGCTATATAATAATATTATTCAAATAATATGAATAATTGATCTGATAATAGAGATACTATGCAGTGACAATTATTGAAACAACAATAATATAAAATATTAACGCAACAATTATTGAATTAATAAAATAAAATATTGAACAGTAATTACTGTAACAATTATTGAGTAGTGTGTTCTTACGTAAGGATCAATAATTCATCAATACTGTGCAATACCGTGTGCTACTGTGCAACCACGCGTATTACTATATTTTAACCATCGGGTATTCCAACAGTGTTAACGGTAACAACTACGCCGTTATTTATTAAAACTCAAACTTGTCATTTTCTTCAGCCGACCGTTTTCCGTTATGGGGCCCACAAATGACTGCGCCGTCGTACGAATATTCCCTGACAGCAAGAATATTTCACGACCAAACGAATATTTCCCGACAAAATGAATATTTTATAACAACTTACTTATTTTGCAAAATTTGCACATTTCACCCATAACCAAAGCATTATATCAAATTAACACCCTATTATTCAAAATAATAATTAGAAAAAATTTGATTTTATTTATAATAAGTTGGGGTCTTACATGTATAGTCAGTGGTTTGAGTATGTACATGAGGGTTAGCGCGACTCAACGATCAGAGAGGTTGTGACGCCCCCAAATTCAGACCCTCATATCTCGAATTCGGTGCTTCACGATCTAACTCTAAAAATAAACTAAAATATCAAATAATAGAATAATAGAATAATTTACATTGATATAATATAAATATTCTTGTCGCAAGTCTGAAAACTAATACTAATACACTTCATAACATAATTCAAAACATAACTTAATACATAACATAAATTAAGCCTTAAAACAATATAAGGATAAAATCCTAGCATAGAAGTATAAAGCTACTCCGAAGCATTTCCTTTGCTCGTGTCATTTCCTGAGATTCGACCTTGTTCTATCCTAACTAAAATGTTTAAGGAAAGCAAGGATGAGCAATAAATTTGCTCAATAAGTAATATAATAATAAATGTGTACAGGTGTATATATAAGGTTCTTAATTTCAAGGGTAAAATGGTAATTAATAGCTCAAAAAAATAAGAATGCCATAAAAAAAGACAATATTAGTGATATTCTTTGAAGTCAATAAAGAGTCACTATGGTTCGAAAGATTATAAAAGCATTCAATGGTTTCACCAATTTCAAGTGAATGAATATGTGTTACTGAGTGTCACTGTGGACCAAAATTTGAAGAATCAAAAGATTTCAGCAATTTCCAAAATAAATATTGAATACTGAGTAGTCGCTATGGATCATGAAGTCCTGTTATGATTTACAGTATTACACTAATAATTGATGATGTTCAAGTACAATAGGTGATCAACATACTGTACCTGATGTTATGCATAACACACCTTGCTGTTCGCGCGAATGTCAGTTTCCCGGCGTTGTATAATTTCCCCTTCTATGAGGGTTGCTCATCTCAGCAAATTTATAAGACTCCACACCAAAGAAATTGGTTTGGATCGCTTTCTAACATATGATATTAGTCTAGCCGAATCAAATGGTATAGACAACTAATGCTTTTAGAAATAGTTTATAAGTTCAATGTTTGTAACATGCTTTCAAGAATCCTTTTAAAGATATAAGAATGATTTAATCAAGCTTCAATAATAATTTCCAAGAATTTGGATATCACAAGAACTATTTATAGACATTTGACTTATACGATCAATAAATGTATAAGCCCAAACATTTGCTCAATATATAGGATTGATATAAGAATCAATTAGAATTTTGCATTCAATATGAAAATTAAACGAAGTTAGTAACGTGCACAATATATAGCAGTTGGTATAACAACAATTTGTTTACTCAAAGTGAGGTAATTTTCTCAATGCACCAAGTTGTGTAAGTTAGAGAACTTGCACAAAAGAGATAAGGTTTAGATACTTGCACAATATTCAAAGTTGTGTAAGTTAGGAAAACTTAGACTAGATGTAATAATCAAATGAAGTTAGGAGACTTGCCTTTTGCATCGATTACCAACTGATAGCTTACTATCACCACAAGGTCCTATTTTATCATAATTATGCATAGGTATACATTAGTCACACACTTTTGACAAATATATTAACATCCTCATACATTTAACACATACTTGCCTATCTATGTGACCGATACATATTTAAAACTCATAGATGCATAACCCACATAAAACTTGTTAAATCTTGGTTCTATATGGTCATTACATACTTATATACTTAAAACATCACTTCAAGTCACACATTATAGCTTAAGGCATTCATACATACATGTTAAGGAATTTTTTTAAAACTAGGTTTGGTCTCTTTTATTCAACTTCAAACAATTTATTAGGAATTATATATTAAAATTTGATGTTGAAAGTAAATAGATATGCTTATGTGTAAAGTCCTTCAAAGAAAATATGTACAAGGATTTAGATGGTAGATCAAAAATTGTTAGGTTGATCTGTGCTTAATGTTTATCATTCTATAAATGAGTGAATAGAAGAAAGATCAAAGCTATTAGGATGATCTATTTTAAAATGTAATAGATAGGCCTCAACAGAATCGTAGTCTGTCAAGCTGCCGAGAGATTACAGAAGTCAAGGCAGAATCGTGGAGTATCAAGAAAATTACTTCAGAATCGTAGTCTGCTTTGGAAGCCACACTCAGAATCGTAAAGATAGTCCGAGCGCTTGTCGAGCCAAGTCAAGAAGCGCAGTCAACTTTTGGAATCGTGGAGTTTGCACAACAAGCAAGTAGAGATCGTAGTCTATCAGAGTTTAAGAGAAATCATAGTGTTCTCTTCGATCAAGGCTAAATCAATCAAGAACATGACAAGACACAACGATCATGGTGTCTCTCCAGTCAGCATCAGAAGCACCGAACTTCGTCCATTTGCTGAAGGATGAAGCATAACAAATGACGAATGACTTATAGACGTTGAAATTTCGAGAATCCCAATGATCCAACTGAAAGTAGTACGCACACAAGCCAATCATGTTTGATGATAAAGCATATACTTTGTAACAATCTTATTCATTTATTAATAAAAAGTATTAATTTATTAAAGGCTTTTAATTATCTACATAATGCTGCTTTATAATATGTGATAAACCCATAATTTTAAGCAATGCTTTTAGAATAATGATGATGATCATTCTAATGAGATCTAAATTCTTAGAAAGCTTAAAACTAAAATAGTTTCCAATCATTGGATTACTAAATTGGGGATTAGTGAATCCGGATAGATTGGTACATACGTTGCTTGCTCATTGGATGAGGATGATTGATCTCATGATCATTTATGTGGAGACACTAAAATAAGTATGTAGGTGCTTATCAGAGAATAAGTACACTGAACATGGTTCGCTAAGGAATACCTAATGGAGTTTTACTTGCCTGTCAATAGGAATTCCTGTTGTGATAGTAGTACAAGTGATCCTTGGACTTGCGATCATCATAGTATCTTGTGTATGATGAGTTATACTTTGACTTATTCTTTAAGACACTTAGGGTATATCAAAGGGTATGCTTATGTATAATAAGTTTTACATGGAGATAATGTATGATCAATAAAGAATCTACCGCTTCTAGTAAAAAAAGAGAAATGTCCTATGTGATTTGATAAATGATAACCCAGTAGTCCTTGGCCAAGGCAGATTGAAATTAGAAAGGAGTTTCTAATTTACATTATTTGGAGTTGTGCATTTAAAAATCGAAATACATATAATTAAATAAAATAAGACTTGACAGTAATTCTATGTCTTATATTTAATTGGGACATTGTTTGGTGGAAGGATTGAATTGTACGGTAACTATTTACTTAAAGGTTCTTTTATGATTAATGTTAAAATCTATATTATCTGAAAAGTCATTAATCGTTAGGGAGGCTTATCCCTATTGTAGAATAAATATTATTTATTTAAATAAATTAATAGTTTAATTTATTTATTTAAATAAGATTATAATTGTTCTAATTGATTTAATCATAACCAGTTTAATATGGAGAACCTAAAGGGTCACACTATAAAAGGAAGAATAATTATTTAAGAAGTTAATGGCATAATCGTAATAATAAGTTAAGTATGTTTAATTTAATCTTTAGTGATAGAATATATTAAATTGCTTACTATTTATTATTTAATATTTTGAAAATATTAAATATAAATTAATAAGAGGAGTCTTATTATTATTATTATTTAATTCCTAAAGGAGTTTAGGAATTAATTAATAAAAGTACTCTCATATATTCCTAATAAGATTAGGAGCATAATTAATTGAAGGAGTTTAATTAAAATAAAACCCAATTCCTTAATTGTTAAGGAGAGTTGCCTGCATCTATAAATAAGAGGAGTCTTATTATCGGTGAGGGTGGTTGACACTTTCACAATACACGTGAATATGTAATTCCAATAATAGTTGGAGAGTACGCTCTTTTTCTATGAGAGATAGAAAAACTAGGGTTTTGCCAAATACCCATCTTCTTGAATCTTTCTTTTTCCTTGGTGGATCACCTCTAGAGACCAAATATTTGGGTGGCTAACGTTGGTCAAAGGAAGGAATCAAACCCGGTGGATTCAAGTTGAACGCAAAAAAGATTGGAGGTGAACTTGTACTTGAAGAAGCTCGAATCTTCAAGGGTATGATTCTTGTTCTTCATATTTTCGTTTAATTAATAATTGTGCATAAAGGGTGATCCGGGTATATGATTTGTAAAATTTTAAAACTCTGATTTTCCACGTTTTCGCTTACTTTGTGCAATTTGATTGCGTTCATGAATATTACAAACCTGACAGTGGTATCAAAGTCAAACCTTTATGCGAATTATTAATTATTTTGATTTGATATGTATATTGATATGTGTTTAGAATAATTTAATTGGACATAATTTTGTTATATAAAATTTAAAATTAAAAAAAAAAGAAGATGAAAAACCGTGATGATCAATTTGCGAAATCTGTGATTGATTTTATTTTACAAAACGTGAATCTTGATCCTTTACAATTTGATTCATAGTTTATATATAAATATATAACTTTCATATATATGAGACACATGTTAACATGAATCATGTTATACTACATATATATGATTCAGGATTACGTGGATCACTCATTTTGGTTTATAAAGCCTGATAACTTTCGGTTTATATATATATATATATATATTAATTGTTTTATAATTAAAATAAAAAGTTTATTTTAATCTTAAAATTAAATTTCATGCTAACTAATTAGAGTTGGAATTGGATTCCATGATAACTAATTGGAGTTGAAATTGGATTCAATGTTTTCTTAAATAAAGGAGTTTATTTAGATATGAAATAAGATTTCATATTATTCAAAATAAAGGAGTTTATTTGTGAATAGGAAAGAGAATCCGTATTTCCTTAAATAAAGAAGTTTATTTAGATATGGAATAAGATTTCATATTATTCAAAATAAAGGAGTTTATTTGTGAATAGAAAAGAGAATCCGTATTTCCTATAATAAAGGAGTTTATTTTGATTCCAAATTAGATTTTATACTAACTAAATTTGCTCATTAAATGATATCAATATATATATTAAATGTTTATTATTCATGAGATGAATGTTATTTATTGATGCATATAGTGATGTGTATGATAATAAATGGGATTGATTATGGACTATTGGCCAATGTGATTGGATTTTATTTTAGTTGGATGCATGAATGTATGTGTTTTATTAAATGGGGTTTGCGTACCTCGTCTTCTCGAATTTTTACTTAATATAAATTCTATCATCCTCCTATGTACTTTCCCTTGACTGCTGATTAAGGTTTGTATTTATTTTAAATAGTTTTGTAATAGGAATAGTTAGAATTATTTTGAATAATTGGAGATCAAGGAACAAGGAGTGCTTGAGGACTCGTTTATAATGGAGCCTGAGATTTAAATGTAATAGTTATATTTAAATATTAATTCTTGCACCCCTAGGGTGTGACACTCCAAAATTCGGGTTACCTGACCCCCGAGTTCGGTGTTCACGATCCACAATATAAATAACATTTAACTACCCATTTATTTATAAATAGGAACATACACTTCATTAACTGATATAATTTTTTAACCTTAACATTACAAACATACCCTTTAGTTATACAAAAAGGGTTCACAAATACAACATAATAATAATGTTATTCATAACTAATTAATCACTATGTCTTTGCCTTTGTTCTTCACAACATCTTCTGCAACTTCGTCCCTAGCTGAAAAGTTTTTTTTAGCAAGGGTGAGCAATAAATTTGCCCCACAAGTTAAGATATACAATGAATGTATAAGTATCAGAATAATAGGCTATCTATGTTGATAGAATAAAACCAAAGTTCGAGGAACTTTGAAATAGCTGAACAAATCGTTAATCAATAACAAGTCTTCTCGTATTCTAGGCAACGCAATAATCTGATAATGAAAGAGTACAACGCTTTCAAAGTTTCTACGATATTCTATTGAATAAACAAGAATCAATTCTATGTAATAACAAAGTGGAATATTTTCCAGATTTATGCTGAGTGATCTCACTAGATCTTTGAACTTATTTTCTTGGGTAACTATCAAAGATTTACTTTGATACATACGCAGCCGTATCAGATAACTATAAAGATTAAATCATACCCCTCTGCAAGTATAACAAGTGATCAGCTTTATTATACCCTATATTATGCATAATACTTAACAGTGCGCAATGGTCGAATATACGACCCAAAATGTTCCCTTTATATAAAAGGTTATTCTTCTCAGTCTAAGAATCAAGATTTTTGATTTAACAACGAAATACTGTGATTTAAATTCTATCTACTTATTGATCTAGCCGAAACAATTGGCATTGATCTATCAATAACAATTGATTTCTCTTCTCGTATTTATCAAGTTCTAACAAATATTCGTCTAGCCAGAATAATTAGCTAAGATATTTCTCAATATAATTTGATAATAAACAGGAATTATATGTACTGTCAATATTAGATTCTACAGATATAAATATCCAACAACAGTAATTTTACGAATATATATTTTTTGAACCAGTAATTTAATTTGAATTATTAATCATGCACTAACTGCGAATAATCAACAATAACTTCCCTGGACATGGTATAATTAGCAATAATTAACCATAATAATTGAATGAATATAACTCAAAGTTGAGCTAGGAAACTTGCCTTCCGCGTTGATTACAGCTACACAATAAACTTATCTGCGTTCGTAAGACCTATAACCAATAATATCGGTCTCACAATTACCACAATAATTTACAACACACAATACTGTAATCTACAGTCAAATTTCTCCTAGGCACATTACCACATAGCCACATTAGTGTTTATAACCTATATAAACACTTATCAAGTCTAACTAGTTCCGTCTGGTTGGACTTTGGTCTCATCTCGGTGTTCTGGTCACCCTATCCGACAATTAACACATTGATTGTCTAACAATCTTAGTCTCTAAGCTTCAATATTATTTTAGATAAATCAAATATCGTTTATAATATTTTTCGGAAGCTTTTAATAATTTATAAACAATTATTATAATTTATAATAATTTTTCAAACACTTAAATTATTTCTAAATGATTTATTTATCAAATAAACTTATCATTATTAATATTAAAATATTAATAACATACTTGTCAAAATATTAAAATTATTATTAATAACTTAAAATATTTTTAAATCATTAATATTTTACTTAAATGATTTTACAATAATTGAAATTATTTTTAAATCATCACCATTAATATCTAAATATTAATGAAATTATTATTCAAATATTAAAAGTCATTAATTATAACTTAAAATATTTTTAAAACATTTATCTCATTTTTAAATAATTTTTAAATCAATAATATCATTTTTAATTCATTTATTTAATATAATAATTAAATAAATCTAACATCATTAATATTAATATATTAATGAGAATTCTCCAAAAATATTGAAATATATATTTTATAATTCAAAATATTTTCTAACACTTTATTCTTATTTAAAATAATTTTTAAATCATTAAAAATCATTTTTATCTTATTTATATAATTTAATAATCAAATAAATCTAATATTATTAATATTAAATTATCAATGAAAATTCTCTAAAAATATTAAAAGTTACATTTTATAACTCAAAATATTTTTAAATACATTATTCTTATTTAAAATAATTTTTCATAATTTTAAATTATTTTTCTCTAATTTATTTAATACACTAATTAAATAAATTAAATACCTCTAATATTTAAATAATTATAAATATTAAAGAAAAATATTCCAATTGGTCAAAAATTATTTTTCATAATTTAAAATAATTTTTAAAATCATTTTTGGTAATTTTTATAATTTATTTCTAAATTTTAATCATTTTCCAGAAATTCAGAAAATAAAATAAATAAAACCGTCGCTATAGGGCTTTAGTGACAAAAAGCGTCGCTGTTGGTGTTCTTGAGCTCAAGAACACTGACAGCTTCGTGATTAACATGCCACGTTTGACCGCTATTGATTCTCTGTGTAATGCGTTTCTGAGGCATCTTGAACCATGATTGTGTAGTGTTTATGTAACACTACAACATCCAAGCATCATCTTGGTCATACTACAAAACAACAAAACGATCTAATCTCTAAAACATTCTGTCAGACGAAATCTGGGTTTTCTGGGTAACCCAGAAACCCAGACAGTGTTGACTAGACACTTTCAATCACGATTTGATCAAGGTTCTGATCATCTTATGGGTGTGTTCTTAGTTCAAACGGGTAGTACACATTACAAGGAACAATAACATAACACTAACTCAGTTTGAATACACCAAAATCACCAGATTTAATCTGGTCAAACATTGTCAGAAATTGTGTTCTTCCGGTTTCTGGAAATTCCAGAAATTGTAAATCAGAGTCGAGTTGCCTAGTTTGACAGCCTTCTCTGATCACTATGTTGATGTTTTAAGAGGTCTAAAGACCCAGATCTACAGTCCATTATGTAAGATACAACATGAACTCAACAACATCAACAAAACACAAACAATCTGACAGATACAGCCCTCACAAAACATTGTCAGACTCTGCAAAAGACTTTCTGGGTTACCTAGAAAGTTCATGGTCATACCCGGTCAACGTGTTTTGACCATGAATAACTACCAATCTAGATATCTTATGGCTGTACTACTACTTCCATATTAAAGACAACATATCAGGCTAGCAACACAAAACATAAAACAAGAGAAATCAAAAACATACACGGATCTGTGGCTCCTAACATTAGCTTGTCAGACCACAAATCGTGTTCTTGACAGTTTTGAAAAGACTTAATTTTAATGCATTTTGATGCTATGGATCTATGTTATATCAACATAGATCATCATTAAACATCATCTAGCAAAGATCTAAACACATTAATATGAAATTTTTCGTAGTAACATGGATCAAAATAAAAATTTAGATTTATACCTTTTCTTGACAAATCTTAGATCTTGGCTCTCAAATCTGTTATTGGGTGACTTAGGGACTGTATTTAGAACTGAAATACTTAGCAATTTCGTTGGTTTAGGAGAGAGAGAGAGTTGGTGAGAGCAATATGCAAAATGACAACTTTTTGTGACTTTTTCTCTTTTTAATCCATATATATTATGACTTGTTGCTATGGCTGATGTTGCTGGATGATTTTGGCTGGATTTTTAAGTCCTTAAGTTAATGTAGTTGGTCAAGAGTTGGTCACCCACTCCAATAATTGATAGATTTACAAGCAATCTAATAAAAAATCCATAAAGGACATTTTTGACATTTGTAAAATAATTTTAATGGCAATATGGTCAAATTTCCAAACTCTTAGAGTTTAGGGTTTGGGTTAGGGTTTGGAACCCTTAGGGTTTAGGGTTTAAACCTTTTAGGTTTACACTTTAATTTCCAAGATTTTCAAATTTTGGTTTCCAAAATAGAAAATTAATATTCCAAAATTATAATTTGGATTCAATAATTATATTAATATTTCCTAATAATAAAATTCAATCTTGCTAATTAAGTTTAATATTCCTAATTAAAATTACTTAATTTAGCAATTAAGGTCAAAATGGTCATTAGAGTTTATAACCCACGAATTAGGGTTTTAATTAGAAAAATAAATTTTCTAAATTATAATTAGGGTTTGTAAAATAGAAATTAAGATAAATAAAATATATTTAGGGTTTTCTAATCATATTTAAGTTTAATACACACATTAGGCTTACCAATTAGGATTAGGGTTTCCTAATTTAGGGTTTAGAATTCTCGAATATGAAATTAGGGTTTCTTGACTTTCGATTAGGATTTCTAACGGTACATTAGGATTTCTCATCCTGAGATTAGGTTTTCTAATCTCTTCTTAAGGTTTATAAATATTAAACCTTACCCGATCAATCATTGATCAATACTACCACACAGTACAAACACGTAATCAATAATATAATTATTTTAATTATATTTTATATCGAATCCCTATCTGGACTTAGGGTTAGGATTTCTATTCTCCGTTAAGCACAACTCTGCTATATTTTTATTAGTCAATACACAAATTGACCTTCTCAAAACACGTATCACCGATACTTGTCACATAAATGATAATTAATATTAATATTAATATAAAAAAAAATTTATTCGCAAATTTTGGATTATTCGAAATCCCGGGTTATCACATTCACCCCTCCTTAAAAGGATTCCGTCCTCGGAATCACCGCTTTCTTATTCTCTACAATCTTTTAAAGTTGTATCATCAATTTATTTTTAACAACACAATATTAATTTGTGTCATATTCTAACCTGTAACTTGAATCGTATAAAAGAAAACAAATCACAACAATATCTAACTCGTATTTCTCGCGTAATTTAATTTCTAACCGAACTCGTTACCTGTCGCCTCTTCATGGGCAGCTGCTGCATTTAGAACTGTCATGCTAAAAGTGAATGTTGTTGGTCTTCTTGGCTGTGCAGGTCCTCGAATCGCCAAGGTTCCGCTACCGGGTCCCTTGTTGGCACTTCTCCTCTCTACATTTCTCTTCGTACAATTTCGAACCAGATGATCGGTCGATCCACACGCAAAACAACCTTGTGTCTTCTTTGGAATGGGACACTGGGGTGACATGTGTCCTTCTTGACCACAGTTGTAACAGACTCCTTTGTTCTTCAAACAAACTCCTTGATGACGCTTCCCGCAAACTACACACGACACGCCTTTCTTCCTAATCTCTACTGGATTATTAATGTCACCATTCCTCTTACGTTTATTAAGATTACTACCTCCACTACCACCTATCATAATATTTCCTTCAGCTTCCTTTCTTTGTTCTTGACTATTCTTCAATACAGCTTCAATTTCTCCTTCAGCGATAATGGCTTTTTCTAATAACGTTGAAAATGAACTAATTTGCAGCACATCCAACTTCTCGAGTACCAACGATTTCAATCCGTTCCTAAAACATCGTGCTTTAAGCTCCTCAGTGTCCACTCGATGTGGAGCAAATTTTGCTAACTCGTTGAACTTGACAAAATATTCTGTCACCGTCATATCTTCTTGCTTCAGATTCAAAAATTGTTCTGCCATATTTCTCTTTAGACTTCCCTTCCTTGGCGGCGTTATCTGATAAAAATCTTACATTAATTCTCCTTCTTTACACAGATTCTTATTAATAACACAATAAGAATAAAAAAAAATTCTCATATAATCGCCTATTTATTCACATAGCACACATTACATTTAGCTCTTAACACAAAGCACTATTCCTTTTTAAATAATATCAGGATTAACAGCACAACTTTAAACAAAAGTTGTAATTCTCCAACTTTATACAAAAAGTTTTAATTCTCCATTCGCACATAACTATTCCCAGTTCATCAAACTTACCACAGCTAGGGGTTCAGGAACTTGCCACAATTATATGAGTGTATGACCTTATCCTATTCAGACCTTTGGCGTCCATTCGCTGAGGGGTCCAAAACATTTCATATAATTATGAGTCATGAACTTACCATAAGTATGAGTTTTAAGAACTCAAAAATTTTAAATCTTATATTCATATAGAAAATAAAGATTTCACTCATACAAACAAATATATTTATACATATGTTCACAGATCGTTCTTGATATTACAACCGTTAATATCATACACTATCAAAAGGTACTATCGCTTAAACTTTAAACTATCTACCGTTCACTCCCTTCACCAGTGTTCTTCTTACTGGGACACTTGTTGCCTTCGGCTTAGGACACTATAGGAAAATATGTCCTTCCTGCTTAAAATTGAAGCACACGATCTTCTTCATCAAACATTCTCCCACGTGAGTCTTTCCACACTTGCCGCAGACTTACTTCTTCTTCGGGTTTGAATTTTTAGAATTGTCGATGTCGTTGTCCCTCTTTCTCTTTTTTTTTCTTGCCCTTCTTGCGGGTTCCTTTAGACGATCCATCACCTTTGGTCTTTATACTTTCCACATGCGCCTTTAGCTCGTTTCGTTCTTCGGTCATTTCGCGTAACGCTCGCTCCGTCTTCCACAACTCGTCCAAGAGAAATACTTTTCTCCGGAGTTCTTGAACTTCTGCAGCTAGTTGATATTGTTCTTCAACTTTAGTCTTATTCTTTAACTCTACCTTAGCTGGCTTAGACTCTACCTCCTCATCTCCACTCAGATACATCGCGGGATAATCGTCATGATTGCTCCCAAGATTAACCATTGGTTCATCTTTTCCCACCTCTTCAACTAACTCGCTTTGGACTAGCACCTCGGCTACTGGCACTTGTGTAACAACCGCTAGCATCTCTGCACTCTTTTCACCTTCCCCAGACACCCTACAATAAGTTTAAATAACTTGATTAATACTTCTCCTGTACGAACTTTTCACACTATGTGTCCACATATCTCTCTATCGATATATTTCAGAAATCCCTCACTTAGAACTCTAAATAAGTTTTCTCTATTTCTGTGACGCCCCCAAAAATAGGTATACATCACCCATCTTGGGTCGCCAGATACATGGTATAGAATTTAAATACAACTTACTAATACAACTGTCGTGTACAATACGACAAAATATAAACTGTGAGTTTGAATACAAATATTATCTTCTAGAGAGTATCCATACTCAAAAGGAGTCCTCATTACAATTATTATCACACTATTACATAGAATAGTGAGGACTACTAATACTATCATCTGGTCCATCACCCCGTTCCTCGACTCGTTCCAGCTATATTCTCATTTCCTGAAGAGAACAGTGAAAGAAAGGGTGAGCTCAACTAGCCCAGTAAGAAATATTATGACTAAGATAATGCAGGATAAATTATCATAAGCCTTCAACAGTGTTAAACTGATAAAATATAACGAACATCAAGTTTAACTACAACGGAACAAGCAATCCATTAAAAGAGTCAAGTAGAAAATATAATCTACTATCTTCTACGATTTAAAAGGTTTTTCAACACTGTTATCGCTGAGACTCAGCTTAATAAAATAATCCACATCATCGAATCACCCCTGCACTACGGCCAAGGATATTCGTGTATTCATTAATGGTCATGATCATGCCAACAACTGTCCATCAATGCACTACGGGCCAATGAGAACTTTTTACCACATCATTTGTAACATTACGGTCATGATTATACCGAATAATCCCTGGTCATAATCATACCAAGTCCATCTATGCACTACAGGCCACAGATGACTTTCAACATTTTATAAATATGAGGATGATGACAATGATATAAGAATTCAATAAAATAAGTTCAAGAATTAATTTATCCAAGAATTAACAACGTCCAAATTGTCAACATGATACTGCTTTGTGGAGTAAAATTCAAGAATACTTAGAAGAATATTTTCATGAAAAGATACTGGATGAAACGCAATTATCAAGGATATTCCATAAATTTCATAGAGTATAGAAGTCAAAACTTAACCAACTGAGTATAATAAAGAATGGAATAACAAAAGAAATCACCATGCATGCGATAGACCGCACAGACAAGTTATTCCAACAGAATAATAAATAATGGAACCAGGTCCGACGTAAAACGCACAGACAGGATATTCCAACAGAATAATAATAAAGACGGAACCAGGTCCGGTGTAAAACACACAGACAAGATGTTCCAACATAATAATAATAAAGACGGAACCAGGTCCGGTGTAAAACACACAGACATGATGTTCCAACAGAATAATAATAAAAACGAAACTAGGTCCGGTGTAAAACACACAGACATGATGTTCCAACAGAATAACAGAAGAATGTCACCAAGTATAGGGTAGACCGCGTATACAGGTTATTTCAACAGAATAATAAGAAATGGAACAACAACAATTCTCTTCATGAATAAGAAAGAATAACACCCCTTACCGTTTTAAAGAAGAACTGAAATAAGGAAGTAGTTAAGTAGCAGAATACTTTTCTTCTCTCTCTCTATAGTTTCTCTCTATAGTTTCTCTCTCTAGAGTTCAGTGAATTCGTAAGAAATAATGAAGGAATGAGCTGCTATTTATAGAAAAATGAAATGCATAGTAACTAATCCATGAACGGTCCAGATTGATTACTTTAATCTGACGGTCCATATTTAAAGAAAAATCTTATAAATAAAATATAATATATTCTATTTATAGAATAACTTTAATAAAGTATTCTGTTTTATATAAAAAGATATTTCTGTTTTATTACGTTAATAATACGAATAAAACAAAACTTCATTATCGCTAAATAATTCATATTATTAACTGACAATAATTGAATCAAGCTGAGTGACTTCTCACATAAGCATTAATAATCAATACCGTGTGCTACTATTCAACCACACGTATTACTGTACTTTTACTACCGAGTAGTTCAACAGTATCAATGGTAAAACTTCCGCCGTTATTTTTAATAAAATATTTTTGTCGTTTTCTCAATCCGACAATAATTCCGTTGTGGGGTCCACCAATGATTGTGCCATTGTACGAATATTCTCTGTTAAAACGAATATTCTCTGACCAATCGAATATTATATAACAACTTGCGTACTTTGCAAAATTTATAAATATTACCCACAACTATAACATTATATCAAATTAACTCCATAATATTCAAAAATAATATTTATAGAAAATTCATCTTTATTTATAAAAGTTGGGGTCTTACAACCTCCCCTTCTTATGAAATTTCTCCCTCGAAATTAGGGTACGTACCTGGTATGTCGAAGAGGTAAGGATACCTTGATTTCATTTCAGATTCTAACTCCCAAGTCATTTCCTCAACATCGTGGTTTCTCCACAAAACTTTGACTTGAGGTATAACCTTGGAGCGTAAAATATGTTCCTTCTTATCCAAGATTTAAACAGGAACTTCTTCATACGTCAAATCTTCTGCTATTTCGTCCGGTTCTAACTCAATAATGTGGTTCGGGTCTTCCACATATTTACGTAACATAGATATGTGAAAAACGTTATGAACACGAGACATACTTGGCGGTAAAGCGAGTCTATAAGCCACAGTTCCTACTCGATCGAGGATTAAAAATGGACCGATGAATCGAGGATTGAGCTTTCCTCTCTTTCCAAATCTCGTAACTCCTTTTCATGGAGCAACACGTAAGAACACATGATCTCCTATATCAAATTCCACGTCCTTTTGATGAAGATCAGCATAACTCTTTTGTCGATCTTATGAGGTTTTTATACGTTGTCGAATCGTTTTAATCTTTTCTGTAGTCATACGTACCAACTCCGGTCCCAACAACGTTACTTCACCCACCTCATCCCAGCATACTGGAGAACGACATTTTCTTCCATACAATGCTTCGAATGGAGCCATGCTAATACTTGCTTGATAACTGTTATTGTAGGAAAACTCCACCAATGGTAAGAACTTGTCCCAACTTCCTTGAAGTCAAGGACACAGAGTCTTAATAAATCTTCTAGAGTTTGAATAGTCCTCTCTGATTGTCCGTCCGTCTGAGGATGATATGCCGAACTATATCGTAAATTCGTGCCCATAGCTTTTTATAAACTAACCCAAAATCGTGAAGTGAATCTTGGGTCTCGATCAGAAACTATAGATACTGGCATACCATGCAGTCTTACAATCTCGTTTATGTACATACGAGCAAGACGTTCAAGTGTATAAGTTTCTCGTATCGGTAAGAAATGAGCAGACTTGGTCAATCTATCAACAATTACCCAAATCGCATCTATACCTTGAGAAACCTTAGGAAGACCGGTAACGAAATCCATGGAAATGTGCTCCCACTTCCATTCTAGAATTTCAAGTGATTGCAATGGACCTTTTGGTAATTGATGCTCCGTTTTGACTCGTTGACAAGTTAGACACCTTGAGATAAACATCGCTATCTCTCTCTTCATATTGCTCCACCAAAATGTATGACGAAGATCATGATACATTTTGGTACTTCCAGGATGGATTGCAAACGGTGTGTTGTGCGCCTCCATCATGATTTCATACTTTAAATCAGGGTCGTTAGGAACACAAAGTCTGGAGTTAACTCGAAGTATTCCTTCTTCATCGATTCTTGCTTCCGGCATAGCACCTTCTTGCACTTTCTTCCTCATACGCATTAGCTCCAGGTCTGTAGCTTGAGCAGCTTTAACTTTATCGATTAAAGTCGGTTCTACTCGTATATTCGCCATCATCACATGGGTCCCTGGAGTCTTTAACTCTATCTCCATCCTTTGCAAGTCACACAAAATGGGCCTTTGTGTTGACAATATCGCACTCGTACTTGCATATGATCTTCTACTCAATGCGTCAGCTACCACGTTCGCTTTTCCAGGATGGTATTGAATGGTATGATCATAATCTTTCAACAGTTTAAGCCAACGTCGTTGTCGCATGTTGAGTTCCTTTTGAGTGAAGAAATATTTGAGGCTTTTATGATCCGTAAAGATCTCCACCTTCTCCCCATACAAGTAATGCCTCCAAATTTTAAGTGCAAAGACAATAGCTGCCAACTCTAGATCATGAGTAGGATAATTCCTCTCATATTCCTTGAGTTGTCTTGATGCATAGGCTATGACTTTTCCATGTTGCATGAGAACGCATCCCAACCCTTTGCTCGAAGCATCACTGTAGATAACAAATCCCTCCGAGCAAGATGATATTGTTAGAATAGGTGCTGAAATGAGTCTCCTCTTGGGTTCTTGAAAACTCTTCTCACATTCTTCACTCCAACCGAACTTTGTATCTTTACGAGTCAGCTTAGTTAATGGAGTAGCGATTCGAGAAAATCTTTCCACGAATCTCCGATAATAACCAGCTAAACCAAGAAAGCTACGTACTTCGGTCACTGATTTAGGTTGCTGCCAGCTTTGAATAGCTTCAATATTTGCCGGGTCAACTGATATTCCACGACTTGATACTACGTGCCCAAGGAATGCTTCCTCCTCCAGCCAGAACTCGCATTTCTTTAACTTGGCATAAAGCTTGTATTCACCAAGCTTTTGGAGTACCAGCCTCAAGTGTTGCTCATGATCTTCACGGCTTTTGGAATAAATAAGGATGTCATCAATAAAGACGACCACAAAGTGATCCAAATATTCATTGAATACCCGGTTCATCATATCCATGAAGGCAGCAGGAGCATTAGTCAATCCAAATGACATGACTAGGAATTCATAATGCCCGTACCGAGTTCTGAAAGCCGTCTTTGGAATATCCTCAGTTCTAACCTTCAGCTGATGATATCCAGAACGAAGATCGATCTTTGAAAAGAATTGTACTCCTTGCAACTGGTCAAACAGGTCATCAATACGTGGCAATGGGTACCTGTTACGTGGCAATGGGTACCTATTTGTGATGGTGACATGATTTAACTCCCGATAATCAATACAAAGTCGCATACTTCTATCTTTCTTCTTTACGAATAGCACAGGAGCACCCCAAGGAGAAGTACTAGGACGAATAAAGCCAATGCCTAACAATTCCTGCAGTTGGATCTTTAACTCCTGAAGTTCAATAGGAGCCATTCGATATGGGGCTTTGGAAATGGGTTTTGTACCGGGTTCAAGGTCGATACAAAATTCAATTTCACGCTCTGAGGGTAGGCCAGAAAGTTCTTCAGGGAATACGTCAGGGAATTTATTAACAATAGAAATATAATTCAAAACTAACGTATTTTTGTTTAGATCCGTGACATGAGCTAAGAAAGCTTGACATCCGTTTTTCAATAAACGAATAGCTTTATGGCTTGAGATGACAGTGATTGATTTTAAATGTTTGGTTGCTTGAATTCGCATAATAGGTCGATTAGGAATATGAAAGCTAACAACCTTACGAAAATAATCAATTTTTGCATGATGAGTAGTTAACCAATCAATCCCTAAAATCACGTCAAATGCAAGTATTTTTAATGAAATAAGATCGACGGGTAATGTGTGGGTACCAACTTGAACCAAACAAGACTTATAAACCATGGATGTAATGAAGGTTTCCCCCAATGGAGTTTCAACAGATAAGTCAAAGTCTAATTTCTCCGGAGTCAAATTTAATCGATGAGCGCAAGTAGGAAAAATAAAAGAATGGGTAGAACCGGTATCAAATAAAGTATAGACTTCGTTAGAGTTTATGATAAGCTTACCCGTGATGACCTCATTCGGGTTCCTTGCTTTCTAGGAGGTCACAACAAACGCTCTCCCTTGCACTACCGGTTTTGACTTTTCTGGGACGGCCTTTGGTGTCTCCATTTTGGCTGAACTTGTTTTTGGTAAATGACAAAATCGAGCTAAATGACCTTCTCTTCCACAATTATAACATGCTTTAGACGACATCGCGTAGTTTGGACTGATGTACCCCTCCCCTCCGCATTTGAAACATATGATAGGTGGTCGTTATCTTTCCTTAACAACGGGTGCTGGTTCTGACGTCTTTCCATCATTGTTGAATCTCCTCTTCTTGAAATGACCATTCTTATTTTTTTGGCCCTGATTATGATCGAAGTGGTTACCATTTTTGGCCTGTTGATTCCCACCACGCTTGTTATCACCGCTTCGATGACTGCTCTCACTGGTATTATCATTTTGCCGACTGCTCTCTTTTGGTTACGTTGACTCGTTATCGCGCTCCACTAACTGAGCCCTATTCACAACATCTGAATACAAATATAGTTTATGAGAAATAAGATGTTGACGTATCTCAGGTTTCAAACCTCGCAAAAATATTCGCGTCATTTTCTCTTCATTATCCACCAAGTGGGACGCAAACCAGGACAACTCAACAAATTTAGCCTCATACTGCGACACGGTCATATTATTCTGCTCCAATTTGATGAACTCCACCTCCTTCATGTTTCGAACACTTTCGGGAAAGTATTTGTCATTGAACAGCTCTTGGAACTTCTCCCAAGACATCTTCAGTGCGGCAGGTTGAGTACGCTTAATCGATTCTAACCAGTAATCTGCCTCTCCTCGTAACATAAAGGCGACAAAGGGAACCTTTTGCTCCTTAGAGCTTTCCAAGACATCAAATATCTTGGTGATCTGCTTTATCCATGTTTCCGCTATAAGTGGTTTTGGCTCTCCCTTAAACTCCGGTGGTCCCAGCTCCTTGAACTATTTAGCGGTGACCGTCCGAGAGTTTTCAGTGTTTCCACCTATATTTTGAACAGGAGCCGCTCTCGCCTGCTGTTGCATGAACTGCATAAAACTTCTGAACATTCCATCATTCATCATCTGGTCAGTGTTGTTGTTTGCATGAGGATTGTCACCTTCCTGATGCACATTATCCTGATTATTGATATGTGGTGAATCAACAGTTTCCTGTGCTCCATTGCTATTCTCAACATTCTTAGATGCCATTTTCAGATACTGCCACAAAACAAAAGTTAAATGATATGTCATATATTATCCTTATATTCTGACCGACCAATTAAATACCATGCAAATAAACTTAGGTAGGTCATACTAGCGAAGGAATTCCCCGTCTCTCCCCTCCAAGTTCTATTCTCACATCTTAGCCAGGGATCATATCCCTAAGCTCTGATACCAACTGTGATGCCCCCAAAAATAGGTATACATCACCCATCTTGGGTCGCCAGATACATGGTACAGAATTTAAATGCAACTTACTAATACAACTATCGTGTACAATACGATAAAATATAAACTGTGAGTTTGAATACAAATATTATCTTCTAGAGAGTATCCATACTCAAAAGGAGTCCTCATTACAATTATTATCACACTATTACATAGAATAGTGAGGACTACTAATACTATCATCTGGTCCATCACCCCGTTCCTCGACTCGTTCAAGCTATATTCTCATTTCCTGAAGAGAACAGTGAAAGAAAGGGTGAGCTCAACTAGCCTAGTAAGAAATATTATGACTAAGATAATGCAGAATAAATTATCATAAGCCTTCAACAGTGTTAAACTGATAAAATATAACGAACATCAAGTTTAACTGTAACGGAACAAGCAATCCATTAAAAGAGTCAAGTAGAAAATATAATCTACTATCTTCTATGATTTAAAAGGTTTTTCAACACTGTTATCGCTGAGACTCAGCTTAATAAAATAATCCACATCATCGAATCACCCCTGCACTACGGCCAAGGATATTCGTGTATTCATTAATGGTCATGATCATGCCAACAACTGTCCATCAATGCACTACGGGCCAATGAGAACTTTTTACCGCATCATTTATAACATTACAGTCATGATTATACCGAATAATCTCTGGTCATAATCATACCAAGTCCATCTATGCACTACAGGCCACAGATGATTTTCAACATTTTATAAATATGAGGATGATGACAATGATATAAGAATTCAATAAAATAAGTTCAAGAATTAATTTATCCAAGAATTAACAACGTCCAAATTGTCAACATGATACTGCTTTGTGGAGTAAAATTCAAGAATGCTTAGAAGAATATTTTTATGAAAAGATACTGGATGAAACACAATTATCAAGGATATTCTATAAATTTCATAGAGTATAGAAGTCAAAACTTAACTAACTGAGTATAATAAAGAATGGAATAACAAAAGAAATCACCATGCATGCGATAGACCGCACAGACAAGTTATTTCAACAAAATAATATATAATGGAACCAGGTCCGGCGTAAAACGCACAGACAGGATATTCCAACAGAATAATAATAAAGACGGAACCAGGTCCGGTGTAAAACACACAGACAGGATGTTCCAACATAATAATAATAAAGACGGAACCAGGTCCGGTGTAAAACACACAGACATGATGTTCCAACAGAATAATAATAAAAACGAAACCAGGTCCGGTGTAAAACACACAGACATGATGTTCCAACAGAATAACAGAAGAATGTCACCAAGTATAGGGTAGACCGCGTATACAGGTTATTTCAACAGAATAATAAGAAATGGAACAACAACAATTCTCTTCATGAATAAGAAAGAATAACACCCCTTCCCGTTTTAAAGAAGAACTAAAATAAGGAAGTAGTTAAGTAGTAGAATACTTTTCTTCTCTCTCTCTATAGTTTCTCTCTATAGTTTCTCTCTCTAGAGTTCAGTGAATTCGTAAGAAATAATGAAGGAATGAGCTGCTATTTATAGAAAAATGAAATGCATAGTAACTAATCCATGAACGGTCCAGATTGATTACTTTAATCTGACGGTCCATATTTAAAGAAAAATCTTATAAATAAAATATAATATATTCTATTTATAGAATAACTTTAATAAAGTATTCTGTTTTATATAAAAAGATGTTTCTGTTTTATTACGTTAATAATACGAATAAAACAAAACTTCTTTATCGCTAAATAATTCATATTATTAACTGACAATAATTGAATCAAACTGAGTGACTTCTCACATAAGTATTAATAATCAATACCGTGTGCTACTATTCAACCACACGTATTACTGTACTTTTACTACCGAGTAGTTCAACAGTATCAATGGTAAAACTTCTGCCGTTATTTTTAATAAATTTTTTTTGTCGTTTTCTCAATTCGACAATAATTCTGTTTTGGGGTCCACCAATGATTGTGCTGTTGTACGAATATTCTCTGTTAAAACGAATATTTTCCGACCAATCGAATATTATATAACAACTTGTGTACTTTGCAAAATTTATAAATATTACCCACAACTATAACATTATATCAAATTAACTCTATAATATTCAAAAATGATATTTATAGAAAATTCATCTTTATTTATAAAAGTTGGGGTCTTACAATTTCACTTATGGTTATAATCCTAGGGTTTTTCCCCACCCCACTTAAGGTTTATAACCTACAACTCATCTACTAACTGGTGACACCTTGGTCACTACAGCTCTGATACCAACCTGTGACACCCCCAAATTCGAGTTACCTGACCCCCGAGTTTGGTGTTCACGATCCACAATATAAATAACATTTAACTACCCATTTATTTATAAATAGGTACATACACTTCATTAACTGATATAGTTAATACATTACCCCAAGTTCTCTAACCTTAACATTACAAACATACCCTTTAGTTATACAAAAAGGGTTCACAAATACAACATAATAATAATGTTATTCATAACTAATTAATCACTATGTCTTTGCCTTTGTTCTTCACAGCATCTTCTGCAACTTCGTCCCTAGCTGAAAAGTTTTATTTAGCAAGGGTGAGCAACAAATTTTCCCCACAAGTTAAGATATACAATGAATGTATAAGAATCAAAATAATAGGCTATCTATGTTGATAGAATAAAACCAAAGTTCGGGGAACTTTGAAATAGCTGAACAAATCGTTAATCAATAACAAGTCTTCTCGTATTCTAGGAGACGCAATAATCTGATAATGCAAGAATACAACGCTTTCAAAGTTTCTACGATATTCTATTGAATAAACAAGAATTAATTCTATGCAATAACAAAGTGGAATATTTTCCAGATTTATGCTGAGTGATCTCACCAGATCTTTGAACTTATTTTCTCGGGTATCTATCAATGATTTACTTTGATACATACGCAGGCGAATCAGATAACCATAAAGATTAAATCATAGCCCTCTGCAAGTATAACAAGTGATCAGCTTTATTATACCCTATATTATGCATAATACTTAACAGCGCGCAATGGTCGAATATACGACCCAAAATGTTCCCTTTATATAAAAGGTTGTTCTTCTCAGTCTAAATATCAAGATTTTTGATTTAATAACGAAATACTATGATTTCAAATTCTATCTACTTATTGATCTAGCCGAAACAATTAGCATTGATCTATCAATAACAATTGATTTCTCTTCTCGTATTTATCAAGTTCTAACAAATATTCGTCTAGCCAGAATAATTAGCTAAGACATTTCTCAATATAATTTGACAATAAACAGGAATTATCTGTACTGTCAATATTAGATTCTACAGATATAAATATCCAACAACAGTAATTTTATGAATATATATTTTTCGAATCAGTAATTCAATTTGAATTATTAATCATGCACTAATTGCGAATAATCAATAATAACTTCCCTGGACATGGTATAATTAGCAATAATTAACCATAATAATTGAATGAATATAACTCAAAGTTGAGTTAGGAAACTTGCCTTCCGCGTTGATTACTGCTACACAATAAACTTATCTGTGTTCGTAAGACCTATAACCAATAATATCGGTCTCACAATTAGCACAATAATTTACCACACACAATACTGTAATCTACAGTCAAACTTCTCCTAGGCATATTACCACATAGCCACATTAGTGTTTATAACCTATATAAACACTTATCAAGTCTAACAAGTTCCGTCTGGTTGGACTTTGGTCTCATCTCGGTGTTCTGGTCACCCTATCCGATAATTAACACATTGATTGTCTAACAATCTTAGTCTCTAAGCTTCAATATTATTTTAGATATATCAAATATCGTTTATAATATTTTTCGGAAGCTTTTAATAATTTATAAACAATTATTATAATTTATAATAATTTTTCAAACACTTAAATCATTTCTAAATGATTTATTTATCAAATAATCTTATCATTATTAATATTAAAATATTAATAACATACTTGTCAAAATATTAAAGTTATTATTAATAACTTAAAATATTTTTAAATCATTAATATTTTACTTAAATAATTTTACAATAATTGAAATCATTTTTAAATCATCACCATTAATATCTAAATATTAATGAAATTATTATTCAAATATTAAAAGTCATTAATTATAACTTAAAATATTTTTAAAAAATTTATCTCATTTTTAAATAATTTTTAAATCAATAATATCATTTTTAATTCATTTATTTAATATAATAATTAAATAAATCTAACATCATTAATATTAATATATTAATGAGAATTCTCCAAAAATATTGAAATATATATTTTATAATTCAAAATATTTTCTAACACTTTATTCTTATTTAAAATAATTTTTAAATCATTAAAAATCATTTTTATCTTATTTATATAATTTAATAATCAAATAAATCTAATATCATTAATATTAAATTATCAATAAAAATTCTCTAAAAATATTAAAAGTTACATTTTATAACTCAAAATATTTTTAAATACATTATTCTTATTTAAAATGATTTTTCATAATTTTAAATTATTTTTCTCTAATTTATTTAATACGCTAATTAAATAAATTAAATACCTCTAATATTTAAATAATTATAAATATTAAAGAAAAATATTCCAATTGGTCAAAAATTATTTTTCATAATTTAAAATAATTTTTAAAATCATTTTTGGTAATTTTTATAATTTATTTCTAAATTTTAATCATTTTTCAGAAATTCAGAAAATAAAATAAATAAAACCGTCGCTATAGGGCTTTAGTGACAAAAAGCGTCGCTGTTGGTGTTCTTGAGCTCAAGAACACTGACAGCTTCGTGATTAACATGCCACGTTTGACCACTATTGATTCTCTGTGTAATGCGTTTCTGAGGCATCTTGAACCATGATTGTGTAGTGTTTATGTAACACTACAACATCCAAGCATCATCTTGGTCATACTACAAAACAACAAAACGATCTAATCTCTCAAACATTCTGTCAGACGAAATCTGGGTTTTCTGGGTAACCTAGAAACCCAGACAGTGTTGACTAGACACTTTCAATCACGATTTGATCAAGGTTCTGATCATCTTATGGGTGTGTTCTTGGTTCAAACGGGTAGTACACATTACAAGGAGCAATAACATAACAGTAACTCAGTTCGAATACACCAAAATCACTAGATTTAATCTGGTCAAACATTGTCAGAAATTGTGTTCTTTCGGTTTCTGGAAATTCCAGAAATTGCAAATCAGAGTCGAGTTGCTTAGTTTGACCACCTTCTCTGATCACTATGTTGATGTTTTAAGAGGTCTAAAGACCCAGATCTACAGTCCATTATGTAAGCTACAACATGAACTCAACAACATCAACAAAACACAAACAAACTGACAGATACAGCCCTCACAAAACATTGTCAGACTCTGCAAAAGACTTTCTAGGTTACCCAGAAAGTTCATGGTCATGCCCGGTCAACGGGTTTTGACCATGAATAACTACCAATCTAGACATCTTATGGCTGTACTACTACTTCCATATTAAAGACAACATATCAAGCTACCAACACAAAACATAAAACAAGAGAAATCAAAAACATACACGGATCTGTGGCTCCTGACATTAGCTTGTCATACCACAAATCGTGTTCTTGACAGTTTTGGAAAGACTTAATTTTAAAGCATTTTGATGCTATAGATCTATGTTATATCAACATAGATCATCATTAAACATCATCTAGCAAAGATCTAAACACATAAACACGAAATTTTTTGTAGCAACACAGATCAAAATAAAAATTTAGATTTATACCTTTTCTTGACAAATCTTAGATCTTGGTTCTCAAATCTGTTATTGGGTGACTTAGGGACTGTATTTAGAACTGAAATACTTAGCAATTTTGTTGGTTTAGGAGAGAGAGAGAGTTGGTGAGAGCAATATGCAAAATGACAACTTTTTGTGACTTTTTCTCTCTTGAATCCATGTATATTATGACTTGTTGCTATGGCTGATGTTGCTGGACGATTTTGGCTGGATTTTTAAGTCCTTAAGTCAATGTAGTTGGTCACCCACTCCAATAATTGATAGATTTACAAACAATCTAATAAAAAAATCCATAAAGGGCATTTTTAACATTTGTAAAATAATTTTAATGGCAATATGGTCAAATATCCAAACCCTTAGAGTTTAGAGTTTGGGTTAGGGTTTAGGGTTTGGAACCCTTAGGGTTTAGGATTTAAACCCTTTAGGTTTACACTTTAATTTCCAAGATTTTCAAAATTCGGTTTCCAAAATAGAAAATTAATATTCTAAAATTATAATTAGGATTCAATAATTATATTAATATTTCCTAATCATAAAATTCAATATTGCTAATTAAGTTTAATATTCCTAATTAAAATTACTTAATTTAGCAATTAAGGTTAAAATGGTCATTAGGGTTTATAACCCACGAATTAGGGTTTTAATTAGAAAAATAAATTTCTAAATTACAATTAGGGTTTGTAAAATAGAAATTAAGATAACTAAAATATAATTAGGGTTTTCTAATCATATTTAAGTTTAATACACACATTAGGCTTACCAAATAAGACTAGGGTTTCCTAATTTAGGGTTTAGGATTCCCCGGCTTTCGATTAAGATTTCTAACGGTACATTAGGGTTTGTCATCCTAAGATTAGGTTTTCTAATCTTTTCTTAGGGTTTATAAATATTAAACTTTACCCGATCAATCATTGATTAATACTACCACACGGTACAAACACATAATCAATAATATAATTATTTTAATTATATTCTATTCTCCGTTAAGCACAACTCTACTCTATTTTTATTAGTCAATACACAAATTGACCTTCTCGAAACACGTATCACCGATACTTGTCACATAAATGATAATTAATATTAATAATAATTAAAAAAAAATTTATTCACAAATTTTGGATTATTCGAAATCCCGGGTTATCACATAGGGTTTGACCTTTTGGTTCACTTGGTGGCTCTAGTGAACCAAACTAGAATAAAAGTCTATAATCAATCTGGGTAGAATATAATATTCTATATGTGCATGCTTATATATATATATATATATATATATATATATATATATATATATATATATATATATACGCAAACATGCTTCACATGTTAATTAATATGACACGTATTTTATATATATATATATATGTGCATGTACGCTAAACAAGATGAGACAAATTTATAATAAACCTCTCAAATTTTTTATATTAAGTCCTAAGCGTTCAAAGATATTTGGAATATCGAACGTCGCCTTCTAGCATGATAAAAATAATAGAGTATCAATTAATTATTATAAGTTTGTTGTGTCACCACAAGGCTTATCTTAATTCTTTGAGATGTTAATTTTATCACATTTGATGCTTATAAAGAAAATTGAACAATGTTGTTTTGTTGTGTCACCACAATGACAATATTTTTGTTTTTTGAATATATGGAGTGCTAGGTTGGGCTTAACTGGGATAATTTTGATTCGGATGTGCCACAACTTGATCAAAATAATCTAAGAGGCAAAATATAAGGAGTTGCGTAGTTGATGTAATTGACAAGAGCTGTCTACCAATTTATTTATATATAGTTTGTTGTGTCACCACAATGCTATATACATTTAAAATGTGATCATTATTCTTACTAGCAAATCTTTAATTAGATTTTGCCGAACTATTTAAGTGAGGGTGATATAGTTTGAAGAAAATATTGGGAGATACCAATTTAAAATAAGACCTAATTAATTTTGGTAATTAATAAAAGAATGTATGCTAAAATGTTAATTACAAATTCATTTACAAAATTTTACAATGTCTAAAATTACTATCACTGCATAGCATATTAGATGCTAAATTAATTGGATAGAATTAAATGGATTGGTTAAGGATTTTTAGAATAGTTCTCATAGCTGAAAAGATGATGCACAGTTGATTGGTTTAGGATTTTTAGAAAGTGGAAAGATGATGCACAGTTGATTCAGTGCATCATGCTCGCATCCATGAGTAACGAGTTTCAGCGTCAGTATAAAAATATGGATGCTCATACTATATTCCTGCACATCAAGTAGTTGATGGTGAGGAAAGTAAGACTGATAGATATCAGATATCTAAGGAGCTCTTTCGATTTAGAATGATTGATGACGCTACAGTACAGATAAAAGTTCTTAACATAATCAATTTGATTGATCAATTAGGACAACATGTTTTGTCATGGATGGAGAGTTGAGCCAATATTTGATCTTTCACTCACTCCCGGATTCCTTTCATAATTGTTGTGAATTTTTCATATGAAAAAGCTAGATATAGCTTCGCTGATTTGCTTAACATGTTAAAAAACAGCTGAGAGTCACTTTCCAACCAAGAAAGACAAAGTCTAACTGATAGGGCCAAAAGATCTTCTAAAAGGAAGAATGATTCTAAGAAGGTAAATAGAAAGGCAAAAATAAGGATAATAAGAATAAAAATGATACAGATAGCAAAGGAGTTTACTTCCATTGCAATAAGTCTGGACACTGGAAAGAAACTGCAAGAAGCATTTTGCAGGGCTAACCAAAAGAAGCTTAGTAAAGTTTCGGTTACAAATACACTTTTGTTCATGATTTAAAATAATTTTTTTTAAGTCAAGGTTCTACTTGAGTATTAGATACCGACTTTGGATATCATAAATATAGATTTATGAAGGGACCAAGCAGAAGTAGAAAGCTAAACAAAGGATAAGTAGTCCTATGTCTGGTAAATGAAGCAAAGGTTAGTGCATTAGCCATAGGAACTTATAGTTTAGCACTGCCTACGGGCAAATCTATTAAGTCAATAAGTTGTTATTGTATTCCAGTTCTCGTTAAAAACATTATTTCCATTTTTTTGTTTGACAATAAAATCTTTGGTATTATATTTAAGAACAATTGTTGTTCTATTTATAAAAATAATATTTTGTATAGAGCTGGAATATAACTTAATGGATTTTGTATACTTAACTTACGTGAAAATAATTTTGCGTACTTAACAAATTAGTATAAGAAAAGGAGATGATCATTCAAAGAGTTAAATGTGTGTATTTGTTGAAATACAAGTGTGAATTATTTGAAAGGTTCAAAGAATTCAGAAGTGAAACAAATTGGCAAAGTTTTAAGATTCTTTGATTAGATCAAGGAATAAATACTTGTGCAATAAGTTTTTAGATCATCTCAAATGGTTTTCTCACAATGGACACCTCTTGATACGCAATAATTGATTGATGTATCTGAAAGGAAAAATTATACCTTGTTGGACATGGTGCGGTCCATAATGATTTTACCGACATTCCAGTATCCTTCTGGGGTAATGTCTTAAAAATTGCTGCATATCTATGAAAAAGGTAACCTCAAAATCCAGCCCCAAGACTCCATAAAAGTTATGGACATGGAGGATTCCTAATCTTAAGTATGTTAAGATAAGGGGTTGTCCAACTTATGTGAAAAAGTTTCAAAGGATAAGCTTGGGACAAGATTTGACAAGTACAGATTTGTGGGATATCCTAAAGTAAGTTTAGGGTATATATTCTATAATCCTACTAAGCAAAAAGGTGTTTGTTGCGAAACACGCTACCTTCTAAGATAAATGTGTTTATCATTAAAGGGGGTAGTGGGAGGATAATAGAATCTTGAAGAGTTCAAGAACCACAAAACACTATAAGTCAAATAAGAGGGACTTGTAGATAGACCTATTGTACCACAACCGAATCGTAAATCTAGAATAGTACCGAAGATACCTAGGTAGTATGGATTCATCATAGATGATGATGATGAGGTATACATCATAGAAGATGATGATCCAGTTACATACGATGAGGTAAGAGTTGTAGACACTCATAGAAATGGATTGAAACAAGCTTCTCAAATATGGAACATTTATTTTGATGAGACAATCAAAAGAGTTTGATTTTATCAAAAACAAGAATGAACCTCATATGTACAAAAGGGTTAGTGGGAGCGTAGTGACATTCCTAATATTACATGTTGATATACTACGGATAAGGAATAACATACCAATGCTACAATCAGTAAAGATAAAATTATCTAAACATTCTTCCATGAATGATTTGGGAAAAGTATCTTAATTGGGGATACAAATCTGTATAGATAGATTTAATAGGATGCTCGACTTAACCCAAAGAACGTATATTCATTTGATGCTAAAGTCGTTTAGCATGGCAAACTCCAAGAGATGTCTCATGTTGATGAGCCATGGAGTGTATCTCTCTTAATTGTCCCCATATACTCCTGAAAAGAGAGATCTCATGAGTGACCGTGACACCCCCAAATCTGGTACTTAAATTTCCACATGATTTGGTGTTCCCTATTCAAAAATCATATATCTATCTACCCATAATAAATGAAAACATTAATAGATAGAAATCAATCGTCTCCTTATGGAGTTACATTATCTGAATTAAATACATCAATCCCAGGTCATACTAACCTTAAATCTTAACTACGGAAACATAAACAATTTATAGCCTTACACAACATCAATATAAGTCTTAACACATAAGTTCAACAACACATAAAACAACAAGTCTTCATCACTTGTTAATCTTTCCCTTTCCCTTGCTAGTAGAAGGCTCATCGGATCTTTCGTTCTTAACTGTAATATTATTATTACACAAGAGTGAGCACGATTGCCCACAAGTATAATAATAAAATAATAATATAATAACATGTGAGTGAATCAAAGACTTCTGAAATAAAACTCAACTTTTGAATCAAGAATGAATAACAAGAATCAAAAAAATTCTGAGGGTCATAAGACCTTGAACTATGTCCTAGGTATCAAGGGTTATACTTGAAACCTTTAACAGTCATAAGACTATGGACTCTTCTTCTCGTACTCAGGGGGATCAGCCCTTAGTACCATACTGTGCACAATATCTTAACGCTAACGCATAAGTAATCCCTATATAGGGTTGTTCATCTCAGTTTGACATTAGAGTCCGCACCAAAGGAAGTTTGGTTTGGATAAATCAATAAGTGTTCTGAAATTTAGAACGTTCATCAACTATAGACTAGTTGAATCCATAAGGATTCGCTAGTCTAACAAGGTTCACCAATAAATGATATTTAAATTGAATAACAATCTCAAGAGGTATACAATAGAACAATTATTGTATAACAGAATCATACTTTGAAAAGATAAATAATCTTTAATATAACAAATTGAACTTGATTAATAATAATGAGAATTTACGCGACGAAATTTATAAACTTGAATAATGATAATAAGTAAGGTTAGGAAACTTGCCTCGTGCGTAGATTAAACGTTAATTATACACGTTCCTTGATTTAATCCTACATACCATTCATATTCACAATACTAGTTAATTATAATGTAACTAATCATCACAAGTTCATTCTTTTTGTCTAACTCGGATTATGACTATACTTAGTCAATTTATCAAACTTATTGTCACACAAGTTACACCTCACGAATAATAAGCTAACTATGCATTCAATAATTTAATTCACACTTAAATGCATTATTGACATGTTAAGAATCTATTTTAACATCTCATTATACTTCTAACATATTTTTATGTTCATTAATTTAGGTTAATATCTCATTCATGGACTTAAACACTTTAAAATTTTCGTTTCTGAACATTCTGGAGAGTGGCGCTGCGACGCCACTGTTGCGGCGTTGCGGCCTGACTCTTGGCGCTGCGGTGTGGTGGCACTGTGGCGCGGGTATTAAGGCATGGGACTGGTGCCGCGGTGCGGCAAACCAGTAACAGTTCTGCAACTTGCGAAAAATTGCAGAACATGGCCAAAACCTCCAATTAATTTATTTTTACACGAAATTAGACATACCCAAACACTGTAATAGACATATCATTACTTAACCCTTCTAGAATGATTTTAACAAGTTAAAACATATAATTTTCAGAATTAACACATGTAATTTACTGTTCTTGGTGTTTTTTTTGTGAAAGTTTTGAATACAAAACATGAAAATAAACACTACGGGTTCGTTATAACACCGAATCCGTTCATTTAACGTTTGGTCTCTTCGTTTTAATATATATAATCCTTTACAAGCATAAATTTATGATATAACCTATGATAGAAGTATTAAATTTGGTGCGTAAGACCATATGGCCATATTTTCATACTCTGTAATTTTGTAGCAACAATATACGACGTATTTTCATGAAACTGATGATATGGTTTATACAATATATATAATAAAACACGATATGATGACATCTTAACACATACCTGTTAGATTTGTAATATTCATGAACGCAATCAAATTGTACAAAATAAGCGAAAACGTGTAAAAATTAGAGTTTAAAATTTTACAAACTATATACCCAGATCATCCTTTATGCAAAATTATTAATTAAACGAAAAGATAAAGAATAAGAATCATACATTTGAAGATTCGAGCTTCCTCAGGTACAAGTTCACCTTCAAATCTTTTTCGCGTTCAACTTGAATCTACCGGGTTTGGTTCCTTCCTTTGATCAACGTTAGCCATCCAAGTGTTTGGCCTCTAGAGGTGATCCACCAAGAAAGAATAAAGATTCAAGAAGATGGGTGTTTGACAAAATTCTAGTTTTTCTATCTCTCATAGAAAAAGAGCGTACTCTCCAATAATTGGAATTGATTATATTGATATCAGATATAAGACTCTCCTTATAAAGATATCAGGTAACCCTATTTAATTAAAAAAAGGTATTATTTATTTAATTAAATTTTTTAATTAAATGGGCTCCCTAATCTTATTAGGGATAATTAATTAAAATCATTTAACTAATTTTCCCTCCTAATCCTATTAGAAATAAATGAGTGTACTTATATTAAATTAATTCCTAAACTCTTTTAGAAATTAAAATAATAATAATTGTAATAATATTAATAAGACTGCTCTTATTAATTTATATTTAATATTTCTAAAATATTAAATAATAAATATTAAGCTATTTAATTTATTCTATCACCATAGATTAAATTAAATATACTTAACATATTATTACGATTATGCCATTAACTTCTTAAATAATTATTCTTTCTTTTATGGTGTGACCCTTTAGGTTCTCCATATTAAACCGGTTGTGAATAAATCAATTAGAACAATTCTAATCTTATTTAAATAAATAAATTAAATAATTAATTTATTTAAATAAATAATATTTATTCTACAATAGGGATAAGCCTCCCTAGCGATCAACGACTTTTTAGATAATATATATTTTAACATTAATCATAAAAGAACCTTTGAGTAAATAATTACCGTACAATTCAATCCTTCCACCATACAATGTCCCAATTAAATATAAGACATGAAATTACTGTCAAGTCTTATTTTATTTAATTATATGTATTTCGACGCTTAAACGCACAACTCCAAATAATACAAATTAGAAACTCCTTTCTAATTTCATTCTGCCTTGGCCAAGGACTACTGGGTTGTCATTTATCAAATCATATAGGACATTTCTCTTCTTTTACTAGAATTGGTAGATTCTTTATTGATTATACATTATTTCCATGTACAACTTGTTATACCCAAGCATACCCTTTGATATACCCTAAGGGTCTTAAGGAATAAGTCAAAGTATAACTCATCATACACAAGATACTATGATGATCTCAAGTCCAAGGATCACTTGTACTACTATCACTACAGGAATTCCTATTGACAGACAAGTAAAACTCTATTAGGTATTCCTTAGCGAGCCACGTTCAGTGAACTTATTCTCTAATAGGCACCTACATACTTGCTTTAGTGTCTCCACATAAATGATCATGAGATCAATCATCCTCATCTAATGAGCAAACAATGTATGTACCAATATATCCGGATTTACTAATCCCCAATTTGGTAATCCAACGATTGGAAAATATTTTAGTTTTAAGCTTTCTAAGAATTTAGATCTCATTAGAATGATCATCATCATTATTTTAAAAGTATTGCTTAAAACTATGGGTTTATCACATATTATAAAACAGCATCATGTAGATAATTAAAAGTCTTTAATAAATTAATACTTTTTATTAATAAATGAATAAGATTATTACAAAGTATATGCTTTATCATCAAACATGATTGACTTGTGTGCATACTACTTTCAATCTTCCACTTGCACTAAAGCCAATCACCATGGTATCTCATACCTTTTTTCTCTAAGTGACGATTATCCTGCTGTTGGATAAGCTTTAGTTAATGGATATGTAATGTTATTTTTGAGAGTCCACTATCTCTATAGTGATTTTCCATCTTTCAATGATTCCTGTAACTAAATGAAAGTACCACAACACATGTTTAGATCTAAGATGAGACTTAGGAACTATTCCTAGTTCTGTAATGAACTTTTCATCCAAATAATCAACTTGCAGCTTCAATTACAGCTAGTTACTTTGTCTTTGTCACTAAACCAGCAACTCTTTGCTGTTTGGAACCTTTCCAATTTACTGCACCATCGTTCAAGGTAATGCTTTACCTTAAAGAGGATTTTCTGTCACCTTGATTTGTTTAAAAAACTTGAGTCTGTTAAGCCCTCTATTTTTAATTTAGACCCACCATGAATATGATCACATTCTTAGTGCCGGTTAAGTACTTTTAGATGTTTTTCACTGACTCATAGTGAACTTCTCCAGAATATGACTGATCAACATCAGGACTCGTATATTTTGTTGCATACATGATAGTTACTCATGAGATCACTCTTTTTGGAGTCTTTGGGGACTATTAAGAGAGATACACTCCATGACTCATCAACATGAGACATCTCTTGGAGTTTGCCATGCTAAACTACTTTAGCATCAAATGAATACACGTTCCTTGGGTTTAGCTTAGTTTCCTTTTTAAATCTATTTATATAGATTTATATCCCTAATAACGATACTCTTCCCATATCATTCATGGAGGAATGTTTAGACAACTTTATCTTTACTAATTCTAGCATTGGCATGCCATTCCTTATCCGTATTATATCAACATATAGTACTAGGAATGTCACGACGCTCCTACTGACCCTTTTGTACACACTAGGTACATTCTTATTTTTGATAAAATCAAACTCTTTTGAGTGTCTTATCAAAACGAATGTTCTATTTTTAAGAAGCTTGCTTCAATCCATTTCTCTGAGTGTCTACAACTCTTACCTCATCGTATGTAACCGGATCATCATCTTCTATGATACGTACCTCATCATCATCTTCTATGATACGTACCTCATCATCATCATCCATAATGAATCCATACCTCCCAGGTATCTTCGATACTATTCTAGATTTACGATTCAGTTGTGGTACAATAGATTTATCTATAGGTTCCTCTTATTTGACTTATAGTATTTTGTGGTTCTTGAACTCTACAAGATCTGTTATCCTCTCATTAGCCCCTTCAATGATAAACATCTTTATCTTAGAAGGTAGCGTGTTTCGCAATAAACACCTTTTGCTAAGTAGGATTACAGAACATATATCCTAAATTTACTTTAGGATATACCACATATCTGTACTTGTTAAATCTTGTCCCAAGCTTATCCTTTGAAACCTTTTCACATAAGTTGGATAACTCCTTATCTTAACATACTTAAGATTAAGAATCCTCCCTATCCATAACTTTTATGGAGTCTTGGGGCCGAATTTTGAGGTTACCTTTTCTGTAGATATGCAGCCAAGGGCATGACCCCAGAGGGATACTGGAATGTCGGTAAAATCATTATGGACCGCACCATGTCTAACAAGGTATAATTTTTCCTTTCAGATACATCAATCAATTATTGTGTATCAGGAGGCGTCCATTGTGAAAAAACCATTTGAGATGATTTAGAAACTCATTGCACAAGTATTCCTTCCTTGATCCTATCAAAGAATCTTAATAATTTTCAAATTAGTTTCACTTCTGAATTTTTTGAACCTTTCAAATAATTCACACTTGTATTTCCGCAAATACACACATTCAACTCTTTGAATGATCATCTCCTTTTCTTATACTAGTTTGTTTAATTTAAAAAATAATTTTTTTACGTAAGTCAAGTATATAAAATTCATTAAGTAATATTTCAGTTCTATACAAAATATTATTATTATAAATAGAACAATAATTATTTTTAAATATAATACCAAATATTTTATTGTCCAACAATAAAATAAAAATAATATTTCTAACAAGAACTGGAATACAATAACAACCTATTGACTTAATAGATTTACCCGTAGGCATTACTAAACTATAAGCTTCTATGGCTAATGCGGCAACCTTTGCTTTATTTCTCACACATAAGATTACTTATATTTGTTTAGGTTTCTACTTCTGCTTGGTCCCTTCATAAATCTATATTTATGATAACCAAAGTCGGTATTCAATACCCAAGTAGAACCTTGACTTAAAAAAATTATTTTAATCATGAACAAAAAACTATATTTGTAACCGAAGCTTCACTAAGCTTCTTCTGGTTAGCTCTGCAAGATGCTTCTCGCAGTTTCTTTCCAGTGTCCAGGCTTATTACAGTGGAAACAAACTCCTTTGTTATCCGTATCAGTTTTTTTCTTATTATCCTTTGTTTTTGCCTTTTCTATTTACCTTCTTAGAATCGTTCTTCTTTTCAGAAGATCCTTTGGCCCCTACCAGTAAGACTTGGTCTTTCTTGGTTGGAAAATGACTCTCAATATTTTTCAACATGTTAAGCAAATCAGCGAAGCTGATATCAAGCTTGTTCATATGAAAAATTCACAACAATTGTGAAAGGAGTCCGGGAGTGAGTGCAAGATTAAATTTTGGCTCAACTCTCCATCCATGACAAAACCCGTTGTCCTAATTGATCAATCAAATTGATTATGTTAAGGACTTTTATCTGTACTGTAGTGTCATCAGTCATTCTAGATCGGAAGAGCTCCTTAGATATTTGATATCTATAAGTCCTACTTTCTTCACCATCAGAAGCTCGTTACTCATGGATGCGAGCATGATGCATTGAGCCAATTGTACATCATTTTGTCACTTTTTAAAAGTAGCAATCTCTCCCTCAGATGCATTATCTGCAACCATTGTAGGGATAGGCGTATTAAGGAAATAAGATAGCTTTTTCAGCCATGAGAACTATTCTCAATTTTCTTAACCAATCCGTTTAATATGGTCCGGTTAAATAGCATCTAATATGCTTCGCAGTAATTGTAATTTAGATATTGTAAAATTCTGTAAATGAATTTGTTCTTAACAACATTTCAGCATACATTCTTTTATTAATTACCAAAATAATTTAGGTCTTGTTTTAAATGGGTATCTCCCACTATTTTTGTGACACCCCCAAATTCGGGTTACCTGACCCCCGAGTTTGGTGTTCACAATGCATAATATAATACCAATTAACTACCCATTCATATATAAATAGGATTACATAAGTCATTAACATATATTGTTAATACATAAGTCCTAGGTCCACTAACCTTAACATTACAGAAATACCCATTTAGATATATAAAAAGGGTTTACAATACAATACAACATAATAATATTGTTCATAACACTTTTCCAGCATCTTGCCTTTGCCTTTGATCTTCTTTGACCCACTAGCCTCTTCGTTCCTAGCTGAAATGTTTTATTTATAGCAAGGGTGAGCAACTAGTTTGCCCCGCAAGTTAAAACATACAATAAATGTATACGAATCAATAAGATAGACTATCTATTTTGATAGAATGAAACCAAAGTTCGGTGAACTTTGAAATAGCTGAACAAATCGTTATTCAATAACAAGTCTTCTCGTATTCTAGGCAACGCAATAATCTGATAATAAAAGAGTACAACGCTTTCAAAGTTTCTACGATATTCTATTGAATAATCAAGAATTAATTCTACGCAATAGCAAAGTGGAATGTTTTCCAGATTTATGCTGAGTGAACACACTAGATCTAGAACTTCTCTTCTCGAGTAACTATCAAAGATTGGACTTTGATATACCCAGGTGTATCAGATAACCATAAAGATTAAATCATACCCCTCTGCAAGTACTTAGAGCCGGCCAACTCCTTGTACCCTATATTATGTATAATACTTAACAGCGCGCAATGGTCGAATATACGACCTAAAATGTTCCCTTTATATAAAAGGTTGTCCTTCTCAGTCTCAGAATCAAGATTTTGATTTAACAACGAAATACTGTGATTTCAAATTCTATCTACTTATCGATCTAGCCGAAACAATTGGCATCGATCTATCAATAACAATTGATTTCTCTTCTCGTATTTATCAAGTTCTAACAATTGTTCGTCTAGCCAGTATAATTAGCTAATACATTTCTCAATATAATTTGATAATAAACAGGAATTATCTGTACTGTCAATATTAGTTTCTGCAGATATAAATATCCAACAACAGTAATTCTACGAATATATATTTTTCGAATCAGTAATTCAATTTGAATTTTAATCATGCACTAACTGCGAATAATCTACAATAAATTCTCTGGACATGGTATAATTATCAATAATTAACCATTAAAATAATTGAATGAATATAACTCAAGGTTGAGTTAGGAAACTTTCCTTTCGCGTTGATTACAGCTACACAATATATTAACTGCGTTCGTAAGACCTATATTCAATAATATCGGTCTCACAATTAGAACAATCATACATAACACGTAACACTATATTCTACATTCAAACTTTTCCTAGGCACATTACCACATAGCCACATTAGTTTTATAACCTATATAAACACTTATCCAGTCTAATTATTTCGGTCTGGTTAGACGTCGGTCCATTCTCGGTGTTCTAGTTACCCTATCCGACAATTAACATATTGATTGTCAATTAAACTTGGTCTCTAAGCTTCAATATTATTTTAGATAAGTCAAATATCGTTTATAATATTTTCCGGAAGCTTTTAATAATTTATAAACAATTATTATAATTTATAATAATTTTTCAAACACTTAAATCATTTTTAAATGATTTAATTATTAAATAATCTTATCATTATTAATATTTCATAATATAAAAATATTAATAACATACTTGTCAAAATATTAAAGTTATTGTTAATAACTTAAAATATTTTTAAATCATCATTATTCTACTTAAACGATTTTTAAAGTAATTAAAATTATTTTTTAAATCATCACCATTAATATTTAAATATTAATGTAATTATTATCCAAATATTGAAAGTCATTAATTATAACTTAAAATATTTTTAAAATATTTTTCTCATTTTTAAATGATTTTTAAATCAATAAAATCATTTTTAATTCATTTATTTAATTTAATAAATAAATAATCTAATATCATTAATATTAATTTATTAATGAGAATTCTCCAAAAATATTAAAAATTATATTTTATAATTCCAAATATTTTCTAACACTTTATTCTTATTTAAAATGATTTTTAAATTATTAAAATCATTTTTAACTTATTTATTTAATTTAATAATTAAATAAATCTAATATCATTAATATTAAATTATTAATGAAAATTCTCTAAAATTATCAAAAGTTATATTTTATAACTCAACATATTTTTAAATAAATTATTCTTATTTAAAATAATTTTTCGTAATATTAAATCATTTTTCTCTAATTTATTTAATACACTAATTAAATAAATTAAATACCTCTAATATTTAAATAATTATAAATATTAAAGAAAAATATTCTAATTGGTCAAAAATTATTTTTCATAATTTAAAATAATTTTTAAAATCATTTTTGGAAATTTTTATAATTTATTTCTATTTTTAAATAATTTTCAAAAATTTTAAAAATAAAATAATTCAAAACCGTCGCTGTAGGCCTTTAGCGACACAAAGCGTCGCTGTTGGTGTTCTTGAGCTCAAGAACACTGACAACCGGCAGTGCTAGGGTTAACATTTGACTACCCTTAATTCTTTGTGTAAATCGTTTCTGGGATTGTTTGTGCATGGATCATGTAGCTGGATTGTAAGACTACAACAACCAACTATCAACTAGGCCATAACACAACACAACATGACGATCTGGGCAATCAAACATGCTGTCAGACGTCACCTGGGTTTGTAAGAAACCCAGGCAGTTCAAGGGTCCATTTTGGGTCTGGGTTAATTTGGTGTTCTGCTAAACAAATGGTCATTATTATGGTTCAAGCATGTAGTATACATGTCAAAGAACACATATTCGTCAACATATCAGTCCAACTACATCATAGTTGTATGATTCAACCCGGTCAACCATGGTCAGAAATCATGTTCATACACTTTTTGGATATTCCAGAAAAGTGTTAGCGTTATCAAGTGGGCTACTTTGACCAGCGATTACAACCAGTATATTTGTTGTTTAGAGAAACTAAAGGCATGGATATAGAGTACATACAACATGCTATAATTATTATACAATAATATCATCATAACACTTACAACACGACAGATCTAGACCTCACAAAAAGTTATCAGACGCTGAAAAATGCTTTCTGGGTTACCCAAAAAGTTCATGGTCATACTCGGTCAACGAGTTTTGACCATGAATAACTACAAATATAGACATCTGATGTATGTACTATCACTTCCAGATTAAAGACAACATAACAAGCTACAAACCCAAACAATAAAACATTAAAAATCTTAAACACAGAAAGATCTAGAACGACTGACATTGCTTGTCAGACCACTGAAAATGTTCAAGAACAGATTTTGAAAAAATCATTTTAAGGCACTTTGATGCTATGGATTCATGATAGATCATCATAAAACATCCATTGGCAAGATTCTAAACACAAAAACACAAAAATTTTCTTAGCAACATGGATCAAAAGTAAAATTAGGTTTATACCTTCTAGCTTTTAATTCTTGATCTAAGCTCTCGAATATGTTATTGATTGATCTAGGGCTGTATAAGTGACTGGTATACTTAGCAATTTCGTTAGTTTAGGAGAGAGAGAGAGTTGTTGAGAGCATGGAGCAAAATGGTTAGCTTTTTATTATTTTCTCTCTCTTTAATTCTATATATATTGCTTATATTGTTGCTAGGCTAAGATTTTCGGCTGATTTGGCTGATATGTTGTGTCACCAAGTCAACATAGTTGTTCAACAACTAAAGGGGCTAGCATTTTTGCAAGTTACCATTTAAAGAATATAAAATGGGCATTTTGGTCATTTACAAAATAATTTTAATGGCATTCTTGTCCAATGCACAAACCCTTAGAGTTTAGAGTTTGGGTTAGGGTTTAGGGTTTAGACCCTTTAGGGTTTAGGATTTAAACCCTCAAGATTTGCAATTTAATTTCCAAAATTTTCAAATTTCGGTTTCCGAAATAGAAAATTAATAATTCCAAATTACAATTAGGATTCGATAATTATATAATATTTCCTAATCATAAAATTTAACCTTGATAATTAGGATTAATATTCCTAATTAAAATTGCTTAATTTAGCAATTAGGTTAAAATGGTATTTAGGGTTTATAACCCACGAATTAGGGTTTTAATTAGAAAAATAAATTTTCTAAATTACAATTAGGGTTTGTAAAATAGAAATTAATATAACAAAAATATAATAAGGGTTTTCTAATCATATTTAAGTTTAATACACACATTAGGCTTGCCAATTAGAATTAGGATTTCCTAATTTAGGGTTTAGGATTCCCGAATATGAAATTAGGGTTTTCCGATGTACAATTAGGATTTCCAACGGTACGTTAGGGTTTCAAATCCTGAGATTAGGTTTTTAATCTCTTATTAGGTTTTATTAATTTCAAACCTTATCCGATCGAAAATTCTATACAGTACAAACACGTACTCATCAATATAATTATTTTAATTATATTTTCTATCGAATTCCTTTCCAGAAATTAGGGTTAGGGTTTCTAAAGCTGTTAAGAACAACTCTACTCTAAATTTATTAGTCAATACCCAAATTGACTTTCTTGAGACTCGTATCACAGATACTTGTCACAAAATTGATAATTAATATTAATATTAATAAAAAAAAATTTATTCGCAAATTTTTGATTATTCGAAATCTTGGGTTATCAAAATTTTCATCAAACTATATTACCCTCACTTATATAGTTCGGCAAAATCTAATTAAAGATTTGCTAGTGAGAATAAGGATCCCATTTCAAATGTATATAGCCTTGTGTGTGCACAACAAACTATATATAAATAAATAGGTAGACAACTCTTGTCAATTACATTAACTATGTAACTCCTTATATTTTGCCTCTTAGATCATAATGGTCAAGTGTGTGCACATCCGAACTAAAATGATTTATGTTAAGTCAAACCCAGCATTTCCATATAAGTGAAGAGAAAACTACAGCCCTTGTGTGTGCACAACAAAGCAGTAATGTTCAATTCCTTATAAACATCATATGTAATAAAAACAACATCTTAAATATTTAATACTTGCCTTGTGTGTGCACAACAAACTCATATTAAATATTCAATACTCTATTGTTTCTATCATGCTAGAAGGCGATGTTCGATATTTCAAATATCTTTGAACGTTACAACTTAATATAAAATATTTGAGGGATTTGTTATTAATTTGTCTTATCTTGTTTAGCGCGCATGCACACATATATATATAAAATACGCGTCATATTAATTAACATGCAAAGCATGTTTGTATAATATATAATATATATAGTATAAGCATGCACATATAGAATACTATATTCTACCTGGATTGATTATGTACTTTTATTCTAGTTTGGTTCACTAGAGCCACTAAGTAAACCAAAAGGTCAAACGCTATGGGTGCATGAATTATTATTTAAATATAAATATTACATTTAAACCCGGGCTCCATTACAAACGGGTCTTCAAGCGCTCTTTGCTCCTTGATCTTTAATTCTTCAAAATTAATTCTAACTATTCCTATTACAAAACTATTTAAAATAAATAGAAACCTTGATCAGCAGTCAAGGGGAAGTACATAGGAGGGAGTTAGAATTTACATTAAGAAAAAATTAGAGAAGACGATGTACGCAGACCCCATTTAATAAAACCCATACATTTATGCATCCAACTAAAATAAAATCCAATCACATTGATCAATAGTCCATAATCAATCCCATTTATTATCATACACATCAACATATGCATCAATAAATAATATTAATCTCATGAATAATAAATATTCAATATATATATTGATATCATTTAATGGGCAAATTTAGTTAGTATAAAATCTAATTTTGAATCAAAATAAACTCTTTTATTTTAATCCAAATTTAAATTAAAATAAACCTCTTTTATTTTAATTTATCCCATTTTGAATAAAATAAACTATTTTATTTTAATCAAAATATTTAATCAAAATAAACTCATTTATTTTAATTAATTATGGAATCCAATTCCAAAAAAAAATCCTTTATTAAAGGAAACACATATTCTTTTTCCTATTCACAAATAAACTCTTTTATTTTGAATAATATGAAATCTTATTCCATATCTAAATAAACTCCTTTATTTAAGGAAATGCAGATTCTCTTTCCTATTCACAAATAAACTCCTTTATTTTGAATAATATGAAATCTTATTTCATATCTAAATAAACTCCTTTATTTAAAAAAACATAGAATCCAATTTTAACTCCAATTAGTTATCATGCAATCCAATTCTAACTCTAATTAGTTAGCATGAAATTTAATTTTAAGATTAAAATAAACATTTTATTTTAAAATTAAAATAAACATTTTATTTTAATATTAAAAATTTTTTTTAATCATAAAATTATTAAAATATTATATATATATATATAAATAATATAATAATAACCGTTAATAAGAATCCTAAATCTTGAATCCTGTAACATGTAATATAGATTATATATATATTATAATCGTATTATAAATGTATATATATAATCTAGCTTTTCATGATCCATGAATAAAAGGAAGCTTATATATGCAGAAGAACAAAAATCAAGGAATCATGATAATATATATAAGATTCAGGATTACTTGCATCACTAACGTGTGTGTGTGTGTGTGTGTGTGTGTGTGTGTGTGTATATATATATATATATATATATATATATATATATATATATATATATCATCAGCACGTGAATCATGACAAGAGAAAGGGAAAAAAAACTTAGTTCGCGGCATAACACAGGTAGCGAATTGATTTCGATTTTTTTTAAACAACAAAATTATGCCCAATTAAATTGTTCTAAACACATATCAATATACATATCAAATTAAAACAATTAATAATTCACATAAGGGTTTGGCTCTGATGCCACTTTTAGGTTTGTAATATTCATGAACGCAATCAAATTGCACAAAATAAGCGAAAACGTGTAAAAATCAAAGTTGAAAATTTTACAAACCATATACCCGGATCACTTTTTATGCACAATTATTAATTAAACAAAAAGATAAAGAATAAGAATCATACCCTTGAAGATTCGAGCTTCCTCAGGTACAAGTTCACCTCCAAATCTTTTTCGCTTTCAACTTGAATCCACTGGGTTTGGTTCCTTTCTTTGATCAACGTTAGCCATCCAAGTGTTTGGCCTCTAGAGGTGATCCACCAAGAAAGAATAAAGATTCAAGAAGATGGGTGTTTGACAAAATCCTAGTTTTTCTATCTTTCATAGAAAAATAGCGTACTCTCCAACAATTGGAATTGATTATATTGATATCTGATATAAGACTCCCCTTATAAAGATATTAGGTAACCCTATTTAATTAAAAATAAGGTATTTTGTATTTAATTAAACTCTTTTAATTAAATGGGCTCCATAATCTTATTAGGGATAATCGGTCCAGATCTTAAGCTCACTCCTTATTCAACTCACCCGAGCTCACCCTTCCTTTAGTGACGGACCCAGCGACGGTTCGGTCATACAACCGTCTTCTATATTTTTTACGATAATATATGTTGTCCATCGCTAAAAGTATAGACGACGGTTGTACGACTGAGCCGTCACCGGGTCCGTCGCTAAAAGGGGGTGAGCTCGGGTGAGTTGGATAAGGGGTGAGCTTAAGATCTGGATTCTAGAGATAATTAATTAAACTCCTTTAACTAATTTTCCCTCCTAATCCTATTAGGAATAAATGAGAGTACTTATATTAAATTAATTCCGAAACTCTTTTAGAAATTAAAATAATAATAATTGTAATAATATTAATAAGACTCCTCTTATTAATTTATATTTAATATTTCTAAAATATTAAATGATAAATATTAAGCTATTTAATTTATTCTATCACCATAAATTAAATTAAATATACTTAACATATTATTACGATTATGCCATTAACTTCTTAAATAATTATTCTTCCTTTTATGGTGTGACCCTTTAGGTTCTCCATATTAAACCGGTTATGAATAAATCAATTAGAACAATTCTAATCTTATTTAAATAAATAAATTAAATAATTAATTTATTTAAATAAATAATATTTATTCTATAATAGGAATAAGCCTCCCTAGCAATCAACGACTTTTCAGATAATATAAATTTTAACATTAATCATAAAAGAACCTTTGAGTAAATAGTTACCGTACAATTCAATCCTTCTACCATACAATGTCCCAATTAAATATAAGACATGGAATTACTGTCAAGTCTTATTTTATTTAATTATATGTATTTCGACTCTTAAATGCACAATTCCAAATAATGCAAATTAGAAACTCCTTTCTAATTTCATTCTGCCTTGGCCAATGACTACTGGGTTGTTATTTATCGAATCACATATGACATTTCTCTTCTTTTACTAGAAGTGGTAGATTCTTTATTGATCATACATTATCTTCATGTATAACTTATTATACCCAAGTATATCCTTTGATATACCCTAAGGGTCTTAAGGAATAAGTCAAATTATAACTTATCATACACAAGATACTATGATGATCTCAAGTCTAAGGATCACTTGTACTACTATCACTACAGGAATTCCTATTGGCAGACAAGTAAAACTCCATTAGGTATTCCTTAACGAGCCACGTTCAGTGAACTTATTCTCTAATACACACCTACATACTTGCTTTAGTGTCTCCACACAAATGATCATGAGATCAATCATCCTCATCCAATGAGCAAGTAACGTATGTACCAATCTATCCGAATTTATTAATTCCCAATTTAGTAATCCAACGATTGAGAACTATTTTAGTTTTAAGCTTTCTAAGAATTTAGATCTCAATAGAATGATCATCGTCATTATTCTAAAAGCAATGCTTAAAACTATAGGTTTATCACATATTATAAAACAACATCATGTAGATAATTAAAAGTAATTAATAAATTAATACTTTTTATTAATAAATGAATAAGATTGTTACAAAGTATATGTTTTATCATCAAACATGATTGGCTTGTGTGCGTACTACTTTCAATACCTAAACCCATAATCCCTACCCTTTTCAATTACAGAAGTTTTAACAAAACTTCAAGCCATTTTCATGAAAAACTTAAACAAAGTAAATAAAAATTGGGTTGGAGAAATTACCCAAAGCGTACAGTGTAGATTAGTAGGAAAGATTCTTTCTCCTTTCTCAGACACTTCTTAAATCAAACAACTCTCAAGTTTCTCTCTAACAATTCTCAATCTCTCTTTGATTATTTTTCTAGACTTAGCAAAGAATGAAATAAAGAAGACGTATTAATTTTATAAAAGAAACTGAGTGCAGAGTGGTGGTAAGTTACCCAGTAATGGTTAACTGCTCTCAACCTCCACTAAGGCCTCGTTTGGTAAGCCTTAAATGGCTCAAAATCGTTTAATTTAATAAGTCCTTTATACCATAGTTTAATAATGTCACACCCATTTATACAATAACTCAAATATATTATTTAATTTAATTTGAATAAAATATAATAATTTCTCATTAATTCACATAGTCATATAATTAATTTTCTCATTAATTATAAAATAATATTAGGCTTATTAAATATTTTTTTTAATTCAATAAACTCACATATTTATATACTTTGAATAATAAAATTCTCCACATTAATTTTATAAATATAACACATGTAATTAAATTAATCTATCACAATTGCATCAATTAATTATTTAATCTAATAATTAAATCATCGAAAATATTTATTTAATTCAATAAATATTAAAATTAAATTACAAAATCTCATTTGTCACATCTTTCCCCCCTTAAAAGGATTTTGTCCCCAGAATCACGACTCAATAAATTCGACCCATTACATTCTCCCCCTTACAAAGATTTTATCCCCAGAATCGCTTACACATAATTTAAGTAAATAAATGAGGGTAATTCTTCATCATATTCTCTTCGATTTCCCACGTGGCTTCTTCAGCGTTGTGGTTCCTCCAAATTACCTTAAAATAAGGTATTACTTTATTTCTGAGAACTTGTTCTTTTCTGTCGACAATTTGAACAGGAATTTCTTCGTAAGATAAGTCTTTTTCAAAATGTAGGGGTTCGTATTCAATTACATACTTGTAATCGGGTTTTTAGGGTCGTAATACAGAAACATGGAAGACGTTGTGGACATTCTCGAGTGCTGGAGGTAGGGCTACCTCATACGCAACTTCTCTGATTCTTCGCAGTACTTCAAATGGTCCAATAAATCTTGGGCTTAATTTTCCTTTCTTTTTGAACCTGATCTTTCCCTTCCAGGGTGAGACCTTCAAGAATACATAACTACCCGATTCAAACTCAACATTTTTACGATGTGGATCGACATATTTCTTCTGCCTATCTTGAGCTGCTACCAGTCTTGTTCGGATCACTTTGACTATTTTTGCTGCCTGCTATACTAATTCTGGGCCTAGTAATTGTCTTTCGCCAACTTCATCCCAGTAAAGCGGAGTTCTGCACTTTTTGTCGTATAACGCTTCATAAGGCGGCATGCCAATACTAGCGTGATAACTGTTGTTGTAGCCGAACTCTATAAGTGGTAGATGATCGTCCCAATTTTCTTTAAAGTCCATTACACAGGCTCTTAGCATATCTTCTAATGTCTGAATCGTTCTCTCGCTCTGTCCATTTGTCTGAGGGTGGTATGCTGTACTCATTCGCAATTGCGTACCCATACATTCCTGTAGACATTTCCAAAAGTTCGATGTAAAGCGCGGATCCCTATCGAAAATAATTGACACCAGAACTCCGTGTCGCAAAACAATCTCTTTCACATATAATCTCGCTAACTGATCTAAGTTGAATCTGATTTTGATCGGAAGAAAGTGTGCGGATTTTGTCAATCAGCTAACAATAACCCATACTGCGTCATAGCCTTTCTGAGTCATCGGAAGGCCAACCACGAAGTCCATTGTAATATGTTCCCATTTCCATTCTGGGATCTCCAACGGTTGTAGCAATCCACTCGGTCTCTGATGTTCTGCTTTCACTTTCTGACAGGTTAGACACTTGGCAAAACATTCCGCAACATCACATTTCAGATTTGGCCACCAGAAATGTTGTCGAAGATCTTGATACATCTTGGTAATACCAGGGTGAATTGAATATCGTGAGCTATGAGCCTCGCTCAAAATGTCTTCCTTAATCTTTGTTACTGGCGGTACCCAAATTCTGTTCTCGAATCTTAGTATTCCTTCCTTATCCATCTTGAATCTTAGTTCAGTTCCTTCGGATATCTTCTTTTACACCTTTTTACATTCTTCGTCCTGAAGTTGAGCCTCCTTAACTTTATCCAGTAGGGTTATACCAGATTGCATTTGAAACAGCTTTTCATCAATTTTCTTAGGATACTTCACTTCCAATTCTAACTTCTCCATGGCCGAAATTAACTCCTTCTGAGCAGTCAACATCATCAACTTCTCCCGACCCTTTCTACTTAAGGCGTCAGCAACCACGTTTGCCTTACCCGGAGGTATAAAAGCTCACAATCGTAGTCCTTAATTAATTCCAACCACCTTCTTTGGCGCATATTCAATTCTTTTTGTGTAAAAATATATTTCAAACTTTTATGGTCTGTATATATTTCACACTTCTCCCCATAGAGATAGTGCCTCCAGATTTTCAACAAAAAAACCACTACAGCTAACTCCACGTTGTGGGTTGGATATCCCTTCTCGTAATCTTTCAATTATCGTGATGCATACGCAATGACTCTGCCGTTTTGCATTAGCACACAGCCAAGTCCTTTATGGGACGCATCACTATAAATAACAAAATTTCCTGTCTCGTCCGAAAGAGACAACACAGGTGTTGTACTTAACCTCTTCTTCAATTCTTGAAAGCTTTCCTCACACTTCTCCGTCCAAACAAATTTCACAGCTTTTCGAGTCAAATTCGTTAACGGAGTTGCGATCTTGGAAAAGTCTTGAATGAATCTTCTATAATATCCTACCAATCCAAGAAAACTTCATACTTTCGACGGCGTCCTCGGCTGATCCCAGTTAATCACGGCTTCGACTTTGGATGGATCTACCGAAATTCCATTTTTATCGATTACGTGCCCAAGAAATTATACCCGCTCAATTCAAAATTTGCATTTCAAAAATTTGGCATACAACTTCTGCCTTCTCAACACTTCCAACGTTAATCTCAAATGCTCTTCATGTTCTTCCTTGGTTTTCGAATATACCAAAATATCATCTATAAATACCACTACGAACTTGTCCAAAAATGGCTTGAACACACCATTCATTAGTCCCATAAATGCTGCAGGAGCATTCTTTAGACCAAACGACATTACTAAAAATTCGTAGTGACCATATTGTGTTCTGAACGCTGTCTTCGGTACATCCTCTGGTCTCACCTTCAGTTGATGATAACCACTCCTAAAATCTATCTTGGAAAAGTATTTCGCTCCCTTCAATTGATCAAACAGATCATCGATCCTCGGTAATGGATATCTATTCTTAATCGTGACCTTATTCAGTTTTCTGTAATTAATGCAGAGCCGCATTGTTTCGTCCTTCTTTTTCACAAACAACACCGGCGCTCCCCACAGTGATACGCTCGGTTGAATGTACTTCTTGTCCAGTAATTCTTGTAGTTGTACCATTAATTCTTTCATATCTACTGGTGCCATTCGGTATGGTGCCTTCAATATTGGAGCAGTTCCTGGTGCCAAATCGATCACGAAATCAATCTCTCTATCTGGCGGAAGTCCGGGAAAATCGTCTGGAAATACGTCGGCGAAGTTTCTCACTACCGGTATCTCCTCTACTTTTGGATTCTCTTTACGACTGTCGACTATGTAAGCTAAATATCCTACACATCCTTGTCTTAGCAACTTCCTGGCCTGCATCATTGTCAGACAACTCGCTTGTCTAGGCGAAACACAACCTTTGACGGAGTCATAAGGTTAATACACTTCTTCTGACAATCAATTATAGCTCTGTAATTAAATAACCAGTCCATACCCAAAATAACGTCAAATTCCCCAAGTCGAATAGAGATAAGATCTATGTTTATAATATTTACCCTTAATGTCCACTCTACAGTTCTTATACACGTACTTAACAGAGATTATTTCTTTATTCGCCATTTCTATGTTCATGGGGTGTTCCAACTCATCCTAAGGCAATTCTAAATTCTTAGTAAAGTCATCGGATATAAATAAACAAGTAGCACCCAAATTAAATAATACATAAGCATTAACTCTATTGATCGGAATGATACCTGACACCACATCACGCGACTGCACTGCATCCTGCACCGTCATATTGAAAGTCCTGGCGGTCAGTCAGTTGGTTGCGGTTGGTCCTGTGATGGTCAGAACGCTTCCACAGCTATTTCCCCGATTACCTCCTGATCCTGCTCCTCCAGATCCCTTCTTAGGACAATCCCTTCCAAGATGATCCTTTGAGCCACAAGTGAAGCAGGCACCCTTCTTTAGGTTAGGACAGTTAGGTGCTATGTGGCCTTCCTGACCACAATTATAGCACACTCGTTTACCTTTCATACAAACTCCCAAATGAGCTTTTCCTCAGGTCGGGCATGCTTCGATCCTTTTCTTCTGACCTCCTTGTTGATTTCCAGATGATGATTTGTCAGGCCACCTTCTCTTCTGATTATTACTACCTCCTGTGTTGCTTCCACTAGTCTTGTTGATTCCTTCATTTTCATTCTTCTTCTTCTTCTTCTTCGGATCCTGATTATATTTGGTTACCGCATTGCTTCCACCTTCAGTGAGTATGGCTTTCTCTAGTACCCCAGCGAATGTCTTCAACTGAAATATTGATACCTTACTATACAACCACGACTTCAGTCCTTGTTTGAACCTTCTTGTTTTCCTCTCATTCGTGTGCACTTGATATGTGGCAAATCTAGCCAACTCATTGAATCTTGCCGCATAGTCTGGCACAGACATATTCCCCTGTTTCAACTCTAGAAACTGAACCTCCATTTGGTTATACGAACTGGTCGAGAAATACATCTCGAAAAACATTTCCTTGAACCTCTCCCATGTGATCATACCTTCTCCTCCAAGGACCTTGTTTGCTTACCACCAATAACTGGCTTTAAATTTCAGCATAAACGTTGCAAAAGCGGTCTTTTGATCCTCTCTGACTCTAGCAACATTGAGAACCTTCTCCATCTCCATAACCCAAGTCTGAGCTTCTATCGAGTTCATAGAACCTTTAAATTCTGGCGGTCCCACCGCCTTAAAATCTTTGAACGTTGTATTCGGTGGAGCTTGAGGTTGATTATTCGTTGCTCCTGCTAGTAAATTTACCAATTGCTGAACGGGGTTAGCATTGGCGTTGTTGTTGTTCGTTGATTCTTCCTGAGCCGGTTGACGGTTTTTTCTTCTTCTCGGCGGCATATTTCTGTTAAAATATACGCTTATTAGATCTTTATTAAATTCTCTAAATAGTTAAGGCTTAACTCAACAATTTAACATAATCACTTAGCACACTTTCTTAAACAAATTGATATATTAATTTAATCAAAAGTTTTAACATCAAATGATAGCATCACTGCTATTTACATCAACTATCCCGAGATTGGAATCTACATGATTTAAAACATTAAAATATTCCTTCATTCATAAACACATCAGAATTTCATTTAAATACCAGATAAGTTTTTCACATAATTAAACAAATCCTATCACTGCCTGTTAAGGCGCTGAATAGCCCTGCTACGTTCCTCTTCCATGATGCGAGACATCGTCCTGCGATCCAACATGTATGATGGTAGTCCTTCGAACTGGATTGGGTACCTCAAAACTCGATCCTGGGCCTCATCCATTGCGTTATTAAGTGTAGAGTACGTCTTCCCAAGCTTAGCCTTCTTTACATGACAATCCTCTTTTGCAAGATCAGCACGACGTGATTCTCTCACCCAGCCCTCCTCGACTATGGTCAGCCTTTTTGAGCTTTCCTTCAGTTCCTTCTTCAACTTCTTTATCTCTTCGGACTTTTCCTTGGTTTGACCCTTCTCGTGGACCAAATCCCATTCTATATTTCCTAGTCTTGTGTGGAGAGTCACAACTTCCCTATCTTTTTGATCGATGGTAATCTGCTGAATGATCTCCCGCTCAGTCAGATCCTGGACAGTATCACGTAACTCTACGTTACGGTCATATAGCTCATCGTACATCTCAGCATCGATGGAGTTCAGTGGGAACTCCTCTTCTTCCTCTTCCTCTTCCTCCTCAGGATCCTCCTCTGGATCAGTCTCAGGCTCATGCTCCTGACCAATAACAGTGATCAAAGGAGATGGCTCCCTCTGTACTAATTGCTCCCTAACAACATGAATATCTCGGGGCTCCTCCTCAGTAGGTACTCAGGGTTCCTCCTCCCCAGCTCGACTAGCTCCTCCAACATCCAACATCCTGACAACACATTTCAAGTTTTAGTTACTAAGTCGTACTAATGAGCACATAATTTAGCACATAAGCACATAAAGTCTTTTATTATCTTCAATGAATTAAGAAATTCATTTCTTAGAACTCGATAAGAGTTTTCCATCACTATGTTCCTCCTATAAAGCTACTACCTAAGGTTGTTCCCCCACCTAAGGTTCATAACCTACAACTTTGATAACAACCTGTGACACCCCTAAATATGGTACTTAAATTTCCACATGATTTGGAGTTCACTATTCAAAAATCATATATCTATCTACCCATAATAAATGAAAACATTAATAGATAGAAATCAATCCTCTCCTTAAGGAGTTACATCATCTGAATTAAATACATCAATCCCAGGTCACACTTACCTTAAATCTAAACTGCGGAAACATAAACAATTTATAGTCTTACACAACAACAACATAAGTCTTAACACATAAGTTCAACATCACATAAAGCAACAAGTCTTTATCACTTGTTAATCTTTCCCTTGCCCTTGCTAGTAGAATGCTCGTCGGATCTTTCGTTCTTAACTACAATGTTATTATTACGCAAGAGTGAGCACGATTTCTCACAAGTATAACAATGAAATAACAATATAATAACATGCGAGTGACTCAAAGACTTCTGAAATAAAACTCAACTTTTGAATCAAGAATGAATAACAAGAATCAAAAGAATTCTGAGGGTCATAAGACCTTAAACTATGTCCTAGGTATCAAGGGTTATACTTGAAACCTTTAACAGTCATAAGACTACGGACTCTTCTTCTCGTACTTAGGGGGATCAGCCCTTAGTACCATACTGTGCACAATATCTTAACGCTAACGCATAAGTAATTCATCTCAGTTTGACATTAGAGTCCGCACCAAAGGAAGTTTGGTTTGGATAAATCAATAAGGGTTTTGAAATTTAGAACGTTATGGACTAGTTGAATCAATAAGGATTCGCTAGTCTAACAAGGTTCAACAATAAATGATATTTAAATTGAATAACAATCTCAAGAGGTATACAATAGAACAATTATTGTATAACAGAATCATACTTTGAAAAGATAAATAATCTTTAATCTAACAAATTGAACTTGATTAATAATAATGAGAATTTACTCGACAAAATTTATAAACTTGAATAATGATAACAAGTAAGGTTAGGAAACTTATCTCGTGCGTAGATTACACGTTGATTATACACGTTCCTTGATTTAATCCTACATACCATTCATATTCACAATACTAGTTAATTATAATGTAACTAATCATCACAAGTTCATTCTTTTTGTCTAACTCAGTTTATGACTATACTTAGTCAATTTATCAAACTTATTGTCACACAATTTATACCTCACAAATAATAAGCTAACTATGCATTAAATAATTCAATTCACACTTAAATGCATTATTGACATGTTAAGAATCTATTTTAACATCTCAGTATACTTCTAACATATTTTTATGTTCAATAATTTAGGTTAATATCTCATTCATGGACTTGAACACTTTAAAATTTTCGTTTCTGAACATTCTGGAGAGTGGCGCTGCGGCGCCACTGTTGCGCTTATTCTCGGTGTTGCGGTGCTGTAGCGCTGCGGCCCGACTCTTGGCACTGCGGTGTGGTGGCACTGCGGCGCGGGTATTAAGGCACGGGACTGGCGTCGCGTCGCGTCGCGGCGCGGCGAACCACTAACAGTTCTGCAACTCGCGAAAAATTACAGAACATGGACAAAACCTCCAATTAATTTATTCCTATGATAGATGTATTAAATTTGGTGCATAAGGCCATATGGCCATATTTTCATACTCTGTAATTTTGTAGCAACAATATACGACGTATTTTCATGAAACTGATGATATGGTTTATATAATATATATAATAAAACACGATATGATGACATCTTAACACATACCTAAACCCATAATCCTTACCCTTTTCAATTACAGAAGTTTTAACAAAACTTTAAGCCATTTTCATAAAAAACTTAAACAACGTAAATAAAAATTGGGTCGGAGAAATTACCCAAAGCGTACAGTGTAGATGAGTAGGAAAGATTCTTTCTCCTTTCTCAGACACTTCTTAAATCAAACAACTCTCAAGTTTCTCTCTTACAATTCTCAAGCTCTCTCTGATTATTTTTCTAGACTTAGCAAAGAATGAAATAAAGAAGACGTATTAATTTTATAAAAGAAACTGAGCGCAGAGTGGTAGTCAGTTACCTAGTAATGGTTAACTGCTCTTAACTTCCTCTAAGGCCTCGTTTGGCAAGCCTTAAATGGCTTAAAACCATTTAATTTAATAAATTCTTTATACCACAGTTTAATAATGTCACACCCAACTCAAATATATTATTTAATTTAATTTGAATAAAATATAATAATTTCTCATTAATTCACATAGTCATATAATTAATTTTTCATTAATTATAAAATAATATTAGGCTTATTAAATATTTTTTTTAATTTAATAAACTCACATAATTACATACTTTGAATAATAAAATTCTCCACATTAATTTAATAAATATAACACATATAATTAAATTAATCTATCATAATTGTATCAATTAATTATTTAATGTAACGACCCCAAAACAGGTCCAGTCCATCCAACCCATTCTGAGTCGCCAAATACATGGTACAGAAAATAACTACAACTTTATTACAACAATTGTCGTATTAAATACAACAACATATATTCTATGAGTTTGGATACAAATATATACCGAATGTGACACATGTCCCAACCGTGGACAACACCTCACAGTGGCACCTTACATAAAGGTATAGTTAAAGACTGTTTTAGAAATTAGAATCTTTGGGAAGTACTCAAGGAAACCTTCGTACATGGGAGGCCATGTGTCTAGGTTATGATAGATATCATATGGCCACAGAATTATCCTTGGTTGACCCAATAGACCCCAAAGAAAAATGAGAAGATTACTATCATATTCTTCCCAATGGTGAGTCTTCTCTTGACTTATCATTATCTCCACTGTCTTTAATCGAGAATTATACTTCAAACAAACACCAAGATTATATAGGTAGTGCTCGTATATATACTCAGCAAGTGGATGAGCACATCCCTGTCTTATGATGACACGAGGTTGTATATCGTTAGACATCTTGTATGATAGTGGCAAAACACCCTTCCAACGTTGGGTACACCTTATCCTATTGGATTCACCAAATAAAACTACTAAATGAACTTTTCTATACTGCTTCGGGAGAACATCCACAGCTAGAGACCACCGCTCTATTTCTCCGTTACCCTCGCTCGACCTACTCTTATTACCTGAAAGGAATTGTGAAGCAAAAGGGTGAGCAGAACTAGCTCAGTAAAGAATATCATCACTAAAGATGATTAAATTATCAATAGCCTTCATCAATAATAAATCAGAGATTTAGAACATATGGTAAATGATAAAAATTTCAACCATAGTTGCAGCGGAACGAGCAATCCATTAGAAGAGTCAAATAGACTATAAAGTCTATTATCTTCTCCATGTTAAAAATTCACCAATAATGTTTTATCCCTGTAACATAAATCAACAGTTCCTGTTCACATTCATGTGAATAACTCATAATCATATTTATGGTTCTAAATTCCTCTTCTCATCCAGGACAAAGATAATTTTCATCACTTGTCTTTACCTGAAACATCAAAGATCATGGTTATACCAAATCATAGTTCATGTTCATAATCATACTAATAATTTCATCTCTGCACTACAGGCCAACGATATTCATCAACAGTTCATCTTTGCACTACTGGCCAAAGATATTCAACAACAGGTCATCTTTGCACTACGGGCCAAAGATATTCATCAACAATTCATCTTTGCACTACAGGCCAAAGATATTCCTCAACAGTTCATATTTGCACTACAGGCCAAATATATTCATATCTCAAAGAAATATATAATCATTTCAGAATTTATATACACCATAATTATAACCATGTTAATCAATTCATCTTTACACTTAAGCTAAAGATATTCAATTATAAATTCAATGGTCATGATCATACCAGTTAACAATTCATCCTTGCACTACAGGCCAAAGACATTCCTCAGTCACGATCATACCAATAATTTACTCATCTTTACACTCAAGTGAAAGAGAAATTCAACATCAGGGTTATAAAAATGTTATATATGATAATAAAAAACAATATAATCAACATATAGATTTAATCTTAAGAGTAATATTCATAACTCAACTATAATTTGGTCAGAAAAAAAACCAATTTTATCATGAATAGTAACTCGTGAATAGTAACTCATGAATAGTAACTCGTGAATAGTAACTCGTGATAGTAACTCATGAATAGTAACTCGTGAATAGTAACTCATGAATAGTAACTCATGAATAGTAATTCCGACACAAAAAGGTAGAAATTCCACAATAAAATTCATACCAATATTTCGGTATAATGATATTGAAAGAATAATATTTCTTAAGCTTATAAACAATTTATTTTAATTGTTTACACTTTACTAAAATAATGCATTTAATCATTCTAAAATGCCAAACTCATAAGATTTCATCACCAATAACCAAAACCCTCATAAAAAATCTGCATATACCACATATATGATTCTCAAGCCATAAAATCATATTTTCCAATTTTCTTCATTCACATAACATATTTAATTCCTTTATTCATAACTAGACCATTTTCATGAAAAATACCAAATCAGTTCCAAAAATATTTCTTTTCTGGGATTTAGCAGAATATAGTCCCATATTGAACATATATTTTTCTCGGAATTTTTAAAATACATTTACTATTTTTCATATGGCCAAAATTACCAAATATTTAGACATTTATCATAAATTGTACTTTTATCCAAAAATTCTAAAATTTACAGAGTATACTAATATTATATAGATGTACTCCTAATAAAAATTTCATCAATTTTGGAGTTAACCATAAGGATTTATAAGCGGTTACTTTTAAAATAGTATTTTCCCGTAAAATTCATAACTCTTAATATATACCTCCAAAAATCACCATTTTTGGACACAATCAATAAAATTCATCAAAATATCATTTTAAATTTTTCCAGAATTTTCTAAAGTTCAGAAAAATTACGAAACTGAAAATCATAACAACCCTTAAAATCCATTACTATCCCTTACCTCAAAAGAGCAGTACTTCTGATCGGTATAAGGCTGATGGAAACTTGCACTGATGAATAGAAATTCTCAAAGTATTTAAATACTCACAAAATATGCTTCATAATATAGAGAGAGAAAGAGAGAAAGCTTATGTTTCTGGTGTGATTTTCAATTCTAACTTAGCCATCTATTTATAGGAAAATGATAGCACGCCGAAGCAAACTTAACCTGCAACCTGATGGCTTTACCTGCTACTATTCCCACCCACCACATTTGAATAAAAATCTCAGCACATTTCTTCACCAACCAAGAGTGGGGCCCACCAATTCTAGAATTTTCTACCAAAATGATTAACTCCGAAAATTTAACAATTTCTGAACCAGTCATCTCATAAAATTCATAACAAATTATACGTTAATTTTTAACGGTTCAAAATTTGTGGACATATACTCAACTTATATATGTATAACATATCCAAATATTACCATGATCCAACGGTCGGATTAAAAATTATAACCCCCGCAAAATAACTCAAAAACTCTAATTTAATTTTTAATACCTCCATTCCGACAAAAATACTGATAAAATACCTTAATACTAGCTACTTCATTTTTAACCACAAAAATATATCCCTCATTTATATTCACATAAAATAAATATTTACTTATCATATAAATCAATAATTAATTATTCACAAATAATATTACAGAATCACAATTATGACAACCAGGCCGTTCCCAGGAAAGAGGGGGCTTTCCAATAAAAATTTTTCCTTACTGGCGCGCAATTAGATGACCAAACCTCTTCTTAGACAGAAGTTTCTAGACATTGCCAATAATGCTATCTAATAATATTATTCAAATAATATGAATTATTGATCTGATAATGAGAAATATTGTACAGTGACAATTATTGAACAACAATTATATAAAATTTCAACGTAGCAATTATTGAACAACAATTATATAAAATTTCAACGTAGCAATTATTGAATCAATAAAATAAAATATTGAACAGTAATTACTGTAACAATTATTGAGTAGTGCCTTCCTACGTAAGAATCAATAATTTTAAAAATACTGTGCAATACCGTGTGCTACTGTGCAATAACGCGAATTATTATATTTTAACCACCGGGTATTCCAACATTGTTAACGGTAATAACTACGCCGTTATTTATAAAACTCAAATTTGTCATTTTCTTCATCCGACAGTTATTCTGTTATGGGGCCCACAAATGGTTGGCCGTCGTACGAATATTCCCCGAGAGAAAAAATATTCCACGACCAAACGAATATTTCCCGACAATAATGATTATTTTATAACCACTTGTTTATTTTAAAAAAATTTCACATATCACCCTTAACTTTAACATTTATCAATTTAACCATTTACTGAATAGTAATTATTGAATACTTTTATTTCATAAAATTCGGGGTCTTACATTTAATCTAATAATTAAATAATCAAAAATATTTATTTAATTCAATAAATATTAAAATTAAATTATAAAATCTCGTTTGTCACAGTGACAATCATGTATACAATGAAATATATGAGACTTGATGATGATCAGTCATATTCTGGAGAGATCACTGTAAGACAGTGAAAAATGTCTTAAAGTACTTAACTGACACTAATGATGTGATTAAAATTTATGGTGGGTTTAAATTAAAAATAGAGGACTTAACAGACTCATGTTTTTCAGACAGACCATGATGATAGAAAATCCACTTTAAGGTAAAGGGTTACCTTGAACAGTGGTGCAGTGAATTGGAAAGGTTTCAAACATCAAAGAGTTGTTGGTTTAGTGATAAAGACAAAGTATATAGCTATAAATGAAGTTGCAAGTTGATTGTTTGGATGAAAAGTTTATTACAAGAACTAGGAATAGTTCCTAAGTCTCATCTTGGATCTAAACATGTGTTGTGGCACTTTCATTTGATTATAGGAATTATTGAAAGATGAAAAATCACTATAGAGATAGTGGACTCTTAAGAACAACATTACATATCCATTAACTAAAGTTTATCCAACAGTAGGATAATCATCACTTAGAGAAGAAAGGTATGAGATACCATGACGATTGGCTTTAGTGCAAGTGGGAGATTGAAAGTAGTATGCACACAAGCCAATCATATTTGATGATAAAGCATATACTTTGTAACAATCTTATTCATTTATTAATAAAAAGTATTAATTTATTAAAGGCTTTTAATTATCTACATAATGCTGCTTTATAATATGTGATAAATCCATAGTTTTAAGTAATGCTTTTAGAATAATGATGATGATCATTCTAATGAGATCTAAATTCTTAGAAAACTTAAAACTAAAATAGTTCCCAATCGTTGGATTACTAAATTGGAGATTAATGAATACGAATAGATTGGTACATACGTTGCTTGCTCATTGGATGAGGATGATTGATCTCATGATCATTTGTGTGAAGACACTAAAACAAGTATGTAGGTGCTTATCGGAGAATAAGTACACTGAACGTGGCTCGCTAAGGAATACCTAATGGAGTTTTACTTGCCTGTCAATAGGAATTCTTGTAGTGATAGTAGTACAAGTGATCCTTGGACTTGAGATCATCATAGTATCTTGTGTATGATGAGTTATACTTTGACTTATTTTTTAAAATCCTTAGGGTATATCAAAGGGTATGCTTGGGTATAATAAGTTGTACATGGAGATAATGTATGATCAATAAATAATCTACCGCTTCTAGTAAAAGAAGAGAAATGTCCTATGTGATTTGATAAATGACAACCCAGTAGTCCTTGGCCAAGGCAGAATAAAATTAACAAGGAGTTTCTAATTTACATTATTTGGAGTTGTGCATTTAAGAATTGAAATACAAATAATTAAATAAAATAAGACTTGACAGTAATTCCATGTCTTATATTTAATTGGGACATTGTATGGTGGAAGGATTGAATTGTACGGTAACTATTTACTCAAAGGTTCTTTTATGATTAATGTTGAAATCTATATTATCTGGAAAGTTGTTAATCGTTAGGGAGGCTTATCCCTATTGTAGAATAAATATTATTTATTTAAATAAATTAATAGTTTAATTTATTTATTTAAATAAGATTAGAATTGTTCTAATTGATTTATTCACAACCAGTTTAATATGGAGAACCCAAAGGGTCACACCATAAAAGGAAGAATAATTATTTAAGAAGTTAATGGCATAATCGTAATAATAAGTTAAGTATGTTTAATTTAATCTATGGTGATGGAATAAATTAAATAGCTTAATATTTATTATTTAATATTTTGAAAATATTAAATATAAATTAATAAGAGGAGTCTTATTATTATTATTTCTATTATTATTATTTAATTCCTAAAGGAGTTTATGAATTAATTAATAAAAGTACTCTCATATATTCTTAATAAGATTAGAAGCATAATTAATTAAAGGAGTTTAATTAAAATAAAACCCAATTACTTAATTGTTAAGGAGGGTTGCCCACATCTATAAATAAGAGGAGTCTTATTATGGGTGAGGGTGGTTGACACTTTCACAATACACGTGAATATGTAATTCCAATAATAGTTGGAGAGTACGCTCTTTTTCTATGAGAGATAGAAAAACTAGGATTTTGCCAAATACCCATTTTCTTGAATCTTTCTTTTTCCTTGGTGGATCACCTCTAGAGGCCAAACATTTGGGTGGCTAGCGTTGATCAAAGGAAGGAATCAAACCCGTTGGATTCAAGTTGAACGCAAAAAAGATTGGAGGTGAACTTGTACTTGAGGAAGCTCGAATCTTCAAGGGTATGATTCTTGTTCTTCATATTTTCGTTTAATTAATAATTGTGCATAAAGGGTGATCCGGGTATATGGTTTGCAAAATTTTAAAACTCTGATTTTTCCACGTTTCCGCTTACTTTGTGCAATTTGATTGTGTTCATTAATATTACAAACCTGACACCAACACTCATCCTTAATATGTATCGAAGAAGCGTATAAAAGAAGCTAAGGAAAAGACTGTATGCCTGCTAAAAATCATCTTTTCATGTGTTAGGTGAGAAACCAGTCTGCTGTGTTAGTGGGCCAGACGGCAGAACAACAGATTTCCAAGAAGTCAAGAGCAGTGCTCAAAAATGTCTTATGCATTAAATGCTATAATGTATGCCTTCAACCGACACATTTCAAAGCCTCCTTTATAAGCAAATCAGACATAGATGCAAAAATAACCAAGTACAAAACGAAAGCTCAAGAACACTCAACGTCCAATACTCTACGAACAAGAAAGAAAATCTTGCTCTGGTACTCAGTTCTTTCGAACATATGCTTAACTGCAACTGAGTAGCACAACCCAAGAACTCAAATCTCAACAAGTGTATTCCAAGTCTACTAGACTTGAAGAGTTCTAAGTGAATTAAGGAGTTCCAAGATTGCTGGTCTTAAAGGAATCTAAGTGATTCAAAGATTGTAAAGATATCCTTAGTGGATTTCCTACTCGTGGAGTTGAAGAGTGCACTAGGAGCCTTGAGTACTCTGAACCACTTAAAATCACTGTGTCTTATATATACCTGCTATAACTGCTATATCTGTCATGACTGCCTATCACATATAAACTTGGTTTATCTTAAAGGGGAACAAAAAAATTATATATTCCGCTGTGGTTAATTTATTAATAAATCTGACAAATATTTTGAAAAGGAAAAAGTTTTTAAAATATCTATTCAACCCCCTCTCCTAGATAACTTTTGTGTCGCTGGGAACTAACAATTGGTATTAGAGCAGGTTCTATCAATCAACCTACAAAGCTTGAGTAGATCTAATGGCACAACTGATAAGCGAATCCAAGACTGGTGGAGGCAGCAAGCCACCAATGTGGAACAAAGACAAATTTGCCAATTGGAAAGTTCGTATGCAAGCCTACATGGATTCAATAGATGAAGAGCTATTTGAAACAGTTATGAATGGGCCCTACATTCCAACAAAGCTTGCACCAACTCCAGAAGATCCAAATAGAGTTCAAATCAAGAATGAATCAGAATGGACTGACAACAAGAAGAAAGCTGTCCAACTAGACAAAAAGGCCAAGAAAATTTTGTTCCAGTTCTTAGAAGATGATCTGTTCGAAAATATGGTCAACAACAAAACTGCAAAGGAAGTCTGGGAAGCAGTTCTCATTATGCACGAAGGAACATAAGAGGTCAGAGAAAACAAGCAATCTCTTCCGACTCAACAGTATGAGATGTTCGCCCATGTTCCAGGAGAAAACGTCACTTCTACTTAAGAAAGATTCAATGTGCTACTCAAATCTCTTTGAGCATCTGGAAAGATCTAACTAAACAAAAATCTTATCATAAAGTTCATGAGGGCTTTACCGAGCAAGTGGGATGCCAAAACCACCGCCATCAGAGAATGAAAGAACCTCCATGAAATGACGGTTGAACAACTATATGGCAACCTTCTTACCTACGAACTAGAGCTAACAAAACGAGCAGAGACTCTATCTGAAGGAAGAAAGAAGGAAAAAGGAGTTGCTCTCAAGGCAATAGAAACCATCTCTGAAGCTCATGCTGAAAATGAATCTGACTATGAGGAAGATGATGAAGAGGATATTGCAATGCTGGGAAGAAGACTCAAAAGGTTCATGCGGAAAGGCAGAAGCAACAGACCTAAGAGATTCAACAACAACAACAGCCAGGAACAGATCAACGACTTATGCTACAACTGCAAGAAGCCTGACCATTTCATTGCATACTGTAACAAACCTCTTAGAGAAGAGCTGAAGGGGAAAACAAATCAAAAGAAGGAGTTCAAAGGCTACAAAAAGCTCCAGAAGAAAGACACAGGTCTTGTGGCCGGAGGATCGTGGAGTGACTCAAACGACACAACTCCTGAGTCTAGAGATGATGAAGAGCCTCAAGTAGCAAATCTATGTCTAATGGCCAAAAATGCAAAGGACAAGAAAAGCACTGACCATGAAGTAAGTATTGATGAGGTATTAGACTTTAACTCCCCAGATGTAGACATTGATGATTTAAGAACTGCACTACATTGCATAACATCTGATTTGCATCAATATATAAAGTGGTTCAGAGTTCTGTCTAAAGATTATTCTCTTCTTCAAAAAGAGAAATAGAAAGTTCAAGTAAAACTGAAGATAGCTCTACTAAGTACCACCTCTCTCTCTAAATTTGAGGCTGAGAATAAACTCTTAAGACATACAATTGAACAAAACACACAAAGGGAGTCAAATTTAACCTCTAAGATTGAGGAACTAGAAAAGACAATCTTAATGTGGAATAGATCCTCTTCATCCATGGACTCCCTGATCTCCAGTCAGAGAAGTGCATTTGACAGAACATGTTTAGGTTTTGGGGTATCTACCTCAGAATCATACGTGGAAAAGCTAAAGGAAACTAACATTAGTAGTGCTTCAAAATTCAATAGAAGCATTACATTTGTGAAATCCTCACAGAAGGAAGAACTAGTGCATCCCTGCTCTTCTGGTCCAAGTCATGTCCCAAGTCATAATGGATCCCATGCTGGCCTAGGGTTCATTAAAGAGAAGAGTAACTTATCACTACTCTCCAACCTCGAAAGATCATGGAGTCAAGTAAAACCAACTTCACGAACTAACCAGGAAGGGATAGTAGAGTCGAGTTTCACTCATCAAAAATTATGAATCTCAAGGATGTATGGAAAAAGAAGAATCAGTGTAAGGGAAGGACCACCAAGAATCCATATAAGTCCAAATGGAGAAAGAATCCACACACAAGCATGCATCATGCTAGATGCTTTGTATGTGATAAATATGGTCATAAGGCTGTAGAATGTTACTATAATGCTCTATATAATAGACCCAAAGTTAAGAAGATCTGGGTCCCCAAGGGTACTAACAAGGTAGGACCTATGCAAGTCTGGGTACCAAAATGAAAGCTTAACCTTACTGTAGGAACAGAGCTCCACGATTACAACTTGGTATCAGGACAGTGGATGCTTGAGGCACATGACTGGGAATAAAGCTTTCCTGCCTAACTTCACAGAGAAGGAGGGTCCAACAGTCATCTTTGGAGACAACGGCTCTGGCAAGACAAGAGGATATGACTCGGCAGGGAATGGTGCAATGTCCTTCAACAAAGTAGCTTATGTGGAAGGACTAAAGCACAATCTTCTGAGCATCAGCCAACTCTGCAATAAGGGTCATCAAGTCACCTTCCTCAACAATCAGTGTCAAGTCAGAGATCTGAAGACCTCTTCTATAAAGCTAACCAAAAATAAGAGAAGGGAATGTCTACACTATTAATCTTGCTCAACTAAGTTTCGATGAGACAATATGCTTTCATGCGAAATCTTCTGAAGAAATGAGCTAGCTATGTCATAAAAGGTTGTCTCATCTCAACTTTAAGAGCATGTCAAAATTGGCTTCCAAAGATCTAGCAGCAAGTTTACCCAAGCTCAGCTTTATCAAAGAAAGGCTATGCAACGCCTGTCAGCTTGGAAAGCAAACTAGGAGCTCATTCAAAGGAAAAGAAGTCAACTCAATTAATAAGCCCCTACAGTTACTACACATGGATCTTTTTGGGCCAATTCCAACCATAAGCCTTGGAGGAAAGAGATACTCATTGGTCGTGGTGGATGACTACACCAGATTCACATGGGTGTTCTTCCTAAATTCTAAAGATGAAACAAGCTCCCAAATCATCAAGATGTTCAAGCTGGTGATAAAAAAAGGAGAGAAGATCAAGGCTATAAGGAGTGATCATGAAAGAGAGTTTGACTTCTTTGAGATGGATCAGTTTTGCGCAGAAATTGCATCAGTCACAACTTCTTAGCTCCACGAACTCTACAGCAAAATGGAGTAACTGGAAGGAAGAACAGAACGTTGATTGAAGCAAGAAGGACTATACTAGCAGCAGCTCATCTGCCTGAATACTTCTGGGCAGAAGCTATCAACACTACGTGCTACACTCATAACAGGTCTCTTATTCACTCTACACTAAAGAAGACTCCCTACGAGCTGTGGAGAGGAAGAAAGCCAAATGTTAGTTATTTCCATGTGTTTGGCTGTGCATGCTACATTCTCAATAATGGAAAACATTATATGACTAAGTTCCAACCCAAGTCAGATGAAGGAATCTTTCTTGGATATGCAACAGACAGCAAGGCCTATAAAGTGTTCAATAAGAAGACGCTAAGTGTTGAAGTCTCGATTCACATCATCTTTGATGAAACAGACGTAGACAAGTTTGTACCAAAAGGCACTACAATAGACGACCCAGACACTACGAATGAGGTGATCGAGCCCAACACCACGATCGCAGCTGCAGAAGATGAATTTGTTGAGCCTGAAGAAGAGATCATAGAGAGAGCTACACTAGATGATGAACCTCTGCAACAAGAGACAAAAGTTGATCTTGAAGAATTCAGACAAGAAAGCACCAGAACAGATGTTCCAATAGGGAATAGATGGGAAAGAGATCACACTCAAGACCTGATCATTGGAGATCCAAATGCAAGAGTCAAGATGAGATCTGCCACCCAGAATAAGTGTTTCTATCTAAGCTTTCTGTCCCAAATGGAACCCAAGAAGATAGAAGATACTATGGAAGATTCGAGTTGGATAGAAGCCATACAAGAGGAGTTGAATCAGTTTAAAAGAAGCAAAGTCTGGAGCTTCATTCCTAGACCAAGAAGTTACCAAATTATTGGCACCAAATGGGTCTTTAGAAACAAAATGGATGAAGATGGGGTAATCACAAGGAACAAGGCAAGAATAGTGGCCAAAGGTTATTCCCAAGAAGAAGGTATCGACTATGACGAGACCTTCACACCTGTTGCCAGACTAGAAGCTATTAGGATATTCCTTGGCTTTGTAGGCCACATGAAGTTCAAAGTTTTCCAGATGGATGTCAAGAGTGCATTTCTGAATGGTGAACTTCAAGAAGAAGTATATGTGGAGCAACCTCCAGGTTTCATCAATCCAACTCTCTCTAGTTATGTCTATAGATTAGACAAAGCCTTATATGGACTTAAACAAGCACATAGAGCATGGTATGAAACACTAACTAACTTTCTTATTAAAAATGGTTTCACTAGAGGTAGAGTAGATACCACATTATTTTTTAGGAAGCACAAAAATAAAGTTTTACTAGTTTAAATATATGTAGATGATATTATCTTTGGTTCTACTGATGAAAATCTGTGCAAGAGATTTGCCAAGCTTATGCAGAGCAAGTTCGAAATGAGCATGATGGATGAGCTGAATTTCTTCCTTGGACTGGAAGTGAAGCAGACTAATGAAGGTATCTTCATTACCCAAGTCAATTACATTAAAGACTTACTTAAGAAGTATGACATGGAATCAACCTCTCCCATGAAAACACCAATTGCTCCAGCAACTAAGCTTGACAAAGATGAGAAAGATAAATGTATTGACATCACTAAATACAGAGGTATGATAGGCTCACTTCTGTATCTAACTGCTAGTAGACCTGACATAATGTTTGCAACATGTATATGTGCTAAATTTCAAGCTAATCATAAGGAATCACATTTAACTACTGTAAAGAGAATTTTCAGGTATCTCAAAGGCACACCTCACTTGGGACTTTGGTATCTCAAGGATTCCTCCTTTGAACTGACAGTGATATACAGATGCTGATTTTTCAAGTTGCAAAATCGATAGAAAAAGTACCAGTGGCACTTGTCAACTGCTAGGAAACAAACTTGTGTCCTGGTTTAGCAAGAAGAAAAATTCAGTATCTACCTCAACAACAGAACCTGAATACATTACTGCAGGCAGCTTTTGTGCTCAGATCTTATGGATGAAGAACCAACTAGCAGACTATGGGATTGATTTCAAGTCTGTACCTATTCACTGTGATAACACAAGTGCCATAGCAATAAAACATAATTCTGTCATGCATTCTAGGACTAAGCATATAGAAATAATATATCACTTTATTAGGGATCATGTATAATAGAACTATATCTTTACAATACATTCCTATAGAAAATCAACTTGCTGATGTCTTTACAAAAACCTTAGATGAATCCAGATTTATTAAATTGATAAGTGAGTTAGGTATGCTAAATCTACAACCATAAAGTCTATGCTCTAGTTGGTGCTAACCATGCAGATAAAAAAGCTATGTTAAAATCGTAGAGATGACTAAGAGAAACCACGATCGTGGAGCAGTCTCGACATGGCAAAGAAAGCCCGCTGTGATGACAACATTTCTATCAAGACTAAGCAGCACTTCTGATAAGCGCCTCAGAGAAAAACCTGACCCTTAGTTTTAGACTAAGATTTTAGCCCTTCCTGAGCTATCTTAATCCAAAAGGGATGCTAATTCAGAGTGCATCACAAGAACCCGAAGAGACATTAATCGTGAAATAGGTTTAGCAGTGTACTCAATAATTGTAGAGCAACCTCAACGATCGTAGTCGTCCTAAAGGATCCACTAGCTCAAAGGAAGCTAAGGGCAGATCAATACTTTTCACAATACTTAAAATTGTGGAGCCATGCAGAACTCGACACGTGTCCCACTCTGCAGATCGTGAGGAGGGAAGTTATAAATACATTTTGGAAAGTGTTTTTTGATAGTTCACCTTTGAATTTTAGAAGCTCATTCCTTTCCTTCTCTCTCAAAAGAAACCCTAGCTTTCAGTACGCTCAATTAATTTTTGTTCGATTTAGGAAAATCATAGTAATCAATGGCTACTTCTAATGTTGTATCTGGTTATCAACTATGCTTTGAGGAATTCAAGTCAGCTGACCCATAGTTCCACAAAGTTCTGACCCTTCTGAAGAAAGCTAGTCTCGAAGAAGCTCCGAGCACCAGCACAAGGATTTACCCAAAGCTGGTGAAAGAATTCTACTGCAATGGAGTCTTCGAAAATGACACCATCACTACAAAGGTCACGGGGGAACAAATTCGACTCAAAGCTGAAGATATAAACCTAGCCCTAAGTTTTAAATTAAAGGGCCTTTCATCTCTGAGTGTCATCGACTTTCATAAAGTCATAAGGTGTCAAGGGCTATAAGAAGAAAGAGTTTCCCCAGAAGTATGAATTTTTGGCTGATATTGTTGAGAAATGCATATGCTGCAAAAGCTCTGACCACGACTTTGTGAATGAGAACCAACTGAAGCTCATAACTGTAATCTGCTTCAGAATTTAACTCAACTATGGAGCCTTGCTCATGGAATGGATTGAGAAGTGGATGCTCAGCTCAAAGAAGACGAAGAGCTCTGGCAAAATGCTCTATGGGAGATTAATCAGTATAATTCTATAAACTACTCTAGGAGACAAAATCAGAGACAAGGAAGGAGAACCCTTCAACCTCAACAGAAAGATGACCCAGCATCCGTTTCAAAATTGGAAAAGAAACCCTACAAAAAACGTGAAGATGATGTCTGAATCTAGTGGAAGGACTGGTGAAGTGAAGAAATCGGTTCTGCTGGGAAATATGTCAGTTGTGAAGGAAGCTGAGGAAGAAGAAATCAATCAAGAGGAACCCATAGCTCTGGTCAGAAAGAGTAAGGGTAAGAGGAAATTAAATGAAAATGTTCAAATAACAGAAGAGCCTCAAGGCTCAACCACTGATGCGCCCTAAGAAGGTTTGGGAAAAGAGATTCAAGGTCTCTTCACACAAAGGGAACTCACCCTAGAAGTGACCGAATCAGTTGAAGAAGTTCTAAAGGAGATGAAGAAGAAGCATGGTAATGGTAAGGATAAAGGTTATTCTGAGCCTCAGAAGAAGAAACGCATCCATCAATCAAAGAAGTCTTCATTCACCACGATCGTGGAGTCATTACCTATCGTGGAGTCTAGAATTACCATCTTTCTAGAGAAGGATACTGCAGCAGTATCTCAGCCTGAACAAACGGTCAGAGTTGAAGCTGAAGAGAATACTGAGGATGTGGCTAAGCCCAGGAGAACAAAGAGAAAACTTGTCAAGAAATATATTCTTGACAATGAAGAAGTCCTGAAGGAGGAAGAAAGAAGAATTATTACTGAGAAGACTGAACCAAGATCTGAGCCCTAAATAATTGATTCCTTGGATGAAACCAGAATCATTACTGATGTGATAGTCAACTTTAACAGTGCGATAAACCCTACTGCATCTGATTAGACTGGGGGGGAGCTTCTTGAAGCTCGTGCATAAGGAAGTGCTACAACTGAGGGGGATGTGGCAGAAGAACCTGAGAAAGAAAATGTTACAGCTGAGGGGGAGTTGTCAGAAGATGTTCATAGAGCCCCCTCAGCCCCTTAAGAAATCAGAGTCTCTGAAGCTGTGGAAATGGAAAGTATTGAAGCTATGGAGTTGAAGGAGGCTGAGGAACAAAGAGGAAATGAGAATATGATGGATGTGGTGGAAATTTTAAATGAAGGTGATGAAGACAGGGAAGCAGAAGAGGATGAAGAAGTTGAGATTATTGCAGTGGGCTGGAATGGATATAGGAGAGCCAACTGCAATCTATTGTTCTCTTACTTACCAATGATGTCTTATCATAGAGCCTTGATTCTCAACTCCTGGGATCACATGTTATGGACTTACAAAGCTTATCCAGTAATTTCAGTACTAGCTCATGGATTCCCAAGCACCCTCAATTTTTCTTAGAAGCTGATCACAAATCATTCCTCTTCAGAGACCGAGCGCGAGGTATAATCTATTCCCATCTCTTTCATAGTTAACCAATGCCCTCCATTAAACTTTAATCAATTTTATGAACTGCCAAGATGGTTAGAAGTGGTTCTTCACCCACTAAACTAATTTTCAGCTACAGAATCTCAACATTCTGTAACTTATGAACCAAATACACCTAACTTCATGTTAGTACAATCTTCAACCACTTTTAACTCCACAAAAACAACACAACATGACACCACGAACATCCCTCCTACTCAAATTATGGAGTCACCTACTCTACCAGCTTCAATAGCCTTCTCTCCCACAACTCAAACCTCTATCCCTACACCTCATTCTGATATTCCTTCTTCCTCAAACAACAATTATTTCAATCTTGCTCTTGCTCTCTTAAATCTGCAAGAACAAATTATAAGAGCCTCTCCTACGGACACTCAGAAAATTCTTGAACTTCCCTTAGTTCTTCCCACCAAATCTGAGTTATCTCACGCATCACAGAAAGTGACCACAGACATTCAAGAAGATCTAAAAACTCACTCTCTACTCGTTCATTAATGGTTAAACCACCTAATCGATGCTGCCAACACTCTTCCTAGCAACCCGAGTTCTGATCTCACAAAGAAGCTACGGGAGATCATCAATGAAATAATCCAAAGCATAAATGAAAGGGATCAAACTCACTTCCAATCTATCCAGCAGCATAAGGAAGCAGTTATCCTTCTTCATCAGAATCATGAGGCTCAAAACAAATTCCTTATAGAAAGCCTCTCTAGCCTACGATCTTCTATGACTGAATTCCAAGCATATTCTATGAATCAGATGAAACAAATAGACAATGTCTTGGCCATTCTGCAAAAACACCCATCACAAACTGATTCTCTAGTTCAAGAAAATCATGAAGACATTGGTTAGTTAAGGAATTAGCTCCACAAACTGGTTCAAGGCATGAATCGTTTGTCAGAAGACATTCAAACCCTGGATACTGATATAAAGGGGAGATTAAAGAGGAAGGAGAGAAAGGCAAAGGCAGAGGCAAAGGAAAACAAATTGCTCAATCCTCAAGGAGTCCTCCCTTAAGACAGCCTCGCTATCAGACTCCACGAACTGAACAGCAGCAGCGCCAACCAATTCTCATGGCGCAACCGTTAAGGAGTTAAGGGCCATCTCTTAGCTCACAAGGAGTAACCACTACTGGTTTTAACATGCCGATTGGAGATCCTGCCTTTATGAACAGACATGATCATGGAGAAAGGCTAAGTCAAAGTGAGCTGGAAGATATTGCATGGAGAGATGAAGCCAGCAAGAGAAGGAGAGCTGCAGAGCATAACAATCCTCTGAGCAAAAGGTAGAGGAGATAGAGATAAGTTAAAATTTGTTTCTTATTGATGTAACTATACTAAATTGTAATATCTGTTTCACATCATCAATAAATTCATGCTTATTATCTAGAGATTTCAGCTGCTCACTGAAACACCAAGTCATATTTACTTTCCAGCATCCTACATTTAGAAATTGATGTTATGATGCAAATCTCATTGGTTATGTCAACATCAAATAGGGGGAGATTTTTAGGAATTGCATGATAAAATTTGATGTTGAAAGTAAATTAATATGCTTATGTGTAAAGTCCTTCAAAGAACATATGTACAAGGACTTAGATGGTAGATCAAAAATTGTTAGGTTGATCTGTGCTTAATGTTTATCATTCTGTACATGAATGTATAGAAGAAAGATCAAAGTTGTTAGGATGATCTTTTTTAAAATGTAATAGATATGCCTCAACAGAATCATAGTCTGTCAAGCTTCCGAGAGATTGCAGAAGCCAAGGCAGAATCGTGGAGTATCGAGAAAATTGCTTCAGAATCGTAGTCTACTTTGGAAGCCACACTCAAAATCATAAAGATAGTCTGAGCGCCTACCGAGCCAAGTCAAAAATCGCAGTCTGCTCTCAGAATCGTGGAGTCTGTAAAATAAGCAAGTAGAGATCGTAGTCTATCGGAGCTTAAGAGAAATCGTAGTGTTCTCTTCGATCAAGGCTAAATCAAGCACGAGCTTGACAAGACATAACAATCGTGGTGTCTCTCCAGTCAGCATTAGAAGCACCGAACTTCGTCCATTTACTGAAGGATAAAGTACAACAAATGAAGAAAGACTTATAGACATTGAGATTTTGAGAATCCCAATGATCCAACAATCATCCTTAATATGTATAGAAGAAGCGTATAGAAGAAGCTAAGTAAAGGAATGCATGCCTGCTAAAAATCATCTTTTTAGGTGTTAGGTGAGAAAGCAGTCTACTGTGTCAGTGAGCCAGACGACAGAGCAGAAGATTTCTAGGAAGTCAACATCAGTACTTAAAAATGTCTGATGCATAAAATGCTATAACGGATGCCTTCAACGAACACATTTCAAAGGCTCATTTATAAGCAAATCAGACATAGATGCAACATCAAGCAAGTATAAAACAAAAGCTCAAGAACACTTAACGTCCAATACTCTATGATCAAGAAAGAAAAGCTTTCTCTACTACTTAGTTCTTTCGAATGTATTCTTAACAGCAACTAAGTAGCACAACCCAAGAACTCAACTCTCAACAAGTGTATTCCAAGTCTGTTTGACTTGAAGAGTTCTAAGTGAACTAAGGAGTTCCAAGACTGTTAGTCTTGAAGGAATCTATGTGATTCAAAGATTATAAAGATATCCTTAGTGGATTTCCTACTCGTGGAGTAGAAGTGTGGACTAGGAGCCTTGAGTGTTTTGAATCACTTAAAATCATTGTGTCTTATATATACCTGCTATAACTGTATATCCGTCATAACTGCTTATCACCTATAAACTTGGTTAATCGTAAAGGGGAACAAACAAATCATATATTTCGCTGTGGTTAATTTATTAACAAATCTGACAAGTATTTTGAAAAGGAATTTTCTTTAAAATATTTATTCAACCCCCCTTCTAGATAACTTTTGTGTCACTGGGAACTAACACAATTGATAACTTTATTCAAAAAATTTCCATTTTACAAAGCTAAGAGAGTACATTACTTCAATGACTAACCATTTTTCCCATTAGACCACATAATAATGCTAAACAACCTCTACTACACACGCTTGCAAGTATTTGACTCATATATTCCAAGTTAACATAACTTTACTCTTGATTTAAACCATATTGAATAGTTTACATAATTGCATTTGCCTTAGAAAGTTTTATTTAAAATATTACACAATATAGCTACAAGCACAACTAACATTTATAGTTTAAGTTCTTGTTTTATTTAACTTTACCTTCTTTGGCACTAGGCTTGAATACACTAACCACATAACACTAAACTAGAATTTATATAACATAAGTTTAAGTTTAAGGTTCTTATAACTTATCAATTCATAACTTGCATTTCAAATACGTGATTACAACTCGTGGTATACATTTATACGTGTTTAAAGTTTCCTTACGTTCGTTAGATTAGGTTAGGTTAGCATTTCCTTGGTCTAAACAAGCAAACAAACATTTCAATCCACTTTGCCAGTACCTTGTCGGGGCGAGGTTTTGTACTGCACAAATCTCGCCGGGGCATAGCTGTGCCAGGGCAGAGATTTTGAACAGGGAACTCCACCGGGGTGGAGAAGCTGAAACTCGGCTACTTCTCTATGTTTCTTCATAACAGTTGCGACCTAATACTCCCAAAAACCACATATAAATGGCAATTAAAGCATACTAACTTTATATAAACTCCACAAACTTACTACCAAACATACATAGCATGATTCTAATAACTTAAACCAAATAAACAACCAATTAAAGAATCAAATTCAATGTTCATGCCATTTTTCTAAAGTTTAACATGTTTAGCAATTTCTCTCATTACATAATCATTTTTGGACCAAATTGAATCGTTTAACATTCGTTGTTTTCTTATTCGACTATACTAACGATATCCAGCAACAATTTGTAGATTACATCAAGCTAAAACCATCAATTTTTGATTCAAATAACAAGTATTCTTGCATATTTCTAAGAACTATCAAACTTGAAATCAACAACACGGTTTAGGACATTACCTCTTGAAGTTATGAAGTTAATTCTTGCTCCTAATCCCTGATTTCTCCTCAATTCCTCAGCACTCACTCTCTTTATGGAATATAATTCTCAAAATTTCAAGTGCTGAAGAAAGAAGAAGAAGGTATCTATTTACAGAGAAGCCATAGACCATATTTGGGTCTTACACATTGAATCAAACCAATGGAAGAAGGAAGAAGATGTTAGGCATAGAATGAATAGTTGAATTTCACTATTAGGGCCACTCCCTTCTCCATCATTTGAGATCTCTGAGTTTAACATTGTAGGCTTATGCTAATGGCCTATTCACGTGATGGAGGAGGAGATGGGACTATGAGTATGGGACAACTAATTTAGCTTCTCAGTATTAGCAAAAAGGGTACTAGCATCAAGTATTTATTCACTTAAAACTTATTTTCTCCCATAATTTTAAAATATCCACTTTATTGGCTTTCCAAGAATTATTATATCACACAAGGCTTATTATACAACTTAGTAATTCACATAATTTATGGTTATTTTTACCATAAAGTCTCATGTAACAACTATCCGCATATTATAATATTATTCTTAACATCAAATTTAATTAACTCATCATGTAACATAATGTCACAAAAGCTCCTTTATACAACATAGTAAGTTATAAAATTCAACTTACTTTTACCATATAATCTTATACATTAGTTATTCTCATTATTTTATTATTCTTGATATACCACATTATATTTTATACGTGAAGCAACTTTATTATACTACCACTCACACATCATATAGGGTTTCACATAAAAATGATTTAATCAATAATGTTAATATTAATAATAATAGTAATAAAATGATAATTAGTCCACCACATCACTTGATTATTTCTTTATTAATTTAATTAAGCAATTATTTATTTCATCACTATGCCTCACTAGGCATAACACATAAGCTTAACATAAGCTTTTCACCATTTCCACCATATTACTTACTCATAACACATTTAACTCAATTTAAATTGAATTTTCCCTTTCCGACACACATAATATATATGTATCCAATAAAATTATTCAAACATTTCTATTCTCAATATTAATATTATTTATAAAATTCATGGGTATTACAGAGGTAGGTAACTCTACGATTGGAGAGGTTTGAGGAGTTGGGGATGAAGAGTGTATATATTCAGGAAATATTTTAGGTGAAGGTGATAGAGAAGATGATTGGGTTGGAGTTTTTTTTTGTTTTGATCATAAGATTTTGGGACTCTACGATCAGGGATTGAGAAGATTGGCTAGACGATCGCTCAACGTTAGTAAAGTTGGTCTTTATGACCGCAACATCAAGAGAAAGATGTTTGTTTTTGAAGAATAAAGAAGAAGGAATAAAAGTTATTTTATTGTATATACCTAAGTGAGAAGAAGATTTGTCCTTAGAAATAGTTCTTCTGGCAAAGTTGATGACTTTTGTAAAATTCTAATACAACATTTGGAAGTTAAGATATATTGTGAAAGTCTAAATGATGTAGCTTTTATCTCTTAGCAGAAGAGCTTTCAGCCAAGGCATGATTAGAAGGAAGTAGAACAATAAGTTACTATTACTTTGATAGTTAATAATGCTTATGTCTAAGTCTTCTTTTATATCATCAAGGATTCCTTCGCCCAAGAATTCCAAGTTGACTGACCTTGCTTTTATTTCTTTAGGGATTGGGAGGTCCTTAGATATAACATTAATTTGCTCCCCCTGAGATTGAGCGTCTTCAGGCTCAAAAGCATGTTAATTGGGTTCTCTTCTAATGTTTTGTACTATCGACTCAACGATCCTTGTAAGTTCCAAGGAATCATCGAAAGAGCTTTCATGTAGATTCTCCCCCTCAGAAATAGTTTTAACTGGCTTAGCTAATTTTGGAGTTCTCTTCTTCTTCTCAAGATCTAAAATATTCTTCAATTTCTTCTTCTTCATCCTCTATTGGTCTGAGATTTTCTTCAATTTCTTCTCAGACTAGCTTTTTCTTTATTTTCCTCTTTTTTGTCTCAAGTTCATACACCTTCACAGCTGGTTCTTCTTCTTATTGCTGTAGCTCTGACATATCAATCATCTCAATCATATCATCACCATCCATTGACTCGGGCTCAAAAGCCTTCCCAACCATTTCTTCATCTTCTTTTTCTACGATCGGAGAACTGAAAGGCTCTACAATTGAAATGTTGCAGACAACTGTGGAAGGGGGTTGCTTTGAGGACCTTCTTACCCTTTTAACCTTCCAACGACTTTTTTTGACAAGCTGACTGAGAGAATCATCAATTTTTTATATTTCTCTTTAACTGAATTCCTCTTCTCAAGTGCGACTAACTCATTCTGAGAGTCCTTAGGAGTATTTCTCCTGTCTTCTTTCTTCTTCATCAGCAGACCATGCTGCTTGGTCTGGGCCACGATAGGCTTAGCCTTTAGCTTCTTCTGAGGTGGCTTCTCAGAAGTAGAAACCAAAGCCTCGGGGACTTCAGGGGCTACAGAACCCCTAGAGGTTTCTTCTTCTATTTCAACAACCTTCCTCTTTTACTTGGCCATTACAGGTTTTTAAACTTCACTGAGGGTCTTCTCACTACCCTCAGATTGCCTTGACCTCAATATTTCAACTGGATTCCTCTTCCAGTTGTCAAAGAGCTTCTATGTAATCTTTTGTTGATGTTCAGGACATCTCCCTCCTTGTCCCGAAGAATCTTCTTCAGAAGTATGCTAATAAACCTTCCGAAGAACATCTTGGGAAGATGCTTTCCCTCTTTCTTATTTTTTTTAGCTACCTTAAACCACTTTGAAATCCAATCCATTAACGTAACTCCGAAGTTTATCTTCTTCTCCATCATTATTATAGACATGATGTTTAGTTGGAGTTCGCGGATAGAATCATGGGCTGAGTCCTTGCATAGAATGCACTTTTTGATGATGTCATCAAGGAACTTATATTTTTGGGGAGACTCTTAATTATTAATCCCCTTGAACTCTGGGTTCTTCTTATGCCCCATAAGCTTCAGCCCAGACTTTATATCAATGTTATCAGAGGTAGTGAGTCTTTCGTTCACGAACCCAAGATAGAGGTTCATCTCCATCACGTCGTAGGTAAGGGTATATCTCTTGCTTATGTGGTGATGATCCCATATGTACACGAGCAATTAAAGTAGAATTCTTCAACTCTTTTAGTAAATATCCTTATACTTGTTGTTAGAGCTTCATAGAACCCTGCCTTTTGCACCAGGTTCAGCACCGCTCGAAAATGAGCTTCAGCTCCTCCAAATTCATCAAAGCACAACTAGTTTCAAAGATAACTTGGCAAGTCGACATCTTTTTCATTGTTTATTTGATCTAAAAAGAAACAAATTTGGTCTGAGTTTACAAGTTTGTAAGATAAGCTAGGGCTTAAGAGAGAGAGAGAAAACGTTTGAGTGTTAGAAAACTTAAATCATATGAATAAGAGAAGTCATATTTTTTTTAAAAAAATATAAATGTTCTTCCCTCTATTTCGGCTGAGTGGGAGACGTTTTGAGTGATTATTGGGTGCATATCGACGTCAAGAATTTTATTTGTCCCTTTTCGTTCCCTATTTTTGTGTGTTCTCATATTAGGTGAGATTTATTTGAAAAAATAAGTGAAAAATGTCCAATATGTATAATGTCGACGATGGACTGTTAAGAGTCGCCAGTTGGTTTTTTATATGGTTGTACCAACACAACCGAGAAAAGGTTTGCACATTGACCTAGTGATGTCACATTGCTAAACGGGTCGGTGAAACCGAGATTCATTAGGGTTCGGGGACTTGCTTATACGGAGGGAAGGTTTTAGGCACCCCCCGACATCCGTGTTGCCATGGTGACAACCACTTTTCAAAAAACTGTTATATGAATGTGTGTGTATGGGTTAATGTGCTGTTATTTGGAAGTAGTGCTATGTCTCGTTTGCACCTATATACATATGGTTTAAATTTGTATAAAAATTCAGTTTTAACAAGATACAGCAATGATATTTTGTAAAAAGAGGGTTTTCAAACCCTGTGCTCAATAGTAATTGAGGCCTTTAATACTTCCATTTTATTACATGTTCGGCTTGATTGCTTTTATTTTTGAGATGCGAAGCATCTTCGAGAAAATAATGTACAAAGCAGTGCCGAACTCCTCATGGGCATGGAAACCATCTTAGGAAATTCGAACACCGTGAATAAATTTACAAGCTGCTTACAGCTAAAAATATCCATTACGGGAACCGAATCTAGATTCAGTATACTGAATCTGTGATCACATGATTCCTAGGCTCACATGATGCCGCAATTGATATAAACGCAGTAAGCAGGTATATATATATATAAAAGCTGTAAATATATATAAACAGACATGATCAACCACCACGAAGCACCTCCATAGGGGATCAAAAATGTAAATAAAGCTGTAAAAACGATCAATCGCCACGGAGGAAACTCCAGGCGGGACGAAATGTACATATATATATATATATATATATATATATATATATATATATATATATACAAACTAAAATGAAACCACGGACCGAAGTTCGGCCATACATACGCAACACGACTCTCAATGTGAAGAACGGTGTGTGCAAAGATGAATAGAAAGACTTGAAAATGTGTAAGAAGGCTTACAGTGGGCTGCCAAAGAAGACTTCAATAACTTGAAATAGATGAACACTCGACTCGCACCGGTAAAAACTAGCTATATATGAGCTTACAAGTGTTTAAAATGAGAAAGCACTCAGTTTAGGGTGTGTACAGAGTAAATTAGACATGACTTCCTCGCCTTTTCTCTTCTTAAAATGGCCACCCTAAGCCGTCTATTTATAGAGGGGGGAGCCGCAAGTACCTGCCGCTAGGCCGTAGGTGTAACTGCGGCTGCTCGGGGTGCCCCGGGCTTCGCGGGTCCTACTGTCTCGAAGTACATGCACGCGTGCAACGTGATGTCCACTCAAACTTTCAGAATTGCAATCCGGGCATTTGACTGAGGTATGTAAGACCTATTTCGGACCGTTATTATCGAGAGTTACGCAATGACATGGGATTAGAGGTTTTACGAAGTCAGGAAGATGGGACGATGCCCTCTGGTCTTCAAGCTTCAAATTCTATCCGTTACCCTGCGTAATAGTCACTCGGGATTGGTTTTCCTTGGTTCTTGTGGGACACTGCTGTGTAGAAATGTATGTCTGAAATGTTTAGATGGCGTGATGTGGCGTTAAGGTGGCAAGGTGACAAATTTTGCCCCTCACCGGGGTTATCTCCAGTTTGGGCTGATAAAGCAGACGTTGCTCATGGTTATCTTTGAGATTGGACTGCTACAAGTGTTGAAGGTCATTAGTTTCATCTTTGAGGTGTGCCTGTCTTCCTAGTATTATTGCCAGGTCTTGTAATGAGTGCCTCGGTGTAAGCGCCGAGTGTTCTGAAGTTGATTGCATGCATTTGAAACAAGCATTTCTATCTCCGGAACTGCAACTGCCTTTTTTGGGGTTATCTCTAAGGTTGGAATCTACTATTCCCAATGTTGGGACTGAGACTGAATATCTCGGAGTTATCTCCAGGATGAATCGGTCTTCTTCGGTGGAATTTCTAGTATTGGAACTGGAGGACTCGGGGTTATCACCGAGGTTGGAACGGTTACTCTTGGCGTGTGTTCCGGGGTTGAAAATGAGCTTCTGGTAGTATCCGGAATGGATGTGAGCTATCTTCTAGGGCTATGTCTGAAAGACGAATCTGCCATCCTACAATGTCAATAACAAGTGTGCAGAAAATTTTGAGTGTCTACAGATGGCCCATATTCATGAAATGTAATGGCATGGATAGGATACAAAATCCTAGACACTTGAAATTCAATAGATAAGCATGATGCTATGTGGAGCAACATGATGCAAGTGTATGATGCATATGGATGATGCATATGGATTGATTTTCCATATGCTGGGGATGATTTTCGTCTCCCCGTTTCTTCTACCGGTGATGGTAATGACGGCAAGCTTGGATTTATGATCAAAACCTATTAGGATGTTGACGTTGGGGATATCACCAAAGTCTTTAATCCTGGATACAAACTTTACTCCAAAGATGTGCCTCTTGTGTGTAAGAGATCTGTGGGGATAAAACTTCGTCTGTTTGAGGATGTGTATAACGTATTCCATCATCGATCCTTCCCGATGTTGTTGATCCTCCCTGGTTTGTATTACCAGGACATATCAATGTTCTATTGGAATTACTGCCAACAATATGTGTTGTCAGGGCTTCCCGACCTTCGTTGACGTATGAACCAACGGTTAACCACGCGTTGTAACCTCCACTGGGGATCCATTTGATCCTCTGCTGATGTGTATATCAACGGATGAACTCCCTATTAGGGATGAATGTCAAGGCTGCTTGACCTTTGTTGATGTGTGTATCAACTGATGAACTCATCGGATGGTTTTCGATGTAACGTTGGGTTGATTTGCCAACGGTTAAACTAACATCAAGGTTGCTTGACTTTCGTTGAAGTGTGCATCAATGGTAAATATGCATTGTAACCCCCGTTGGGGATATGCGTTGGATCATCGTTGATGTGTGTCTCAACGGATAATATACGTTATAACCCCCGTCGGGGATCTGTTTGTGGACAGATGACCATGCGATGTAACCCCCGCCGGGGATCCATTTAATCCTCGCTGATGTGTGTATCAGTGAAACATGCGTTGTAACCCTCGCCGGGGATCTATTTGTGGACAGATGACCATGCGTTGTAACCCCCGCCGGGGATCCATTGGAAGGATTAGGGTGACGACCCTGAATTGACGACATTGGACCTCTGTACGGTATTGTTGAATGGAATCTGTAATGACTTGGATCATCGGTATAGTATACCTTATGTTCAGGAGAATCCCAATAAATGATATGAAAGCCACAGTCGGGCCCAAAAAAACCAGGATTTCAGGTTATTCCGCTCAATCGCGTAGCATTTTTATCCATGATTTGACCTTTTCAGCTTGTGAGAACTCCTTTGTAACTTGAACTGGAGCAAGTCGGAGGAGTGGGACCCACGTAGAGGTGTCGCAGGTACACCTACAGCAGCCGTAGGTGGACCTACGGCTAGCCATGGCTACTAAATGCCTGCAGGTTGCTTTTATAAGTCATTTTCAAGTTGAGCCGCGAAGGAAATTTGAGAGTTCTTCTTCAGATATGCTGAGTTCGGACGTTTTTCTGCAAAATTCTATCACCGTACAAGTGTTCTACACTGTCCTGGTAACGTATGCATGTACTTTTTTCTAGTTTTTGTCCGTTGGAAAATGACTTATCACATGAAATGCATCTAAGCACCTAGTAGTGATTATGTATGCTCAAATGACTTGATAAAAATATTCAACATAGTAAATGTTAGTATTAAACCATGCTGAACATAATGATGTAAAAAAATTTAACTTTTGAAACAGTCAAATTGGCACTTTTTTTTTTGCTATTTCTTATCCTATTTGAGGACAAATGAGCAAAGGTGAAAAAATAAAGTAATCCTGGTAATTAGGCTACCCTTATGGATTGATGACTTTGATTTTTTAATGCAAATAGTATGTATATGACTTTGGATAGGTGTGCTATTAAATGGGCACCTAGTCATGCCTATGTGCATGTGGATAGTCCTATTTATAGAGAAAACTATGGTAAAATTTTTCAAAACGTAGGCATTGAGTAGTCATGCATATTTAACTCTACTGTAGACGTATGTTAAAATAATGCATGCATGCATGTAGTCATTAGATGCATTTTAAAAAGAAATCTCCAAGTTAGAAGATACCACACCCTTTCTAAGGTGATTTGGAGACTTGTTGTCCAGATATTATGAATCTGGATCAGCCGAGTAGTTCCTGCAGGACCACTTCTGGTGTACGAAGGAGGGTTTCTGAAGTGCCTCAACCCCGTTCCATTAGACAGCCTCGTCGGTTGGTGGAGGCGGTGATACGTCCAGTCCGGGTTGATGTACCGGACGTCGAGGACGAGGAAGAGGATGTTCCAGTTGCGGACATCGCTCCTGCTGTGCATGTTCCCCATAGGGACCTCCCGAGTATTCAGGTGGAAAACCCAAAAGCTTCTGGGTGATTTGAGCATACATCCCTCGATGTATTTGTACGCCAACGAGGTATAAAGTTTAGATCTTAATCTTCCTTCTTTTCTATTGAGGAGGAGTAAAGGATTCTGATATTGATCTGCATTTTGCAGGTTCCCAGCTTTACACAGCCTCGAGGGAACTGGTTCAGCATTCACTCCATGTACTAGGCTCTGCATCCTGACTATAGAGCGATTGTGCATGATTGGGGATTTGGAGCATTCTTTTCCATCCTTCCCCGCCGTTGTCCTTGGGGTTACCTCAGGGCATTGTCTGAGCGCTGGTTTCACCAGACTCAGTCTCTCTATTTACTGGACTATGAGGTGATGATGACACTAATGGATTGGCAGTTTATCACAAGTATGGAGTTTAGAGGGGTGCCAGTGCCTTGCACGGTGGATATTACCCCCACTACCGTCAGATCCTTGTTAGGAGTTCTGGCGGAGGCGCTCAAGGGCAGGACTATCTACACAGGTCCTTTAAGCGTAGATGCTATGAGTAGGCTATTTAGTGAGCCCATACTAGCTGATGTTAGAGTCAGGGATCACATTTTTTGGCGATTGTTCCTGATGATCATTAGGGGCTGCTTCATAGTAGATAACTATTCTATGGTGTCATTCACTTTGATCAGCACCACGCGCATGTGGACCGTATTGGAAAGTATGATTGGGGCTCCTACACCTTTGCCTATTTTCTCCGGGACATGCGTATGCGCTCGCAGGGCTTGACCGAGGCTTGGTTAGGATTTTACCCATTTCTGCTGGTAATTATTTCTCTTGTCATTTACCATGTACATGGTAAGAGTGTTAACTGATAGTAGATGTTTGCCTTTGTGTGGGCAGTTTTGGGCCTATAAGAGGCTCCCATGTTTACGTCCGGTGAGTGTATTAGGGTTGGATACCTACCTACGAGGACGGAGATGACATCATTCCATACTGGCGGAGGTCCTCGTAGCTGAGGGTTTAACTCATTGTCGCCTACAGTTGGCATTGTTGACAGCGGATGTCATCACATGGATTCCATATTCTGGGGAGCACTTGACCACTAGATTTGAGGATGGGTACCCGACTGGTGTCGAGTATGTGATTTCCACCCGTAGGGTTCCTTTCTTCACAGATGGAGGATGTGAGCTCTATTTAGGAGAGCGTGCTATTAGGAGCACCACAAGATAGATTCGTATACTGATCTTGCCTCTTGCCAGGCGTTATTGACCTGTGTCGCAGTCACCCGTCATTGATATCCTATTGTTGGGTGTTGACAATTTTGCATTGTCAAAGGGTCCTTGTACTCAGGATGTATTCCAGCATTGGTGGATCCCTCGTAACATTGGAGCCCAGACCTGCGCCACTCAGTTCATGGGGGATATGGTTCCATGATCTGTGATGATGATAGATTGGCTAGCTTGTGTCCGAGATCCGACTCATGTGACATAGATTGACAGCTTGACCCAGTGACTGGACTGGGCACATTTCTTTATCCGGTATTTGGGCAGAGATTCGGCAGAGGCAGATTCATTTGATCCTTCCAGCGCAGGAGCTGGCCCCTCAGATGACCCATTTGGCTTTGCCGGGCATAGACCCTCCTTTGTGTAGGCCTGATATCCCTGTTGATAGAGATCTAGTGACTCAGGAGGAGTTACATCATGTGGACAAGATTAATGATGTAGATATTGACACCATTGTCTTCTTCTGATGTGTATTCTCGTTATCTCTTTTGATAGGCCTCTGTTAGTAGTAGGGCGCCTGTGCCCTATTTCCGTGTATTTTTAGTTGTACAGAGATGATGTATATAGATGATGATGTATTTAGGAATGTATGTACTATCTTCTATTCCCTGCATCATATTGCCATCTATTATCTGTTATGCATGTATCATGTTATGCATATGTATGTATGTCCAGAGATATTCAGCATCGACCCCTGGATGGTATTATGATATGGCCCATACAGATGTCTTCTTCGACAGTCAGCCGTATAGATCACACCCCGCCATTATTAGTGGCATCCCGCCTGAGATATTGGTATGATAGTATGTCACCCTCTGATAGGGTGACTGTAGATCAGCTGTAAGATCCCAACTTTTACGAATAAAGAATCATTTTCTCAAAATATTTTTTTTATATTATGGTGTGGATTGATATAATGTTATAGTTGTGGGTAATATTTACAAATTTTGCAAAGTAAGCAAGTGGTTATATAATATTCGATTGGTCGGAAAATATTCGTTTTAATAGGGAATATTCGTACGACGACACAATCATTGGAGGACCCCACAACGGAAGTATTGTCGTAGTTAGAAAACGACATAATTATCTTCTTATAAAAATAACGGCGAAAGTTTTACCGCTAAACTGTTGAACTACCCGGTAGTAAAAGAACAGTAATACGTGTGGTTGCATAGTAGCACACGGTATTGATTATTGATGCTTACGTGAGAAGTCACTCAGTTATATTCAATTATTACTACAGTAATTGCTGCATCATATCTCTCATATTATTGATTCAATTATTGTCATAATATCATCTACATAATATGTTATATTATTAAATCAATAATTGAGACGACAAAGTTTTTCATATTATTATTTACAATATTGACAATGTCTAGAAAGTTTTGTCAAGGAGAGATTTGGTCACCTAATTGTGCGCCAATAAAGAGAAATCCTTATCGAAAAGCCCCCTCTTTCCTAGGAATGATCTGGTTGTTAAATATTGTGAATTATGATATTAATGATGAATAAGTTCGTGTTGATTAAAGATGAAATTGATGGTCCCATTGTATGGGAATTAGTAGTGTTAATGGAAATCGACATTTATTTCGATAATAATTAACAAAACAGACTGCAGAAGACTCGCATGGCCGCGCGTGATCCTAGTGTAAAACGGGCGAGGGCGCGCGATAGGTGTGTCTGCCGAAGCTTTGGCGTGGGCGCGCTAGTTTCCTTCTTGTTTTAGGTGCGGTCGCACATAGGTGCAATTTTAGCTTCTGTATGCATGTAGCGCGGGCGCGCGAGATTTAGCTTACTTAGCAGCGCGGCCACGCTGCTGATGCTTCTTGTTCGTTGCCATTTTTTCTTCATCCCTTCTCTTCTTCACTGCATTCATTCTCCATTTGCTCATGTTCCTCTTGCCATTCCTTTAGCTAGCTTCATGTCATCATATGAATGCCATAGGAGTTCCACTACAAGTAATGCTAAACAAACATAAAATGCACTAAAACATAGTAAAAACTACTTAAGATGAGCATAATTCTCATGAGTTGACATCCAATAAGTAGGTATAAAACCTACTTATCAAATACCCCCAAATTTGAACTTTTGCTTGCCCTCAAGCAATGCATATAAAAGTAAACAATGAAATGCAACTATATGCTATGCAAACTAAACTATGATGCAAATGAGTCCCAAGTTTTTCAAGCTAAAATGGAATTCTAATCCAATATGCCTCAGCAGATTATCCAAATTCAAGAATAAAATTTCAAACTAAGCTATAGACATAATATCCTATAATCAAATAACCCATACTCGTTATAAAGATGCTGTGTGTGTGTGTTGTGTTCACAAAAAACTTGACAAAGGTAAAGAATACACATGTTAAACTGCTCGAAACAGGAAATTGCAGTCTAAATCAAGATCTATGTATACTAATGCAACAAAAACTAATCCAACATATCAATACAAACTAAGGTTCAACAATGGGTTTAAATTGCTTTATTTTTACTCACGAGGGCGATTTTCGCGCTTTCTTGCGGTTTTTATTGCTATTTTTTTGATATATTCACATGGATGTGCAATGCCTCATTCCATTAGGCTAACAGTGCTACCCCTTAGCGAGTTTTCAGCCAACGACTCCCAGACCATAAAAGACCTTAGGGCGCTAGGTGTTGAGACACCCCTACGGGCGTACTTGCTCAAGTAACAAAGGCCCCGAAATAAGACTAGCCACAGTGATTATTATTATTATTATTATTATTATTATTATTATTATTATTATTATTATTATTATTATTATTATTATTATTATTTATTTATTTATTTTTTATACAATAAGCATACCCACGTGTTCCGAAAGTTTGATTATCAATGTTTTCATAGCCTAAGTCCACTTTCCACACAATTCTATTTAAAAAAAAACACATTTCCTACTAAGCAATAAAAACATATTACTCTTATACCAACAAGCAGTTGTGAACATGTATGTGCGAACCGAAAGTATCTAAACAACATCCATGGCTTACATCATGTAAAACATTATAGCTAAGCTCATGTTATCCAATAAATTCAACAATCTTTCAAAATTCAATTTCATCATTGGCTAGACTTAAACTCCATAAAACTATAAATTCGGGACATACAACTAAACACATAATTAAAACATATAATAACTACTACAAATAGAAAAAATTTATGCAATTATTAGCCACCACATAAACATGCAAAATTTAAACTAACATGCAAACATATGCAGATTAACTATATGCAACTACACTACTACCCAATACCCCCAAACTTATAATATTCATTGTCCCAATAAATGAAGGTATAGGGTTAGAAGAACTCCCCTACTGATCAGCTGCACCACCCTTTTCGGTTGGTGAATCCGACGGTGGAAATGGCACGGCTGTCCCAAATTGTGGCCACTTGGGCATGGTACCTTGCTACGCAAACGCCTCCGCTAGCGACCTCGTCAAACCCGTAGTAAACGCTGCAAAATTTTCGTACATAGGATCGACCTTCCGCTCCAACCTTCGGAGCTGTCGATCATCAGTAGCAGCAGTGGCTTAAGTTGACGTGCCTGTTTCATTTGTCCCTGATGGCTGCTGTGATGGCGTAGATGACGCAGGACAAAGGATGAAACCCTTACCCCTTGGGTGTGGGGTACCTCCTGCCCAATCTTCGAATCTTGCTATCGTGGCATGAGTAATATCCTGACTTGGGTATTGTAACTGTTCATCCGTCCACCTAACTCCTGCTCTAGCACACAAATGAGCCACGATCGATGCATGTGGTATACTTCCCGTAGTGATTCCCCGCATGTATCATAGCATGTTCTGATTAAGAAGGTGACCAACATCGATGTATTTGCCTACAATAATCCCCCACAGAATGATTGCGTGCTCAGTTATAATTTCGTGTTGATGGGATGATGTCATTACTTTTGCACACACAAAGAGATTCCAAGCCTTAGAATAATGGTTGGGAGTTACAGCAGGAAAGGTCTTAGGCTGATTAGTGACGGGCATGTAAGTCCATTGTGTCCCTGGTATACACAAATCAGTGATAAGCACATCTAAGTTTGTCTCCATTCATTTCGCCTCAACCCAATTTGTAATTCCAGTAGGAGGGTCGGGTAAATTAAAAACATCACGGATTGCCCTTGGGCGATAGTCCACTTGAACCCCTCGGATGAAAGAAAAGCCACTCATTATCTCCCTTGCATTCGCCTAAAATTCCTTCACAATGGCCATAAGTGCAGATATTGGAGTAGAGCAAACTCCATGCCAACATTTTTCCTTGATCATCTGCACCAATTGCCCATCTTATGCATCTGGCTTGAACCCTCTTTCTTGAACAAATGATTTTGCTACAATGCGGTAATACTCTATCTGTGCATCCAGTATGACAAATTTAGAAAAGTCCACATTGTCACCACTTTGGCTACTGGCAGAGGATGACTCGGGAGTGCGAGAACGAGCACGCTTTGGTCCCATTTGTACTGATGAAGAAGAAAAGAAACCTGATTGATGAAATAGCAGTTGTATTCGCTGACAAACAATGAACACCCCCAAACTTGTATTTTAACGCACCCACCGAAAACCCTAGCTTTATCAGTCGAAGAATTTGAACATGGGTAGGAAACGTATGCGAGATACGCGTAGTGGGATGAGGAGTTATAACTTTCGAAATGGAACTGTTGGAAGTGAAGAGTCGTGCGTCTGTGGAGAGAAAGAGAGACGCACATTGCAAATGAAACTGAAATAAGAAATTGGAAAAGACACGTCTTTTAAACACTTCAAATTTTTCTGGCTCCAGTCTCGTGCGCGGTCGCGCGTGTTTTGAACTGGATAATGGCACGAGCGCGCGATTGGTTTTGCTGCACAGACATATGGCACGGGCGCACCGCTTTACATCGAATTTCTTGTGCGACCGCGCGGCTCTGCATCCTGCCATACCAATCTACATTTCAAACATACCAAAACAGCGACGAATCATGTCCAATACACTTGTTCAATCAACAAATATTATTATGAGATATCAAGCCTCCAAATTTAAAACATGAATTAATGACTATGCATACATGATTATTCTAAAACAATTCTTTCTCTGCTACTCCTACGTCTCATCATACGCTCATTCAGCTCCCATAATACTAATTTCACACTAGTTATGCTATAAAAACTAACAGGAACATGAAAACTTAATATAATCAAAACAAAATTAAACAAGAGGTAAGGATAGGAATAATGGGATGCCTCCCATCAAGCGCTAAGTTATAGTCAATTAGCTTGACTATCTCTGATTCAGTCACATTGAAGAAAGAATGGAGGTGACTTTCTGCCTGTCCACCTCTCCACTAAAATAATGCTTTAGCCACTGTCCATTCACTTTTAACGGCTTATCTGGGAATTTATCGAATACCTCTACCTTCACTGTAAATGGCCCGGACCACCTTGATTTGAGCTTCCTAGGGAAGAGTTTAAGTCTTGAATTAAACAACAAAACTCTTTGTCCCGGCTCGAATACTCTCTCCATAATCTTGCAATCATGCCATTTCTTCACCTTTTCTTTATATAGCTTGGAGTTTTCATATGCATGCAGTCTGAATTCATCCAACTCATTGAGTTAGAGTAGGCATTTTTCACCGACAGCCTTCAAATCAAAATTGAGCTTCATAATTGCCCAATATGCCTTATGCTCAAGATCCATAGGAAGGTGACAAGCCTTTCCATAAACCAGTTGAAAAGGTGACATGCCCAGCGAAGTTTTATAAGAAGTCCAATACGCCTATACATCATCATCAAGTTTTAATGACCAATCCTTTCTTATGGGGTTCACAGCTTTCTCCAAAATTCTCTTTACTTCACGTTTTGAAACCTCTGCTTGGCCATTAGTTTATGGATGATAAGCTGTAGCAATGCGATGATTTACCCCATACTTGGCCAATAGAGCTGTGAACTGTCTATTACAAAAATGACTGCCTTCATCACTAATGATAGCCCTTGGAGTCCCAAACCTTGTAAAAGTACTCGTTTGTAAAAATCTTAGGACCACCTTGGCATCATTAGTTGGAAGAGCTGCCACTTCCATCCACTTCGAAACATAGTCGACTGCTAACAAGATGTATAGATTTCCACATGAAAAAATGAAAGGGCCCATAAAATCTATCCCCTAAACATAAAAAAATTTAACCTCGAGGATTGTGTTCAATGGCATCTCATTCATTTTTAAAATATTCCCAACTCTTTGACATCTATCACATCTCCGGACAAAACTATAAGCATCTTTAAAAATAGTCGGCCAGTAGAATCCTGCTTGTAACACCCGGGCCGCTGTCCTCTCTCCACCGTAGTGACCTCCATATAATGAAGCGTGGCAATCCTGTAAAATCCCATCTGTCTCACTATATGGGATACATCTCCTTATCATCTGATCAGCACATTATTTGAACAAATATGGTTCATTCCATATAAACCACTTCACGTCATGCAAAATTTTTTTCTTTTGATAACCAACTAAGTCATAAGGAATCATCCTGCTCACCAAGTAGTTCGCATAGTCTGCAAACCACGGCACTTCCCCTTTCACCACAAATAACTGTTCATCTGGAAAGGACTCATTAATCACAGTCTTGTCATATACCTCCCTTCCCGGATTTTCTAGTCGAGATAAGTGGTCCGCCACTTGGTTCTCAGTTCCCTTTCTGTCCTTAATCTCCAAATCAAATTCCTGCAACAGAAGTATTCACTTGATCTAACGAGGCTTTGCATCCTTCTTTGCCACTAAATATCGAATTACCGCATGATCCGTGTACACTATCACCCTTGTCCCAATCAGATAAGCTCGAAACTTGTCAAAAGCATACATAACTGGCAGTAATTCCTTCTCTGTGGTGGTGTAGTTCAATTGAGCATCAGTAAGGGTCTTGCTCGCATAGTATATTGCATGAAAAATCTTTTCCCTTCTCTGGCCCAAAACAGCCCCCACATCATAATCACTGGCATCACACATGAACTCGAATGGTAGGTCCCAATCCGATGTTGTAAGTATTGGTGCTAAAGTTAACCTTCTCTTCAAATGCTCAAATGCAGACATGCAATCCTTATCACACTTGAACTGTGCATCCTTCTCCAATAAGCCGTAAAGTGGCTTTGTTATTTTGGAGAAATCTTTAATGAATCTGCAGTAGAAGCCTGCATGTCCTAGAAAACTTCGAACACCTTTTATTGAAGTTGGTGGCGGCAAATTCTCAACAGTCTCTAATTTGGCTCTGTCCACCTCAAGTCCTTTCTTCGACACCTTATGTCCCATAATTATTCCTTCTCGTACCATAAAATGGCACTTTTCCCAATTCAACACCAAGTTCGTCTCAACACATCTTCTCAAAACCATCACTAAATTTTCCAGACACAAATCGAAAGAATCCCCAAATATTGAAAAATTATCCATAAATACCTCCACATTATGCTCCACCATATCCGAAAAGATAGCCATTATACATCTCTAAAAAGTGGCTGGGGCATTGCATAGACTAAAAGACATCCTTCTGAAGGTGAAAGTTCCATATGGACATATAAAGGTTGTCTTTTCTTGGTCTTCTGGAGGTATAACAATCTGATTGTAGCCTGAATACCCGTCCAGAAGGCAATAAAACTCATGACCCGCTAGTTTATCCAACATCTGATCGATAAATAGCAGTGGGAAGTGATCTTTCCTTGTAGCTTTGTTAAGTCTGCGGTAGTCCATGCAGACTCTTCACCCCGTCACTATTCTCGTTGGAATCAACTCATTATTTTCATTAGAGACTACGGTCATACTACCTTTCTTCAGTATATACTGTATCGGGCTCACCCACGAGTTATGTAAAAATCGGATATATAATACCTGCATCCAACCATTTCAACACTTCCTTCTTGACCACTTCCTTTATGATTGGATTAAGTCTTCTTTGTTGTTCCACTGAAGGCTTGCTATCATCTTCCAGTAGGATCTTATGCATACAAAAAGATGGGTTGATCCCTTATATATCTGTTATAGTCCACCCAATTGCTGACTTGAATTCTCTAAAAACTCTTAGCAGTTTTTCTTCTTGAAAAGAAGTTAGTGCATAAGAAATAATCACAGGTAATTTTGAATTTTCATTTAAAAACGCATACCTCAAATGGTCTGGAAGTGGTTTCAACTCTAGTTCTGGAGGTGTCTCAAGAGATGGCTTCAATTTCACTGATGACTCTCCAGCTTTCTTTAATGGCTCAACAAGAGTCTTATACTTCCTGAACTGTGGAGTTGTGTCAAGAATATGAACAATTTCTTCAATCTCCTCATCATCTATTTCTGAATTTCCCACAATAGCATTTCTCAAAGGTTCATGATTCACCAAGTTCTCTACTTCATCATTTAGTACCTTTTCCCCCAAATCCACTCTGAAGCATTCCTCTTCACCTGTCGAAAATGTCATTGCCTTGAACACATTGAAAGTAACTTCCTGATCATGTACTCACATTGTTAGTTCCCCTTTCTGAACGTCGATCAAGGTTCTTCCTGTAGCTAGGAATGGTCTTCCAAGGATGATCGGTATACTTCTGTCTTCTTCATAGTCTAATATGATGAAATCAGCCGGGAAGATGACTTTATCCACTTTAACCAGTACATCTTCCACAATCCCCTGTGGATAAGTGATAGACCTGTCAGATAGCTGTAAAGAAATATTTGTCGGCCTTGGAGCCGACAATCCCAACTGATTGAATACTGACAACGGCATCAAATTTATACTTGCCCCAAGATCGCACAAGCATTTGCTAAAGCTCATCTTTCCAATTGTACAAGGTATTGTGAAGCTGCCCAGATCCTTCAGCTTTGGAGGTAATTTGTGTTGAAGCACTGCACTACATTCTTTCGTCAAGGCTACTATTTCAAAGTCTTCTAATCTCTTCTTCCTTGACAAGATCCCCTTCATAAACTTTGCATAACTTGGAATTTGTTCCAATGCCTCAGCAAAGGGTATATTGATCTGTAGATTTTTAAATACCTCTAAAAACTTATAGAACTTCTTGTCTTCTCTCTACTTATCTAATCTTTGTGGATAAGGAACATGAGGGTGAACGACTGGTATCTTATTCACGGGCTTCTCAAAAGAATTTTCTTTATTCTTATTCTCTTGCTGCTGTTCTGAACCTTCATTATTCAAACTATCCTCAGAAAATTTTTCATGACCGCGCGATCGCGCGGTTTCCCCTTGCAAAAGTGGTGCGGGCGCGCAATGCTGATTTTCTGCTGTTTGCTTCCCAGACCTAAGTGTAATTGCTTGACATTGTTCCTTCCATTGCCTTCTTGGATTAGCCTCTGTTGTACTTGGCAATGAACCCTGGGGTCTGTTGTTAAGCATGCTAGCCATCTGACCCATTTGAGTTTCCAAATTTTTGATAGCCGCTGTGATAAGTGGATTGTATATCCATGAATTGATGTCTAATGCAAGCTTATTTGCTATTAATTACTTGAGTTTATGTTCATTTTTACTTGTTTCTTGTTATTTTATATGTAGGAAGGTTGGTGTGGGAAATTAGTGAAAAAGGAGGCACTCGGAGCATTATTTTAGCAAGTAAAGAAGAAAACCAAAGTCAGTCTGCAGAAGGTTAGCCCGCCGGGGCGGGCCCATTTTGGCTTTATACCCCCGCCAGGGCGGGCGGTCTTCAACACCAGTTTACAAGAGACTAGCCCGCCGGGGCGAGGCTGGAGGTGGCAAGTTTGGTGTGACGCCCCCAAATTCGGGTCCCAAGAACCTCGAACTTGGTACGTTACGGTACTTCATCATCATACATATTCTATCATCTAATGTGGAACAAATAAACATATATTGTTTATTTTACATATTTTTATAACATTTTCCCAGGTTTATTAACCTTAACTGAATACATACCTTCAAAATTATAAAGGTTTACAATAAGATAACTAAATGGTTATTCTTATTACAATCTATTAATGTATTTTACTTTTGTCTCTGTCCTTCTACAAGCCTTCACCTTTATCTAAAATTTATTATCATGATATAGCAAGGGTGAGCAACTACTTTGCCCAACAAGTAGTTTAATAATTTAATAATTGTGAAGGAACATGAATCAAGATGTCAATAATTGAATGACTGAATCAATAATGTTTAAAGTCAACAAGGACCAGTAATAACTTTATCTGAACCTTAGGGTAATGAAGGTGATCAACCTTTCATACTCGATGAACATATGGAACATGCACTAAGTACAAATCAATAATCAGTTTAGACGTGAATAATCATTAATAATCATTCACTAACATGCTTTGAAATATAACTCGAGTTTGAGTTAAGGAGACTTGCCTGCATAGTCGATTACCGCTACACAATATAATTTATTCTCTTTATTGAAAAGACCTATCAGGTATAAGATTGATCTTTCAATTAGCATATCATACCTTATTTCATAATACTATCTAACACTTAATCACATAGTCAAATATTAGATAATCTTAACACCATATTCATTTACTTACTTATAATATCATCATCTTATATTAACTTGTCTAACCTTCACTCACAAAGTTAAGTATTAGACATTACACCTTAGTCTTAGTATTATCATTATACTTTGATAATCGTTTCATGACTTATAACTTATACTTATAAGTTTTCCCTTTATATGTTATCTTAGTAAGCTAGATAACCTTTCAGTAAACTGAAATATCATTTCAGTAAACCGGATTACATTTCAACATCCTGAAATTACTATTTCAGTAGACCACAAAATATTTCAGCAGACTGAAACCATTTCAGCAATCCAAAATCCAATTCAGCACCCTGAATTCTCATTTTTGTCTATTACAAGCATAATATAGTTCATTGAATACCAAATTCAACTATTATATTGAAAAATAACATAAATCTCTTATTTTAATCTCTCGTCGAATATTATTAATTAGGTAATAATATTTTACGCTAAGGTTATTAACATTTTAATAACATTCCAGTCAAATGCTACTAATAATATCTTAATCCAATATTATTAGCCATATAACAATAATTTAAGTCATTAATCACATTAATAAACAATTTAGTTCAATTGTTTTTTTTCCTTAATTAACTCATTAAACATTCTAAAATGCCATAAATATCACAACACTTCAAACCCGATCCAAAACCTTCGTCACAAATCTTCATAAATCATGCTTAAGGGTCTCAAGTCATAAATCGTATTTTTTAAATTTTTGGACATCATATATTTAATTAAATCTATTTATCAATTTATCATCATTTAGATAAAAAATACCAAATCAGTCCTAAAAAATATTTCTTTTTTGAGATTAGACAGAATATAGTTCCATATTGAACATATATTTTCTCCAAAAATTTTAAAATTCATCTACTATTTTTAAATAGTCCATAATAGCCAAATATTCTCGGATTTTTCATAAATTGAGATTAACTCCAAAAATTCTGAAATTTTTACAATATGTTGCTGTTATACACCTGTACTTTCAGTAAAAATTTTGTAATTTTTGGACTTTTACACAGAGAGTAATTTTGATGGCTTCATAAAAATAGCCTTCACCGTAAAATCCATAACTCTCAAACCGTATGGCCAAAAATTCTCAAATTTTTACACAACCTTCATAACTTCTGATATTACCACTCCAAATTTTCCCAGAATTTTTAAAGCACAAAAAGTGGACGAAATTACCCCCGTTTCAGATTGATCCAAAATAATTTTAGGAAAACGGGATTGTTTTCACCAAAATCCACACCACGACTTTTAAAAACGTGATTTTTGAGTTCTACCATTTGGGTTTACTAGTCAACACATATATCTAGTACCTTTCTTTGACGGATCGAGAAAAGAATGCATAGATCAAAAACGGTGAATTTTCAAAGCACCTAAAAGTTAAGGTTTCATAAACTAGAAAAATTAATTTTTCTTTTCTTTTTGATTCAAACCAAATCAACACCCATTATGGGTAGATCCATACTTGAATCCATAAAAAATACATAGATTATAGGGGTTTGAACTTTCAAATCAAAACATCCCTTTTATCAAATTACAAAAAGAAAGAGAATAAATCTTAGGAAGAAAAAAATAGTTTTATACCTTTCTTCTTCTTCTTCTTCTTGGAGAATATTTTTTCTCTCTCCCCTTTCTTCTTCCATGGCTTCTGCCCCTTTCTCTCTCTCTCCCACACGATTTTTTTTCGTTCCTCTTTCTTTCTCTTTTTGCTTTTTCTCTTTCTCTCTCTTTTTTATCTCTTACTTCTTATTCCTATCTCTTTCTCTTTCCTCTTGCCTATCTTTTTATCTTCCAAATCCTTATCTCTCTTTTCTCTTCTTATTTGGACAAGTGGCCCATTTATCTTCACTAATATTACCGGCCATGTGGCCTTAGAATCACCTCCCACATATTTTTTTTTTATTAAATGTCTATCACAAATGAGCTAAGCTTTGGACTTTTAATTAATTCCATTGAGCTAGTAATTTTACTTGTTTTACATACTAACAAAAACTAACTTGGGCTTTCAACCCTAATTAAATTGGGCTATTATAATACTTGCCCCACCCATAATATATTGGACTAGATTAAATAATTTAATCACCCTTAAATCAATTAGTCACAAATCCATTGTTTAAATAAATAATTGGGCTACAAATTTAATATAATCTCCTTAGTCCATTAAATCTTAATTCACTTGAAATCTAAATAAACTATTTACTTATGCCTTTTTAATTTAATAACCCAATTAGACTTGGTTATAAAATTAATTATTTTGAGATATATAAAATAAATCTCTTAATGCTAGTATATATATTTATATACTAAATTTCTCCTATATTATAACCTCTTAGGTTATTTAATTATCACACCTAATATATATATATATATATATATATATATATATATATATATATATATATATATATATATATATATATATATTAGGTTACATAACTTAATTCTTAATTCTTAATTCACTTTAATATACAAAATAAATGTATTCACATTATATAATATATATTTATTTAATTATATACATAATTCACATAATCATAATATATTTCACTTCTCACACTAATTTTAACTTTTCTACATAAAAAGTCAATTGTTGACTTTAACCAAAAGTCAACCTTTACACATTTTGTGTTTACTGCCCATTCTGACTAAACTTGACGTTCCGGACACAATCGAGCAATTCGTGCTTCAAAATTCTATCTCTAACTCAAATTTTGAGTTTTAAATTAATCCATTCTTATTGCTAATCGTATTAACTAACGACTTTATACTTATTCAAATTTTTATTTGTCAGTCAAGACCAACGTTCAAGCTATGTTAATTACTAGCATAGTTTTATCTTGATTCTTATATCATTAACTTAATTCATCATTCCTCTTGCTAAAATATATATAACACCTTACTAAATATATATATTTCTATACATATACTCATCTTCGTTTAACCTCATAGCATATCTTCATGTGAAATCTTATCTCCTTAATAAAATTTCCATATGTACTTATATAACATTTCTTAGACTATTCAGTTCACATTGAATTTACAGGTATCGTAATACCTTATTCTTGATATTCCTTCAATTATATATTAATTCATTTATATGGTTTTGGAATTTTATAACCCATATTTCTTTATTCTCATTCAATTAAGAAACTATATAGGTTCTTCTTAAATTTTTTAAATAAATCCTCAAATTCTCTTCTAGGTTTTATTCTTTAACCTTTATTCTAATCATTCAAGATTTTATAAATTTTTGGGTTATCACATCTGGGCTATCCTGTCTCGGTTCAAACACTGCTGGAACTTGGATTGTGGTGCTTGTATAGAAGTAGGACTCTAGTTGGCATGGAAGAGAGCTGAGATTGTGGTTGTAGAACATAAAACTACAACACAAACACAAGATTGAGAGAGATGAAAAGCACTTAACATCGATTAAGGATATAAATTCATAGCAAGCAACAGAGTGAAGTTTTTGAAGAATGATCATATTGATTGCAGTTTGAGGCTAAAGTGAAGGGTGTTCTGCGTTATTCTTCTCCTTTAGTTTTATTTTTGTAATTGAGAAGATGTTATCTTTAATTTATTCAGTTATTATTTCATTTATGATGAACTAAGTACTTTTTAGGCTTAAGACGGATCTTTAAGTGGAACGATGGTTTTGTAATCTTTGATTTCAGTTTAATAAGCTATTATCCGGTTTATCTATATTAATTTGAGCTTGAATTTATGAATTGCCTGATCAACAATTCTTTGTGAACTTGTATGAATTCGAGAGATGAAATACGAGTCTAGACTTAGTTAGTATAGCACGTGTTCTTGATTTATGTGAATGAACAGAATATTGATGAATGTTATGGTAGAGATATGCTTGACATCGCATGTAATCGGATAAGGAACTTGAACTTAAACCTTTTTTGATTATAATTCACATAGAGATATCGTGAGTTAGTTAATTAAAGTGTTTAACTTGATTCTATCTTAATTGTGGATTGAAGTTATTATGGTATTAGTACATCGAGAGGTGGTTAGTACTACATATGTGTTCTTGATTAATAAACTGGGATAGTGAGTTAAACTGGAATAAAAGAGTAAAAATCAGAGTGATGCTTAGAGTGAAGTTGTAAGCCTAATTCTCCAATATTTGTTTGAAAATTCAATTTTTAGGGTTTATTGGTTTTTCCTTGATTTTAATATCTTTATTATTTTTACTATAAACTGGAAATTGGTTAGTTTAATAAAATTAGGATTAATAAGAAATTGGTAATTGTGGTGTTTAAATTCTATTTTTAGTCTCTAAGGGAATGATACTCTACTTAATATTATATTACTTATTGACCAAGTATACTTGTGTGCTGTGCGTAATTAGATTTTACCCAACAAGTTTTTGGCCCCGTTGCCGGGGACTTTAATATAGATTTTAATATTTTTCGATATCAGTTTAATTAGTCCAGTTTTACTTAAACATTTTTTGTTTTGTTTTATTTTGTTCGTCTTATTTCAGGTTTTTGAAGTTGGTTTATGCAAACTCGATCCAAAAATCCAGACTTGCTTCTTTTTGAGGACAACATTGAAAGACGCTTTCAAAGGCTAAGTAAGTGGATTAAGGAAACAAGGGACGACTTTGAAAATTCTGAGAAAGAAGAAGCAATGGTTGCCGAAGACCAGAAAGCGTTGAGGGACTTTGCTACACCCAAGGTGACTGAGCTACAGTCAAGTATCACCAGGACTGCTATAGCTGCGAATACATTTGAGATTAAGCCTGGGACTATTCAGATGATCCAGAACTTGGTTCAGTTTAGGGGACTGGAAAATGATGATCCTAACGAGCATCTGATCAGCTTTCTGGAAATATGCGACACTTTCAAGTACAATGGGGTGTCGAAAGACGCGGTAAGACTTCGCTTGTTCCCATTCACTCTGCGGGACAAGGAGAAGAGTTGGTTACATTCTCTACCGCCTGAATCGATAACTACATGGGATGACCTTGCTCAGAAATTTCTTGCAAAATTTTTCCCACTAGTGAAGACTGCAAAGATGAGAAACGAGATTACCATGTTTGATCAGCTACATGGGGAGTCATTATACGAAGCATGAGAGAGATATAAAGAATTGTTCAGAAAATGCCGACATCACGGATTGCCTAAGTGGTTGCAGATGAACACATTTTACAACGGACTACATGGAAATCTCAGGACCAGTATTGATGCAGCATCGGGTGGAGATTTTATGGCAAAGAATTATGAGGAGGCATATCGATTGATAGAAACGATGGCCGCTAACAACTATCAGTCGCCCACGACAAGTGACACAACCTACAGTTGTTGGAGTGTTAGAGGTAGATGGAGTGACGGCAATAATAGCTCAAATTTCAGCACTTTCTAAGAAGTTTAACCTTTGGTCAGGGGGACAGATACCACAAGTTGTAGTTATTTATGAGTTGTGCGCGGGTGAACATCCGACGGAACAATGTGCAATCAACCCAGAGTCAGTACAATTTTTGAGTAGCTACAACAGAATTCCCCAAAATATGTACCAAAATGCATATAATCAGGGGAATAGGAATTTGGCGTGGAATAATAATCAGAATCAGCAATTCCCCCGACCATCGTATCCCTCTGGATTTCAGAATCAACAAAAACAAGTTCAACGTCAAGAGAGGAAATCATATTTAGAGAAGTTGCTATCGAAGTATATAACGAGCAACGAGGTAGCTATAAAAAAATCAAGCAATGACAATGAAATCACAAGAAATAGCCATCAAGAATTTTGAAAATCAGATGGGACAGATAGCATTGGCATTGAATAACATGCCTCAAGGAACATTACCAAGTGATACAGAGAAAAATCTGAAAGGTAATTATGAGCAATGTCAGGCAATAATGTTGAAAAGTGGAAAACAACTTGAGGGATAGAAAACAAAAAATTTGGCTACAAAGGAGGTTGAGACAGACAGTGAGAATAAAGTGGTTGAGAACAGACAGGGAGAAGAAAAGCAATTGGAAAAGAGTATACCAGTTAACACACCGGTTGTCTATCCTCCCCCACCTTTTCAGCAAAGAGTACAAAAGTAGAAATTAGACAAGCAGTTAGCAAAATTTTTGGAAGTTTTTAAGAAACTTCATATTAACATCCTGTTCGCAGAAGCCCTAGAGCAGATGCCAAGTTATGCAAAGTTAATGAAAGGGATTTTGTCCAGGAAAAAGAAGTTGGAAAACTTTGAAACAGTGGCATTAACAGAGGAGTGTAGTGCAGTTTTACAGCGAAAGTTGCCACCGAAGTTAAAAGATCTGGGGAGTTTCACCATTCCATACACGATTAGGAATATGTCATTCAACAAGTGGTTATGCGATTTGGGGGCAAGTGTGAACCTTATGCCGTTATCAGTTTATACAGAATTGGGTTTGCCAGCTCCAAAGCCTACGCACATCTCATTACAGTTGGCAGATAGGTCAGTCACGTACCCGAGAGACATTGTGGAGGACATATTGGTTAAGGTAGACAAGTTTATATTCCCCGCAAATTTTATTATTGTAGATTTTGAGGAAGATAATAACATCCTAATTATCCCAGGGAGACCGTTCTTGGCTACAGGGAGCACACTCATCGACGTACAAAAAGGAGAGTTAACGATGAGGGTCCAAGATCAAGAAGTAAAATGTAATATTTTCAAAGCCATAAAATTCCCTACGGATGAAGAAGAATGTTTCAAGATGGATATTATTGATCAGATAATCAGCGAAGACATGGATAAGAGTTTGGTTAACAATCCATTGGAAATGACATTGTTGGGAGATGAAGAATCAGATGATCCAAAATTTGTGGACTACTTGCAGATGCTAGACTCCTTGCCACGAGTTAGCAGATTTAGAGCACCATTTGAACCATTTCACACGGATGAACAAACCACAACAAGGATGAAAATGTCATTGGAGGAGCCACCGACTCTTGAACTTAAGCCACTCCTTAAACACCTCAGGTACGCATACTTAGACCATTCTAATTCTTTACCTGTTATTATTTCTGTTGCCCTTAACAAATTACAGGAAGAAAAGTTGCTGAGAGTGCTTAAGGACCACAAATCGGCTATAGGATGGACAATTGCAGATATTAAAGGATGATGCATAAAATTTTGATGGAAGACGATGCAAGACCGACAGTGGAGAAACAGAGACGGCTTAACCCAATCATGAAAAAAGTGGTCAAGAAAGAAATATTGAAATGGTTGGATGCAGATATCATTTACCCGATTTCAGACAGTATGTGATATCCCCAAATCTAGGTCCCAAATCACCTCGGATCCAGTTCGATCATTCTATACAACTATTACTATTTGCGAAAGATATAAACATAAATTGTTTATACATTAAACTTACACACTTTTCCCCAAGGTCGAGTAACCTTAACTTAATACACATTTCATAACTTACTTAACACATAATCTTAAAAATACAACACTTATACAATTTAGCTGCACACATATCCTAACGCTGGAACTGTCTTTAACCTTTCCTTGTATCAGACACGTTCGTCTTAATCTGCAATGTTTTATCATGATATAGCAAGGGTGAGCATAAGGATTGCCCAGCAAGTTTTAGTTCAATAATATAACGATATATCATGATTGAAAGAGTATGAACAATGAGCTGGCTATAATTCATCAATATAATTGAGAACTAACAGGAACAAACTTTTGACTGAACAAGTATTAAAAATGAACAAAAATATCTTGACCAACTGGTAATGAAGGTGATCAGCCTTTCATACCTGACTTATACATGTAATATGTACAGAGTACAATTCATGGCAACCATCAATGATTAACCATAAGCTTATCCGAATGAAACACTCTTAGTAGAGTTAAGTAAAAATAAACTTGCCTGAACCGTTGATTACCACAACGCAATTTATAACGCTTTATCCGAAGACCTAATATTATTAATATAGATCTCCAATATAAGAATAATATCATCACAATATAATATTATTACATATATATATATATATATATATATATATATATATATAGAATAACCTAAACACATAACACATATCCTTGTCAATCTATAATACACATAGGACTCGGTATCAAGTCAAACTATTATAGTCTAAGTTGAACCCGACACAAAACTGACATCCCGGCGGTCTAGTCAGACTTTTATCGAGTCTAAGTTCAATTAACTTTGACTAAACACTTAACAATTATCTCAGATAATTTTAATATCAGTCAAAATATTTTTCTAAGTCTCATAATAATTTTCACATAATTATTATCATTTATTATAATTTTTCAATCATTAAACTCGTATTTAAATGAATTAAATACCACATAATTCTTTTATCATTAATATTTATTTCTTATCAAATATTAATGAAAAACATGTCATAATATTATAATATATTTATAATATATCAAAGTATTTTTAATACCTTAAAATTATATTTATATGATTTTTAAACAATTAAATTCATTATCCGATATTTGCTTTTAATATTAAAATATTAATATTTTCATGTCAAAATATCAAAAGTTATATTTTATAACTTAAAATATTTTTCTAACACTTAAATCATTTTTATATGATTTTTAAATCATTAATTCTATTTTTCCATAATTTATTTAATACGTTTATTAAATAAACTAATTATCATTAACATTAATTTATTAATGAATTTTATCACAAAATATCAAAAGTTACTGCAAATAACTTAAAATATTTGCTAATACCGTAATATAATTTTTCATGAATTAAAACCATTTTTAAATAATTTATTTAATATTATAAGTAAATAAATTAAATACCATTTATATTCCAAAAATATTATATATTTATGAAATATACTCAAAATAATTAAAAACTACTTTTCATAATTTAAAATAATTTTTCAAAATTTATTTAGTATTTTTAATAATTAAAATCTATTTATTTCGATTTATTTATTAAAATAAATCATTTTCGGAAATTAATAATTAATTTCTTAATTAAACTGTCGCTAAAGGCGTTATAGGCTACATATCCGTCGCTAATAGTGTTCTTGAGCTGCCCAGAATGTTCATACTCAGTTAACAAGGTAGGTGGTTTGACCGGCAATAAATCTCATTGTAATTCGTTTCTGGGCATGTTTAAGCATCGATATTGTAGTACTTATGTAGCACTACAATAGTAATCCTAGTTTATTACCGTAACACATCAGATCCGTGAGATACAAAGCATACAAAACGTGTCAGACACTGTTCTTCATTTTCTGGGTTTCCCACAAATGAAGAACAGTCGAAGTACATACTTTCCAGCCTTTGAATCTTGGAATTTGGGTTCGGTTTATGTGATATAATGGTTCGCTCGTTTAGGTAACATGTCAGGCTACAACTAAATAACATCAGGTACTAACAACAACATCACATATGACAGAACAAGGACAGTCAAACTATGTCAGAAAAATCGCATATGAAGTTTCTGGGTTTTTCCCAGAATTTGAAATCGTGAACGGATGGTCTAGTTTGACCACCTTTTAAGTTTGATCTGATGATGATTTAAATGATCTAAAGCCACTTATATAAAGTAAACATGACCAGCTACAAACCTATTACAACATATCGTCAAAACACTAACATGACTGACAGATCAAAGCGAAAGAAACTCTTGTCAGACACTGATTAACCATTTCTGGGTAACCCAGATTTACCCGGTCAATGCTGGTCAACTCACTTTGATCATTAATAACTCAAGATCTAGACCTGTAATGGTGGTGATTCCACTTCTAGATCAAAGCCAACCTGACAATCTACCTATTTCAAGTTTAACACAACAAAAATCAAAAACAGAAAAGAATCTAAGGCCACTGACATTCGACTGTCAGGCTACTTTTTCAACATTTCCAGATTTTTGAAATCTTTAGATTTGAGCATCTAGATGTTATGGATCCATGATCCAACAACCCAGATCTTTAAATGACACCTTATAACACATATTTAAACAATAGATCCTAACATCTAACATCAAATCATAAAATTTCTAGGTTTAAGGTTTTTATACCTTTCACTCTTGATCTTGGATTTCTGACTTGTGATTGCTGTTCTTGGCTTGATAAGAGGCTAACATAGCTTAACTTTTCTCTTTCTCTCACTCTAGATTTTCGAAATTCTAGAGAGAGAAAGTTTTGGACAAGAACGAGAAAAATGAGCATCCTCTCTCTCTTTAATCTTTCTAATATTTGATACAATGAATCTATATGGAGGAGGTAGCTGCTGATTGCTAGAGATATGGGTCACATGGAGTGGTTGGAGTTGTCCACCAACTCCCATTTTGTCTAGATTTGCAAGTTACCTTACTAAAAAAATTCAAGAAGGGCATTATAGTCTTTTTGGTTTCTAAATTAATGACATAATGGTCATTGTCCCAAACCCTTAGGGTTTAGGATTTGGTTAGGGTTTAAAACCCTTAGAGTTTACAAATTTAATTTTCTAAAATTTCCAATTTATGATTCAAAAAAAAGAAAATTAATGTTTCTTAATTATAATTAGAATTTTCTAATTATATTAAAATTTCTTAATCAATATTTAAATCTCGCTAATTAAGATTAGTACTTCCTAATTAAAATCGCTAATTTAGCAATTATGATCAAAATGGTCATTAGGGTTTCAATCCACTAATTAGGGTGTCTAATAGAAAAATAATTTTTCTAACTTAGAAATTAGATTTCGTAATTAGATTAATGTTTTCTAATTACTAATAACCTGAAAATTAGTATTAATATTTCCTAATTAACATTAAAACTATTTAACTAATAATTAGGTTTTCCCTAATTATAAATTAGGATTCCCGGAATAAAAATTAGGATTTTCAGAACTGATTTTAGGGTTTCTTATTAAACGCTAGAGTTTTCTAACCGAACGTTGACGTTCTTAAAAAATACTTAGGGTTTGATACAGATATCGATTGTCTGGTCAACCCTTGACCCTTAACCACATCATGTACACATATACACAGAACAAAATCACGTATTTCCTTAATCCTGAATAATTCACCTAAATCCTTCCCAGAATTTTGAAATCCTAAAAATTCCATCTTAAAAATATCAAACGCATATACTAATTTTCTGTCTAGGTTCTAATTTTGAACCTTAAATCAATTAATTAAAATTTTAAAAATTTTCTAAATTCTCGGGTTGTCACATTCACCCCTTCTTCTAAGAATTTCGTCCCCGAAATTCGCCTTACTCCTTACACCTTTCACCATTCACCATACATTCTCATCATCACATGCTATCCAATACACCTCTCACAAGAGTAAAAATTTTCAAAATTGTACTGAGGAGTCATATAGACTATTTGTCTGTCATTTTCACAAAGGTTTTATGGAAATTCATCCGCAAATCGTAATAACTTACGAACACAAAGGGTGGTTAACCCGATATGCCCTGTTCTGGCCAAGTACTGCTTTTATCTGTTTCTCGTCACTGCCAAAGGCACAAAAATTCTACCTCAGTCTTATTGGATTCTGCACCAAAACAATTTGGTTCGGGAAATTTCTTTCAATGAACACTTAGAGTTTTCATAAACTTTAGTCTAGCTGAATCGAATAGCGTAGACTCATATCAATAATTCAATTCAATCGAATTATTTAGGTGTAGCCAAACCCCATTGACAAATTAAAATTTTGAAAACATTTTCGAGAATGACGTCATGATGCCGTACTGTATTAACAGTCTGTTTGAGGATGCCGTCATCGTATGACTTTGTCATAACACATCATACAATATTGGAACAATGATTTTGGATCCATTCAACACTAAGTATTCATGTATTTACAACTCCATCACTCTTTATCATCTTTGCACCAGGTTACATGGTACAGAAGTGATAAATATAATAACTTTTGATATTTCAAATCATTTGCGTCTAGCTAAAATAAGTAGCATAGACTATACTTTAAACCGTTTCAAAAATGATTACGAGTATACATAATTTTTTTTAAAAACACGTAGTGCGTATTTAGCTTGATGTCAAAATTTCGAAGTCTAGCATAGCTAGGAGTTTTGAAAAACTTATGTCTCCACTAATAATCATTTGCTTAACAATCTATCTGTTCTTATTATCCTCAATACTTCAATTACACACAACTACACCCAGTTCGTCAAACCACACTTATGAGTTCATTTACTTGCCACAATCATATGAGTTTAAGAACTTGTCCTAGTCAGACCTTTGGCGTCCATTCGCTGAGGGGTTCATAAACATTTCATATAACTATGAGTCAAGAATGTCACATAAGTATGAGTGTTAAGAACTCGTACTTAACCTGATATTCTCTACCTATGACCTATCTATCTGTTATACACATGAGAAATGAATCACCCTCTTAACATGCATATAGCAAATAGCACGACACAAATATTTCAATGATTATCATTGCCAGAACTAAGTAGTTTTTACACCAAGTATAATTCCTTGCCCATACAAGGAATCATACAACTCAGCTGCTGACATGAGTCCTGAATTGAATCCCCACCTAACCTTAACACCCTTCTTAATACGAATTTCATTCAACTCGTATTCATAATCCTTTCCTGAATTTGTACCAATTCATAGTACAACTGTCACCTAGCAAACTTGATGTAACTTTTCAATCATTCGCTTGATCCTTCTCCATATTATAACCTTATCTGATCACGGAGTGATCTCATCGTATACATTACGATTCATTTCTATATCTAGATCGTTTTGTTTTACGATCTCCTATCACTTCACTTTCATTCTTTTAGACTCTATCTATTTCTCACTACTATTCAATTTTTATTATCAGAGTTAGGGTACTCTGTATCTTATAACTCACCGAGATTCATATTTGAATCTTACCGACCCAACTAACTCTATGTGAGTTAGTACTTATCCTAATCACTGCGGTTATTAGTCTCAGGTATTCCTACCTAAGGTTCATAACCTACAACTCTGATACCAACTGTGATATCCCCGAATCCAGGTCCCAAATCACCTCGGATCCAGTTCGATCATTCTATACAACTATTACTATTTGCGGAAGATATAAAATAAATTGTTTATACATTAAACTTACACACTTTTCCCCAAGGTCGAGTAACCTTAACTTAATACACATTTCATAACTTACTTGACAAATAATCTAAAAAATACAACACTTATACAATTTAGTTGCACACATATCCTAACGTTGGAACTGTCTTTAACCTTTCCTTGTATCCGATGCGTTCGTCTTAATCTGTAATATTTTATCATGATATAGCAAGGGTGAGCATAAGGATTGCCCAATAAGTTTTAGTTCAATAATATAACGATATATCATGATTGAAAGAGTATGAACAATAAGCTGGCTATAATTCATCAATATAATTGAGAACTAGCAGGAACAAACTTTTGACTGAACAAGTATTAAACATGAACAAAAATATTTGGACCAACTGGTAATGAAGGTGATCAGCCTTTCATACCTGACTTATACATGCAATATGTACAGAGTATAATTCATGGCAACCAGTAATGATTAACCATAAGCTTATCCGAATGAAACACTCTTAGTAGAGTTAAGTAAAAACAAACTTGCCTGAACCGTTGATTACCGCAACGCAATTTATAACGCTTTATCCGAAGAACTAATATTATTCATATAGATCTCCAATATAAGAATAATATCATCACAATATAATATTATTACATATATATATATATATATATATAGAATATTCTAAACACATAACACATATCCCTGTCAGTCTATAACACACATAAGACTCGGTATCAAGTCAAACTATTGCAGTCTGAGTTGAATCCGACACAAAACCGACATCCCGACGGTCTAGTCAGACTTTTATCGAGTCTAAGTTCAATTAACTTTGACTAAACACTTAACAATTATCTCAGATAATTTTAATATCAGTCAAAATATTTTTCTAAGTCTCATAATAATTTTCACATAATTATTATCATTTATTATAATTTTTCAACCATTAAACTCGTATTTAAATGAATTAAATACCACATAATTCCTTTATCATTAATATTTATTTCTTATCAAATATTAATGAAATACATGTCATAATATTATAATATATTTATAATATATCAAGGTATTTTTAATACCTTAAAATCATATTTATATGCTTTTTAAATAATTAAATCCATTATCCGATATTTGCTTTTAATATTAAAATATTAATATTTTCATGTCAAAATATCAAAAGTTATATTTTATAACTTAAAATATTTTTCTAACAGTTAAATCATTTTTATATGATTTTTAAATCATTAATTCTATTTTTTCATAATTTATTTAATACGTTTATTAAATAAACTAATTATCATTAACAGTAATTTATTAATGAATTTCATCACAAAATATCAAAAGTTACCGCAAATAACTTAAAATATTTTCTAACACCGTAATATAATTTTTTATGATTTTTCATGAATTAAAACCATTTTTAAATAATTTATTTAATATTATAATTAAATAAATTAAATACCATTTATATTCCAAAAATATTAAATATTTATGAAATATACTCAAAATAATTAAAAACTATTTTTCAGAATTTAAAATAATTTTTCAGAATTTATTTAGTATTTTTAATAATTAAAATCTATTTATTTGGATTTATTCATTAAAATAAATTATTTTCAGAAATTAGTAATTAATTTCTTAATTAAACTGTCGCTAAAGCGCTATAGGCAACATATCCGTCTCTAATAGTGTTCTTGAGCTGCCCAGAATGTTCATACTCAGTTAACAAGGTAGGTGGTTTGACCGGCAATAAATCTCATTGTAATTCGTTTCTGAGCTTGTTTAAGCATCGATATTGTAGTACTTATGTAGCACTACAATAGTAATCCTAGATTATTACCATAACACATCAGATCCGTGAGATACAAAACATACAAAACGTGTCAGACACTGTTCTTCATTTTTTGGGTTTCCCACAAATGAGGAACAGTCGAAGTACATACTTTCTAGCCTTTGAATCTTAGCATTCTGGGTTCGGTTTTGTGATATAATGGTTCGCTCGTGTAGGTAACATGTCATGCTACAACTAAATAACATCAGGTACTAACAACAACATCACATATGACAGAACAAGGACAGTCAAACTATGTCAGAAAAATCGCATATGAAGTTTCTGGGTTTTTCCCAGAATTTGAAATCGTGAACGGATGGTCTAGTTTGACCACCTTTTAAGTTCGATCTGATGATGATTTAAATGATCTAAAGCCACTTATATAAAGTAAACATGACCAGCTACAAACCTATTACAACATATCATCAAAACACTAACATGACTGACAGATCAAAGCGAAAGAAACTCTTGTCAGACACTGATTAACCATTTCTGGGTAACCCAGATTTACCCGGTCAATGCTGGTCAACTAACTTTGATCATTAATAACTCACGATCTAGACCTGTAATGGTGGTGATTCCACTTCCAGATGAAAGACCACCTTACAAGCTACCTATTTCAACTTTAACACAACAAAAATCGAAAACAGAAAAGAATCTAAGGCCACTAACATTCGACTGTCAGGCCACTTTTTCAACATTTCCAGATTTTTGAAATATTTAGATTTGAGCATCTAGTTGTTATGGATCCATGATCCAACAACCCAGATCTTTAAATGACACCTTATAACACATATTTAAATAATAGATCCTAACATCTAACATCAAATCATAAAATTTCTAGGTTTAAGGTTTTTATACCTTTCACTCTTGATCTTGGATTTCTGACTTGTGATTGCTGTTCTTGGCTTGATAAGAGGCTAACATAGCTTAACTTTTCTCTTTCTCTCACTCTAGATTTTCAAAATTCTATAGAGAGAAAGTGTTAGACAAGAATGAGAAAAATGAGCATCCTCTCTCTCTTTAATCTTTCTAATATTTGATACAATGAATCTATATGGAGGAGGTAGCTGCTGATTGCTGGAGATATGGGTCACATGGAGTGGTTGGAGTTGTCTACCAACTCCCATTTTGTCTAGATTTGCAAGTTACCTTACTAAAAAAAATCCAAGAAGGGCATTGTAGTCTTTTTGATTTCTAAATTAATGGCATAATGGTCATTGTCCCAAACCCTTAGGGTTTGGGTTTGGTTAGGGTTTAGGGTTTAAAACCCTTAGGGTTTATAAATTTAATTTTCTAAAATTTCCAATTTATGATTCAAAAATAGAAAATTAATATTTCTTAATTGTAATTAGAATTTTCTAATTATATTAAAATTTCTTAATCAATATTTAAATCTCGCTAATTAAGATTAGTACTTCCTAATTAAAATCGCTAATTTAGCAATTATGATCAAAATGGTCATTAGGGTTTCAATCCACTAATTAGGGTTTCTAATAGAATAATAATTTTTCTAACTTAGAAATTAGATTTCGTAATTAGATTAATGTTTTCTAATTACTAATAACCTGAAAATTAGGATTAATATTTCCTAATTAACATTAAAACTATTTAACTAACAATTAGGTTTTCCCTATTTATAAATTAGGATTCCCGGAATCAAAATTAGGGTACCGATTTTAGGGGTTCTTGTTAAACGCTACGGTTTTCTAACTGAACGTTGATGTTCTTAATATATATTTAGGGTTTGATACAGATATCGATTATCTGGTCAACCCTTGACCCTTAACCACATCATGTACACATATACACAGAACAAAAGCACGTATTTCCTTAATCTTGAATAATTCACCTAAATCCTTCACAGAATTTTGAAATCCTAAAAATTCCATCTTAAAAATATCAAACGCATACACTAATTTTCTGTCTAGGTTCTAATTTTGAACCTTAAATCAATTAATTAAAATTTTAAAAATTTTCTAAATTCTCGGGTTGTTACATAATAAGTGGGTCAGTCTGGTGCAATGTGTGCTGAAAAAAAGGAGGAATGACTGTGGTTCAGAATGATGGCACAATGAGCTAATTTCGACAAGTACAGTGACTGGTTGGAGGGTTTTCATGGACTATAGGAAGTTGAATAAGGCGACCCGCAAAGATCACTTCCCTTTACCCTTTATCGATCAGATGTTGGACAGATTAGTGGGACATGAGTACTACTGCTTATTAGATAGATATTCGGGTTATAATCAGATCATCATCGCTCCTGAAGATCAAGAGAAGACTACTTTCACGTGCCCATACAGCACATTCGCGTTTAGGAGAATGTCGTTTGGCTTGTGTAATGCACCCGCTACCTTCCAGAGGTGTATGATGGCCATCTTCTCAAACATGGTGGAGAAGAATGTGGAAGTCTTCATGGATGACTTCTCTATCTATATGGATGATTTTGATGCGTGTCTGGAGATTTGGTAATGGTCTTACAAAGATGCACATACACAAATTTGATCCTTAACTGGGAAAAGTGCCACTTCATGATTGAAGAAGACATAATTTTGGGGCACAAGGTCTCGGCTCAAGGATTAGAGGTTGATAAAGCGAAGTTGAAAATAATTAAAAAGCTTCCTCCACTGAGTTCAGTTAAGGGAATTAGAAGTTTTCTGGGGCGTGCTGGGTTCTACAGGAGATTCATAAAAGGACTTCTCTAAAATTGCAAAACCTTTGTGCAGTCTTTTAGAGAAGGACTCGGTTTTTAATTTTGATGAGGAGTGTAAACCGGCATTAGAGTTGTTGAAGAAGCAATTAACCACAACTCCCTTAATTGTCACGCCGGATCGGAATATACCCTTCGAGTTAATGTGTGATGCGAGTGACTATGCGGTTGGGACTGTTTTGGGTCAACGCTGAGAGAAGGTATTTCATGCTATCTATTATGCAAGTAAGACACTCACGAAAACTCAAATGAACTACACAACTACGGAAAAAGAATTACTTGTAGTGGTATATGCGTTCGATATATTCCGGGCATACTTGATCGGGACAAAGGTAGTAGTTTATACAGATCACTCGGCCATTCAGTACTTAATTTCAAAAAAAGATGCTAAGCCACGCCTTAGAAGATGGATTCTCCTTTTACAAGAGTTTGGTTTCGAAATAAAGGATAGAAAGGGGACGGATAATCAAGTTGCCGATCATTTGTCTAGGCTGGAAAATTAGGGTAAAAAGGAAGAGGACAAGTGTGTAATCATCGAGTCATTCCCAGATGAGCAATTGTTTGGGATAAATATAGAATTTCCATGGTACGCGGACTTCGCGAATTATCTAGTGAGCCACATTCTGCCCCCTGATCTTACACTATAACAGAAAAAGAAGTTTCTTCATGACGTCAAGTGGTATATGTGGGACGAGCCTTACTTATTCAAATAGTATGCCGATATGATGATCAGAAGATGTGTGCCCTATAGTGAAGTGAAGAACATACTGCATGAATGCCACTCATTGGCGTATGGGGGACACTATGGTAGTGAGAGAATAGTGGTAAAAGTGCTTCAAGTCGGGTTCTGTTGGCCCACATTATTTAAAGAGGCCCACCAATTTGCTAAAACTTGTGATAGATGTCAACGGATGGGCAACGTATCAAAAAGGAATGAGATGCCACTTCAAACTATTTTAGAAGTTGAGATTTTTGACGTATGGGGCATAGATTTCATGTGGCCATTCCCTTCCTCATTTACCAATTAGTACATTTTGCTTGCGGTGGACTATGTATCAAAGTGGGTGGAAGCCGTAGCACTCCTGACTAACGATGCCAAAGTGGTTCTCAAATTTTTATAGAAGAATATTTTTACGAGATTTGGCATGCCAAGAACTATTATAAGTGATGAAGGTATTCACTTCTGCAACAGATTGTTTATAGCTCTCTTGGCAAAATATGGGGTCAACCATAAGGTAGCTACAGCGTATCATCCCCAAACCAGTGGGCAAGCTGAGGTTTCGAATAGGGAGGTGAAGAGAATTTTGGAAAAGGTAGTGAATCCGAATCGAAAAGATTGGTCTCTCAGATGATGCACTTTGGGCTTACCGAACTACGTATAAAACACCGATTGGTATGTCACCATACCAATTACTATACGGGAAAGCTTGTCACCTACCTGTCGAGTTACAACACAAGGCCTACTGGGCTATTCAGAAACTGAACTTTGATCAAGCAGCTGTGGGTGAAAAGAGACTACTTCAGTTAAATGAACTCGATGAATTTCGCCTGCATGCTTACGAGAACTTAAAACTATACAAAGAAAAGGTCAAGAAATGGCACGACCAGAAAATCATGCACCGAACGTTCGAGCCGGGGCAATCAGTACTGTTGTTCCACTCACGATTAAGGTTGTTCCAAGGCAAGCTTAAGTCAAGGTGGTGGGGACCATTCACAATTAAAAGAGTTTTCTCACATGGCGCCGTTGAACTCTATAGTAGAAACCCGTTGGAGACTTTCAAAGTCAACAGTCAAAGGCTGAAGAATTATTGGGGTGGCGAATCCAACATGGATGTCATCGTAATCACATTATCCGGCGTACCATAAACAGGGAGTAGTCAGGCTGAACGACTTAAAATTAAGCGCTAATTGGGAGGCAACCCAATAATCTTTTTATTTTTCATATGTTTTAGTCATTTTAGTTAAATTATAGTTTAGATTAAGTAGGATACATTAAGTAGTTAATAAAGTTTATTGTTCTTGATAATATATCTACCATGCTTAAAATGCTCAATCTCTACTCATATTTATGTTTTCTGGCTTTGTAGGATCTTAAATTGATAATAGTTGGGAATATGATGGAAGAATGAAGCAAACCAGATCAAGTTAGCAGTGTGCATGCCCGCCGGGGCGGGCCCCTAATTCCTTATACCCCCGCCGGGGTGGGGGTCTCCCAAATCTAATTACAGTGTGATGAGCAACCTCCATTTCTCTCCCACGTTCTAGCATCTTCCACTTTATTTCCCCATTTCATGAACACACGTACCTACCACTTCAAACCATAACTCCAACCCACAAACCTCTCCCTCACACCATTCCTATAAAACCTCTCCCTCACAACCAAAGTCCATCACTTACATTCATTTCAAATTTAGGAAGTGGCAAAATAGGAGTCTCATTGAGGTCAGTCTACAACAAGTGAGACTGAGCACCATATCATCTATTTCCTCCCTCCCTAGCACCATAGTTGAAGCACACATAATCAAGTTGGGGGATAGAACAGAGTGCACACCAAGTGTTCGACAGTTTGTGTGAGTGAAATTTGGGGAGAGAATAGTATGTTAAGGCATCCAGAATTCAATGGCGTCTCAACCTACAACCAAACGACAAAGGGGAGAAAGTTCAAGGCCCACACAACCGACATGGACCTTTGATAGTAGTAAATTCAAAAGTGTCATCGCCCTTGATCGATACGATTACATGTCTATAAAAGCACTTACACCGGAGCGGGGGTTAGCACCGGATCATGTGGATGGGGAGATGATGCAACAGATTTATCAGAAAGGGTGGAACAAGTTTACGGAGGAACCCGAAGCCGCCGTTGTCAATGCAGTTAAGGACTTTTATGCAAATTTCGAGGATAAGGCCCCTTTCAACGCGTTCATGTGGGGTAGATTGGTTCCATTCAGTGCCGATGCAATCAACACTTATTATTAGTTACGAGTGCTGAGACATTATCATTATGCTCATTTACGTGACAACAATCTGAATTTTGAGGCTATTCTGAAGGACATGACTAAGCCGGGTATAACATGGATCAAGGGTCAGAAAGGAGGCACAGTTTTTAACAGCAAGGATCTTAGCAGGTATGGGAAGATATGGTATGCATTCTTATGTGCCAAACTATTTTCGTCCAAACACACATCAGACGTAATCAAAGAGAAGGCACTACTGTTGTACGCAATTGTGCAAGATTTCATCATCGACGTCGGGGCCATAATCATTTTTTCCATTCACCTATGCTTACGAGGAAATTTTTTGGGTGGATTACCACACCCATCACTCATTTGTGGGTTGTGTCGCCAAGAGGGTCTTAGATGGTCTGATGATGAACCCACTCAGATGCCGCTGCAGCTACTAGATTCTAAAATGATCGCGCGGTATTCGGTGTGGGCAGGAGGTGAGTCACATCCAAGAGGAGTAGGTTTTGTATTTCCCTCAACTTCGGAGGATGAAGCTGACACTGAGGATAACTTGGATGATGCCGAATTTCAAGAGGATGCGACAATGGAAGAGCAAGGAATTGAGGTGGAACCATCTTCCGGTGCTATATCTAGCCCTCAGTTTCTTTCATTTCAACGACAAATAAAGGAGCACGACGGGAGATGTGGCGACTGGAAATTAGGCAGGATCACATGTTTGATGCAATGAACATGTCATTCGCATTATTGAACACGACGCTCCAAAGCTTCAATCCTACTGCTCAATTTCCATACCAGCAACCGGGCCCAATGCCACGATTGCCACCAAGTGATTCTGAAGAAGAAGAACACAACACACTACCACCCCAGGCTTAAAGTGCTTACAGGGAAGTCCTCATATTTTTAATGCTATATCTATACAATGAGGTAATTGTAATTTTTAAGTTTGGGGGAGTCATATTTTATTTTGCATTTTATGTTTGCATGCTTAATGTCATTAGTTAGGTTTACATTTGTATTGCACGTTAGTTTTGCATTTTAGTTTTAGGATTTGTGATGTTGCATTCATGTAATCATATAGTTGCATAGTAGCTTAGGTGAATAAATAGTTTAATTATTAGTTCTACATTTTGTTATGTTATGTTTGCCATCTAATAAAAAAAATAAATTTAGTTAGAATTGTGTTGTGTTTGCATATGCCCAGCAGTGTTGTGGTTCATTTTATTTTGGCTAATGATGAGATTGAGATTAAGTCGATAAATACAGCACTAATTATTAGAACCTTGATGTAGTTTCTATTATGAATTAGATCTTGTTCTTGTTTGAAACTGGTCTAAAACAGTTAACACGCTAATAACATCTGTATCGACTGGTTAGTTCAAATTGATACATAAAGAGTTTCTAAAGGTTAATGCTAATGTGAATGAAAAAAGGACAAGGATAGGCAGTGAAGACGAAGAATTGGGCAAGAACCTAAGTTTGGGAGGATAAATGTGGGGTACATAAGCTTTATTAAAAATAAAAATAAATATATATGTCGTGACTAGTCTTATTTCGGGGCCTTTGTTACTTGAGCAAGTACGCCCGTAGGGGTGTCTTAACACCTAGCGCCCTAAGGTCTTTTATGGTCTGGAAGTCATTGGTTGAAAGTTCGCTAAGGGATATCATTGTCAACCTAATGGAATGAGGCATTGCACAGTCATGTAAAAAAAATTAAAAAAATTAAAAAATATATTTATATAAAAATAAGACGGGAAAAGAGCAAAAAGCCCCATATATATATATATATATATATATATATATATATATATATATATATATAAATTATAAGTACCCTATGTGAACCCTTGATAGTGGTAATTGTTTAATTTTAGTTGGAACTCGTTTGCTTTTAAAATTTTTGAGTTTGCTCTGTATAATTCCTTCTAAGAAGTTGGTTATGTATTGAAGTTGAGTTTGTATCAGTTGTCATGGATGTTTTACACACACACACACACACACACACACACACACACACACACACTATATCAGTAATGAAAGTCTAATATTCGGGGATTAATAAGTAACTATTGAGTGGTTTCGATATGAGGTGTTGAAATGTTTGCTTGATCTTCTTGAGGCCGGTGGAATACTTTTGAGTTTATGACGCTGTTGGATTCAAAGACATATATATTAGATGAATTGTATCTCATTGCATTGCATTGCATAGCATATTAGTTTGTTTAATTGCATGTGCTCGAGGACTAGCACGGTTTAAGTTTGGGGTATTTTGATAAGTGGATTGTATATATCCATGAATTGATATCTAGTTCAAGCTTATTTGTTGTTAATTACTTGAGTTTATGTTCATATTTACTTATTTCTTGTTATTTTATGTGACGCCCCCAAAATTAGGTATACATCACCCATCTTGGGTCGTCAGATACATATTACAGAATACAAATACAACTTAATAATACAACTGTCGTGTACAATACGACAAAATATAAACTGTGAGTTTGAATACAAATATTATCTTCTAGAGAGTATTCATACTCAAAAGGAGTCCTCATTACATTTATTTACACACCATTACATAGAATAGTGAGGACTACTAACTAATACTATCATTCGGACCATCACTCCGTTCCCCGACTTGCCCCAGCTACGTTCTCATTTCCTGAAGAGAATAGTGAAAGAAAGGGTGAGCTCAACTAGCCCAGTAAGAAATATTATGACTAAGATAATGCAAAATAAATTATCATTAGCCTTCAACAATGTTAAACTGATAAAATACAATAGACATCAAGTTTAACTGTAGCGGAATAAGCAATCCATTAAAAGAGTCAAGTAGAAAATAAACTCTACTATCTTTTATGATTTAAAAGATTTTCCAACACTTTGATCGCTGAGACTCAGCTTAATAAAATAATCCACATCATCGAATCACCCCTGCACTACGGCCAAGGATATTCGTATATTCATTAATGGTCATGATCATGCCAACAACTGTCCATCAACGCACTACGGGCCAATGAGGACTTTTACCACATCATTTGTAACATTACGGTCATGATTATACCGAATAATCCCTGGTCATAATCATACCAAGTCCATCTATGCACTACAGGCCACAGATGACTTTCAACATTTTATACACATGAGGATGATGACAATGATATAAGAATTCAATAAAACAAGTTCAAGAATTAATTTATCCAAGAATTAACAACGTCCAAATTGTCAACATGATATTGCTTTGTGGAGTAAAATTCAAGAATACTTAGAAGAATATTTTCATGAAAAGATACTGGATGAACCACAATTATCAAGGATATTTCACAAATTTCATGGAGTATAGGAGTCAAAACTTAACCAACTGAGTACAATAAAGAATGGAATAACAAAAAAAATCACCATGCATGCGATAGACCGCACAAACAGGTTATTCCAACAGAATAATAAATAATGGAACCAGGTCCGACATAAACGCACAGACAGGATATTCTGACAGAATAATAAATAATGGAACCAGGTCCGGCGTAAACGCACAGACAGGATATTCCGACAGAATAATAAAGAACAGTATAATAAATAATGGAACCAGGTCCGGTGTAAAACACACAGACAGGATATTTCGACAGAATAATAATAAAGACGGAACCAGGTCCGGTGTAAAACACACAGACAGGATGTTCCAACAGAATAATAATAAAAACGGAACCAGGTCCGGTGTAAAACACACAGACAGGATGTTCCAACAGAATAATAGAAGAATGTCAGCAAGTATAGGGTAGACCGCATATATAGGTTATTCCAACAGAATAATAAGAAATGGAATAACAGTTCTCTTCATGAATAAGAAAGAATAACACCCCTTACCGTTTTAAAGAAGAGCTGAAGTAAGGAAGTAGTTAAGTAGCAGAATACTCTTCTTCTCTCTCTCTATAGTTTCTCTCTATAGTTTCTCTCTCTAGAGTTCAGTGAATTCGTAAGAAATAATGAAGGAATGAGCTGCTATTTATAAAAAAATAGAATGCATAGTAACTAATCCATGAACGGTCCAGATTGATTACTTTAATCTGACGGTCCATATTTAAAGAAAAATATTTTAAATAAAATATAATATATTCTATTTATAGAATAACTTTAATAAAGTATTTTATTTTATATAAAAAGATGTTTCTGTTTTATTACGTTAATAATACGAATAAAACAAAACGTCATTATCGCTAAATAATTCATATTATTAACTGACAATAATAGAATCAAACTGAGTGACTTCTCACATAAGCATTAATAATCAATACCGTGTGTTACTATGCAACCACACGTATTACTGTACTTTTACTACCGAGTAGTTCAACAGTAACAATGGTAAAATTTCCGCCGTTATTTTTAATAAAATATTTTTGTCGTTTTCTCAATCCGACAATAATTCCGTTGTGGGGTCCACCAATGATTGTGTCGTTGTACGAATATTCCCTGTTAAAACGAATATTCCCCGACCAATCGAATATTATATAACAACTTGCGTACTTTGTAAAATTTATAAATATTACCCACAACTATAACATTATATCAAATTAACTCCATAATATTCAAAAATGATATTTATAAAAAATTCATCTTTATTTATAAAAGTTGGGGTCTTACAATCTCCCCTTCTTATGAAATTTCGCCCTCGAAATTAGGGTACGTACCTGGTATGTCGAAGAGGTAAGGATACCTTGATTTCATTTCAGATTCTAACTCCCAAGTCATTTCCTCAACATCGTTGTTTCTCCACAAAACTTTGACTTGAGGTATAACCTTGGAGCGTAGAATATGTTCCTTCTTATCCAAGATTTGAACAGGAACTTCTTCATACGTCAAATCTTCCGCTATTTCGTCCGGTTCTAACTCAATAATGTGGTTCGGGTCTTCCACATATTTGCGTAACATGGATATGTGAAAAACGTTATGAACACGAGACATACTTGGCGGTAAAGCGAGTCTATAAGCCACAGTTCCTACTCGATCGAGGATTAAAAATGGACCGATGAATCGAGGATTGAGCTTTCCTCTCTTTCCAAATCTCGTAACTCCTTTCCATGGAGCAACACGTAAGAACACGTGATCTCCTACATCAAATTCCACGTCCTTTCGATGAAGATCAGCATAACTCTTTTGTCGATCTTGTGAGGTTTTTATACGTTGTCAGATCGTTTGAATCTTTTCTGTAGTCATACGTACCAACTCCGGTCCCAACAACGTTGCTTCACCCACCTCATCCCAGCATACTGGAGAACGACATTTTCTTCCATACAATGCTTCGAATGGAGCCATGCCAATACTTGCTTGATAACTGTTGTTGTAGGAAAACTCCACCAATGGTAAGAACTTGTCCCAACTTCCCTTGAAGTCAAAGACACAGAGTCTTAATAGATCTTCAAGAGTTTGAATAGTCCTCTCTGATTGTCCGTCCGTCTGAGGATGATATGCTGAACTAAATCGTAACTCCGTGCCCATAGCTTTTTGTAAACTAACCCAAAATCGTGAAGTGAATCTTGGGTCTCGATCAGAAACTATAGATACTGGCATACCATGCAGTCTTACAATCTCGTTTATGTACATACGAGCAAGACGTTCAAGTGTATAAGTTTCTCGTATCGGTAAGAAATGAGCAGACTTGGTCAATCTATCAACAATGACCCAAATCGCATCAATACCTTGAGAAACCCTAGGAAGACCGGTAACGAAATCCATGGTAATGTGCTCCCACTTCCATTCTGGAATTTCAAGTGGTTGCAATGGACCTTTTGGTACTTGATGCTCTGCTTTGACTCGTTGACAAGTTAGACACCTTAATATAAACAACGCTATCTCTCTCTTCATATTGCTCCACCAAAATGTATGACGAAGATCATGATACATTTTGGTACTTCCAGGATGGATTGCAAATGGTGTGTTGTGCGCTTCCATCATGATTTCATACTTTAAATCAGGGTTGTTAGGAACACAAAGTCTGGAGTTGACTCGAAGTATTCCTTCTTCATCGATTCTTGCTTCCGGCATAGCATCTTCTTGCACTTTCTTCCTCATACGCATCAGCTCCAGGTCTGTAGCTTGAGCAGCTTTAACTTTATCGATTAAAGTCGGTTCTACTCGTATATTCGCCATCATCACATGGGTCCCTGGAGTCTTTAACTCTATCTCCATCCTTTGCAAATCACACAAAATGGGTTTTTGTGTTGACAATATCGCACTCGTACTTGCATATGATCTTCTACTCAATGCGTCAGCTACCACGTTCGCTTTTCCAGGATGATATTGAATGGTATGATCATAATCTTTCAACAGTTCAAGCCAACGTCGTTGTCGCATGTTGAGTTTCTTTTGAGTGAAAAAATATTTGAGGCTTTTATGATCCGTAAAAATCTCCACCTTCTCCCCATGCAAGTAATGCCTCCAAATTTTAAGTGCAAAGACAACAGCTGCCAACTCTAGATCATGAGTAGGATAATTCCTCTCATATTCCTTGAGTTGTCTTGATGCATAGGCTATGACTTTTCCATGTTGCATAAGAACACATCCCAACCCTTTGCTCGAAGCATCACTGTAGATGACAAATCCCTCCGAGCCAGATGGTATTGTTAGAACAGGTGCTGAAATGAGTCTCCTCTTGAGTTCTTGAAAACTCTGCTCACACTCTTCGCTCCAACCGAACTTTGTATCTTTCCGAGTCAGCTGAGTTAATGGAGTAGCGATTCGAGAAAATCCTTCCACGAATCTCCGATAATAACCAGCTAGACCGAGAAAGCTACGTACTTCGGTTACTGATTTAGGTTGCTCCCAACTTTGAATAGCTTCAATCTTTGCCGGGTCAACAGATATTCCACGACTTGATACTACGTGCCCAAGGAATGCTACCTCTTCCAGCCAGAACTCGCATTTCTTCAACTTGGCATAAAGTTTGTATTCACGAAGCTTTTGGAGTACCAGCCTCAAGTGTTGCTCATGATCTTCACGGCTTTTGGAATAAACAAGGATGTCATCGATAAAGACGACCACAAAGTGATCTAAATATTCCTTAAATACCCTGTTCATCATATCCATGAAGGCAGCAGGAGCATTAGTCAATCCAAAAGACATAACTAAGAATTCATAATGCCCGTACCGAGTTCTAAAAGCCGTCTTTGGAATATCCTCAGTTCTAACTTTCAGCTGATGATATCCAGAACGAAGATCGATCTTTGAAAAGAATTGTGCTCCTTGCAACTGGTCAAACAGGTCATCAATACGTGGCAATGGGTACCTATTTTTGATGGTGACATGATTCAACTCCCGATAATCAATACAAAGTCGCATACTCCCATCTTTCTTCTTCACGAACAGAACAGGAGCACCCCAAGGAGAAGTACTAGGACGAATAAAACCAATGTCTAACAATTCCTGCAGTTGGGTCTTTAACTCCTGAAGTTCAATAGGAGCCATTCGATATGGGGCTTTGGAAATGGGTTTTGTACCGGGTTCAAGGTCGATACAAAATTTAATTTTACACTCTGGGGGTAGGCCAGGAAGTTCTTCGGGAAATACGTCAGGAAATTTATTAACAACAGAAATATCATTCAAAGCTGACGTATTTTTGTTTAGATCTGTGACATGAGCTAAGAAAGCTTGACATCCGTTTTTCAATAAACGAATAGCTTTATGGCTTGAGATGACAGCGATTGATTTTAATGGTTTGGTTGCTTGAATTCGCATAATAGGTCGATTAGGAATATGAAAGCTAACAACCTTACGAAAACAATCAATTTTTGCATGATGAGTAGTTAACCAATCAATCCCTAGAATCACGTCAAATACAAGTATTTTTAATGAAATAAGATCGATAGGTAATGTGTGGGTACCAACTTGAACCAAACAAGACTTATAAACCGTGGATGTAAGGAAGGTTTCTCCCAATGGAGTTTCAACTGCTAAGTCAAAGTCTAATTTCTCCGGAATCAAATTTAATCGATGAGCGCAAGTAGGAGAAATAAAAGAATGGGTAGAACCGGTATCAAATAAAGTATAGACTTCGTTAGAGTTTATGATAAGCTTACCCGTGATGACCTCATTCGGGTTCCTTGCGTTCTGGGAGGTCACAACAAACGCTCTCCCTTGCACAACCGGTTTTGACTTTTCTGGGACGGCCTTTGGTGCCTCCATCCTAGCTGAATTTGTCTTCGGTAAACGACAAAATCGGGCTAAATGACCTTCTCTTCCACAATTATAACATGCTTTGGACGGCATCGCGCAGTTTGGACTGATGTGCCCCTCCCCTCCGCATTTGAAACATATGATAGGTGGTCGTTCTCCTTCCTTAACGACAGGTGCTGGTGCTGACGTCTTTCCATCATTGTTGAATCTCCTCTTCTTGAAATGCCCATTCTTATTGTTTTGGCCCTGATTACCACCGAAGTGGTTACCATTTCTGGCCTGTTGATTCCCTCCACGCTTGTTGTCACCGCTTCGATGACCGCTCTCACTGGTATTATCATTTTGCCGGCTGCTCTCTTTTGGTTGCGTTGTCTCGTTATCGCGCTCCACCAACTGAGCCCTATTTACAACATCTGAATACAAACACAGTTTATGAGAAACAAGATGTTGACGTATCTCCGGCTTCAAACCTCTTAAAAACATCCGCGTCATTCTTTCTTCATTATCCACCAGGTGGGACGCAAACCGGGATAACTCCGCAAATTTTGCCTCGTACTGCGACACGGTCATATTATTCTGCTCTAATTTGATGAACTCCACCTCCTTCATGTGACGAATACTCTCGGGAAAGTATTTATCGTTAAACAGCTCTTGGAACTTCTCCCAAGACATCTTCAGTGCGGCAGGTTGAGTACGCTTTATCGATTCCCACCAGTAATCTGCCTCTCCTCGCAACATAAAGGCGGCAAAGGGAACCTTTTGCTCCTCGGAGCAACCCAAGACATCAAATATCTTGGTGATCTGCTTTATCCATGTTTCAGCTACAAGTGGTTTGGGTTCTCCCTTAAACTCCGGAGGTCCCAGCTCCTTAAACTGTTTAGCGGTGACCGCCTGAGAGTTTCCTGTATTTCCACCTACGTTGTGGACAGGAGCCGCTTTCACCTGTTGTTGCATGAATTGCATAAAACCTCTGAACATTCCATCATTCATCATCTGGTCAGTGTTGTTGTTTGCATGAGGATTGTCACCTTCCTGATGAACATTATCCTGATTATTGATATGTGGTGAATCAATAGTCGCCTGTGCTCCATTGCTATTCTCAACATTCTCAGATGTCATTTTCAGATACTGCCACAAAATAAAAGTTAATTGATATGTCATATATTATCCTTATATTATGACCGACCAATTAAATACCATGCAAATAAACTTAGGTAGGTCATACTAGCGAAGGAATTCCCCGTCTCTCCCCTCCTAGTTCTATTCTCACATCCTAGCCAGGGATCATATCCCTAAGCTCTGATACCAACTGTGACGCCCCCAAAATTAGGTATACATCACCCATCTTGGGTCGTCAGATACATATTACAGAATACAAATACAACTTAATAATACAACTGTCGTGTACAATACGACAAAATATAAACTGTGAGTTTGAATACAAATATTATCTTCTAGAGAGTATTCATACTCAAAAGGAGTCCTCATTACATTTATTTACACACCATTACATAGAATAGTGAGGACTACTAACTAATACTATCATTCGGACCATCACTCCGTTCCCCGACTTGCCCCAGCTACGTTCTCATTTCCTGAAGAGAACAGTGAAAGAAAGGGTGAGCTCAACTAGCCCAGTAAGAAATATTATGACTAAGATAATGCAAAATAAATTATCATTAGCCTTCAACAATGTTAAACTGATAAAATACAATAGACATCAAGTTTAACTGTAGCGGAATAAGCAATCCATTAAAAGAGTCAAGTAGAAAATAAACTCTACTATCTTTTATGATTTAAAAGATTTTCCAACACTTTGATCGCTGAGACTCAGCTTAATAAAATAATCCACATCATCGAATCACCCCTGCACTACGGCCAAGGATATTCGTATATTCATTAATGGTCATGATCATGCCAACAACTGTCCATCAACGCACTACGGGCCAATGAGGACTTTTACCACATCATTTGTAACATTACGGTCATGATTATACCGAATAATCCCTGGTCATAATCATACCAAGTCCATCTATGCACTACAGGCCACAGATGACTTTCAACATTTTATACACATGAGGATGATGACAATGATATAAGAATTCAATAAAACAAGTTCAAGAATTAATTTATCCAAGAATTAACAACGTCCAAATTGTCAACATGATATTACTTTGTGGAGTAAAATTCAAGAAAACTTAGAAGAATATTTTCATGAAAAGATACTGGATGAACCACAATTATCAAGGATATTTCACAAATTTCATGGAGTATAGGAGTCAAAACTTAACCAACTGAGTACAATAAAGAATGGAATAACAAAAAAAATCACCATGCATGCGATAGACCGCACAAACAGGTTATTCTAACAGAATAATAAATAATGGAACCAGGTCCGGCATAAACGCACAGACAGGATATTCCGACAGAATAATAAATAATAGAACCAGGTCCGGCGTAAACGCACAGACAGGATATTCCGACAGAATAATAAAGAACAGTATAATAAATAATGGAACCAGGTCCGGTGTAAAACACACAGACAGGATATTTCGACAGAATAATAATAAAGACGGAACCAGGTCCGGTGTAAAACACACAGACAGGATGTTCCAACAGAATAATAATAAAAACGGAACCAGGTCCGGTGTAAAACACACAGACAGGATGTTCCAACAGAATAATAGAAGAATGTCACCAAGTATAGGGTAGACCGCATATACAGGTTATTCCAACAGAATAATAAGAAATGGAATAACAGTTCTCTTCATGAATAAGAAAGAATAACACCCCTTACCGTTTTAAAGAAGAGCTGAAGTAAGGAAGTAGTTAAGTAGCAGAATACTCTTCTTCTCTCTCTCTATAGTTTCTCTCTATAGTTTCTCTCTCTAGAGTTCAGTGAATTCGTAAGAAATAATGAAGGAATGAGCTGCTATTTATAAAAAAATAGAATGCATAGTAACTAATCCATGAACGGTCCAGATTGATTACTTTAATCTGATGGTCCATATTTAAAGAAAAATCTTTTAAATAAAATATAATATATTCTATTTATAGAATAACTTTAATAAAGTATTTTATTTTATATAAAAAGATGTTTCTGTTTTATTACGTTAATAATACGAATAAAACAAAACGTCATTATCGCTAAATAATTCATATTATTAACTGACAATAATAGAATCAAACTGAGTGACTTCTCACATAAGCATTAATAATCAATACCGTGTGTTACTATGCAACCACACGTATTACTGTACTTTTACTACCGAGTAGTTCAACAGTAACAATGGTAAAATTTCCGCCGTTATTTTTAATAAAATATTTTTGTCATTTTCTCAATCCGACAATAATTCCGTTGTGGGGTCCACCAATGATTGTGTCGTTGTACGAATATTCCCTGTTAAAACGAATATTTCCCGACCAATCGAATATTATATAACAACTTGCGTACTTTGTAAAATTTATAAATATTACCCATAACTATAACATTATATCAAATTAACTCCATAATATTCAAAAATGATATTTATAAAAAATTCATCTTTATTTATAAAAGTTGGGGTCTTACATTTTATGTGTAGGAAGGTTGGTGTGGGAAATGAGTGAAAAAGGAGGCACTCGGAGCATTATTTTAGCAAGTAAAGAAGAAAACCAAAGTCAGTCTGCAGAAAGCTAGCCCGCCGGGGCGGGCCCATTTTGGCTTTATACCCCTGCCGGGGAAGGGGTCTTCAACACCAGTTTACAGAAGACTAGCCCGCCGGGGCGGGCATTTTATAAGCTTACACCCCCGCCGGGGTGGGGGGTGCCGAGTCTGGGCTATCCTATCTCAGTTCAAACACTGTTGGAACTTGGATTGTGGTGCTTGTATAGTAGTAGGACTCTAGTTGGCATGGAAGAGAGCTAAGATTGTGGTTATAGAACATATAACTACAACACAAACTCAAGATTACTCAAGATTGACAGAGATGAAAAGCATTTAACATCAATTAAGGACAGAAATTTATAGCAAGCAACAGAGTGAAGATTTTGAAGAACGATCATAATGATTGCAGATTGAGGCTAAAGTGAAGGGTGCTCTGTGTTATTCTTCTCCTTTAGTTTTATTTCTGTAATTGAAAAGATGTTATCTTTAATTTATTCAGTTATTATTTCATTTATGATGAACTAAGTACTTTTTAGGCTTAAGACAGATCTTTAAGTGGAACGATGGTTTTGTAATCTTTGATTTCAGTTTAATAAGTTATTATCCGATTTATCTATATTAATTTGATCTTGAATTTATGAATTACCTGACCAATGATTCTTTGTGGACTTGTATGAATTCTAAAGATGAAATACGAGTCTAAACTTAGTTAGTATAGCATGTGTTCTTGATTTATGTGAATGAACAGAATCTTGATGAATGTTAGGGTAGAGATATGCTTGACATCATATGTAATCGGATAAGGAACTTGAACTTAAACCTTCTTTGATTATAATTCACATAGAGATATCGTGAGTTAGTTAATTAAGGTGTTTAACTTGATTCTATCTTAATTGTGGATTGAAGTTAATATGGTATTAGTACATCGAGAGGTGGTTAGTACTACATATGTGTTCTTGATTAATAAACTGAGATAGTGAGTTAAACTAGAATAAATGTGTAAAAATCAGAGTGATGCTTAGAGTGAAGCTGTAAGCCTAATTCTCCAATATTTGTTTGAAAATTCAGTTTCTAGGGTTTGTTGGTTTTTCCTTGATTTTAATATCTTTGTTATTTTTACTATAAACTGGAAATTGGTTAGTTTAATAAAATTAGGATTAATAAGAAATTGGTAATTGTGGGGTTTAAATTCTATTTTCAGTCTCTAAGGGAACGATACTCTACTTACTATTATATTACTTATTGACCACGTATACTTGCGTGCTGTGCATAATTAGATTTTACCCAACACACTGCTTGGCTTTTGATCATCACTTCGGTATTTGCCATGTACTTCATCATCATCTCCTCCATCTCTGACTTCTTCTCTTGCTGAGGTGCAAGTGGTGGATGATGTTGTTGGTTTTGAGAAAATCCAGGTGGGTAAGGTGGTCTTGGTGTAAACTGTTGCTGAGATGGTTGTGCCTGAAATTGATTTTGTGGTTGAAACTGACTTTGTTGATTGCTTTGATTATTTGACCAACTGAAATTTTGGTGGTTGCGGTTGTTGGAGTTGTATGTATTCTGAAATTGACCTTGATTCTTCTGGTAGTTGCTCACATACTGTACATACACTGAACTGATAGCACATTGGTCAGTTGAATGTGACCCTGCACATATCTCACACACGAAATCAATTGTCTTCACCTTACTTTTTGCCAAAGAGTCAATCTTTTTTGCCATGGCTACCATCTGAGCTGACAACTGAGTGATAGCATCCACCTCTAATAAACCTGCAACTTTGGGCTGTGGCATTCTGGCTGTAGGATTTTGGAAATCATTCGCTGCCATCGTCTCAATAAGATTGTAGGCTTCTTCATAGCTATTCGCCCATAAGGCTCCTCCTACAGCTGCATCTATAATTGGCCTCAACTGCCATCCTAATCCATTATAGAATGTATTAATCACTATCCAATCCGGCATACCATGGTGTGGACACTTCATTAGCATCTCCTTGTATCTTTCCCAAGCTTCATATAGAGATTCACCCTGTTGCTGCTCGAATTGGGAAATTGTTGTCCTCATTTTAGCAGTCTTAGCCATTGGGAAAATTTTGGCTAAGAACTTTTGTGCTAAGTCCTCCCATGTTCTGATAGATCCTGAAGGTAGAGAGTGAAGCCAACTTCTTGCTTTGTCTCGTAACGAAAATGGAAATAGCCTAAGTATGATTGCATCCTCTGTCACCCCGTTGTACCTGAAGGTGTCACATATTTCAATGAAACTCAATAGATGCTCATTCGGGTCATCTGTAGCAGCACCCCCAAACTGTACCGAATTCTGCACCATTTGAATAGTGCCCAGCTTTATCTCGAAAGTGTTGGCTGCTATAGCTGGCCTGACTATACTCGACTGTAATCCATTGATGTTCGACATCAAATAATCTCTCAATGCCCTGTGCTCCTCTCTCTGCTCTTCTACTACCATATTGGATGTTGTGATCTCTAAGTTGCTTGTATATTTCTACGCGCTCTCGATTTCCAACCTCTCCCATTTATGTTGTCCTGTGCAGGTGTCAACTCGGAATTGGATGATCGTGTGTGCATAAAATATATACAAATACTTGAAATACAATCAAAAATAAAAATAGAAATAAGATAAGATTAGATTTGTCTAAGTCGTACAAATTTAGCTTAAAATTGATGATAATAATAAAATTAAACACCTTTCCCCGACAACGGCGCCAAAAACTTGTTGCCTCCTTTCTAGTTTAACAAAAAAGACTCTAACTCATGCAAGCATACATGGGTCAACAAGTAGTACAGAGTAAGAAAAGTATCGATCCACAGAGAAAGGTTTTAAATCTTAATCATCATGCATCAACTATTTCACTATTTTTATATGCTTAAACGAATAACTCACAGTTATAATTAATTCTAAATTCAATTAATGAATAAAAACACAATACTAAATTAATGTAATCAAATTTGGAAAGAATGGGATTCTAACTTCATTTAATACTTCATCTAACTTGCAATCATCCTGTTATATTTATATACTTATCACGGAATACTAGTCAAGAGCATAAAAGTGGACACAACCATTTTTCAATGACTTATGACCTATTCACATAACATCCATATATGTTAGAAATAATGTGAGCGACATTATTACCAAAATCACTATATGTCTATGTGAAATTGTAGCAATAATGAATTAAAATGCAGGCTCTTTCAATACTACACATGGTGAAAAGGTATATTTCTATCCGGTTCACGAATTACAAAGCTAAACAACTCAGCCTCATAAACATGTGCTATTATGATTTTATCCATATTCATATACCATTTTTCAATTTCATATAAGCATACAAGGTGAATGGTGATCAAACATTCATTCAGTACGCTCAATCACAATAGGTAATCCAATAATAATCCTACAACCAAACAATCAGATATATAAGTTAGACTACATATCAAAATCCATTAGAATTGCATAATGGAGTTTAGTTCAATTCTGAACCAAAAGCCATTATGGGATTGAATCAATACATGAAATTAAAATAATGCAATTAAGAGATGTAAGAGAAATGATAATAAATCTGTTAAACTCAGTTGCAAAATCTATTCCACGCTTGTTCCAATGCACCAATAATCTCCAGAAGATTAAAACTACACTTTATTTAATAATCTAGAAATAAGAGAAAAGCAATTATAATGATCCAATGCTCCAACTCTCTATAGAATTAGCTAGTACGTAAGAACCCTGATGAATAATATTAAAACTGATAAAAACTAACTTCAACACGTCTCTGGTGCCAACCATATCGTTTAATTCAACTAAAAATGCTCAAATTTTAAATTACAAAAAGTCAACAAAACAGACTGCAGAGGACTCGCGTGGCCGTGCGTGATCCTATTGTAAAACGAGCGCGGGTGCGCGATAGGTGTGTCTGCCGAAGCTTTGGCACGGGCGTGCGAGTTTCCTTCTTGTTTTAAGCGTGGCCGCGCGTAGGCGCAATTTTAGCTTCTGCATGCATGTAGCGCGGGCGCGCGAGATTTGGCTTGCTTAGCAGCGTGGCTGCGCTGCTTCTGTATTCTGTCCTCTGATGTTCTGCTGCTAATGCTTCTTGTTCGTTGTCATTCTTTCTTCATCCCTTCTCTTCTTCACTGCATTCATTCTCCATTTACTCATGTTCCTCTTACCATTCCTTTAGCTAGCTTCATGTCATCATATCAATGCTATAGGAGTTCCACTACAAGTAATGCTAAACAAACTTAAAATGCACTAAAACATAGTAAAAACTACTTAAGATAGGCATAATTCTCATGAGTTGGCATCCAATAAGTAGGTATAAAACCTACTTATCATAAACACGAGCGGAATCATTGACTTGAGCGAAACACGTAAGGAAGTGGCGTGGAAACTATTTTCGTTTATTAATAATAGTATTCATTTACTAAAGACTTTAATTTATCTATATGGTGTTGTTTTATAATATGCGATAAACCCATTGTTTTAAGTAATATTTTTAGAATCATGATGAGATCATGCTAATGAGATCTAAATTCTTAGATAGCTTTAAACTAAATTTGTTCTCAATCATTGGATTACTAAAAATAGGATTAGTGAATCCGGATAGATTGGTACATACGTTACTTGCTCATTGGATGAGGATAATTGATCTCATGGTCATTTGTGTGGAGACACTAAAACAAGTATGTAGGTGCTTATTGGAGAATAAGTTCACTGAACGTGGCTCGCTAAGGAATACCTAATAGAGTTTTACTTGCCTGTCAATAGAGATTCCTGTAGTGATAGTAGTACAAGTGATTCTTGGACTTGAGATTATCATAATATCTTGTGTATGATGAGTTATACTTTGACTTATTCCTTAAGACCCTTAGAGTATATCAAAGGGTATGCTTGGGCATAATAAGTTGTGCATAGAGGTAATGTATGATCAACAAAGAATCTACCGCTTCTAGTAAAAGAAGAGAAATGTCCTATGTGATTCGATAAATGACAACCCAGTAGTCCTTGGCCAAGGTAGAATGAAATTAGAAAGGAGTTTCTAATTTGCATTATTTGGAGTTGTGCATTTAAGAATCAATAAACATATAATTAAATAAAATAAGACTTGGCAGTAATTGTGACGCCCCCAAAATAGGTATACATCACCCATTCTGAGTCGCCAAATACATGGTACAGATATAACTTCATTACTACAATTGTCGTGCAAAATACGATAACATATAAACTATGAGTTTAAATACAAATATTGTCTAATAGACAGTATTAAAACTCAAAAGGAGTCCTCATTACAATTATTGATACACTATTTTACAAAATAGTGAAGATTGCTAACTCAACTGACTGGCCCGACTAGTTCCCGCTATATTCTCGCCTCCTAAGAAAAATGGAACAAAAAGGAAAAGGGTGAGCTCAACTAGCCCAGTAAAGAATATTATGACTAAGATAATATATAATAAATTATCATTAGTCTTCAACAGGGAAAAATCTGATAGAATATAATAGACAACAAGTTTTAGATCAACAACTGCAGCGGAAACAATAATTCATTAGAAGAGTTAAGTAGAGAATGAAATCTACTATCATCTATAAATTTAAAAGTCCATCATCAATACTTTATCCCTGTAACATCAATCAATATACATCTTGAATCAAATATTCATCTTTACACTACGGGCCAAAGATATTCATTTGTATCACCAGTTGGTCATATTCATCTAAATACCTGTTCATCTTTGCACTACGGGCCAAAGATATTCATCAGGTAATCATTCATCTTTGCACTACATGCCAAAGATATTCATCAAGTATCACCATTAAGGACTGAGGATGATAAAAAAACATTTTATAGAACGAATCCAGTATGATAAAAGGACAATGTTTAGAGATTCGTACTTTAAATAATTTAAGTTTAAAAATACTCCATAATAAAACATAATGGAGGAAAAAAATTCAACAATGACGGTCAAATCATGGATACAATCAAAGATAGTAACCATAATAGACATCTGGGACAAAGAAGAGAAAATTTTATTTTTCGGTGAATAGTGCCGTATTCGTGAATAGTGTCGTATACATGAATAGTGTCGTATATGTGAATAGTAACCCCGACACAAAAAGTTTCAAATTTGATAAAAAGTTCAGACCAATATTTCGGCATAATGATATTGAAAGAAATGATACTATTTACAAAAAAAATAGTACCTCTTACCTAAAAATAACAGTACTTCTGATCGGAATATCAGATGCAAAGTCGAAGGAAACTTGTACCGAATAGCAACTCTCAAAGTATCAAAATACTCATAAAAATACACTCGATAATATAGAGAGAAATAAAAATTGTTTCTGGTGTGATTTTCAATTCTAACTCAGCACCTTATTTATAGGAAAATGTTAGAACGCCGAAGCAGACTTAACCTACTACCTGATTGCTTTACCTACTACTATTCTCATCCACCACTTTTGAAATAAAATTTCAACACATTTCTCACCAACCAAAAGTGGGGCCCACCAATTGTAAAAAAATTCAAAATATTTTATATAATCAGTAACTTCAATAATTCATATAAAAGAGCCCTTTTATCAGAAAAATTCGAATCTCATGTCCATTTCACATGAAATCGATTTCTCTACAACTTTGTAGCTTTAAGTTTTTCCAAATTCTAAACCGAAAATATCCGAAATTCACGAACGGATGATTTTCAATACCTCATAAAATTCATAACAAATCATACGTTAATTTTTAACGGTTCAAAATTTGTGGACATATACTCAACTTATATATGTATAACATATCCAAAAATCACAACGATCCAACGGTCGGATTAAAATTATAACTCACGCAATAGAGCTTTAAGAACACTATTTTGATTTTTAAAACCTCCATTCCGACAAAATACTGATAAAACACCTCAAAATTAAATCCTTCATTTATATCCACATAAAAATAAATATTTCTTTATCATACAAATTAATAATTAATTATTCACAAATAATATTACAGAATCACAATTATGACAACCAGGTCGTTCCCAGGAAAGAGGAGGCTTTCCGATAAGAATTTCTCCTTACTGATGCGCAATTAGGTGACCAAACCTCTCCTTAGACAGAACTTCCTTAGACATTGTCAATAATGCTATCAAATAATATTATTCAAATAATATGAATTATTGATCTGATAATGGAGATACTGTGCAGTGACAATTATTGAAACAACAATAATATAAAATATCAACGCAGCAATTATTGAACCAATAAAATAAAATATTAAACAGTAATTACTGTAACAATTATTGAGCTTCTTACGTAAGGATCAATAATTCAACAATACTATACAATATCGTGTGCTACTGTGCACCCTCGCGTATTACTGTATTTTAACCATCGGGTATTCCAACAGTGTTAACGGTAACTACTACGCCGTTATTTATAAAAACTCAAACTTGTCGTTTTCTTCATCCAACCATTTTTCGTTATGGGGCCCACAAATGACTGCGCCGTCGTACGAATATTCCCCGACAGCAAGAATATTCCACGACCAAACGAATATTCCCCGAAAAAATAAATGTTTAATAACCACTTGCTTATTTTGTAAAATTTTCACATTTCACCCATAACCAAAGCATTATATCAAATTAACACCCTATTATTCAAAATAATAATTAGAGAAAATTTGATTTTATTTATAATAAGTTGGGGTCTTACAACCTCCCCTACTTATGAAATTTAGTCCTCGAAATTGACGTACGTACCTGGATTTTTGAAAAGGTGAGGATACCTCGCTTTCATTTCCGATTCCAACTCCCAGGCCATTTCCTCAATAACATGTTTTTTCCACAAAACCTTAACTTGTGGTATAACCTTGGTGCGTAGGACATGATCTTTCCTATCCAAGATCTTAACAGGTACCTCCTCGTACGTTAAATCTTCAGCTATCTCGTCTGGTTCTAACTCAATTATGTGGTTCGGGTCTTTCACATATTTACGAAACATAGATATGTGAAAAACATTATGAACACGAGACATGCTTAGAGGTAATGCGAGTCTATAGGCCACATTTCCTATTCGGTCAAGAATCTCAAATGGACCAAGAAATCTTGGATTGAGCTTTCCTCTTTTCTCAAATCTTATAACTCCCTTCCATGGAGCAGTACGTAACAATATATGATCCCCAATATTAAATTCCACGTCCTTTCGATGAAGATCCGCATAACTCTTTTGTCGATCTTGTGCCGTTTGTATACGTTGTCGGATCATTTGGATTTTCTCTGTAGTCATACGTACCAATTCTGGTCCCAGCAACGTTGCTTCACCCACCTCATCCCAGCATACTGGAGAACGACATTTTCTTACATACAATGCCTCGAATGGAGTCATGCCTATACTTGCTTGATAACTATTGTTGTAGGAAAATTCTACCACTGGTAGGTACTTATCTCAACTCCCTTTGAAATCTAGGACACATAGTCTTAATAGATCTTCAAGAGTTTAAATAGTTCTTTCTGATTGCCTGTCCATTTGAGGATGGTATGCTGAACTGAATCGTAAATCTGTGCCCATAGCTTTCTGCAAGCTAACACAATCGTGAAGTGAATCTTGGGTCACGATCTGAAACTGTGGCTACTAGCATACCATGAAATCTCATAATCTCATTCACGTACATACGAGCAAGACGTTCAAGGGAATAAGTCTCCCGTATAGGCAAGAATTGAGCAGACTTGGTTAATCTATCAACAATAACCCAAATCGCATCTATGTCTTGAAAAACTTTGGGAAGACCCGTAACAAAATCCATGGTAATGTGTTCCCACTTCCATTTCAGAATCTCAAGTGGTTGCAATGGACCCTTTGGCACTTGATGCTCCGCCTTTACTCGTTGACAAGTTAAACACCTCGAGATAAACTCTGCGATCTCTCTCTTCATATTGCTCCACCAAAATGTATATCGAAGATCATGGTACATTTTGGTACTACCAGAATGGATTACAAACGGTGTGTTGTGTGCCTCCATCATGATTCTATACTTTAAGTCAGAATCGTTAGGAACACAAAGTCTGAAGTGGACTCGAAGTATTCCTTCTTCATCGATTCTTGCTTCTGAAATAACACTTTCTTACACTTTCTCCTTCATATGCATCAGCTCCAGGTCCGTAGCTTGAGCAGCTTTAACTTTATCGATTAAAGTCGGTTCTACTCGTATATTTGATATCATCACGTGGGTACTTGGAGCCTTTACCTCTATCTTCATCCTTTGCAAGTCATACAAAATGGGCCTTTGTGTTGACAATATCACACTTGTACCCGCATATAATCTTCTACTCAATGAGTCAGCCTCTACGTTTGCTTTTCCAAGATGGTATTGGATGGTATGATCGTAATCTTTCAATAGCTCAAGCCAACGTCGTTGTCGCATGTTGAGTTCCTTTTGGGTGAAGAAATATTTGAGGCTTTTATGATCCGTATAAATCTCCACTTTCTCCCTATACAGGTAGTGCCTCCAGATTTTCAACGCGAAAACGACTGCTGCCAACTCTAGATCATGAGTAGGATAATTCCTCTCATATTCTTTGAGTTGTCGCGAGGCATAGGCTATGACTTTCCCATATTGCATGAGAACACATCCTAACCCTTTGCCTGAAGCATCGCTGTAGATAACAAATCCATTCGAACCAGATGGTATTGTCAGAACAAGTGCCGAAATGAGTCTTATCTTAATCTCTTGGAAACTCTTCTCGCATTCCTCGCTCCATACGAATTTTGTATCTTTCCGAGTCAGCTGAGTTAATGGAGTAGCTATTCGAGAAAATCCTTCCACAAATCTCCGATAATAACCAGCTAAGCCCAGAAAACTAGTACTTCAGTCACTGACTTCGGTTGCTCCCAACTTTGTATGGCTTCAATCTTCGCCGGGTCAATAGGTACTCCATGTTTTGACACCACGTGCCCAAGGAATGATATTTCCTCAAGCCAGAACTCACATTTCTTCAGCTTGACATACATCTTGTTATCGCGAAGTCTTTGGAGTACCAGCTTCAAATGGTGCTCATGATCTTCACGGATTTTTGGAATAGATGAGGATGTCATCAATAAAGACAACAACGAACTGATCCAAATATTCTTTAAATACACGGTTCATCATATCCATGAAAGCAGCAGGAGCATTAGTCAATCCAAAAGACATGGCTAAGAATTCATAATGCCCGTACCTAGTTCTGAAGGCAGTCTTCAGAATATCTTCAGTTTTAATCTTCAGCTGATGATATCTAGAACGAAGATTGATCTTTGAAAAGAATTGTGCTCCTTGCAACTGGTCAAACATGTCATCAATGCGAGGGAGCAGATACCTATTCTTGATGGTGACATGGTTCAATTCCCTATAGTCGATACAAAGTCGCATACTCCCGTCTTTCTTCTTTACGAATAAAACAGGAGCACCCCAAGGAGATGTACTAGGACGAATGAAACCGATATCTAACAATTCCTGTAGTTGGACTTTTAACTCCTGAAGTTTAATAGGAGCCATTCGATATGGGATTTTAGAAATGGGCTTTGTACCAGGTTCAAGGTCAATAAAGAATTCAACTTTACGTTTTGGGGGTAGACCGGGAAGTTCTTCAGGAAATACGTCAGAAAATTCACTAACAATAGAAATATTATTCAAATCTGACGTGTTTTTGTTTAAGTCCATGACATGGGCTAAGAAAGCTTAACATCCGCTTTTTAATAAACGAATGACTTTATGGCTTGATATGACAGTGATTGATTTTAGTGGTTTGGTAGCTTGAATTCGCATAACAGGTTGGTTAGGAATATGAAAACTAACAACCTTACGAAAATAATCAATTTTGGCATGATGAATAGTTAACCAATCAATCCCTAAAATCACATCAAATGCAAGTATTTTCAAAGAAATAAGATCGACAGGTAATGTGATTGTGCCCACTTGGATCAAGCAAGATTTATACACAGTGGATGTAATAAAAGTTTCTCCTAACGGAGTTTCCACAGATAAGTCAAAGTCTAATTTTTTCGGAGTCAAGTTTAAATGTTGAGCACAAGCAGGAGAGATAAAAGAATGGGTAAAACCGGTATCTAGTAAGGTATAAACTTCACAAGAGTTTATGATTAGCTTACCCGTGATCACCTCGTTCGGGTTCCTCACGTTTTGGCCAGTCACGACAAACGCTCTTTCAGGAACCGCTGATTTTAACTTATCCGGGACAACCTTTGGAGTCACCATCCCTGCTAAACTTGGTTTCGCCACAGAAAAATCTTGAGCTATATGACCTTCCTTTCCACAGTTATAACATACCTTGGATTGTTATGGACAGTTTGGGCTGATATGTTTCTATTTCCCGCATTTATAACATACGACCGGTGCTCGTTCTCCTCCTCTAGAAATAGTTGATGTTTGTGCTGACGTCTTCACGTTATCATTGTTGTACCTTCTCTTATTGAAATCTCCTCCCGACTCGTTTCTTCTATTTTTATGGCCACGATTACCACCAGAGTGGTTACCGCTTTTGTTCGAATGTTTTCCTCCCCGCTGGTTGTCATTCCTCCGATGATTGCTTCCACCGGTATGACCCTGATTGTGGTCCCTCGGATGAACATACTCATTATCTTGCTCTAATAATTGTGCCTTGTTTACAATATCTGAATATAAAGAAAATTTATGAGCGATAAGATATTGTCGAATCTCGGATTTTATACCTCTCAGAAACATCCTTGTCATTCGTTCCTCATTCTCTACCAAATGAGGTGCAAACCTGGATAACTCTGCGAACTTCGCCTTGTACTGGGACACCATCATGTTGTTTTGTTCTAGTCTAAAAAACTCTACCTCCTTCATGTGACGAATACTTTCAGGAAAGTACTTGTCATTAAACAGTTTTTGAAATGTTTCCCAAGACATGCTGAGTGCAGCTAGATGGGTACGTTTCACAGATTCCCACTAGTAATCTGCCTCATTATGGAACATAAAAGTGGCGAATAGAACCTTCTGTTCCTCCGTGCATCCCAAGACATCGAATATCTTGGTAATTTTCTTGACCCACGTCTCCGCCTTAATCGGATCCGGCTTTCCCGTAAATTCTGGTGGTCCTAACTCTTTGAACTACTTGCCTGTGACAAGCCGCATATTTCTATCATTTTCACCCGTATTTTGTACACGAGTCTCCCTCATCTAATTTTGCATGAACTACCAAAAGCTTCTAAACATCCCATCATTCATCATTTGTTCGGTAGTGTTGTTTACAGGAGGAATATTGCCTTCTTGTTGCACGTTCTCCTGGGTGGTGATCAAAGGTGTCTCCACGGTCTCATATGCTCCATTATTAACGTTCTCAGCTGCCATTCTTAAATACTGCCATAAAATAAGGGTTATTTAAACAAATTAACATACAATATAATATCCCTATATTATGACCGACCAACAAATAAGCTTAGGTAGGACATACTAGCAAAGAATTTACTCGTCTCTCCCCTCCTAGTTCTATTCCCCGATCTCCGCCAGAGACCATATCCCTAAGCTCTGATACCAACTGTGACTCCCCCAAAATAGGTATACATCACCCATTCTGAGTCGCCAAATACATGGTACAGAAATAAATACAACTTCATTACTACAATTGTCGTGCAAAATACAACAACACATAAACTGTGAGTTTAAATACAAATATTGTCTAATAGACAATATTAAAACTCAAAAGGAGTCCTCATTACAATTATTGATACATTATTTTACAAAATAGTGAGGACTGCTAACTCAACTGACTGAAAACATCACTCCACACCCCGAATAGTTCCCGCTATATTCTCGCCTCTTGAGAAAAATAGAACAAAAAGGAAAAGGTTGGGCTCAACTAGCCCAGTAAAGAATATTATGATTAAGATAATATACAATAAATTATCATTAGTCTTCAACAGGGAAAAATCTAATAGGATATAATAGACAACAAGTTTTAGATCAACAACTGCTGTGGAAGCAATAATTTATTAGAAGAGTTAAGTAGAGAATGAAATCTACTATCATCCATGAATTTAAAAGTCCATCATCAATATTTCATCCCTGTAACATCAATCAATATACATCTTGAATCAAATATTCATCTTTGCACTACGGGCCAAAGATATTCATTTGTATCACCAGTTGGTCATGTTCATCTCAACACCTGTTCATCTTTGCACTACGGGCCAAAGATATTCATTAGGTAATCATTCATCTTTGCACTACAGGCCAAAGATATTCATCAAGTATCACCATTAAGGACTGAGGATGATGAAAAACATTTTAGAGAACGAATCTAGTACGTCAAAAGGACAAAGTTTAGATATTCGTACTTTAGATAATTCAAGTTTAAAAATACTACATAATAAAACATAATGGAGAAAAAAATTCAAGAATGATGATCAAAATATGGATACAATCAAATATAGTAACAATAATAGACATCTGGGACAAAGAAGAGAAAATTTCATTTTTCGGTGAATAGTGTCGTATTCGTGAATAGTGTCGTATACGTGAATAATGCCTTATACGTGAATAGTAACTCCGACATAAAAAGTTCTAAATTTGATAAAAAAATTCAGACTAATATTTCGACATAATGATACTGAAAGAAATAATACCATTTACAAAAAAAATAACATCCCTTACCTCAAAATAACAGTACTTCTGATCGGAATATCGGATGCAAAGCCGAAAAAAACTTGTACTGAATAGCAACTCTCAAAGTATCAAAATACTCATTAAAATACGCTCAATAATATAGAGAGAAAGAAAACTTGTTTCTGGTGTGATTTTTAATTCTAACTCAGCACCCTATTTATAGGAAAATGTTAGAATGCCGAAGCAGACTTAACCTGCTACCTAATGGCTTTACCTGCTACTATTCTCGCCCACCACTTTTGAAATAAAATTTCAGCACATTTCTCACCAACCAAATGTGGGGCCCATCAATTCTAGAAATTTCTAAAAACTTTTAAATAATAAGTAACTTCAATAATTCATATAAAATAGCCCTTTTATCAGAAAAATTCGAATCTCATGTCCATTTCACACGAAATTGAATTCTCTACAACTTTTTAGCTTTAAGTTTTTCCAAATTCTAAACCAAAAATATCCGAAATTCACAAACGGATGATTTTCAATACCTCATAAAATTCATAACAAATCATACGTTAATTTTTAACGGTTCAAAATTTGTGGACATATACTCAACTTATATATGTATAACATATCCAAAAATCACAACGATCCAACGGTCGGATTAAAATTATAACTCACGCAATAGAGTTTTAAGAACACTGTTTTGATTTTTAAAACCTCCATTCCGACAAAATACTGATAAAACACCTCAAAATTAAATCCTTCATTTATATCTACATAAAAAAAATATTTCCTTATCATAAAAATTAATAATTAATTATTCACAAATAATATTACAGAATCATAATTATGACAACTAGGTCGTTCCCAAGAAAGAGTGGGCTTTCCGACAAGGATTTCTCTTTACTGGCGTGCAATTAGGTGACCAAACCTCTCCTTAGACAGAACTTCCTTAGACATTATCAGTAATGTTATCTAATAATATTATTCAAATAATATGAATTATTGATCTGATAATAGAGATAATGTGCAGTGATAATTATTGAAACAACAATAATATAAAATATCAACGCATCAATTATTGAACCAATAAAATAAAATATTGAACAGTAATTACTGTAATAATTATTGAGATTCTTACGTAAGGATTAATAATTCAACAATACTATGTAATACCGTGTGCTACTGTGCACCAACGCATATTACTATATTTTAACCACCGGGTATTTCAACATTGTTAACAGTAACTACTACGCCGTTATTTATAAAAAAACTCAAACTTGTCGTTTTCTTCGTCTGACCATTTTTTGTTATTGGGCCCACAAATGACTGCGCCGTCGTACAAATATTCCCTGACAACAAGAATATTCCACGACCAAATGAATATTCCCCGACAAAATGAATATTTTATAACCACTTGCTTATTTTGCAAAATTTATACACTTCACCCATAACCAAAGCATTATATCAAATTAACACCCTATTATTCAAAATAATAATTAAAGAAAATTTGATTTTATTTATAATAAGTTGGGGTTTTACAGTAATTTCATGTCTTATATTTAATTGGGACATTGTGTGGTGGAAGGATTGAATTGTATGGTAACTATTTATTCAAAAGTTCTTTTATGATTAATGTTGAAATCTATATTATTTAGAAAGTCGTTGATCTCTAATTAGGAGGTTTATCCTTATTTTAGAATAAATGTTATTTATTTAAATAAATTATTAGATAACGTGGAAAGGGTTTTCTGGGCTAGCAGAGCAGCTGCGCCGTTTTCCAGTGTAATCTGGGCACAACTGCGCCGAATACCAGATTATGAATTTTTTTTTATTTTTGATATTTATTTCAATTAAGATAAAATGTTTATTTTGAATTGGAATATGATTAAAATAAAAGTTTTATATGATTCCATGTTTGTTTGAATAAAAGAGTTTATTCAAAAGTTTTATATTAACTTGGAATTGGATTCCACGTTCAGCTGAATAAAAGAGTTTATTCAAAAGTATTCTACGTTCGTTTGAATAAAAGAGTTTATTCAAAAGTTTTATGCTAACTTGAAATTGGATTCCACGTTCGTTTGAATAAAAGAGTTTATTCACATATAAAACAAGATTCCATGTTTCCTAGAATAAAGAAATTTATTCACATATGGAATATGATTCCATGTTTCCTAAAATAAAAGATGTTTAATTTTAATAAGGAATATGATTCAACATATTTTATTTTTTCAACAATTTTAAGTTAAAATAAAGGAGTTTATTTTGATTCGGAATTTGATTAAAAATAAAAGAGTTTATTTTTATTCAAAAATTGGATAAAATAAAATAAAGAAATTTATTATGATTTAAATTTTGATTAAAATAAAGGAGTTTATTTTATACTCCTTTATTTTAATCAAAATTGGAATTTTAATAAATTTAAAATTGCCCATTAAATTAATATGGATGCATATATGAAATGACTTTATTATTCATGAGATGAATGTTATTTATTAATGCATATGATGATGTGTATGAAAATAAAAGGGGTTGGATATGGACTATTAACCAATGTGATTGAATTTTATTTTAGTTGGATGCATGATTGTATGAGTTTTATTAAATGGGGTCTGCGTACCTCGTCTTCTCTAATTTTTCTCAATGTAAATTCAATCTCCCTCCTATGTACTTCTCCTTGACTGCTGATTAAGGTTTCTACTTATTTTAAATAGTTTTGTAATAGGAATAGTTAAAATTAATTTTGAAGAATTGGAGATCAAGGAGCAATGAGCGCTTGAAGACTCGTTTGTAATGGAGCCCGGATTTAAATGTAATAGTTATATTTAAATTTAATTTTTGAACCCTAGGTTTGACCTCTTGGTTCACTTAGTGGATCTAGCGAACCAAATTAGAATAATGTCCATAATCAATCCGGGTAGAAAATAGTATTCTATGTGTGCATGCTTATACTATATATATATATATATATATATATATATATATATATATATATATATATATATAATGCAAACATGTTTCGCATGTTAATTAATATGACACGTATTTTATATATATGTGCATGCACGCTTAACAAGATGAGACAAATAATAACAAACCCCTTAAAGATTTTATATTAAGTCCTAAGCGTTCAAAGATATTTAGAATATTGAGCGTCGCCTTCTAGCATGATAAAAATAATAGAGTATTAATTAATTATTATACGTTTGTTGTGTCATCACATGGCTTATATTAATTTTTTGAGATGCTAATTTTATCTCATTTGATGCTTATAAAGAAATTGAACAATGCTATTTTGTTGTGTCACCACAAGGACCTTAATTTTCTTTTTTAATATATGGAGTGCTAGGTTGGACTTAACTTGGATAATTTTGATTTGGATGTGCCACAACTTGATCAAAATAATCTAAGAGGCAAAATAAAAGGAGTTACATGATGATGTAATTGACAAGAGTTGTCTACCTATATATATATATATATATATATATATATATATATATATATATATAGTTTGTTGTGTCCCAACAAGGCTATATACATTTGAAATAGGATCGTTATTCTCACTAGCAAATCTTTAATTAGATTTTGTAGAACCATATAACTGAGGGTAATATAGTTTGAAGAAAATAGTGGGATATACCAATTTAAAATAAGACCTAATTTATCTTGATAATTAATTAATAAAAAATGTATGATATAATGTTGTTAAATTACAAATTCATTTACAGAATTTTACAATGTCTAAATTACTATCATTACGAAGCATATTAGATGCTAATTAATCGGATCGAATTAAACGGATTGTGTTAGTTCCTGGAGGCACAATAGTTATCTAGAGGGGGGGATTGAATAGATATTAAAAACACTTTTTGTTTTACTTTGTTAGAGTGATAATGATTAAAAGACAGCGGAATTAATATTTGTTTTAATCTCCCTTAAGATAGTGAGTTAATGGGAGTGAGACAGTTATAACAGTTATGACAGATATAGCAATTATAGCAAAAATATAATAGACACAATCATTTTAAGTGGTTCAGAGCACTTAAAGCTTCTAGTCCACTCTTCTACTCCTCGAGTAGGAAATCCACTAAGGATGTCTTTTACACTTTCTGAATCACATAGATTCCTTCTAGACCAGTAGTCTAGGAACTTCTTAGTTCACTCTTGAACTCTTCAAGTCCAGCAGACTTGGCTCTTAACAGTCTGTTTGAGGATGCCGTCATCGTATGACTTTGTCATAACACATCATACAATAGTGGAACAATGATTTTGGATCCATTCAACACTAAGTATTCATGTATTTACAACTCCATCACTTTTTATCATCTTTGCACCAGGTTACATGGTACAGAAGTGATAAATAAAATAACTTTTGATATTTCAAATCATTTGCGTCTAGCTAAAATAAGTAGCATAGACTATACTTTAAACCGTTTCAAAAATGATTACGAGTATACATAATTTTTTTTAAAAACAAGTAGTGCGTATTTAGCTTGATGTCAAAATTTCGAAGTCTAGCATAGCTAGGAGTTTTGGAAAACTTATGTCTCCACTAATAATCATTTGCTTAACAATCTATCTGTTCTTGTTATCCTCAATACTTCAATTACACACACCTACACCCAGTTCGTCAAACCACACTTATGAGTTCATTTACTTGCCACAATCATATGAGTTTAAGAACTTATCCTAGTCAGACCTTTGGCGTCCATTCGCTGAGGGGTTCATAAACATTTCATATAACTATGAGTCAAGAATGTCACATAAGTATGAGTGTTAAGAACTCGTACTTAACCTGATATTCTCTACCTATGACCTATCTATCTGTTATACACATGAGAAATGAATCACCCTCTTAACATGCATATAGCAAATAGCACGACACAAACATTTCAATGATTATCATTGCCAGAACTAAGTAGTTTTTACACCAAGTATAATTCCTTGCCCATACAAGGAATCATACAACTCAGCTGCTGACATGAGTCCTCAATTGAATCCCCACCTAACCTTAACACCCTTCTTAATACGAATTTCATTCAACTCGTATTCATAATCCTTTCCTGAATTTGTACAAATTCATAGTACAACTGTCACCTAGCAAACTTGCTGTAACTTTTCAATCATTCGCTTGATCCTTCTCCATACTATAACCTTATCTGATCACGGAGTGATCTCATCGTATACATTATAATTCATTTTTATATCTAGATCATTTTATTTTATGATCTCCTATCACTTCACTTTCATTCTTTTAGACTCTATCTATTTCTCACTACTATTCAATTTTTATTATCAGAGTTAGGGAACTCTGTATTTTATAACTCGCCGAGATTCATCTTTGAATCTTACCGACCCAACTAACTCTATGTGAGTTAGTACTTATCCTAATCACTGCGGTTATTAGTCTCAGGTATTCCTACCTAAGGTTCATAACCTACAGCTCTGATACCAACTGTGACATCCCCGAATCCAGGTCCCAAATCACCTCGGATCCGGTTCGATCATTCTATACAACTATTACTATTTACGGAAGATATAAACATAAATTGTTTATACATTAAACTTACACACTTTTTCCCAAGGTCGAGTAACCTTAACTTAATACACATTTCATAACTTAATACATAATTTTAAAAATATAACACTTATACAATTTAGCTGCACACATATCCTAACGCTAGAACTGTCTTTAACCTTTCCTTGTATTCGACGCGTTCGTCTTAATCTGCAATGTTTTATCATGATATAGCAAGGGTGAGCATAAGGATTGCCCAATAATTTTTAGTTCAATAATATAACGATATATCATGATTGAAAGAGTATGAACAATAAGCTGGCTATAATTCATCAATATAATTGAGAACTAGCAGGAACAAACTTTTGACTGAATAAGTATTAAACATGAACAAAAATATCTTGACCAACTGATAATGAAGGTGATCAGCCTTTCATACCTGACTTATACATGCAATATGTACAGAGTACAATTCATGGCAACCAGCAATGATTAACCATAAGCTTATCCGAATGAAACACTCTTAGTAGAGTTCGGTAAAAAAAAACTTGCCTGAACCGTTGATTACCGCAACACAATTTATAACGCTTTATCCGAAGACCTAATATTATTAATATAGATCTCCAATATAAGAATAATATCATCACAATATAATATTATTACATATATATATATATATATATATATAGAATATTCTAAACACATAACACATATCCTTGTCAGTCTATAACACACATAAGACTCGGTATCAAGTCAAACTATTATAGTCTGAGTTGAACCCGACACAAAACCGATATCCCGACGGTCTAGTCAGACTTTTATCGAGTCTAAGTTCAATTAACTTTGACTAAACACTTAACAATTATCTCAGATAATTTTAATATCAGTCAAAATATTTTTCTAAGTTTCATAATAATTTTCACATAATTATTATCATTTATTATAATTTTTCAATCATTAAACTCGTATTTAAATGAATTAAATACCACATAATTCCTTTATCATTAATATTTATTTCTTATCAAATATTAATGAAATACATGTCATAATATTATAATATATTTATAATATATCAAAGTATTTTTAATACCTTAAAATCATATTTATATGATTTTTAAACAATTAAATTCATTATCCGATATTTGCTTTTAATATTAAAATATTAATATTTTCATGACAAAATATCAAAAGTTATATTTTATAACTTAAAATATTTTTCTAACACTTAAATCATTTTTATATGATTTTTAAATCATTAATTCTATTTTTTCACAATTTATTTAATACGTTTATTAAATAAACTAATTATCATTAACATTAATTTATTAATAAATTTCATCACAAAATATCAAAAGTTACTGCAAATAACTTAAAATATTTTCTAATACCGTAATATAATTTTTCATAAATTAAAACTATTTTTAAATAATTTATTTAATATTATAATTAAATAAATTAAATACAATTTATATTCCAAAAATATTAAATATTTATGAAATATACTCAAAATAATTAAAAACTATTTTTCAGAATTTAAAATAATTTTTCGGAATTTATTTAGTATTTTTAATAATTAAAATCTATTTATTTCGATTTATTTATTAAAATAAATCATTTTCAGAAATTAATAATTAATTTCTTAATTAAACTGTCGCTAAAGGCGTTATAGGCAACATATCCGTTGCTAATAGTGTTCTTGAGCTGCCCAGAATGTTCATACTCAGTTAACAAGGTAGGTGGTTTGACCGGCAATAAATCTCATTGTAATTCGTTTCTGGGCTTGTTTAAGCATCGATGTTGTAGAACTTATGTAGCACTACAATAGTAATCCTAGTTTCTTACCATAACACATCAGATCCGTGAGATACAAAGCATACAAAATGTGTTAGACACTGTTCTTCATTTTCTGGGTTTCCCACAAATGAAGAACTGTCAAAGTACATACTTTCCAGCCTTTGAATCTTAGCATTCTAGGTTCGGTTTATGTGATATAATGGTTCTTTCGTGTAGGTAACATGTCAGGCTACAACTAAATAACATCAGGTACTAACAACAACATCACATATGATAGAACAAGAACAGTCAAACTATGTCAGAAAAATCGCATATGAAGTTTCTGGGTTTTTCCCAGAATTTGAAATCGTGAACGGATGGTCTAGTTTGACCACCTTTTAAGTTCAATCTGATGATGATTCAAATGATCTAAAGCCACTTATATAAAGTAAACATGACCAGCTACAAACCTATTACAACATATCATCAAAACACTAACATGACTGACAGATCAAAGCGAAAGAAACTCTTGTCAGACACTGATTAACCATTTCTGGGTAACCAAGATTTACCCGGTCAATGCTAGTCAACTCACTTTGATCGTTAATAACTCACGATCTAGACCTGTAATGGTGGTGATTCCACTTCCAGATCAAAGACCACCTGACAAGCTACCTATTTCAACTTTAACACAACAAAAATCAAAAACAGAAAAGAATCTAAGGCCACTGACATTCGACTGTCAGACCACTTTTGCAACATTTCCAAATTTTTGAAATCTTTAGATTTGAGCATGTAGATGTTATGGATCTATGATCTAACAACCCAGATCTTTAAATGACACCTTATAACACATATTTAAACAATAGATCCTAACATCTAACATCAAATCATAAAATTTCTAGGCTTAAGGTTTTTATACCTTTCACTCTTGATCTTGGATTTCTGACTTGTGATTGCTGTTCTTGGCTTGATAAGAGGCTAACATAGCTTAACTTTTCTCTTTCTCTCACTCTAGATTTTCAAAATTCTATAGAGAGAAAGTGTTGGACAAGAATGAGAAAAATGAGCATCCTCTCTCTCTTTAATCTTTCTAATATTTGATACAATGAATCTATATGGAGGAGGTAGCTGCTGATTGCTAGAGATATGGGTCACATGGAGTGGTTGGAGTTGTCCACCAACTCCCATTTTGTCTAGATTTGCAAGTTACCTTACTAAAAAAATCCAAGAAGGGCATTATAGTCTTTTTGATTTTTAAATTAATGGCATAATGGTCATTGTTCCAAACCCTTAGGGTTTAGGGTTTGGTTAGGGTTTAGGGTTTAAAACCCTTAGGGTTTACAAATTTAATTTTCTAAAATTTTCAATTTATGATTCAAAAATAGAAAATTAATATTTCTTAATTATAATTAGAATTTTCTAATTATATTAAAATTTCTTAATCAATATTTAAATCTCGCTAATTAAGATTAGTACTTCATAATTAAAATCGCTAATTTAGCAATTATGATCAAAATGGTCAGTAGGGTTTCAATCCACTAATTAGGGTGTCTAATAGAAAAATAATTTTCCTAACTTAGAAATTAGATTTCGTAATTAGATTAAAATTTTCTAATTACTAATAACCTGAAAATTAGGATTAATATTTCCTAATTAACATTAAAACTATTTAACTAACAATTAGGTTTTCCCTAATTATAAATTAGGATTCCCGGAATCAAAATTAGGGTTTTCAGAACTGATTTTAGGGTTTCTTATTAAACGCTAGAGTTTTCTAACCGAACGTTGACGTTCTTAATATATACTTAGGGTTTGATACAAATATCGATTTTCTGGTCAACCCTTGACCCTTAACCACATCATGTACACATATACACAGAACAAAATTACGTATTTCCTTAATCCTAAATAATTCACCTAAATCCTTCACAGAATTTTGAAATCCTAAAAAGTCCATCTTAAAAATATCAGACGCATACACTAATTTTCTGTCTATGTTCTAATTTTGAACCTTAAATCAATTAATTAAAATTTTAAAAATTTTCTAAATTCTCGGGTTGTGACATTCACCCCTTCTTCTAAGAATTTCGTCCCCGAAATTCGCCTTACTCCTTACACCTTTCACCATTCACCATACATTCTCATCATCACATGCTATCCAATACACCTTTCACAAGAGTAAAAATTTTCAAAATTGTGCTGAGGAGTCATATAGACTATTTGTCTGTCATTTTCGCAAAGGTTTTATGGAAATTCATCCGCAAACCGTCATAACTTACGAACACAAAGGGTGGTTAGCCCGATATGCCCTGTACTGGCCAAGTACTGCTTTTATCTGTTTCTCGTCACTGCCAAAGGCACAAAAATTCTACCTCAGTCTTATTGGATTCTGCACCAAAACAATTTGGTTCGGGAAATTTCTTTCAATGAACACTTAGAGTTTTCATAAACTTTAGTCTAGCTGAATCGAATAGCGTAGACTCATATCAATAATTCAATTCAATCGAATTATTTAGGTGTAGCCAAACCCCGTTGATAAATTAAAATTTTGAAAACATTTTCGAGAATGACGTCATGATGCCATACTGTATTAACAGTCTGTTTGAGGATGCCGTCATCGTATGACTTTGTCATAACACATCATACAATATTGGAACAATGATTTTGGATCCATTCAACACTAAGTATTTATGTATTTACAACTCCATCACTCTTTATCATCTTTGCACCAGGTTACATGGTACAGAAGTGATAAATATAATAACTTTTGATATTTCAAATCATTTGCGTCTAGCTAAAATAAGTAGCATAGACTATACTTTAAACCGTTTCAAAAATGATTACGAGTCTACATAATTTTTTTTAAAAGCACGTAGTGCGTATTTAGCTTGATGTCAAAATTTCGAAGTCTAACATAGCTAGGAGTTTTGGAAAACTTATGTCTCCACTAATAATCATTTGCTTAACAATCTATCTGTTCTTATTATCCTCAATACTTCAATTACACACAACTACACCCAGTTCGTCAAACCACACTTATGAGTTCATTTACTTGCCACAATCATATGAGTTTAAGAACTTGTCCTAGTCAGACCTTTGGCGTTCATTCGCTGAGGGGTTCATAAACATTTCATATAACTATGAGTCAAGAATGTCAGATAAGTATGAGTGTTAAGAACTCATACTTAACCTGATATTCTCTACCTATGACCTATCTATCTGTTATACACATGAGAAAGGAATCACCCTCTTAACATGCATATAGCAAATAGCGCGACACATACATTTCAATGATTATCATTGCTAGAACTAAGTAGTTTTTACACCAAGTACAATTCCTTGCCCATACAAGGAATCATACAACTCAGCTGCTGACATGAGTCCTCAATTGAATCCCCACCTAACCTTAACACCCTTCTCAATACGAATTTCATTCAACTCGTATTCATAATCCTTTCCTGAATCTATACCAATTCATAGTACAACTGCCACTTAGCAAACCTGCTGTAATTTTTCAATCATTCGCTTGATCCTTCTCCATACTATAACCTTATCTGATCACGGAGTGATCTCATCGTATACATTACGATTCATTTTTATATCTAGATCGTTTTGTTTTACGATCTCCTATCACTTCACTTTCATTCTTTTAGACTCTATCTATTTCTCACTACTATTCAACTTTTATTATCAGAGTTAGGGAACTCTGTATCTTATAACTCGCCGAGATTCATCTTTGAATCTTACCGACCCAACTAACTCTATGTGAGTTAGTACTTATCCTAATCACTGCGGTTATTAGTCTCAGGTATTCCTACCTAAGGTTCATAACCTACAACTCTGATACCAACTATGACATCCCCGAATCCAGGTCCCAAATCACCTCGGATCCAGTTCGATCATTCTATACAACTATTACTATTTGCGGAAGATATAAACATAAATTGTTTATACATTAAACTTACACACTTTTCCCCAAGGTCGAGTAACCTTAACTTAATACACATTTCATAACTTACTTGACAAATAATCTAAAAAGTACAACACTTATACAATTTAGTTGCACACATATCCTAACGCTGGAACTGTCTTTAACCTTTCCTTGTATCCGACGCGTTCGTCTTAATCTGCAATATGTTATCATGATATAGCAAGGGTGAGCATAAGGATTGCCCAATAAGTTTTAGTTCAATAATATAACGATATATCATGATTAAAAGAGTATGAACAATAAGCTGGCTATAATTCATCAATATAATTGAGAACTAGCAGGAACAAACTTTTGACTGAACAAGTATTAAACATGAACAAAAATATTTGGACCAACTGGTAATGAAGGTGATCAGCCTTTCATACCTGACTTATACATGCAATATGTACATAGTATAATTCATGGCAACCAGCAATGATTAACCATAAGCTTATCCGAATGAAACACTCTTAGTAGAGTTAAGTAAAAATAAACTTGCCTGAACCGTTGATTACCGCAACGCAATTTATAACGCTTTATCCGAAGAACTAATATTATTAATATAGATCTCCAATATAAGAATAATATCATCACAATATAATATTATTACATATATATATATATATATAGAATATTCTAAACACATAACACATATCCTTGTCAGTCTATAACACACATAAGACTCGGTATCAAGTCAAACTATTGCAGTCTGAGTTGAATCCGACACAAAACCGACATCCCGACGGTCTAGTCAGACTTTTATCGAGTCTAAGTTCAATTAACTTTGACTAAACACTTAACAATTATCTCAGATAATTTTAATATCAGTCAAAATATTTTTCTAAGTCTCATAATAATTTTCACATAATTATTATCATTTATTATAATTTTTCAACCATTAAACTCGTATTTAAATGAATTAAATACCACATAATTCCTTTTTCATTAATATTTATTTCCTATCAAATATTAATGAAATACATGTCATAATATTATAATATATTTATAATATATCAAAGTATTTTTAATACCTTAAAATCATATTTATATGATTTTTAAACAATTAAATCCATTATCCGATATTTGCTTTTAATATTAAAATATTAATATTTTCATGTCAAAATATCAAAAGTTATATTTTATAACTTAAAATATTTTTCTAACAATTAAATCACTTTTATATAATTTTTAAATCATTAATTCTATTTTTCCATAATTTATTTAATACGTTTATTAAATAAACTAATTGTCATTAACATTAATTTATTAATGAATTTCATCACAAAATATCAAAAGTTACCGCAAATAACTTAAAATATTTTCTAACACCGTAATATAATTTTTTATGATTTTTCATGAATTAAAACCATTTTTAAATAATTTATTTAATATTATAATTAAATAAATTAAATACCATTTATATTCCAAAAATATTAAATATTTATGAAATATACTCAAAATAATTAAAAACTATTTTTCAGAATTTAAAATAATTTTTCAGAATTTATTTAGTATTTTTAATAATTAAAATCTATTTATTTCGATTTATTCATTAAAATAAATTATTTTCAGAAATTAGTAATTAATTTCTTAATTAAACTGTCGCTAAGGCGTTATAGGCAACATATCCGTCGCTAATAGTGTTCTTGAGCTGCCCAGAATGTTCATACTCAGTTAACAATGTAGGTGGTTTGACTGGCAATAAATCTCATTGTAATTCGTTTCTGAGCTTGTTTAAGCATCGATATTGTAGTACTTATGTAGCACTACAATAGTAATCCTAGATTATTACCATAACACATCAGATCCGTGAGATACAAAACATACAAAACGTGTCAGACACTGTTCTTCATTTTTTGGGTTTCCCACAAATGAGGAACAGTCGAAGTACATACTTTCTAGCCTTTGAATCTTAGCATTCTGGGTTCGGTTTATGTGATATAATGGTTCGTTCGTGTAGGTAACATGTCAGGCTACAACTAAATAACATCAGGTACTAACAACAACATCACATATGACATAACAAGGACAGTCAAACTATGTCAGAAAAATCGCATATGAAGTTTCTAGGTTTTTCCCAGAATTTGAAATCGTGAACGGATGGTCTAGTTTGACCACCTTTTAAGTTCGATCTGATGATGATTTAAATGATCTAAAGCCACTTATATAAAGTAAACATGACCAGCTACAAACCTATTACAATATATCATCAAAACAATAACATGACTGACAGATCAAAGCGAAAGAAACTCTTGTCAGACACTGATTAACCATTTCTGGGTAACCCAGATTTACCCGGTCAATGCTGGTCAACTAACTTTGATCGTTAATAACTCACGATCTAGACCTGTAATGGTGGTGATTCCACTTCCAGATCAAAGACCACCTGACAAGCTACCTATTTCAACTTTAACACAACAAAAATCAAAAACAGAAAAGAATCTAAGGCCACTGACATTCGACTGTCAGGCCACTTTTTCAACATTTCCAGATTTTTGAAATATTTAGATTTGAGCATCTAGTTGTTATGGATCCATGATCCAACAACCCAGATCTTTAAATGACACCTTATAACACATATTTAAACAATAGATCCTAACATCTAACATCAAATCATAAAATTTCTAGGTTTAAGGTTTTTATACCTTTCACTCTTGATCTTGGATTTCTGACTTGTGATTGCTGTTCTTGGCTTGATAAGAGGCTAACATAGCTTAACTTTTCTCTTTCTCTCACTCTAGATTTTCAAAATTCTATAGAGAGAAAGTGTTAGACAAGAATGAGAAAAATGAGCATTCTCTCTCTCTTTAATCTTGCTAATATTTGATACAATGAATCTATATGGAGGAGGTAGCTGCTGATTGCTAGAGATATGGGTCACATGGAGTGGTTGGAGTTGTCCACCAACTCCCATTTTGTCTAGATTTGCAAGTTACCTTACTAAAAAAAATCTAAGAAGGGCATTGTAGTCTTTTTGATTTTTAAATTAATGGCATAATGGTCATTGTTCCAAACCCTTAGGGTTTAGGGTTTGGTTAAGGTTTAGGGTTTAAAACCCTTAGGGTTTACAAATTTAATTTTCTAAAATTTTCAATTTATGATTCAAAAATAGAAAATTAATATTTCTTAATTATAATTAGAATTTTCTAATTATATTAAAATTTCTTAATCAATATTTAAATCTCGCTAATTAAGATTAGTACTTCATAATTAAAATCGCTAATTTAGCAATTATGATCAAAATGGTCAGTAGGGTTTCAATCCACTAATTAGGGTGTCTAATAGAAAAATAATTTTCCTAACTTAGAAATTAGATTTCGTAATTAGATTAAAATTTTCTAATTACTAATAACCTGAAAATTAGGATTAATATTTCCTAATTAACATTAAAACTATTTAACTAACAATTAGGTTTTCCCTATTTATAAATTAGGATTCCCGGAATCAAAATTAGGGTATCGATTTTAGGGGTTCTTGTTAAACGCTAGGGTTTTCTAACTGAACGTTGATGTTCTTAATATATATTTAGGGTTTGATACAGATATCGATTATCTGGTTAACCCTTGACCCTTAACCACATCATGTACACATATACACAGAACAAAAGCACGTATTTCCTTAATCTTGAATAATTCACCTAAATCCTTCACAGAATTTTGAAATCCTAAAAATTCCATCTTAAAAATATCAAACGCATACACTAATTTTCTGTCTAGGTTCTAATTTTGAACCTTAAATCAATTAATTAAAATTTTCTAAATTTTCTAAATTCTCGGGTTGTTACATAATAAGTGGGTCAGTCTGGTGCAATGTGTGCTGAAAAAAGGAGGAATGACCGTGGTTCAGAATGATGGCGCAATGAGCTAATTTCGACAAGTACAGTGATTGGTTGGAGGATTTTCATGGACTATAGGAAGTTGAATAAGGCGACCCGCAAAGATCACTTCCATTTACCCTTTATCGATCAGATGTTGGACAGATTAGTGGGACATGAGTACTACTGCTTATTAGATAGATATTCGGGTTATAATCAGATCATCATCGCTCCTGAAGATCAAGAGAAGACTACTTTCACGTGCCCATACAACACATTCGCATTTAGGAGAATGTCGTTTGGCTTGTGTAATGCACCCGCTACCTTCTAGAGGTGTATGATGGCCATCTTCTCAGACATGGTGGAGAAGAATGTGGAAGTCTTCATGGATGACTTCTCTATCTATATGGATGATTTTGATGCGTGTCTGGAGATTTGGTAATGGTCTTACAAAGATGCACATACACAAATTTGATCCTTAACTGGGAAAAGTGCCACTTCATGATTGAAGAAGACATAATTTTGGGGCACAAGGTCTCGGCTCAAGGATTAGAGGTTGATAAAGCGAAGTTGAAAATAATTGAAAAGCTTCCTCCACTGAGTTCAGTTAAGGGAATTAGAAGTTTTCTGGGGCGTGCTGGGTTCTACAGGAGATTCATAAAAGGACTTCTCTAAAATTGCAAAACCTTTGTGCAGTCTTTCAGAGAAGGACTCGGTTTTTAATTTTGATGAGGAGTGTAAACCGGCATTAGAGTTGTTGAAGAAGCAATTAACCACAGCTCCCTTAATTGTCACGCCGGATCAGAATATACTCTTCGAGTTAATGTGTGATGCGAGTGACTATGCGGTTGGGACTGTTTTGGGTCAACGCTGAGAGAAGGTATTTCATGCTATCTATTATGCAAGTAAGACACTCACGAAAACTCAAATGAACTACACAACTATGGAAAAAGAATTACTTGTAGTGGTATATGCGTTCGATATATTCCGGGCATACTTGATCGGGACAAAGGTAGTAGTTTATACAGATCACTCGGCCATTCAGTACTTAATTTCAAAAAAAGATGCTAAGCCACGCCTTAGCAGATGGATTCTCCTTTTACAAGAGTTTAGTTTAGAAATAAAGGATAGAAAGGGGACGGATAATCAAGTTGCCGATCATTTGTCTAGGCTGGAAAATTAGGGTAAAAAGGAAGAGGATAAGTGTGTAATCATCGAGTCATTCCCAGATGAGCAATTGTTTGGGATAAATATAGAATTTCCATGGTACGCGGACTTCGCGAATTATCTAGTGAGCCACATTCTGCCCCCTGATCTTACACTATAACAGAAAAAGAAGTTTCTTCATGACGTCAAGTGGTATATGTGGGACGAGCCTTACTTATTCAAATAGTACGCCGATATGATGATCAGAAGATGTGTGCCCTATAGTGAAGTGAAGAACATACTGCATGAATGCCACTCATTGGCGTATGGGGGACACTATGGTAGTGAGAGAACAGTGGTAAAAGTGCTTCAAGTCGGGTTCTGTTGGCCCACATTATTTAAAGAGGCCCACCAATTTGTTAAAACTTGTGATAGATGTCAACGGATGGGCAACGTATCAAAAAGGAATGAGATGCCACTTCAAACTATTTTAGAAGTTGAGATTTTTGACGTATGGGGCATAGATTTCATGTGGCCATTCCCTTCCTCATTTACCAATCAGTACATTTTGCTTGCGGTGGACTATGTATCAAAGTGGGTGGAAGCCGTAGCACTCCTGACTAACGATGCCAAAGTGGTTCTCAAATTTTTATAGAAGAATATTTTTACGAGATTTGGCACGCCAAGAGCTATAATAAGTGATGAAGGTATTCACTTCTGCAACATATTGTTTATAGCTCTCTTGGCAAAATATGGGGTCAACCATAAGGTAGCTACAGCGTATCATCCCCAAACCAGTGGGCAAGCTGAGGTTTCAAACAGGGAGGTGAAGAGAATTTTGGAAAAGGTAGTGAATCCGAATCAAAAATATTGGTCTCTCAGATGATGCACTTTGGGCTTACCGAACTACGTATAAAACACCGATTGGTATGTCACCATACCAATTACTATACGGGAAAGCTTGTCACCTACCTATCGAGTTACAGCACAAGGCCTACTGGGCTATTCAGAAACTGAACTTTGATCAAGTAGCTGTGGGTGAAAAGAGACTACTTCAGTTAAATGAACTCGATGAATTTCGCCTGCATGCTTACGAGAACTTAAAACTATACAAAGAAAAGGTCAAGAAATGGCACGACCAGAAAATCATGCACCGAACGTTCGAGCCGGGGCAATCAGTACTGTTGTTCCACTCACGATTAAGGTTGTTCCAAGGCAAGCTTAAGTCAAGGTGGTGGGGACCATTCACAATTAAAAGAGTTTTCTCACATGGCGCCGTTGAACTCTATAGTAGAAACCCGTTGGAGACTTTCAAAGTCAACAGTCAAAGGTTGAAGAATTATTGGGGTGGCGAATCCAACATGGATGTCATCGCAATCACATTATCCGACGTACCATAAACAGGGAGTAGTCAGGCTGAACGACTTAAAACTAAGCGCTAATTGGGAGGCAACCCAATAATCTTTTTTTTTCATATGTTTTAGTCATGTTAGTTAAATTATAGGTTAGATTAAGTAGGATACATTAAGTAGTTAATAAAGTTTATTGTTCTTGATAATATATCTACCATGCTTAAAATGCTCAATCTCTACTCATATTTATGTTTTCTGGCTTTGCAGGATCTTAAATTGATAATAGTTGGGAATATGATGGAAGAATGAAGCAAACCAGATCAAGTTAGCAGTGTGCATGCCCGCCGGGGCGGGCCCCTAATTCCTTATACCCCCGCCGGGGTGGGGGTCTCCCAAATCTAATTACAGTGTGATGAGCAACCTCCATTTCTCTCCCACGTTCTAGCATCTTCCACTTCATTTCCCCATTTCATGAACACACGTACCTACCACTTCAAACCATAACTCCAACCCACAAACCTCTCCCTCACACCATTCCTATAAAACCTCTCCCTCACAACCAAAGTCCATCACTTACATTCATTTCAAATTTAGGAAGTGGCAAAATAGGAGTCTCATTGAGGTCAGTCTACAACAAGTGAGACTGAGCACCATATCATCTATTTCCTCCCTCCCTAGCACCATAGTTAAAGCACACATAATCAAGTTGGGGGATAGAACAGAGTGCACACCAAGTGTTCGACAGTTTGTGTGAGTGAAATTTGGGGAGAGAATAGTGTGTTAAGGCATCCAGAATTCAATGGCGTCTCAACCTACAACCAAACAACAAAGGGGAGAAAGTTCAAGGCCCACACAACCGACATGGACCTTTGATAGTAGTAAATTCAAAAGTGTCATCGCCGCTGATCGATACGATTACATGTCTATAAAAGCACTTACACCGGAGCGGGGGTTAGCACCGGATCATGTGGATGGGGAGATGATGCAACAGATTTATCAGAAAGGGTGGAACAAGTTTACGGAGGAACCCGAAGCCGCCGTTGTCAATGCAGTTAAGGAATTTTATGCAAATGTCGAGGATAAGGCCCCTTTCAACGCGTTCATGTGGGGTAGATTGGTTCCATTCAGTGCTGATGCAATCAACACTTATTATTAGTTACGAGTGCCGAGACATTATCAGTATGCTCATTTACGTGACAACAATCTAAATTTTGAGGCTATTCTGAAGGACATGACTAAGCCGGGTATAACATGGATCAAGGGTCAGAAAGGAGGCACAGTTTTTAACAGCAAGGATCTTAGCAGGTATGGGAAGATATGGTATGCATTCTTATGTGCCAAACTATTTTCGTCCAAACACACATCAGACGTAATCAAAGAGAAGGCACTACTGTTGTACGCAATTGTGCAAGATTTCATCATCGACGTCGGGGCCATAATCATTTTTTCCATTCACCTATGCTTACAAGGAAATTTTTTGGGTGGATTACCACACCCATCACTCATTTGTGGGTTGTGTCGCCAAGAGGGTCTTAGATGGTCTGATGATGAACCCACTCAGATGCCGCTGCAGCTACTAGATTCTAAAATGATCGCGCGGTATTCGTTGTGGGCAGGAGGTGAGTCACATCCAAGAGGAGTAGGTTTTGTATTTCCCTCAACTTCAGAGGATGAAGCTGACGCTGAGGATAACTTGGATGATGCCGAATTTCAAGAGGATGCGACAATGGAAGAGCAAGGAATTGAGGTGGAACCATCTTCCGACGCTATATCTAGCCCTCAGTTTCTTTCATTTCAACGATAAATAGAGGAGCACGACGGGAGATGTGGCGACTAGAAATTAGGCAGGATCACATGTTTGATGCAATGAACATGCCATTCGCATTATTGAACACGGCGCTCCAAAGCTTCAATCCTACTGCTCAATTTCCATACCAGCAACCGGGCCCAATGCCACGATTGCCACCAAGTGATTCTGAAGAAGAAGAACACAACACACCACCACCCCAGGCTTAAAGTGCTTACAGGGAAGTCCTCATATTTTTAATGCTATATCTATACAATGAGGTAATTGTAATTTTTAAGTTTGGGGGAGTCATATTTTATTTTGCATTTTATGTTTGCATGCATAATGTCATTAGTTAGGTTTACATTTGTATTGCACGTTAGTTTTGCATTTTAGTTTTAGGATTTGTGATGTTGCATTCATGTAATCATATAGTTGCATAGTAGCTTAGGTGAATAAATAGTTTAATTATTAGTTCTGCATTTTGTTATGTTATGTTTGCCATCTAATAAAAAAATAAATTTAGTTAGAATTATGTTGTGTTTGCATATGCCCAGCAGTGTTGTGGTTCATTTTATTTTGGCTAATAATGAGATTGAGATTAAGTCGATAAATACGGCACTAATTATTAGAACCTTGATGTAGTTTCTATTATGAATTAGATCTTGTTCTTGTTTGAAACTGGTCTAAAACAGTTAACACGCTAATAACATCTGTATCGACTGGTTAGTTCAAATTGATACATAAAGAGTTTCTAAAGGTTAATGCTAATGTGAATGAAAAAAGGACAAGGATAGGCAGTGAAGACGAAGAATTGGGCAAGAACCTAAGTTTGGGAGGATAAATGTGGGGTACATAAGCTTTATTAAAAATAAAAATAAATATATATGTCGTGACTAGTCTTATTTCGGGACCTTTGTTACTTGAGCAAGTACGCCCGTAGGGGTGTCTTAACACCTAGCGCCCTAAGGTCTTTTATGGTCTGGAAGTCGTTGGTTGAAAGTTCCCTTGATAGTGGTAATTGTTTAATTTTAGTTGGAACTCGTTTGCTTTTAAAATTTTTGAGTTTGCTCTGTATAATTCCTTCTAAGAAGTTGGTTATGTATTGAAGTTGAGTCTGTATCAGTTGTCATGGATGTTTTACACACACACACACACACTATATCAGTAATGACAGTCTAATATTCGGGGATTAATAAGTAACTATTGAGTGGTTTCGATATGAGGTTTTGAAATGTTTACTTGATCTTCTTGAGGCCGGTGGAATACTTTTGAGTTTATGACGCTGTTGGATTCAAAGACATATATATTAGATGAATTATATCTCATTGCATTGCATTGCATAGCATATTAGTTTGTTTAATTGCATGTGCTCGAGGACTAGCACGGTTTAAGTTTGGGGTATTTTGATAAGTGGATTGTATATATCCATGAATTGATATCTAGTTCAAGCTTATTTGTTGTTAATTACTTGAGTTTATGTTCACATTTACTTATTTCTTGTTATTTTATGTGTAGGAAGGTTGGTGTGGGAAATGAGTGAAAAAGGAGGCACTCGGAGCATTATTTTAGCAAGTAAAGAAGAAAACCAAAGTCAGTCTGCAGAAGGCTAGCCCGCCGGGGCGGGCCCATTTTGACTTTATACCCCCGCCGGGGAAGGGGTCTTCAACACCAGTTTACAGGAGACTAGCCCACCGGGGCGGGCATTTTATAAGCTTACACCCCCGCCGGGGTGGGGCGGTGCCGAGTCTGGGCTATCCTATCTCAGTTCAAACACTGTTGGAACTTGGATTGTGGTGCTTGTATAGTAGTAGGACTCTAGTTGGCATGGAAGAGAGCTAAGATTGTGGTTATAGAACATATAACTACAACACAAACTCAAGATTACTCAAGATTGAGAGAGATGAAAAGCATTTAACATCAATTAAGGACAGAAATTTATAGCAAGCAACAGAGTGAAGATTTTGAAGAACGATCATAATGATTGCAGATTGAGGCTAAAGTGAAGGGTGCTCTGTGTTATTCTTCTCCTTTAGTTTTATTTCTGTAATTGAGAAGATGTTATCTTTAATTTATTCAGTTATTATTTCATTTATGATGAACTAAGTACTTTTTAGGCTTAAGACGGATCTTTAAGTGGAACGATGGTTTTGTAATCTTTGATTTCAGTTTAATAAGTTATTATCCGGTTTATCTATATTAATTTGATCTTGAATTTATGAATTACCTGACCAACGATTCTTTGTGGACTTGTATGAATTCTAAAGATGAAATACGAGTCTAGACTTAGTTAGTATAGCATGCGTTCTTGATTTATGTGAATGAACAGAATCTTGATGAATGTTAGGGTAGAGATATGCTTGACATCACATGTAATCGGATAAGGAACTTGAACTTAAACCTTCTTTGATTATAATTCACATAGAGATATCGTGAGTTAGTTAATTAAGGTGTTTAACTTGATTCTATCTTAATTGTGGATTGAAGTTAATATGGTATTAGTACATCGAGAGGTGGTTAGTACTACATATGTGTTCTTGATTAATAAACTGAGATAGTGAGTTAAACTAGAATAAAGGTGTAAAAATCAGAGTGATGCTTAGAGTGAAGCTGTAAGCCTAATTCTCCAATATTTGTTTGAAAATTCAGTTTCTAGGGTTTGTTGGGTTTTCCTTGATTTTAATATCTTTGTTATTTTTACTATAAACTGGAAATTGGTTAGTTTAATAAAATTAGGATTAATAAGAAATTGGTAATTGTGGGGTTTAAATTCTATTTTCAGTCTCTAAGGGAACGATACTCTACTTACTATTATATTACTTATTGACCACGTATACTTGCGTGCTGTGCATAATTAGATTTTACCCAACACACTGCTTGGCTTTTGATCATCACTTCGGTATTTGCCATGTACTTCATCATCATCTCCTCCATCTCTGACTTCTTCTCTTGTTGAGGTGCAAGTGGTGGATGATGTTGTTGGTTTTGAGAAAATCCAGGTGGGTAAGGTGGTCTTGGTGTAAACTGTTGCTGAGATGGTTGTGCCTGAAATTGATTTTGTGGTTGAAACTGACTTTGTTGATTGCTTTGATTATTTGACCAACTGAAATTTTGGTGGTTACGGTTGTTGGAGTTGTATGTATTCTGAAATTGACCTTGATTCTTCTGGTAGTTGCTCACATACTGTACATACACTGAACTGATAACACATTGGTCAGTTGAATGTGACCCTGCACATATCTCACACACGAAATCAACTGTCTTCACCTTACTTTTTGCCAAAGAGTCAATCTTTTTTGCCATGGCTACCATCTGAGCTGACAACTGAGTGATAGCATCCACCTCTAATAAACCTGCTACTTTGGGCTGTGGCATTCTGGCTGTAGGATTTTGGAAATCATTCGCTGCCATCGTCTCAATAAGATTGTAGGCTTCTTCATAGCTATTCGCCCATAAGGCTCCTCCTGCAGCTGCATCTACAATTGGCCTCAACTGCCATCCTAATCCATTATAAAATGTATTAATCACTATCCAATCCGGCATACCATGGTGTGGACACTTCATTAGCATCTCCTTGTATCTTTCCCAAGCTTCATATAGAGATTCACCTTGTTGCTGCTCGAATTGGGAAATTGTTGTCCTCATTTTAGCAGTCTTAGCCATTGGGAAAAATTTGGCTAAGAACTTTTGTGCTAAGTCCTCCCATGTTCTGATAGATCCTAAAGGTAGAGAGTGAAGCCAACTTCTTGCTTTGTCTCGTAACGAAAATGGAAATAGCCTAAGTATGATTGCATCCTCTGTCACCCCGTTGTACCTGAAGGTGTCACGTATTTCAATGAAACTCAATAGATGCTCATTCGGGTCATCTGTAGCAGCACCCCCAAACTGTACCGAATTCTGCACCATTTGAATAGTGCCCAGCTTTATCTCGAAAGTGTTGGCTGCTATAGCTGGCCTGACTATACTCGACTGTAATCCATTGATGTTCGACATCGAATAATCTCTCAATGCCCTGTGCTCCTCTCTTTGCTCTTCTACTACCATATTGGATGTTGTGATCTCTAAGTTGCTTGTATATTTCTACGCGCTCTCGATTTCCAACCTCTCCCATTTATGTTGTCCTGTGCAGGTGTCAACTCGGAATTAGATGATCGTGTGTGCATAAAATATATACAAATACTTGAAATACAATCAAAAATAAAAATAGAAATAAGATAAGATTAGATTTGTCTAAGTCATACAAATTTAGCTTAAAATTGATGATATTAATAAAATTAAACACCTTTCCCCGACAACGGCGCCAAAAACTTGTTGCCTCCTTTCTAGTTTAACAAAAAAGACTCTAACTCATGCAAGCATACATGGGTCAACAAGTAGTACAGAGTAAGAAAAGTATCGATCCACAGAGAAAGGTTTTAAATCTTAATCATCATACATCAACTATTTCACTATTTTTATATGCTTAAACGAATAACTCACAGTTATAATTAATTCTAAATTCAATTAATGAATAAAAACACAATACTAAATTAATGTAATCAAATTTGGAAAGAATGGGATTCTAACTTCATTTAATACTTCATCTAACTTGCAATCATCCTGTTATATTTATATACTTATCACGGAATACTAGTCAAGAGCATAAAAGTGGACACAACCATTTTTCAATGACTTATGACCTATTCACATAACATCCATATATGTTAGAAATAATGTGAGCGACATTATTACCAAAATCACTATATGTCTATGTGAAATTGTAGCAATAATGAATTAAAATGCAGGCTCTTTCAATACTACACATGGTGAAAAGGTATATTTCTATCCAGTTCACGAATTACAAAGCTAAACAACTCAGCCTCATAAACATATACTATTATGATTTTATCCATATTCATATTTCATTTTTCAATTCCATATAAGCATACAAGGTGAATGGTGATCAAACATTCATTCAGTACGCTCAATCACAATAGGTAATCCAATAATAATCCTACAACCAAACAATCAGATATATAAGTTAGACTACATATCAAAATCCATTAGAATTGCATAATGGAGTTTAGTTCAATTCTGAACCAAAAGCCATTATGGGATTGAATCAATACATGAAATTAAAATAATACAATTAAGAGATGTAAGAGAAATGATAATAAATCTATTAAACTCAGTTGCAAAATCTATTCCACGCTTGTTCCAATGCACCAATAATCTCTAGAAGATTAAAACTACACATTATTTAATAATCTAGAAATAAGAGAAAAGCAATTATAATGATCCAATGCTCCAACTCTCTCTAGAATTAGCTAGTACGTAAGAACCCTGATGAATAATATGAAAACTGATAAAAACTAACTTCAACATGTCTCTGGTGCCAACCATATCGTTTAATTCAACTAAAAATGTTCAAATTTCAAATTATAAAAAGTCAACAAAACAGGCTGCAGAGGACTCGCGTGGCCGTGCGTGATCCTAGTGTAAAACGGGCGCGGGTGCGCGATAGGTGTGTCTGCCGAAGCTTTGGCACGGGCGTGCGAGTTTCCTTCTTGTTTTAAGCGCGGCCGCGCGTAGGCACAATTTTAGCTTCTGCATGCATGTAGCGCGGGCGCGCGAGATTTGGCTTGCTTAGCAGCGTGGCTGCGCTGCTTCTGTATTCTGTCCTCTGATGTTCTGCTGCTAATGCTTCTTGTTCGTTGTCATTCTTTCTTCATCCCTTCTCTTCTTCACTGCATTCATTCTCCATTTACTCATGTTCCTCTTACCATTCCTTTAGCTAGCTTCATGTCATCATATCAATGCTATAGGAGTTCCACTACAAGTAATGCTAAACAAACTTAAAATGCACTAAAACATAGTAAAAACTACTTAAGATAGGCATAATTCTCATGAGTTGGCATCCAATAAGTAGGTATAAAACCTACTTATCATAAACACGAGCGGAATCATTGACTTGAGCGAAACACGTAAGGGAGTGGTGTGGAAACTATTTTCTATTAACCCTTATTTTGTAAGAGATATGTCTAGCTCAAAAGATAAGGGAGCTGCCGAGGAGCCGCCCTCAATGACTGAATTGAAATTTAGGATGGAAGCCGTGAATAAAGAATGGGGTAGGAGATTGGAGATGACTATGGAACGAGTACAGGAGTGACTTGATCAAGTGAGTGCATCTCTGAGGGAACTATCACTGATTACTCATGGGACACAGAAAAAGGGAAGGACATATCAACGGGAAGCTAGAATGGAAGAAACTTAAAAGTAGTATGCACACAAGCCAATCATGTTGATGATAAATCATATACTTTGTAACAATTTTATTCGTTTATTAATAATAGTATTCATTTACTAAAGACTTTAATTTATCTATATGGTGTTGTTTTATAATATGCGATAAACCCATTGTTTTAAGTAATATTTTTAGAATCATGATGAGATCATGCTAATGAGATCTAAATTCTTAGATAGCTTTAAACTAAATTTGTTCTCAATCATTGGATTACTAAAAATAGGATTAGTGAATCCGGATAGATTGGTACATACGTTACTTGCTCATTGGATGAGGATAATTGATCTCATGGTCATTTGTGTGGAGACACTAAAATAAGTATGTAGGTGCTTATTGGAGAATAAGTTCACTGAACGTGGCTCGCTAAGGAATACCTAATAGAGTTTTACTTGCCTGTCAATAGAGATTCCTGTAGTGATAGTAGTACAAGTGATTCTTGGACTTGAGATTATCATAATATCTTGTGTATGATGAGTTATACTTTGACTTATTCCTTAAGACCCTTAGAGTATATCAAAGGGTATGCTTGGACATAATAAGTTGTGCATAGAGGTAATGTATGATCAACAAAGAATCTACCGCTTCTAGTAAAAGAAGAGAAATGTCCTATGTGATTCGATAAATGACAACCCAGTAGTCCTTGGCCAAGGTAGAATGAAATTAGAAAGGAGTTTCTAATTTGCATTATTTGGAGTTGTGCATTTAAGAATCAATAAACATATAATTAAATAAAATAAGACTTGACAGTAATTGTGACGCCCCCAAAATAGGTATACATCACCCATTCTGAGTCGCCAAATACATGGTACAGATATAACTTCATTACTACAATTGTCGTGCAAAATACGATAACATATAAACTATGAGTTTAAATACAAATATTGTCTAATAGACAGTATTAAAACTCAAAAGGAGTCCTCATTACAATTATTGATACACTATTTTACAAAATAGTGAAGATTGCTAACTCAACTGACTGGCCCGACTAGTTCCCGCTATATTCTCGCCTCCTAAGAAAAATGGAACAAAAAGGAAAAGGGTGAGCTCAACTAGCCCAGTAAAGAATATTATGACTAAGATAATATATAATAAATTATCATTAGTCTTCAACAGGGAAAAATCTGATAGAATATAATAAACAACAAGTTTTAGATCAACAACTGCAGCGGAAACAATAATTCATTTGAAGAGTTAAGTAGAGAATGAAATCTACTATCATCTATAAATTTAAAAGTCCATCATCAATACTTTATCCCTGTAACATCAATCAATATACATCTTGAATCAAATATTCATCTTTACACTACGGGCCAAAGATATTCATTTGTATCACCAGTTGGTCATATTCATCTAAACACCTGTTCATCTTTGCACTACGGGCCAAAGATATTCATCAGGTAATCATTCATCTTTGCACTACATGCCAAAGATATTCATCAAGTATCACCATTAAGGACTGAGGATGATAAAAAAACATTTTATAGAACGAATCCAGTATGATAAAAGGACAATGTTTAGAGATTCGTACTTTAAATAATTTAAGTTTAAAAATACTCCATAATAAAACATAATGGAGGAAAAAAATTCAACAATGACGGTCAAATCATGGATACAATCAAAGATAGTAACCATAATAGACATCTGGGACAAAGAAGAGAAAATTTTATTTTTCGGTGAATAGTGCCGTATTCGTGAATAGTGTCGTATACATGAATAGTGTCGTATATGTGAATAGTAACCCCGATACAAAAAGTTTCAAATTTGATAAAAAGTTCAGACCAATATTTCGGCATAATGATATTGAAAGAAATGATACTATTTACAAAAAAAATAGTACCTCTTACCTAAAAATAACAGTACTTCTGATCGGAATATCAGATGCAAAGTCGAAGGAAACTTGTACCGAATAGCAACTCTCAAAGTATCAAAATACTCATAAAAATACACTCGATAATATAGAGAGAAATAAAAATTGTTTCTGGTGTGATTTTCAATTCTAACTCAGCACCTTATTTATAGGAAAATGTTAGAACGTCGAAGCAGACTTAACCTACTACCTGATGGCTTTACCTACTACTATTCTCATCCACCACTTTTGAAATAAAATTTTAACACATTTCTCACCAACCAAAAGTGGGGCCGATCAATTCTAGAAATTTCTAAAATACTTTAAATAATAAGTAACTTCAATAATTCATATAAAATAGACCTTTTATCAGAAAAATTCAAATCTCATGTCTATTTCACAGGAAATTGAATTCTCTACTACAACTTTGTAGCTTTAAGTTTTTCCAAATTCTAAACCAAAAATATCCGAAATTCACAAACGGCTGATTTTCAATACCTCATAAAATTCATAACAAATCATACGTTAATTTTTAACGGTTCAAAATTTGTGGACATATACTCAACTTATATATGTATAACATATCCAAAAATCACAACGATCCAACGGTCGGATTAAAATTATAACTCACGCAATAGAGCTTTAAGAACACTGTTTTGATTTTTAAAACCTCCATTCCGACAAAATACTGATAAAACACCTCAAAATTAAATCCTTCATTTATATCCACATAAAAAAAATATTTTCTTATCATATAAATTAATAATTAATTATTCACAAATAATATTACAGAATCATAATTATGACAACTAGGTCGTTCCTAGGAAAGAGGGGGCTTTCCGACAAGGATTTCTCGTTACTGGCGCGCAATTAGGTGACCAAACCTCTCCTTAGACAGAACTTCCTTAGATATTGTCAGTAATATTATCTAATAATATTATTCAAATAATATGAATTATTGATCTGATAATAGAGATAATGTGCAGTGATAATTATTGAAACAACAATAATATAAAAAATCAACGCATCAATTATTGAACCAATAAAATAAAATATTGAACAGTAATTACTGTAATAATTATTGAGATTCTTACGTAAGGATTAATAATTCAACAATACTATGTAATACCGTGTGCTACTGTGCACCCACGCGTATTACTGTATTTTAACCACCAGGTATTCCAACAGTGTTAACGGTAACTACTACGCCGTTATTTATAAAAACTCAAACTTGTCGTTTTCTTCATCCGACCGTTTTTCCTTATGGGGCCCACAAATGACTGCGCCGTCGTACGAATATTCCCCGACAGCAAGAATATTCCACGACTAAACGAATATTCCCCGAAAAAATAAATGTTTAATAACTACTTGCTTATTTTGCAAAATTTTCACATTTCACCCATAACCAAAGCATTATATCAAATTAACACCCTATTATTCAAAATAATAATTAGAGAAAATTTGATTTTATTTATAATAAGTTGGGGTCTTACAACCTCCCCTACTTATGAAATTTTGTCCTCGAAATTGACGTACGTACCTGGATTTTTGAAAAGGTGAGGATACCTCGCTTTCATTTCCGATTCCAACTCCCAGGCCATTTCCTCAATAACATGTTTTCTCCACAAAACCTTAACTTGTGGTATAACCTTGGTGCGTAGGACATGATCTTTCCTATCCAAGATCTTAACAGGTACCTCCTCATACGTTAAATCTTCAGCTATCTCGTCTAGTTCTAACTCAATTATGTGGTTCGGGTCTTTCACATATGTACGAAACATAGATATGTGAAAAACATTATGAACACGAGACATGCTTGGAGGTAATGCGAGTCTATAGGCCACATTTCCTATTCGGTCAAGAATCTCAAATGGACCAAGAAATCTTGGATTGAGCTTTCCTCTTTTCCCAAATCTTATAACTCCCTTCCATGGAGCAGTACGTAACAATACATGATCCCCAATACTAAATTCCACGTCCTTTCGATGAAGATCCGCATAACTCTTTTGTCGATCTTGTGCCGTTTGTATACGTTGTCAGATCATTTGGATTTTCTCTGTAGTCATACGTACCAATTCTGGTCCCAGTAACGTTGCTTCACCCACCTCATCCCAGCATACTGGAGAACGAAATTTTCTTACATACAATGCCTCGAATGGAGTCATGCCTATACTTGCTTGATAACTGTTGTTGTAGGAGAATTCCACCACTGGTAGGTACTTATCTCAACTCCCTTTGAAATCTAGGACACATAGTCTTAATAGATCTTCAAGAGTTTAAATAGTTCTTTCTGATTGCCTGTCTATTTGAGGATGATATGCTGAACTGAATCGTAAATCTGTGCCCATAACTTTCTGCAAGCTAACACAATAGTGAAGTGAATCTTGGGTCACGATCCGAAACTATGGCTACTAGCATAACATGAAATCCCATAATCTCATTCACGTACATACGAGCAAGACGTTCAAGGGAATAAGTCTCCCGTATAGGCAAGAATTGAGTAGACTTGGTTAATCTATCAACAATAACCCAAATCGCATCTATGTCTTAAAAAACTTTGGGAAGACCCGTAACAAAATCCATGGTAATGTGTTCTCACTTCCATTTCATAATCTCAAGTGGTTGCAATGGACCCTTTGGCACTTGATGCTCCGCCTTTACTCGTTGACAAGTTAAACACCTCGAGATAAACTCTACGATCTCTCTCTTCATATTGCTCCACCAAAATGTATATCGAAGATCATGGTACATTTTGGTACTACCAGGATGGATTGCAAACAGTGTATTGTGTGCCTCCATCATGATTCTATACTTTAAGTCAGAATCGTTAGGAACACAAAGTCTGAAGTGGACTCGAAGTATTCCTTCTTCATCGATTCTTGCTTCTGAAATAGCACTTTCTTACACTTTCTTCTTCATATGCATCAGCTCCAGGTCCGTAGCTTGAGCAGCTTTAACTTTATCGATTAAAGTCGGTTCTACTTGTATATTTGATATCATCACGTGGGTACTTGGACCCTTTACCTCTATCTTCATCCTTTGCAAGTCATACAAAATGGGCCTTTGTGTTGACAATATCACACTTGTACCCGCATATAATCTTCTATTCAATGAGTCAGCTTCTACGTTTGCTTTTCCAAGATGGTATTGGATGGTATGATCGTAATCTTTCAATAGCTCAAGCCAACGTCGTTGTCGCATGTTGAGTTCCTTTTGGGTGAAGAAATATTTGAGGCTTTTATGATCCGTATAAATCTCCACTTTCTCCCTATACAGGTAGTGCCTCCAGATTTTCAACGCGAAAACGACTGCTGCCAACTCTAGATCATGAGTAGGATAATTCCTCTCATATTCTTTGAGTTGTCGCGAGGCATAGGCTATGACTTTCCCATATTGCATGAGAACACATCCTAACCCTTTGCCTGAAGCATCGCAGTAGATAACAAATCCATTCGAACCAGATGGTATTGTCAGAACAAGTGCCGAAATGAGTCTTATATTAATCTCTTGGAAACTCTTCTCGCATTCCTCGCTCCATACGAATTTTGTATCTTTCCGAGTCAGCTGAGTTAATGGAGTAGCTATTCGAGAAAATCCTTCCACAAATCTCCGATAATAACCAGCTAAGCCCAGAAAACTAGTACTTCAGTCACTGACTTCGGTTGCTCCCAACTTTGTATGGCTTCAATCTTCGCCGGGTCAATAGGTACTCCATGTTTTGACACCACGTGCCCAAGGAATGATATTTCCTCAAGCCAGAACTCACAGTTCTTCAGCTTGACATACATCTTGTTATCGCGAAGTCTTTGGAGTACCAGCTTCAAATGGTGCTCATGATCTTCACGGATTTTTGGAATAGATGAGGATGTCATCAATAAAGACAACAACGAACTGATCCAAATATTCTTTAAATACACGGTTCATCATATCCATGAAAGCAGCAGGAGCATTAGTCAATCCAAAAGACATGGCTAAGAATTCATAATGCCCGTACCTAGTTCTGAAGGCAGTCTTCAGAATATCTTCAGTTTTAATCTTCAGCTGATGATATCTAGAACGAAGATTGATCTTTGAAAAGAATTGTGCTCCTTGCAACTGGTCAAACATGTCATCAATGTGAGGGAGCAGATACCTATTCTTGATGGTGACATGGTTCAATTCCCTATAGTCGATACAAAGTCGCATACTCCCGTCTTTCTTCTTTACGAATAAAACAGGAGCACCCCAAGGAGATGTACTAGGACGAATGAAACCGATATCTAACAATTCCTGTAGTTGGACTTTTAACTCCTGAAGTTTAATAGGAGCCATTCGATATGGGATTTTAGAAATGAGCTTTGTACCAGGTTCAAGGTCAATAAAGAATTCAACTTTACGTTTTGGGGGTAGACCGGGAAGTTCTTCAGGAAATACGTCAGAAAATTCACTAACAATAGAAATATTATTCAAATCTGACGTGTTTTTGTTTAAGTCCATGACATGGGCTAAGAAAGCTTAACATCCGCTTTTTAATAAACGAATGACTTTATGGCTTGATATGACAGTGATTGATTTTAGTGGTTTGGTAGCTTGAATTCGCATAACAGGTTGGTTAGGAATATGAAAACTAACAACCTTACGAAAATAATCAATTTTGGCATGATGAATAGTTAACCAATCAATCCCTAAAATCACATCAAATGCAAGTATTTTCAAAGAAATAAGATCGACAGGTAATGTGATTGTGCCCACTTGGATCAAGCAAGATTTATACACAGTGGATGTAATAAAAGTTTCTCCTAACGGAGTTTCCACAGATAAGTCAAAGTCTAATTTTTTCGGAGTCAAGTTTAAATGTTGAGCACAAGCAGGAGAGATAAAAGAATGGGTAAAACCGGTATCTAGTAAGGTATAAACTTCACAAGAGTTTATGATTAGCTTACCCGTGATCACCTCGTTCGGGTTCCTCACGTTTTGGCCAGTCACGACAAACGCTCTTTCAGGAACCGCTGATTTTAACTTATCCAGGACAACCTTTGGAGTCACCATCCCTGCTAAACTTGGTTTCGCCACAGAAAAATCTTGAGCTATATGACCTTCCTTTCCACAGTTATAACATACCTTGGATTGTTATGGACAGTTTGGGCTGATATGTCCCTCTTTCCCGCATTTATAACATACGACCGGTGCTCGTTCTCCTCCCCTAGAAATAGTTGATGTTTGTGCTGACGTCTTCACGTTATCATTGTTGTACCTTCTCTTATTGAAATCTCCTCCCGACTCGTTTCTTCTATTTTTATGGCCACGATTACCACCAGAGTGGTTACCGCTTTTGTTCGAATGTTTTCCTCCCCGCTGGTTGTCATTCCTCCGATGATTGCTTCCACCGGTATGACCCTGGTTGTGGTCCCTCGGTTGAACATACTCATTATCTTGCTCTAATAATTGTGCCTTGTTTACAATATTTGAATATAAAAAAAATTTATGAGCGATAAGATATTGTCGAATCTCGGATTTTAGACCTCTCAGAAACATCCTAGTCATTCGTTCCTCATTCTCTACCAAATGTGGTGCAAACCTGGATAACTCTACGAACTTCGCCTCGTACTGGGACACCATCATGTTGTTTTGTTCTAGTCTAAAAAACTCTACCTCCTTCATGTGACGAATACTTTCAGGAAAGTACTTGTCATTAAACAGTTTTTGAAATGTTTCCCAAGACATGCTGAGTGCAGCTGAATGGGTACGTTTCACAGATTCCCACCAGTAATCTGCCTCATTATGGAACATAAAAGTGGCGAATAGAACCTTCTGTTCCTCCGTGCATCCCAAGACATCGAATATCTTGGTAATTTTCTTGACCCACGTCTCCGCCTTAATCGGATCCGGCTTTCCCGCAAATTCTGGTGGTCCTAACTCTTTGAACTGCTTGTCTATGACAAGCCGCATATTGCTATCATTTTCACCCGTATTTTGTACACGAGTCTCCCTCGTCTAATTTTTCATGAACTACCAAAAGCTTCTAAACATTCCATCATTCATCATTTGTTCGGTAGTGTTGTTTACAAGAGGAATATTGCCTTCTTGTTGCACGTTCTCCTAGGTGGTGATCAAAGGTGTCTCCACGGTCTCATATGCTCCATTGTTAACGTTCTCAGCTGCCATTCTTAAATACTGCCATAAAACAAGGGTTATTTAAACAAATTAACATATCATATAATATCCCTATATTATGACCGACCAACAAATAAGCTTAGGTAGGACATACTAGCAAAGGATTTACTCGTCTCTCCCCTCCTAGTTCTATTCCCCGATCTCCGCCAGAGACCATATCCCTAAGCTCTGATACCAACTGTGACTCCCCCAAAATAGGTATACATCACCCATTCTGAGTCGCCAAATACATGGTACAGAAACAAATACAACTTCATTACTACAATTATCGTGCAAAATATAACAACACATAAACTGTGAGTTTAAATACAAATATTGTCTAATAGACAATATTAAAACTCAAAAGGAGTCCTCATTACAATTATTGATACATTATTTTACAAAATAGTGAGGACTGCTAACTCAACTGACTAAAAACATCACTCCACACCCCGACTAGTTCCCGCTATATTCTCGCCTCTTGAGAAAAATAGAACAAAAAGGAAAAGGTTGGGCTCAACTAGCCCAGTAAAGAATATTATGATTAAGATAATATACAATAAATTATCATTAGTCTTCAACAGGGAAAATCTGATAGGATATAATAGACAACAAGTTTTAGATCAACAACTGCTGTGGAAGCAATAATTCATTAGAAGAGTTAAGTAGAGAATGAAATCTACTATCATCCATGAATTTAAAAGTCCATCATCAATTTTTTATCCCTGTAACATCAATCAATATACATCTTGAATCAAATATTCATCTTTGCACTACGGGCCAAAGATATTCATTTGTATCACCAGTTGGTCATGTTCATCTCAACACCTGTTCATCTTTGCACTACGGGCCAAAGATATTCATTAGGTAATCATTCATCTTTGCACTACAGGCCAAAGATATTCATCAAGTATCACCATTAAGGACTGAGAATGATGAAAAACATTTTAGAGAACGAATCTAGTACGTCAAAAGGACAAAGTTTAGATATTCGTACTTTAGATAATTCAAGTTTAAAAATACTCCATAATAAAACATAATGGAGAAAAAAATTCAAGAATGATGATCAAAATATGGATACAATCAAATAAAGTAACAATAATAGACATCTGGGACAAAGAAGAGAAAATTTTATTTTTCGGTGAATAGTGTCGTATTCGTGAATAGTGTCGTATACGTGAATAATGCCTTATACGTGAATAGTAACTCCGACATAAAAAGTTCTAAATTTGATAAAAAAATTCAGACTAATATTTCGACATAATGATACTGAAAGAAATAATACCATTTACAAAAAAATAACATCCCTTACCTCAAAATAACAGTACTTCTGATCGGAATATCGGATGCAAAGCCGAAAAAAACTTGTACTGAATAGCAACTCTCAAAGTATCAAAATACTCATAAAAATACGCTCAATAATATAGAGAGAAAGAAAACTTGTTTCTTGTGACACCCCCAAATCTTGGTACTTCATTTCCTCAAGATTTGGTGTTCACGTAATCAAAACATTCATTACTAACTACTCAATTGATAAAATTGAATAAATAAAACCTGCCCATACAGGATTAAACGTAAATAAAAATCTCCCAGGTTATCTAACCTTTACAAACATTCATTCATGCGGAAATTAAATTAATATAACTTCTTTACAATCTTTAAACAAAGTCTAAAAATAAACTGTCTAGCTATTACAGGTCTTCAGCATTGCTTAATCTTTCCTTTCCCTTTACTGGTGCTAGGTATATCACCAGTTTCAACCTTAGCTGTAAGAATGTTTACAGGTAAGAGTGAGCAAACAAGGCCCACTTGAAATAATAATAAATAAATCAGTTAACTTTACATCATGTGCCAACATTAGGTTTAATAGAACTGAACAATAAATTCTATTACTTTCTAAAAACTTTAATCAATTACTGAGGGTCTAATGACCACGAATCATGTCCACAGTTATAAGTAATTTTTCAACTTAAAACTTTAACAGTCATAAGACTATAAGGACTTCACGTACTTAGGGGGATCAACCCTTCGTACAATGTATTGTGCACAATCATTTCAACGCTAAGCGTAACCTCTTATAAAAGAGTTATTCTTCTCAGTATTTAGAATACAAGTCCGTACCAAAGTGAGTTTGGTTTGGATACATCATGGGGTAATTTAGAATTCAACGGTAATCAACTAAGGGTTAGTTGATTACAAACAACATAACTGTATACTATGGAATAATCATAGTTGAATTGATATTTATAAACTAACATCATGCTTTAGGAATAATTTAATAGCATAATCATGGAATAATCATAACATGCATCCTCATAAACCAATAGATACACGAGCTTAATCAACAATAAACAATCTAACTCTACGAAAGTGTAAAGTTAGCAATTTGTACAATTGAAATGGAATTAAAGCGATAATGTGTTTAACGAATTCAATCTTGTACAGTGAAGTTCTAGCATTAGATAAAACTTGCTCAATATCAAAAGATAAGATTTATAAAACTTGCATACAACGAAACAAGTTAAAGACAATAATAACTTGTTCAATATCAAAAGATAAGGTTTAGAAAACTTGCTCAGTTATAAAAATAGAGTTAAGGAAACTTGTACAATGAAGTTTTTGAGTTAGAGAACTTGCATAAGTATAACATAACAGTGAAAAGTAACCTTGCTGAATAATAAAATAGAAAAGGTTAGGGAACTTGCCTCGTGTGTAGGTTAAATAATTACTATTCACGTTCACCCCAAGTCCTACACATACCATCTGCATTGACAATACACATTAGTTACACTAACATTACCTTTATGAGTTCCTTTATTACTCTTAGTATAGCTACTAACTAAATTTAAGTTTAAACAACAACACATCTTTCATGAACATTACTTTTCAGCTTTATTACAACTATTAAATGATCATGTCATTGCACCACGTGTACATTAACAACTTAATACAACATCCTAATACATGTCCAACATGTTATCATTAAGTTATACTAATACCCAAAGGGTTGCACTTGCATTCGTGCATCCCGACGCCCTCCGATTGGCTCCAAATAACAATAGTCCTAAAGATGACCATTTTGACTACTGTTACAGACCTCAAATTAAAAAAATTAAAGAATGAAAGTTGTAGGTCTACTCGTCCTCTTTCCGAATCATCTTGAATTACCTCAATCGGAGTTCGTATGAAAAAGGTATGACCATTTTACTACAGGAGGCCAAAAATGTCCAACTAGGCCACTTTTCCGGCGCCGGGGCGCGGAACAGTGGCGCTGGGGCTCGAGCTACGGCGCTGGGGCACGAGCATCAGCGTTGGGGCGCGAGCTACGGCCCATTTTGGTGCTGGGGCGCGAGATTTGGCGCCAGGGCGCGAAATTTGGTGCTGGGGCGTGAATTTTGACGCTGGGGCGCCGAAACTCAGAGGAACAAACGAAGAACAGAGCCAAAACTACTGTCTTAATTTATTAACAACAATTTACTCCAACAACATGTATAACTAATATAACTTACACATAATTGCTATCAATCATCCATATATCCATCACCAATCATTAATTATCAATACCATAAACTAATTCTTTGAAACACTGTGTTTTAAAGTAAAAAAAATCCATTGATGAAATATAATTTACAGTGAACGAAAATTTCCACTGTTATCAACAAATTTTGATTCCTTTGAAATACAACTATACCAACATAACAAATTAACAGGTATAGTTCAATTCCTCAGTTAGCATACAATTTATTGAATCACATACAAATTTTGTTATTTTTCAAAACATATGTTCGTATATAAATTTTCACTGAAAAACCAAGTTATCTTCCTCAATGATAATTTAGCATACAACACCTACACACCTATATATACATGCTAGTTATAACAACACAACATGTAATACCAAAACAATTTCTAGAACAAGGTTTACAGACAAATTTGGTAAAACTTATACACGGTTATGACAAGAAAACAAAGACATACAATTTCTCAAAAACTATATAACGTAAACATATATTATAAGGTTTGTACAACCAACCTTTAATTTGTAGAAATCTTGTAAATCAAAACTTGTTTTGGACAATCTTGCACTTAGCTTCTTCTCAAAATCTCTGAACTTTTCCTTTCTCTTTTCTTACTTCTCTCAATAATAGACTAGGTACTAACAATGAACGTAAACCCAAAACTGATATTCGTAGAATAAAACTGATATGGCAATAATAAGCCTACTTATTATATCAGTTATTAAACATATAACGTATAACTTATAAAAATAAATATATTTCATTTATATATTTGTTTTATTTTATTAATAATTTTAATTCAAAAGATACCCAAAAGCCATAAGGCTTCGTTTGGCAACCCATTTAAAAATTAAGGATTAATACTTAAGCCTTGTTTGGCAAAGAACTAAATTAAACTACTTTAATTTAATTTAATAACTCTTTATAACATAGTTATTTGTCACTCTTTATGAAATAACAATTTATTAAATAATTCACCTAATCACATAACTTAATCCACATTAATTATTTAACAAATAAATAATTAACTAATCACATTAATTATTTAACAAATAGATACTTAGCTAAATCAACTCAATCAATTTGAACAATTACTTATTCAATAATAAACACATCCATTAAATATTTATATAAATCAATAAATATTTATTATAACACTTTAAAATTATGGAATGTTACATCATTCCTTCCTTACAAGGATTCTGTCCTCAGAATCACAACTCAAACAAATCATTCGTTACATTCTTCCCTACTTACAAAGATTCTGTCCCCAGAATCGAAGACACGGATTAAACAAATAACTCAGGGTATTCTTTCATCATTTTCTCTTCGAGTTCCCACGTTGCTTCATCAGCGTTGTGGTTCCTCCAAATCACCTTCACAGAAGGTATCACTTTATTCCTGAGCACTTATTCTTTCCTGTCGACTATCTGGATAGGAACCTCTTCATAAGACAAATCTTTCTCGAACTGCAACGGTTCGTACTCGATTACGTGCTTGTAATCGGGTTTATATTGTCGTAACACCGAAATATGAAAAATATTATGAATGTTTTCCAACTCTAGAGGTAGAGCTACCTCATAAGCTACCTCTCCAACTTTTCGCAGCACTTCAAAGGGTCCAATAAACCTCGGGCTTAGTTTTCCCTTTTTACCGAAACGAATTTTCCCCTTCCAAGGAGAAACTTTTAGAAATACATAGCTTCCTACGTCAAATGCACGATCTTACCTGTGTTGGTCAGCATACTTCTTCTGTCGGTCTTGAGCTGCTACCAATCTTATCTTGATGAGTTTGATAACCTCAGCAGTTTTTTGCACTAATTCTGGTCCTAACAGTTGACGTTCACCAACTTCATCTCAGTACAGTGGAGTTCTGCACTTTCTTCCGTATAACGCTTCGTAAGGCGGCATGCCGATGCTTGCGTGATAACTATTATTGTAGGCAAATTCCACCAACGGTAATTGCTCTTCTCAGCTTCCTTTGAAATCCATGATGCATGCTCTCAACATATCTTCTAATGTCTGGATCGTTCGTTTGCTTTGGCCATCTGTTTGCGGATGATATGCCGTACTCATTCGCAACTGTGTTCCCATGCATTCTTGTAGTCTCTTCCAGAAGTTTGATGTGAACCTCGGATCTCTGTCTGACACAATTGACACTGGAACTCCATGTCTTGCAACGATCTCTTTAATATATAGTTTTGCCAGCTGATCAAGATTGAATCTAATCTTTATTGGCAAAAAGTGTGCAGATTTTGTCAGTCTGTCTACTATTACCCAAATTGTATAGTATCCTTTCTGATTAGTTGGAAGACCCACCACAAAATCCATCGTGATATGTTCCCACTTCCATTCCGGTATTTCCAATGGTTGAAGTAATCCGTTGGGTCTTTGATGTTCGGCTTTTACTCTTTGACATGTCAAACATTTAGCCACGCATTCTGTGACATCCCTTTTCATATTTGGCCACCAAAAATGTGGGCGTAAATCTTGATACATCTTCGTGCTTCCTGGATGAATCGAATATCTTGAGCTATGAGCTTCGGTCAGGATTTCGTTTTTCAGTTCTGGTGTTGCTGGAACCCAGAATCTTCCCTCGTACCGTAGTAATCCTTCGGTATCGACCTTGTATTTCGTATTGTTACCATCAACCATATTCTCTTTTATCTTTCCACATTCTTCATCTTGTAACTGAGCGTTTTCACCTTGTCCAGTAAAGTTGGACCTGCTTCTAGATGAAATAGTCGTTCGTCGGTTTCCTGTGGAAATTTGATTTCCAGTTCTAACTTTGTCATTGCTGAAATGAGCTCCTCCTGAGTTGTTATCAGCATTAATTTTTCCCGACCTTTCCTGCTTAAAGCATCTGCAACCACATTCGCTTTACCCGGATGATAAAAGATCTCACAATCGTAATCCTTTATCAATTCCATCCATCTCCTCTGACGCATGTTCAGGTCCTTCTGATTGAAAATATACTTCAGACTTTTGTGGTCTGTGTAGATCTCACATTTCTCTCCATACAGATAATGTCTCCATATCTTGAGAGCAAATACCACTGCGGCCAATTCTAAATCATGAGTCGGGTAACCTTTCTCGTAATCCTTCAGTTGTCTTGATGCATAGGCAATAACTTTGCCGTTCTGCATAAGAACACAACCCAATCCTTTGTGTGAGGCATCACTATACACCACAAAATTTCCTGTATTATCTGGCAGGGTTAACACAGGTGCCATACTTAGCTTCTTCTTCAAATCTTGGAAGCTCTCTTCACATTTCTCCGTCCACACGAATTTCACAGCTTTTCATGTCAAATTTGTTAACGGAGTGGCTATCTTAGAAAAATCTTGTATAAATCTTCTATAATAACCGGCCAGCCCCAAGAAACTCCTCACCTCCGAAGGTGTTCTTGGTTGTTCCCAATTGATTACAGCTTCCACTTTCGATGGATCTACTGAAATCCCATCTTTGTCAATCACATGACCCAAAAATTGTACACGATCGAGCCAAAATTCACACTTAGAGAACTTCGCGTACAACTTTTTCTTTCTTAGTGTCTCCAATGTTAGACGTAAATGTTCCACGTGTTCTTCTTGAGTTTTGGAATACACCAGAATGTCGTCGATAAACACCACTACGAACTTGTCTAAAAATGGTTTAAATACCCTGTTCATCAAATCCATGAACGCGGCAGGGGCATTTGTTAAACCAAAAGACATCATCAGAAACTCGTAATGTCCGTACCGAGTTTTGAATGCCGTTCTAGGTATATCCTCCTTTCATACCTTCAATTGGTGATACCCACTTCTCAAATCTATTTTCGAGAAGTATTTAGCACCCTTCAACTGATCAAACAAGTCATCTATTCTAGGTAACGGATACCTATTCTTAATAGTGACGTTATTTAACTCCCTATAATTAATGCAAAGACGCATTGATCCGTCCTTCTTCTTCACAAATAATACCGGCGCTCCCCACGGTGACATGCTTGGTTGAATATACTTCTTGTCCAGTAGTTCTTGCAGTTGCACCATGAGTTCCTTCATTTCTACCGGAGTCATTCTGTACGGGGCCTTCGATATAGGTGTTGTTCCCGGCACTAAATCGATTACGAACTCAATTTCTCGGTCAGGCGGAAGTCCTGGCAAATCTTCTGGAAACACGTCTTCGAATTCTCTCACTACCGGTATTTCTTCTAGCTTTGCCCCCTTCTTCTGAGTATCGACTATGTAAGCTAAATAGCCCACACAACCTTGACTCAACAATTTCTTAGCCTGCATAGTCGTCAGACATTTCATTTGTCTAGGCGACTTGCTACCATAAAATACTACCTTTGACGGAGTCATAAGGTTTACACACTTCTTTTGGCAGTCAATTACCGCTCCGTATTTGAACAACCAATCCATTCCCAAAATTACATCAAATTCTCCGAGTCTAATCGGAATCAAATCTACCAACAAGATATTCTTCTTAATGTTCACCCTACAGTTCTTGTATACGAATCTAACAGGGATTACTTCCTTATTCGCAATTTCTATGTTCAAAGGAAAATTCAGTTCTTCTCTAGGCAATTCTAACCTCTTGGCAAATTCATCAGATATAAACGAGCAAGTAGCACCCGAATCAAATAATACATATGCATTAATATCATTGATTGGGATAATACCTGACACCACATCTTTTGATTGCACAGCATCTTGCACAGTCATGTTGAAGGTTCTGGCTGTGGGTTTGTTTGATGCTGCAGGTCCTGTAATGGCCCATGTACTTCCATTGTTACCTCCATTGCTTCTAGTTGTTCCTCCCTCCTTCTTCTTAGGGCATTCACGAGCAAAATGATCCTTGGATCCGCACGTGAAGCACGCCTTCTTCTTTGGTTGAGTGCAATTTGGGGCGATGTGACCCTCCTGGCCACAATTGTAGCAAACTCGTTTCCCCATCAAGTACGCACCCTTGTGAAATTTCTCGCATGTCGCACATGCTTCAAACTTTTTGTTTTGCTGGTTACCCTGCTGGTTTCCAGCTCCCCCGTTCCTATTCCACTTCCTCTTCAAGCTGTTGTTGTTGTTATTTCCACTGCTGCCACCTCCATTCTTCATTGCATTCTCATTCTTCTTCTTCTTTTGTTCCTGGTTGAATTTGGTCATCGCCTCTCCTCCACCTTCAGCGAGTATTGCTTTCTCCATTACTGCTGCAAATGTCTTCAACTGGAATAGGGAAACCCTACTGTACAGCCAGGGCTTCAGTCCCTGTTCAAACCTCTTCGCTTTGCGTTCGTCTGTGCTAACCTGATATGGCGCAAACCTCGCCAACTCGTTGAATTTTGCGGCATACTCGGATACCATCATCGTCCCTTGCTTCAGCTCCAGAAACTGTTCTTCCAGCTGACTCTTTGAACTCTTCGGGAAATAGGTCTCAAAGAACAGTTCCTTGAACCTATCCCAGGTCATCACTCCTGGCCCTTCCCGAGTTTTATTGGCTTGCCACCAATAACTAGCTTCTGCTTTCAACATGAAAGTTGCGAAAGCAGTCTTCTGCTCATCCCTTATCCTAGCGACATCGAACACCTTCTCTATTTCCATAATCCAGGTTTGTGCCTCGACCGGATTCATTGACCCACGAAATTCAGGTGGTCCGACCTCCTTAAACTCCTTAAACGTTGTGCCTTGGTTTTGAGGTTGATTCTGCAACGCTCCTGTCAATAGTGCCACTAGTTGTTGAACGGGATTCGCATCAACATTGTCGTTAGCTTCTTCGGTGGTTCTCTGCCGTGTTGGTTGACGTCTGGGAGGCATTTTCTGTTAAAGAAAACATCTATTAGACCATTACTCAACTTCTTTAAGTATTTCTAATTAATTTGCCTCAACAAAGAAATAATCACATAGCACATAACACTTTGAATAAAATAATAACTTTTATTTGTTCATAACTTTTTGAAAACATAACATAATAGCATCTCTGCTATCTACATTACTTTCCTGAACTACAAAAGTTTCAGGGCAACATCATCATTCTCATATCCCATGGTTACTTAACACTCGGGACTTACACATTATTTAACACTTATTACTTGCAAAACAGACAAATTTCCTACGATGATCTATTAAGATAATCAGTCGCCTTTTGACGCTCTTCTTCCATAACACGGAACATGGTTCGACGATCTAACACGTATGATGGTAGAGTCTCGAACTGAATTGGATAACCCATGACCCGATCTTGAGCTCGATTGATCACGATATTAAATACTTTATCCATCTCTTCCATCTTCATCCTCTTTGCTTGTGCGTCCCTTACTGCTCTTCCAGTTCGTTGATAAGCTTCCTCGTATGCATCTTCAGCTCTTATCCTCTTAGCCGCTTCTTCTCTCAGCCTGCCCTTCAGTTCAGCAACCATCTCGATCAACTGTTCCTTCTCCCCTTCAGTCTGTGTTAGTTTTTCCTTGGCGTTTGTCAGTCGTTCCTCACGATCCTGGATCACGCCGTCTTTTTGTGCCATTGCAGCCTGTTGTTCAGCTACTATCTCCTGTAACTCCTCAACTATATCCTGAAGTTCCACGTTACGGTCATGCACCTCATCGTATACACGTCCAGCAATCGAGTTGAGCGGAATCCTTTCCTCCTCATCCTCGTCATCCTCATCCTCCTGTGGTAACTCCACGGGATCCTCCTCATCCGTCTCCACATCATCATCCTCATCTTCAACCACTGTGACCAACGGGGCTGACTCCCGTGGCAGTAGTTGTTCCCAAACTATCTGAATGTCACGAGGCTCCTCCTCTATAGGCATTTGAGGTCCCTCCTCCCTAGTCTGACTAGATTCTCCGACATTAGTCATCCTGACAACAAAATTTTAAAGTTTTAGTTATTAATCATTCCACTCGACACTCGCGAGCACATAAGTTATAAACACATAAGCACATAAGTGTTTTATTACTTCTTCCTTGAAACTCGATAAGAGTTTTCTTCACTATCTTTTCAAAGGTTACTTCCTAAGGCTTTTTTCCCCACCTAAGGTTCATAACCTAAAGCTTTGATACCAACCTGTGACACCCCCAAATCCTGGTACTTCATTTCCTCAAGATTTGGTGTTCACGTAATCAAAACATTCTTTACTAACTACCCAATTGATAAAATTGAATAAATAAAACCTACCCATACAGGATTAAACTTAAATAAAAATCTCCCAGGTTATCTAACCTTTACAAACATTCATTCATGCGGAAATTAAATTAATATAACTTCTTTACAATCTTTAAACAAAGTCTAAAAATAAACTGTCTAGCTATTACAGGTCTTCAGCATTGCTTAATCTTTCCTTTCCCTTTACTGGTGCTAGGTATATCACCAGTTTCAACCTTAGCTGTAAGAATGTTTACAGGCAAGAGTGAGCCAACAAGGCCCACTTGAAATAATAATAAATAAATCAGTTAACTTTACATCATGTACCAACATTAGGTTTAATAGAACTGAACAATAAATTCTATTACTTTCTAAAAACTTTAATCAATTACTGAGGGTCTAATGACCACGAATCATGTCCACAGTTATAAGTAATTTTTCAACTTAAAACTTTAACAGTCATAAGACTATAAGGACTTCACGTACTTAGGGGGATCAACCCTTCGTACAATGTATTGTGCACAATCATTTCAACGCTAAGTGTAACCTCTTATAAAAGAGTTGTTCTTCTCAGTATTTAGAATACAAGTCCGTACCAAAGTGAGTTTGGTTTGGATACATCATGGGGTAATTTAGAATTCAACGGTAATCAACTAAGGGTTAGTTGATTACAAACAACATAACTGTATACTATGGAATAATCATAGTTGAATTGATATTTATAAACTAACATCATGCTTTAGGAATAATTTAATAGCATAATCATGGAATAATCATAACATGCATCCTCATAAACCAATAGATACACGAGCTTAATCAACAATAAACAATCTAACTCTACGAAAGTGTAAAGTTAGCAATTTGTACAATTGAAATGGAATTAAAGTGATAATGTGTTTAAAGAATTCAATCTTGTACAGTGAAGTTCTAGCATTAGATAAAACTTGCTCAATATCAAAAGATAAGATTTATAAAACTTGCATACAACGAAACAAGTTAAAGACAATAATAACTTGTTCAATATCAAAAGATAAGGTTTAGAAAACTTGCTCAGCTATAAAAATAGAGTTAAGGAAACTTGCACAATGAAGTTTTTGAGTTAGAGAACTTGCATAAGTATAACATAACAGTGAAAAGTAACCTTGCTGAATAATAAAGTAGAAAAGGTTAGGGAACTTACCTCGTGTGTAGGTTAAACAATTACTATTCACGTTCACCCCAAGTTCTACACATACCATATGCATTGACAATACACATTAGTTACACTAATATTACCTTTATGAGTTCCTTTATTACTCTTAGTATAGCTACTAACTAAGTTTAAGTTTAAACAACATCACATCTTTCATGAACATTACTTTTTAGCTTTATTATAACTACTTAAATGATCATGTCATTGCACCACGTGTACATTAACAACTTAATACAACATCCTAATACATGTCCAACATGTTATCATTAAGTTATACTAATACCCAAAGGGTTGCACTTGCATTCGTGCATCCCGATGCCCTCCGATTGGCTCCAAATACACAATAGTCCTAACGATGGCCATTTTGACTACTGTTACAAACCTCAAATTAAGAAACTTAAATAATGAAAGTTGTAGTTCTACTCATCCTCTTTCTGAATCATCTTGAATTACCTCAATCGGAGTTCGTATGAAAACGTTATGGCCATTTTACTACAGGAGGCCAAAACTGCCCAACTAGGCCACTTTTCCGGCGCCGGAGCGCGGAACAGTGGCGCTGGGGCGCGAGCTACAGTGCTGGGGCGCGAGCATCAGCGCTGGGGCGCGAGCCACAGCGCTGGGGCACGAGCTACGGCCCATTTTGGCGCTGGGGCGCGAGATTTGGCGCCAGGGCGCGAAATTTGGCGCTGGGGCGTGAATTTTGACGCTGGGGCGCCGAAACTCAGAGGAACAAACGAAGAACAGAGCCAAAACTACTGTCTTAATTTCTTAACAACAATTCACCCCAACAACATGTATAACTAATATAACTTACACATAATTGCTATCAATCATCCATATATCCATCACCAATCATTAATTATCAATTCCATAAACTAATTCTTTGAAACACTGTGTTTTAAAGTAAAAAAAATCAATTGATGAAATATAATTTACAGTGAACGAAAATTTTCACTGTTATCAACAAATTTTGATTCCTTTGAAATACAACTATACCAACATAACAAATTAACAGGTATAGTTCAATTCCTCAGTTAGCATACAATTTATAGAATCACATACAAATTTTGTTATTTTTCAAAACATATGTTCGTATATAAATTTTCACTGAAAAACCAAGTTATCTTCCTCAATGATAATTTAGCATACAACACCTACACACCTATATATACATGCTAGTTATAACAACACAACATGTAATACCAAAACAATTTCTAGAACAAGGTTTACAGACAAATTTGGTAAAACTTATACACGGTTATGACAAGAAAACAAAGACATACAATTTCTCAAAAACTATATAACGTAAACATATATTATAAGGTTTGTACAACCAACCTTTAATTTGTAGAAATCTTGTAAATCAAAACTTGTTTTGGACAATCTTGCACTTGGCTTCTTCTCAAAATCTCTGAACTTTTCCTTTCTCTTTTCTTACTTCTCTCAATAATAGACTAGGTACTAACAATGAACGTAAACCCAAAACTGATATTCGTAGAATAAAACTGATATGGCAATAATAAGCCTACTTATTATATCAGTTATTAAACATATAACGTATAACTTATAAAAATAAATATATTTTATTTATATATTTGTTTTATTTTATTAATAATTTTAATTCAAAAGATACCCAAAAGCCATAAGGCTTCGTTTGGCAACCCATTTAAAAATTAAGGATTAATACTTAAGCCTTGTTTGGCAAAGAACTAAATTAAACTACTTTAATTTAATTTAATAATTCTTTATAACATAGTTATTTGTCACTCTTTATGAAATAACAATTTATTAAATAATTCACCTAATCACATAACTTAATCCACATTAATTATTTAACAAATAAATAATTAACTAATCACATTAATTATTTAACAAATAGATAATTAGCTAAATCAACTCAATCAATTTGAACAATTACTTATTCAATAATAAACACATCCATTAAATATTTATATAAATCAATAAATATTTATTATAACACTTTAAAATTATGGAATGTTACATTTCTAGTGTGATTTTTAATTCTAACTCAGCACCCTATTTATAGGAAAATGTTAGAATGCCGAAGCAGACTTAACCTGCTACCTAATGGCTTTACCTGCTACTATTCTCGCCCACCACTTTTGAAATAAAATTTCAGCACATTTCTCACCAACCAAAAGTGGGGCCGATCAATTCTAGAAATTTCTAAAATACTTTAAATAATAAGTAACTTCAATAATTCATATAAAATAGACCTTTTATCAGAAAAATTCAAATCTCATGTCTATTTCACAGGAAATTGAATTCTCTACTACAACTTTGTAGCTTTAAGTTTTTCCAAATTCTAAACCAAAAATATCCGAAATTCACAAACGGCTGATTTTCAATACCTCATAAAATTCATAACAAATCATACGTTAATTTTTAACGGTTCAAAATTTGTGGACATATACTCAACTTATATATGTATAACATATCCAAAAATCACAACGATCCAACGGTCGGATTAAAATTATAACTCACGCAATAGAGCTTTAAGAACACTGTTTTGATTTTTAAAACCTCCATTCCGACAAAATACTGATAAAACACCTCAAAATTAAATCCTTCATTTATATCCACATAAAAAAAATATTTTCTTATCATATAAATTAATAATTAATTATTCACAAATAATATTACAGAATCATAATTATGACAACTAGGTCGTTCCTAGGAAAGAGGGGGCTTTCCGACAAGGATTTCTCGTTACTGGCGCGCAATTAGGTGACCAAACCTCTCCTTAGACAGAACTTCCTTAGATATTGTCAGTAATATTATCTAATAATATTATTCAAATAATATGAATTATTGATCTGATAATAGAGATAATGTGCAGTGATAATTATTGAAACAACAATAATATAAAAAATCAACGCATCAATTATTGAACCAATAAAATAAAATATTGAACAGTAATTACTGTAATAATTATTGAGATTCTTACGTAAGGATTAATAATTCAACAATACTATGTAATACCGTGTGCTACTGTCCACCCACGCATATTACTATATTTTAACCACCGGGTATTCCAACATTGTTAACAGTAACTATTACGCCGTTATTTATAAAAAAACTCAAACTTGTCGTTTTCTTCGTCTGACCATTTTTTGTTATTGGGCCCACAAATGACTACGCCGTCGTACGAATATTCCATGACAACAAGAATATTCTACGACCAAATGAATATTCCCCGATAAAATGAATATTTTATAACCACTTGCTTATTTTGCAAAATTTGTACATTTCACCCATAACCAAAGCATTATATCAAATTAACACCCTATTATTCAAAATAATAATTAAAGAAAATTTGATTTTATTTATAATAAGTTGGGGTCTGCGTACCTCGTCTTCTCTAATTTTTCTCAATGTAAATTCAATCTCCCTCCTATGTACTTCTCCTTGACTGCTGATTAAGGTTTCTACTTATTTTAAATAGTTTTGTAATAGGAATAGTTAAAATAAATTTTGAAGAATTGGAGATCAAGGAGCAATGAGCGCTTGAAGACTCGTTTGTAATGGAGCCCGGATTTAAATGTAATAGTTATATTTAAATTTAATTTTTGAACCCTAGGTTTGACCTCTTGGTTCACTTAGTGGATCTAGCGAACCAAATTAGAATAATGTCCATAATCAATCCGGGTAGAAAATAGTATTATATGTGTGCATGCTTATACTATATATATATATATATATATATATATATATATATATATATATATATATATATATATATATATATATACAGGGAGGATCTAAAGCGGACCAAAAGAACGGACCAAGGAGCGGACCAAGGCAAAAACACGCGGGTTTCAGGGTCAACCCGCGGGTTTGTCCGACCCGGACCCTGAAACCCGCGTGTTTTTGCCTTGGTCCGTTCTTTGGTCCGCTTATTTGGTCCGCTTTAGATCCTCCCCGTATATATATATATATATATATATATATATATATATATATATATATATATATATATATATATATATATAATGCAAACATATTTCGCATGTTAATTAATATGACACGTATTTTATATATATGTGCATGCGCGCTTAACAAGATGAGACAAATAATATCAAACCCCTTAAAGATTTTATATTAAGTCCTAAGCGTTCAAAGATATTTAGAATATTGAGCGTCGCCTTCTAGCATGATAAAAATAATAGAGTATTAATTAATTATTATACGTTTGTTGTGTCATCACATGGCTTATATTAATTTTTTGAGATGTTAATTTTATCTCATTTGATGCTTATAAAGAAATTGAACAATGCTATTTTGTTGTGTCACCACAAAGACATTAATTTTCTTTTTTAATATATGGAGTGCTAGGTTGGACTTAACTTGGATAATTTTGATTTGGATGTGCCACAACTTGATCAAAATAATCTAAGAGGCAAAATAAAAGGAGTTACATGATGATGTAATTGACAAGAGTTGTCTACCTATACATATATATATATATATATATATATATATATATATATATATATATATATAGTTTGTTGTGTCCCAACAAGGCTATATACATTTGAAATAGGATCCTTATTCTCACTAGCAAATCTTTAATTAGATTATGTAGAACCATATAACTGAGGGTAATATAGTTTGAAGAAAATAGTGGGATATACCAATTTAAAATAAGACCTAATTTATCTTGATAATTAATTAATAAAAAATGTATGATATAATGTTGTTAAATTACAAATTCATTTACAGAATTTTACAATGTCTAAATTACAATCATTACGAAGCATATTAGATGCTAATTAATCGGATCGAATTAAACGGATTGTGTTAGTTCCTGGAGGCACAATAGTTATCTAGAGGGGGGGGGATTGAATAGATATTAAAAATACTTTTTGTTTTACTTTGTTAGAGTGATAATGATTAAAAGACAGCGGAATTAATATTTGTTTTAATCTCCCTTAAGATAGTGAGTTAATGGGAGTGAGACATTTATAACAGTTATGACAGATATAGCAATTATACCAAAAATGTAATAGACACAATCTTTTTAAGTGGTTCAGAGCACTTAAAGCTTCTAGTCCACTCTTCTACTCCTCGAGTAGGAAATCCACTAAGGATGTCTTTTACACTTTCTGAATCACATAGATTCCTTCTAGACCAGTAGTCTAGGAACTTCTTAGTTCACTCTTGAACTCTTCAAGTCCAGCAGACTTGGCTCTTAACAGTTCACTTTGAACTCTTCAAGTCCTTCTGACTTGGAACTCTTACTTTAGTCGATTGGTAGTTGTTGAGTTCTTGGTTGGTGCTACTCAGTTGCCATTAAGCACTTGTTCGAAAGAACTGAGTAGCTAAGCAAGCTTTCTCTTTTTCTCAGATCGTAGAGTTGAGCGTTGAGTGTTCTTCAGTCTTTTGTTCAATGCTTGCTTATTTTTTTCATCTGCATATGTTTTGTTTATATGTGATCTTGAAATCTATCCATTGGATCCATCTGTTGAAGCATTAAATGCGTTTGACATTTTTGTATTTTGATGGAGACTTTTTTGCACATCTTCTAAATTGCATTCTGGCCCACTGACACAGCAGACTGCTTTCTCACCTAACACCTAAAAAGATGTTTTCCTCTTACCAATGGTACTTTCCTTAGCTTCTCTAATACGCTTCTTTGTTGTATACTTAGGATATCTTTTATGCCTTTGAGACTGGTGAGTACTTCAACGTTTAAGACCCATTCTACATTTGTCAAGATTTATCTTCAAACAAAAAGGTAGGGCTCGATTCTTCTGACACATGGCAGATAATACTCTACGATCCAGATCATGGTGCCTTGTCGCCTTGGTGCTTGGTCTGATGCTATCAGTAGAGAGCACTACGATTTCTCTTAAAGACTTGCACACTGCGATCTTCACTTGCATGTCTTGCAAGCTCTACGTTTTTGAAAGCACACTACGATCTCTGAGTTGGCTCGACAAACGTTGAGACCACTCTACGATTTTCGACGAGGCCCTTCAAGGCAGGCACACTACGATCCTCGTTGCTCTACGTTTCTTCCTTGGCTTCAGCAATCTTGATCAGTTTGATACACTACGATCTCTTCGAAACCTATTTATTACATCTCAAGATCAACCTAACAATTTTGATCTCTTTATATATACATTCATTTACAGAATGATACATATTAAGAGTTTAGATTAACCTAACAAGTTTGATCTATCACTAAGTCCTTGTACATATATTCCTTGAAGGACTTTACATATAATCATGAGTATTTACATTTAAACAATAAATCAAAATATGCACTCTCCCAACAGATTGGTTAAGAAATTTGAGAATAGTTCTCACGGTTAAAATTCTATCTTATGTCCTTCACATGCCTATCCCTGTAATGGTTACAGAAAATGCCTCTGAGGAAAAGATTGCTACTTTTAAAAAGTGGCAAGATGATTCATAGTTGGCTCGATGCATAGTTGACTCAATGTATCATGCTCGCATCCATGAGTAACAAGCTTCAGCGTCAGCATGAAACTATGGATGCTCGTACTATACTCCTGCATTTCAAGTAGTTGATGGTGATGAAAGTAGGACTGATAGATTTTAGATATCTAATGAGCTCTTCCGATTTAGAATGACCGATGGCACTACAGTACAGACAAAAGTCCATAACATTATCAATTTGATCGAACAATTGGGATAACGAGTTTTGTTATGGATGGAGAGTTGAGTCAAGATTTGATCTTGCACTCACTCCCGGACTCATTTCATAATTATTGTGAATTTTTCATATTAACAAGCTAGATATCAGCCTCGCTGATTTGCCTAACATGTTGAAAATTGCTGAGAGTCACTTTCCAACCAAGAAAGACCAAGTCTTATTGGTAGGGCCAAAGGATCTTCTTAAAAGAAGAACAATTCAAAGAAGGTGAATAGAAAAGCAAAAATAAAGGATAATAAAAATAAAACTAATACGGATAGCAAAGGAGTTTGCTTCCACTGCAATAAGCCTAGACACTGGAAAGGAGACTTCGAGAAGCATCTTGTAGAGTCTAACCAGAAGAAGTATAGTGAAACTTCGGTTACAAATACAGTTTTATTCTTAATTAAAATTATTCTTTTTGTAAGTTAAGGTTTTACTTGGGTATTGGATACCGGTATTGGTTCTCATAAATATAAATTTATGAAGGAACCAAGCAGAAGTAGAAAGCAAAACAAAGATAAGTAATCCTATGTGTGGAAAATAAAGCAAAGATTGTTGCATTAGCCATAGGAACTTATAGTTTAGCACTACTTTTGGGCAAGTCTATTAAGTCAATAAGTTGTTATTGTATTTCAATTCTCATTAAAACATTATTTCCATTTTGTTATTGGATAACAAATTTTTTGGTATTATATTTAAGAACAATTGTTGTTCTATTTATAATAATAATATGTTGTATATAACTCGAATATTACTTAATGGACTTTGTATACTTGATTCACATGAAAATAATTTTAAAAAAGTGAACAAACTAGTATAAGAAAAGGAGATGATTTTTCAAAGAGTTGAATATTTGTATTTGATGAAATTCAAGTCTGATTCATTTGAAAGGTTCAAAGAATTCAGAAGTAAAATAAATTGGCAAAGTGTTAGGATTCTTTGATCGGATCAAGGAAGGAATACTTGTGAAATGAGTTTCTAGATCATTTCAAATGGTTTTCTCATAATGGACGCCTCCTAATACAAAATAATTAATTGATGTATCTGAAAGAAAAAATTATACCTTGTTGGACATGGTGCAGTCTATAATGATTTTACCGATATTCCATTATCCTTCTGGGGACATACCCTAGAAATGGCTGCATATCTACGAAAAGGTAACTTTAAAATCTGACCCTAAGACTCTATAAGAGTTATGGACAAGGAGGATTCCTAATCTTAAGTATGTTAAGATAAGGGGTTGTCCAGCTTATGTGAAAAGGTTTCAAAGGGATAAGTTTGGGACAAGATTTGATAAGTGCAGATTTATGGGACATCCTAAAGTAAGTTTAGGGTATATGTTCTATAATCTTACTTAGCAAAAGGTGTTTGTTGTGAAATACGCTACCTTCTAAGATAAAGGTGTTTGTCATTGCAAGGGGCTAGTGAGAGGATAATAAATCTTGAAGAGTTCAAGAACCACAAAGCACTATAAGTCAAATAAGAGTAACCTGTAGATAGACCTATTATACCACAACCAAATCATAAATTTGGAATAGTACCAAAGATATCTGAGAGGTATGGATTCATCATAGATGATGATGATGATGAGGTATGCATCATAGAAGATGATGATTCAGTTACATACAATGAGGTAAGAGTTGTAGACACTCAAAGAAATGGATTGAAACAAGCTTCTCAAAAATAGAACATTCAATTTGATGAGATAATCAAAAGAGTTTGATTTTATCAAAAATAAGAATGAACCTAGTGTGTACAAAAGGGTCAGTGGGAGCGTCGAGACATTCTTAGTATTATATGTTGATATACTACGGATAAAGAATGACATACCAATGCTACAATCAGTAAATATAAAGTTGTCTAAACATTCATCCATGAATGATTTAGGAAGAGTATCTTAATTGGGGATACAAAACTATATAGATAGATTTAAAAGGATGCTCGGCTTAACCCAAGAAATGTATATTCATTTGATCCTAAAGCCGTTTAGTATGGCAAACTCCAAGAAATGTCTCATGTTGATGAGCTATAGAGTGTATCTCTCTTAATAGTCCTCATAAACTCCTGAAAAGAGAGATCGCAAGAGTAACTATCATGTATGCAATGAAATATATGAGAGCTGATGTTGATCAGTCATATTTTGGAGAAGATCGTTGTATGACAGAGAAAAATATCTTAAAGTACTTAACCGATACTAAGAATGTGATCATATTCATGGTGGTTTTGAATTAAAACTAGAGGGCTTAACAGACTCAAGTTTTTTTTAGACTGACCAAGACGACAATAAATCCACTTTAGAGTAAAACGTTATCTTGAACGGTGGTTCAGTGAATTGGAAAGATTCTAAACAGCAAAGACTTGTTGTTTTAGTGATAAAGACAAAGTATATAACTATAAATGAAGCTGCAAGTTGATTGTTTGGATGAAAAGTTCATTACAGAACTAGGAATAGCTCCTAAGTCTCATCTGGATCTAAACATATGTTACGGTACTTTCATTGGATTAGAGGAATCATTGAAAGATGGAAAATCACTATAGAGATAATGGAATCTCAAGAACAACATTACATATCCATATACTGAAGCTTATCCAGCAGCAGGATGATCGTCGCTTAGAGAATAAGGGTATGAGATACCATGACGATTGGCTTTAGTACAAGTGGGAGATTGAAAGTAGTATACACACAAGCCAATCATGTTGATGATAAAGCATATACTTTGTAACAATCTTATTCGTTTATTAATAAAAGTATTCATTTACTAAAGGCTTTAATTTATCTACACGGTGTTGTTTTATAATATGTGATAAACCCATAGTTTTAAGAAATATTTTTAGAATCATGATGAGATCATGCTAATGAGATCTAATTTCCTAGATAGCTTAAAAGTAAAATTGTTCCCAATCATTGGATTACTAAAAAGAGGATTAGTGAATCCGGATATATTGGTACATATGTTACTTGCTCATTGGATGAGGATGATTAATCTCATGATCATTTATGTGGAGACACTAAAGCAAGTATATAGGTGCTTATTGGAGAATAAGTTCACTAATGTGACTCACTAAGAAATACCTAATTGAGTTTTACTTGCCCGTTAATAGGAATTCCTGTAGTGATAGTAGTACAAGTGATCCTTGAACTTGAGATCATTATAGTATCTTGTGTATGATAAATTATACTTTGACTTATTTCTTAAGACCCTTAAGGTATATCAAAAGATATGCTTGGGTATAATAAGTTGTGCATAGAGGTAATGTATGATCAACAAAAAATTTACCGCTTTTAGTAAAAGAAGAGAAATGTCCTATGTGATTCGATAAATGACAACCCAATAATCTTTGGCCAAGACAGAATGAAATTAGAAAGAAGTTTCTAATTTACATTATTTAGAGTTGTGCATTTAAGAATCAAAAAACCTATAATTAAAAAAAATAAGACTTGACAGTAATTTCATGTCTTATATTTAATTGGGATATTGTATGATGGAAGGATTAAATTATACGGTAACTATTTACTCAAAGGTTCTTCTATGATTAATGTTGAAATCTATATTATCTGAAAAGTCGTTGATCGCTAAGGAGGCTTATCCTTATTGTAGAATAAATGTTATTTATTTAAATAAATTAGTTGATTAATTTATATATTTAAATAAGATTAGAATTGTTCTAATTGATTTATTTACAATCTGTTTAATATGGAGAACCTAAAGGGTCACACCGCAAAATGAAGAATACTTATTTAAGAAGCAAATGACATAATCATAATAATAAGTTAAGTGTATTTTATTTAATCTATGGTGATAGAATAAATTAAATAACTTAATATTTATTATTTAATATTTTTAAAATATTAAATATAAATTAATAAGAGGAGTTTTATTATTATTATTATTTAATTTTTAAAGGAGTTTGAGAATTAATTAATAAAAGTGCTCTCATATCCTCCTAATAAGATTAGGAGCCTAATTAATTAAAGGAGTTAATTAATTATTCCTTAATTGTTAAGCATGATTGCCTTCATCTATAAATAACAGGAGTCTTATTATGGGTGGTGGTTGTTATAGTATATATTTTTCACAACACACGTAAATGACACTTCTAAGAGTTGGGAGAGTACTGACATATTCTATGGAGATAGAAAACTAGGGTTTTGTCAAACTCCCATCTTCTTGAATATTTGTTCTTCCTTGGTGGATCACCTCTAGAGGCCAAACACTTGGGTGGCTAACGTTAATCATAGGAATGAATCAAACCCGGTGGATTCAAGTTGAACACGAAAAAGAATTGGAGATGAAATCGTACCTGAGGAAGCTAGTTTCTACCAGGGTATGAATCTAATCTCCATCTCTTTTCTATTGATTGATAATTATGTACAAAGTCTGATCATGGTGATGTGTTTGTATGAAAATTTTAAATTCTTATTTTATCGCGCTTTCGCACCTTTTGTTTAATTTGATTTCATGATCGCGCTATATACAAACCTAACAAAACTTACTGTGAAGGTGAAGTGGGTGAGGAGGAAAATTGTGAATCTTAGTTCCCACAACGAAGGCAAAGAGATACTAGAGAAAGAGGTCGGAATAGAGAAGATGATAATGTAAGTGGTATTAAAATGAAAATTCTAGCGTTTTAAGGGAGGAGCGATCTGGAGGCATACCTAGAATTGGAAAAAAAGATAGAATGGGTATTTGATTGTCAGAACTACTCGGATCTTAAGAAAGTTATAATTTTTATTACAAAATTTTCTGACTATACAGTTACTTGGTGGGATCAATTAACTACTAGTCGGAGGAGATGTGGTGAACGAAAAATCGAAACTTGGACGGAGATGAAAACAGTAATGAAAAAATGGTTAGTACTAAGTCACTACCATCGTGATTTGTTTTGGAGTCTGCAAAATCTGAAACAGGGAAGTAGGAGTGTAGATGAATATTACAAGGAGATGGAGATGTTGATTGTGACGCCCCCAAAATTAGGTATACATCACCCATCTTGGGTCGTCAGATACATAGTACAGAATACAAATACAACTTACTAATACAGCTGTCGTGTACAATACGACAAAACATAAACTGTGAGTTTGAATACAAATATTATCTTCTAGAGAGTATTCATACTCAAAAGGAGTCCTCATTACATTTATTAACACACTATTACATAGAATAGTGAGGACTACTAACTAATACTATCATTCGGACCATCACTCCGTTCCCTGACTTGCCCCAGCTACGTTCTCATTTCCTGAAGAGAACAGTGAAAGAAAGGGTGAGCTCAACTAGCCCAGTAAGAAATATTATGACTAAGATAATGCAAAATAAATTATCATTAGCCTTCAACAATGTTAAACTGATAAAATATAATAGACATCAAGTTTAACTGCAGCGGAACAAGCAATCCATTAAAAGAGTCAAGTAGAAAATAAACTCTACTATCTTTTATGATTTAAAAGGTTTTTCAACACTGTTATCGCTGTGACTCAGCTTAATAAAATAATCCACATCATCGAATCACCCCTGCACTACGGCCAAGGATATTCGTGTATACATTAATGGTCATGATCATGCCAACAACTGTCCATCAATACACTACGGGCCAATGAGGACTTTTACCACATCATTTGTAACATTACGGTCATGATTATACCGAATAATCCCTGGTCATAATCATACCAAGTCCATCTATGCACTATAGGCCACAGATGACTTTCAATATTTTATAAACATGAGGATGATGACAATGATATAAGAATTCAATAAAACAAGTTCAAGAATTAATTTATCCAAGAATTAACAACGTCCAAATTGTCAACATGATACTACTTTGTGGAGTAAAATTCAAGAATGCTTAGAAGAATATTTTCATGAAAAGATACTGGATGAAACGTAATTATCAAGGATATTCCACAAATTTCATGGAGTATAGAAGTCAAAACTTAACCAACTGAGTACAATAAAGAATGGAATAACAAAAGAAATCACCATGCATGCGATAGACCGCACAAACAGGTTATTCCAACAGAATAATAAATAATGGAACCAGGTCCGACGTAAACGCACAGACAGGATATTCCGACAGAATAATAAATAATGGAACCAGGTCCGACGTAAACGCACAGACAGGATATTCCGACAGAATAATAAATAATGGAACCAGGTCCGGCATAAACGCACAGACAGGATATTCCGACAGAATAATAACAAGACGGAACCAGGTCCGGTGTAAAACACACAGACAGGATGTTCCAACAGAATAATAATAAAAATGGAACCAGGTCCGGTGTAAAACACACAGACAGGATGTTCCAACAGAATAATAGAAGAATGTCACCAAGTATAGGGTAGACCGCGTATACAGGTTATTCCAATAGAATAATAAGAAATAGAATAACAACAGTTCTCTTCATGAATAAGAAAGAATAATACCCCTTACCGTTTTAAAGAAGAGCTGAAATAAGTAAGTAGTTAAGTAGCAGAATACTCTTCTTCTCTCTCTCTCTATAGTTTCTCTCTCTAGAGTTCAGTGAATTCGTAAGAAATAATGAAGGAATGAGCTGCTATTTATAGAAAAATAGAATGCATAGTAACTAATCCATGAACGGTCCAGATTGATTACTTTAATTTGACGGTCCATATTTAAAGAAAAATCTTTTAAATAAAATATAATATATTCTATTTATAGAATAACTTTAATAAAGTATTCTGCTTTATATAAAAAGATGTTTCTGTTTTATTATGTTAATAATACGAATAAAATAAAACGCCATTATCGCTAAATAATTCATATTATTAACTGACAATAATTGAATCAAACTGAGTGACTTCTCACATAAGCATTAATAATCAATACCGTGTGCTACTATGCAACCACACGTATTACTGTACTTTCACTACCAAGTAGTTCAACAGTAACAATGGTAAAACTTCCGCCGTTATTTTTAATAAAATATTTTTGTCGTTTTCTCAATCCGACAATAATTCCGTTGTGGGGTCCACCAATGATTGTGCCGTCGTACAAATATTTCCCGACAAACAGAATATTCCCTCACCAAACGAATATTTTATAACAACTTGCTTACTTTGCAAAATTTATAAATATTACCCACAACTATAATATTATATCAAATTAACTCCATAATATTCAAAAATGATATTTATAGAAAATTCATCTTTATTTATAAAAGTTAGGGTCTTACATTGATGGCTAGAGCTAATATGGATGAGGATAATGAGGCTAAATTGGGATATAACAGACTTAGTAGAACGTCAACATTATGTGGAATTGGGGGATATGGTGCATATAGCTATCAAGATTGAGAAACAGCTTAAGAGGAGAGGTAACCAGCGTTCAAATACTTCCACAGGTCCGACATGGAAATCTAATGTTGGAAAACATGAAGAAAAGCCAGGGATGAACAAACCGAAAGTGGAGCCTAAGCCAGGAACGACTAACTGGGGTTTACAAGCTAAAGCTGAACAACCTTCTTTTAGTCAAAATTGAGATATAGTATGTAAGACCCCAACTTTTATGAATAAAGATGAATTTTCTATAAATATCATTTTTGAATATTAAGGAGTGATTTTGATATAATGTTATAGTTGTGGGTAATATTTATAAATTTTGCAAATATTCGTATGACGACACAATAATTAGTGGACCCCACAACGGAATTATTATCGAAATGAGAAAATGACAGAAATATCTTTTTATGAAAATAATGGCGGAAGTGTTACCGTTAACTGTAGAAATACCCGGTGTTAAAAGTACAGTAATACGCGTGGTTATATAGTAGCACACGGTATTGATTATTGATGCTTACGTGAAAAGTCACTCAGTTATACTCAATTATTGCTACAGTAATTGCTGCATCATATCTCTCATATTATTGATTCGGTTATTGTCACAGTATCATCTATATAATATTTTATATTATTAAATCAATAATTGAGACGACAAAGTTATTAATATTATTATTTATAATATTGACGATGTCTAGAAGTTCTGTCAAGGAGAGGTTTGGTCATCTAATTACGCGCCAATACGGAGAAATCCTTATTGGAAAGCCCCCTTTTTCCTGGGAACGATCTGGTTGTTAAATATTACGAATTATAATAATGATGATAAATGTTGTTAAAAATATTGAGGGAATTTTTATGAAGTATTTGTTATAAATTTAGCTTATTATATGAACCCCCAATTACCCATTTTTCAAAATAATCAGTAGAAAGTTATCTCAGTTTTCGATATATATATATATATATATATATATATATATATATATATATATATATATATATATATATATATATAAAAAAAATTGTTAATAAAGGGTGGGGGAATTTATGGTGGAATGCACGGGAAGGAGTACCATAAATTCCCGTGCATTCCACCATAAATTCCCCCACCCTTTATTAACAATTTTTTATATATATATATATATATATATATATATATATATATATATATATTATTTTATTTTATTTAAAATTTTCATTTTATTAGAATATTTTATTGCGTAGTATCTTTTCCATTCTCCTATAAATAGGATGCTTAGTTAGAATTGAAAATCACACCAGAATCAGAGAATTCTTCTTCTATAATCTTGAGCGTATTTCTTTAGAATTTAAGAAAACTTTGAGCGTGGAAAACAGTGCAAGTTTTCTTCAAGAATATCTCCGCTATACCAGTTAGAATACTTTTCTTTTCAAGGTAAGGGATATTATTGTTGTTCAGTATTCGTATGAAATAATATTTTCTTCCATACTCTGTAGTATGTAAGTAATATTATTTCGTTTCAGATTTTGAATTCTACACTCATTTTGTTAAATTTTTGGCTTCTATACTTCATGAAATTAGTAGAATATCCTTTATATTTACGCTTCATCCAGTATCTTTTCATGGAAATATTATTCTGAGCATTCTTGATAAGTTTTAACTTTTTCATGTCAGAGTACTATTTATGGGGTTACTATTCCCAAAATACTATTCATGGGGTACTATTCACTCGATTACTATTCACCCGGGATACTATTCATGACAAAAATTAATTTTTTTTCGGTTCAAATCATTTTTGATACAATATTATTCTTGAATTTTACTCCACAAAGCAGTATCATGTTGACAATTTGGACATTACTGAATTCTGAATAAATTAAATTATAAATCTTTAAAAATTTATCATTTACTTTCTTTTAATTGAATTCTTATATCATTGTCATCATCCTCATGCTTATATTATAATGAAAGTCATCTGTGGCCGTAGTGCATAGATGGACTTGGTACGATTATGACCAAGGATTATTCGGTATAATCATGACCGTAATGTTACAAATGATGTGGTAAAAGTCCTCATTGGCCCGTAGTGCATTGATGGACAGTTGTTGGCATGATCATGACCATTGATGAAAATACGAATATCCTTGGCCCGTAGTGCATGAATAATTTGTGGTCGTGATACTAATGAATATCTTTGACCGTAGTGCAGGGATGGACGATGTGGATTATTTATTAAGCTGAGTCTCAGCGATAAAATTGATGATAAATTCTTTTTAAATCATAGAAGATAGTAAATTTCATGTTCTACTTGACTCTTCTAATGGATTGCTTGTTCCGCTGCAGTTAAACTTGATGTATATTATATTTTATCAGTTTAACACTATTGAAGGCTAACGATAATTTATTATGCATTATCTTAGTCATAATATTTCTTATTGGGATAGTTGAGCTCACCCTTTGCTTTCATTGTTGTATTCAGGAAATGAGAATATAGCTGAGAGTAGTCGGAGAATGGAGTGACGGTCCTGACGTTTGCATTAGTAGTCCTCACTATTTTGTGAAATAGTGTGATAATAAATGTATTGAGGACTTATTTTGAGTTTTAATACTGTCTAGAAGACAATATTTATATTAAAACTCACAGCTCATGTTGTGTATTTAAATTTGTATTTGTATTCTGTACCATGTATTTGGTGACTCAGAATGGGTGATGTATACCTATTTTGGGGGCGTCACATAGTATGTTTCAAATGTCAAGGCAGAGGTCATATTTCTAGTCAATGTCCAAATCAGAGAACTATGTTATTGCTTGACAATGGAGAGGTGGAAACCGAGGGAGAAGAAAGTGACAATGATTTTATGCCACCATTGGAGGAGATAGATGATATGGAGGTTGCTATGAACGGTGAGATGTTAGTTACAAGGAGAGCACTCAATACACAAGTGAAAGGGGAAGGAAGCGAACAATGGTAAAATCTTTTCCATACTCGATGTCTTGTGAATGGGAAGGTTTGTTGCGTTGTGATAGATGGGGATAGTTGTAATAATGTGGCTAGTACTACCATGGTGGAGAAATTGGGTTTATTTTCATCCAAGCATCCCCAACCGTATCGTTTTCAATGGCTCAACAACAATGCATATATCAAGGTGACTAAGCAAGTACTAGTGCCCTTTATTAATGGTCGCTATGTGGATGAGGTATTATGCGATGTGGTACCTATGCAAGCGGGACATTTGTTGCTTGGTAGGCCTTGGCAATTTGATCGGAGGGTAAGACATGATGGTTTTTCTAATGATTACTCTTTTATACACAATAAAAGGAAAGTTACTTTATGTCATATGTCACCACAACAGGTACATGAGGATCAAGTGTATTTGCAAAAAGATAGTGTTCAAAAAATTGAGTGTGAAGAAAAGAAAAATCAAGAAAAAACGAGAGAAAAAGAGAAATGAGAAAAAAACAAATATATTGGCAAAAAAGAGTGATGTGAGAAGTGTAAGACCCCAACTTTTATAAATAAAGATGAATTTTCTATAAATATCATTTTTGAATATTATGGAGTTAATTTGATATAATGTTATAGTTGTGGGTAATATTTATAAATTTTGCAAAGTAAGCAAGTTGTTATAAAATATTCGTTTGGTCGGAGAATATTCTTTTTGTCGGGGAATATTCGTACGACGGCACAATCATTGGTGGACCCCACAACGGAATTATTGTCGGATTGAGAAAACGACAGAATTATCTTTCTATAACAAAATAACGGCTGAGGTGTTACCGTTAAAACCGTTAAAACTGTTGAACTACTCGGTAGTAAAAGTACAGTAATACGCGTGGTTGCATAGTAGCACACGGTATTGATTATTGATGCTTACGTGAGAAGTCACTCAGCTATACTCAATTATTGCTATAGTAATTGCTGCATCATATCTCTTAAATTATTGTCATAGTATCGTCTGTATAATATGTTATATTATTAAATCAATAATTGAGACGTTGTGGTAAGTTTGGTTATTTTATGGGGGGCCATATGTCATCATCTAAGAGTCTCTTCGTCAATAGTAATTACCGTCGTCAATAGTAATTACCGTCGTCAATAGTAATTACCGTCGTCAATAGTATTTACCTTGGTCAATAGTAATTACCTTCGTCAATAGTATTTACCTTGGTCAATAGTATTTACCTTGGTCAATAGTAATTACCTTCGTCAATAGTATTTACCTTGGTCAATAGTAATTACTTTCGTCAATAGTAGTTGTCCCTTCAATATTACCAAGAGTCATTTGACCCTTCGTTAAGACCAAGAGTCATTTGACCCTTCGTTAAGACCAAGAGCCACCCTCAGTTTTTCTATAAATAGAGGCTTAGGGCTTCATTATTTTTCACGAATTCATTCAAGCTATAGAGAGAGAAAGTATAGAGAGAATAAGAGAGAGAGAGAATAAAAGTATTCTGCTACATCACTTTTCCAATATCCAGTTCTTTTAAGGTAGGGAATATTATTTCTTTTATATTCATGAAGAGAACTTCTGTTATTCCATTTGTTATTATTCTGTTGGAATAACCAGTATACGCGGTCTACCCTATACTTGGTGACATTCTTCTATTATTCTGTTGGAACATCCTGTCTGTGTGTTTTACACCGGACCTGGTTCCGTTTATTATTCTGTTGGAACATCCTGTCTGTGTGTTTTACACCGGACCTGGTTCCGTTTTATTATTATTCTGTTGGAATATCCTGTCTGTGTGTTTTACACCGGACCTGGTTCCATTATTTATTATTCTGTCGGAATATCCTGTCTGTGCGTTTACGCCGGACCTGGTTCCATTATTTATTATTCTATTGGAATAACCTGTCTGTGCGGTCTATCGCATGCATGGTGATTTCTTTTGTTATTCAATTCTTTATTGTACTCAGTTGGTTAAGTTTTGACTTCTATACTCCATGAAATTTGTGGAATATCCTTGATAGTTGCGTTTCATCCAGTATCTTTTCAAGAAAATATTCTTCTAAGCGTTCTTGAATTTTACTCCACAATGCAGTATCATGTTGACAATTTGGACGTTGTTAATTCCTGGATAAATTAATTCTTGAACTTGTTTTATTGAATTCTTATATCATTGTCATCATCCTCATGTTTATAAAATATTGAAAGTCATCTGTGGCATGTAGTGCATAGATGGACTTGGTATGATTATGACCAGGGATTATTCGGTATAATCATGACCGTAATGTTACAAATGATGTGGTAAAAGTCCTCATTGGCCCGTAGTGCATTGATGGACAGTTGTTGGCATGATCATGACCATTAATGAATACACGAATATCCTTGGCCGTAGTGCAGGGGTGATTCGATGATGTGGATTATTAAGCTGAGTCTCAGCGATCGCAGTGTTGAAAAACCTTTTAAATCATAAAAGATAGTAGAGTTTATTTTCTACTTGACTCTTTTAATGGATTGCTTGTTCCACTGCAGTTAAACTTGATGTCTATTATATTTTATCAGTTTAACATTGTTGAAGGCTAATGATAATTTATTCTGCATTATCTTAGTCATAATATTTCTTACTGGGCTAGTTGAGCTCACCCTTTCTTTCACTGTTCTCTTCAGGAAATGAGAACGTAGCTGGGACAAGTCGGGGTACGGAGTGATGGTCCGAATGATAGTATTAGTTAGTAGTCCTCACTATTCTATGTAATGGTGTGTTAATAAATGTAATGAGGACTCCTTTTGAGTATGAATACTCTCTAGAAGATAATATTTGTATTCAAACTCACAGTTTATGTTTTGTCGTATTGTACACGACAGATGTATTAATCAGTTGTATTTGTATTCTGTACTATGTATCTGACGACCCAAGATGGGTGATGTATACCTAATTTTGGGGGCGTCACAGTTGGTATCAGAGCTTAGGGATATGATCCCTGGCTAAGATGTGAGAATAGAACTAGGAGGGGAGAGACGGGGAATTCCTTCGCTAGTATGACATACCTAAGTTTATTTGCATGGTATTTAATTGGTCGGTCATAATATAAGGGTAATATATGACATATCAATTAATTTTTATTTTGTGGCAGTATCTGAAAATGGCATTCGAGAATGTTGAGAATAGCAATGGAGCACAGACGACTGTTGATTCACCACATATCAATAATCAGGATAATGTGCATCAGGAAGGTGTCAATCCTCATGCAAACAACAACACTGACCAAATGATGAATGATCAAATGTTCAGAGGCTTTATGCAATTCATGCAACAACAGGTGAAAGCGGCTCCTGTCCACAACGTAGGTGGAAATACTGGAAACTCTCAGGCGGTCACCGCTAAACAGTTTAAGGAGCTGGGACCACCGGAGTTTAAGGGAGAACCCAAACCACTTGTAGCTGAAACATGGATAAAGCAGATCACCAAGATATTTGATGTCTTGGGTTGCTCCGAGGAGCAAAAGGTTCCCTTTGCCGCCTTTATGTTGCGAGGAGAGGCAGATTACTGGTGGGAATCGATAAAGCGTACTCAACCTGCCGCACTGAAGATGTCTTGGGAGAAGTTCCAAGATCTGTTTAACGACAAATACTTTCCCGAGAGTATTCGTCACATGAAGGAGGTGGAGTTCATCAAATTGGAGCAGAATAATATGACCGTGTCGCAGTACGAGGCAAAATTTGCGGAGTTATCCCGGTTTGCGTCCCACCTGGTGGATAATGAAGAAAGAATGACGCGGATGTTTTTAAGAGGTTTGAAGCCGGAGATACGTCAACATCTTGTTTCTCATAAACTGTGTTTGTATTCAGATGTTGTAAATAGGGCTCAGTTGGTGGAGCGCGATAACGAGATAACGCAACCAAAAGAGAGCAGCCGGCAAAATGATAATACCAGTGAGAGCAGTCATCGAAGCGGTGACAACAAGCGTGGAGGGAATTAACAGGCCAGAAATGGTAACCACTTCGGTGGTAATCAGGGCCAAAACAATAAGAATGGACATTTTAAGAAGAGGAGATTCAACAATGATGGAAAGATGTCAGCACCAGCACCTGTCGTTAAGGAAGGAGAACGACCACCTATCATATGTTTCAAATGCGGAGGGGAGGGGCACATCAGTCCAAACTGCGCGATGCCGTCCAAAGCATGTTATAATTGTGGAAGAGAAGGTCATTTAGCCCGATTTTGTCGTTTACCGAAGACAAATTCAGCTAGGATGGAGGCACCAAAGGCCGTCCCAGAAAAGTCAAAACCGGTTGTGCAAGGGAGAGCGTTTGTTGTGACCTCCCAGAACGCAAGGAACCCGAATGAGGTCATCACGGGTAAGCTTATCATAAACTCTAACGAAGTCTATACTTTATTTGATACCGGTTCAACCCATTCTTTTATTTCTCCTACTTGCGCTCATCGATTAAATTTGATTCCGGAGAAATTAGACTTTGACTTAGCAGTTGAAACTCCATTGGGAGAAACCTTCATTACATCCACGGTTTATAAGTCTTGTTTGGTTCAAGTTGGTACCCACACATTACCTGTCGATCTTATTTCATTAAAAATACTTGCATTTGACGTGATTCTAGGGATTGATTGGTTAACTACTCATCATGCAAAAATTGATTGTTTTCGTAAGGTTGTTAGCTTTCATATTCCTAAACGACCTATTATGCGAATTCAAGCAACCAAACCATTAAAATCAATCGCTGTCATCTCAAGCCATAAAGCTATTCGTTTATTGAAAAACGGATGTCAAGCTTTCTTAGCTCATGTCACAGATCTAAACAAAAATACGTCAGCTTTGAATGATATTTCTGTTGTTAATAAATTTCCTGACGTATTTCCCGAAGAACTTCCTGGCCTACCCCCAGAGCGTGAAATTGAATTTTGTATCGACCTTGAACCTGGTACAAAACCCATTTCCAAAGCCCCATATCGAATGGCTCCTATTGAACTTCAGGAGTTAAAGACCCAACTGCAGGAATTATTAGACATTGGTTTTATTCGTCCTAGTACTTCTCCTTGGGGTGCTCCTGTTCTGTTCGTGAAGAAGAAAGATGGGAGTATGCGACTTTGTATTGATTATCGGGAGTTGAATCATGTCACCATCAAAAACAGGTACCCATTGCCACGTATTGATGACCTGTTTGACCAGTTGCAAGGAGCACAATTCTTTTCAAAGATCGATCTTCGTTCTGGATATCATCAGCTGAAGGTTAGAACTGAGGATATTCCAAAGACGGCTTTTAGAACTCGGTACGGGCATTATGAATTCTTAGTTATGTCTTTTGGATTGACTAATGCTCCTGCTGCCTTCATGGATATGATGAACAGGGTATTTAAGGAATATTTGGATCACTTTGTGGTCGTCTTTATCGATGACATCCTTGTTTATTCCAAAAGCCGTGAAGATCATGAGCAACACTTGAGGCTGGTACTCCAAAAGCTTCGTGAATACAAACTTTATGCCAAGTTGAAGAAATGCGAGTTCTGGCTGGAAGAGGTAGCATTCCTTGGGCACGTAGTATCAAGTCGTGGAATATCGGTTGACCCGGCAAAGATTGAAGCTATTCAAAGCTGGGAGCAACCTAAATCAGTGACCGAGGTACGTAGCTTTCTTGGTTTAGCTGGTTATTATCGAAGATTCGTGGAAGGATTTTCTCGAATCGCTACTCCATTAACTCAGCTGACTCGGAAAGATACAAAGTTTGGTTGGAGCGAAGAATGTGAGCAGAGTTTTCAAGAACTCAAGAGGAGACTCATTTCAGCACCTGTTCTAACAATACCATCTGGCTCGGAGGGATTTGTCATCTACAGTGATGCTTCGAGCAAAGGGTTGGGATGCGTTCTCATGCAACATGGAAAAGTCATAGCCTATGCATCAAGACAACTCAAGGAATATGAGAGGAATTATCCTACTCATGATCTAGAGTTGGCAGCTGTTGTCTTTGCACTTAAAATTTGGAGGCATTACTTGTATGGGGAGAAAGTGGAGATCTTTACGGATCATAAAAGTCTCAAATATTTCTTCACTCAAAAGGAACTCAACATGCGACAACGACGTTGGCTTGAACTGTTGAAAGATTATGATCATACCATTCAATACCATCCTGGAAAAGCGAACGTGGTAGCTGACGCATTGAGTAGAAGATCATATACGGGTACAAATGCAATATTAACAACGCAAAGGCCCATTTTGTGTGACTTGCAAAGGATGGAGATAGAGTTGAAGACTCCAGGGACCCATGTGATGATGGCGAATATACGAGTAGAACCGACTTTAATCGATAAAGTTAAAGCTGCTCAAGCTACAGACCTGGAGCTGATGCGAATGAGGAAGAAAGTGCAAGAAGGTTCTATGCCGGAAGCAAGAATCGATGAAGAAGGAATACTTCGAGTCAACTCCAGACTCTGTGTTCCTAACAACCCTGATTTAAAGTATGAAATCATGATGGAGGCGCACAACACACCATTTGCAATCCATCCTGGAAGTACCAAAATGTATCATGATCTTCGTCATACATTTTGGTGGAGCAATATGAAGAGAGAGATAGCGTTGTTTATCTCAAGGTGTCTAACTTGTCAACGAGTCAAAGCGGAGCATCAAGTACCAAAAGGTCCATTGCAACCACTTGAAATTCCAGAATGGAAGTGGGAGCACATCACCATGGATTTCGTTACCGGTCTTCCTAGGGTTTCTCAAGGTATTGATGCGATTTGGGTCATTGTTGATAGATTGACCAAGTCTGCTCATTTCTTACCGATACGAGAAACTTATACACTTGAACGTCTTGCTCGTATGTACATAAACGAGATTGTAAGACTGCATGGTATGCCAGTATCCATAGTTTCTGATCGAGACCCAAGATTCACTTCACGATTTTGGGTTAGTTTACAAAAAGCTATGGGCACGGAGTTACGATTTAGTTCAGCATATCATCCTCAGACGGACGGACAATCAGAGAGGACTATTCAAACTCTTGAAGATCTATTAAGACTCTGTGTCTTTGACTTCAAGGGAAGTTGGGACAAGTTCTTACCATTGGTGGAGTTTTCCTACAACAACAGTTATCAAGCAAGTATTGGCATGGCTCCATTCGAAGCATTGTATGGAAGAAAATGTCGTTCTCCAGTATGCTGGGATGAGGTGGGCGAAGCAACGTTGTTGGGACCGGAGTTGGTACGTATGACTACAGAAAAGATTCAAACGATCCGACAACGTATAAAAACCTCACAAGATCGACAAAAGAGTTATGCTGATCTTCATCGAAAGGACGTGGAATTTGATGTAGGAGATCATGTGTTCTTACGTGTTGCTCCATGGAAAGGTGTTACGAGATTTGGAAAGAGAGGAAAGCTAAATCCTCGATTCATCGGTCCATTTTTAATCCTCGATCGAGTAGGAACTGTGGCTTATAGACTCGCTTTACCGCCAAGTATGTCTCGTGTTCATAACGTTTTCCACATATCCATGTTACGCAAATATGTGGAAGACCCGAACCACATTATTGAGTTAGAACCGGACGAAATAGCGGAGGATTTGACGTATGAAGAAGTTCCTATTCAAATCTTGGATAAGAAGGAACATATTCTACGCTCCAAGGTTATACCTCAAGTCAAAGTTTTGTGGAGAAACCACGATGTTGAGGAAATGACTTGGGAGTTAGAATCAGAAATGAAATCAAGGTATCCTTACCTCTTCGACATACCAGGTACGTACCCTAATTTCGAGGGCGAAATTTCATAAGAAGGGGAGGTTGTAAGACCCCAACTTTTATAAATAAAGATGAATTTTCTATAAATATCATTTTTGAATATTATGGAGTTAATTTGATATAATGTTATAGTTGTGGGTAATATTTATAAATTTTGCAAAGTAAGCAAGTTGTTATAAAATATTCGTTTGGTCGGAGAATATTCTTTTTGTCGGGGAATATTCGTACGACGGCACAATCATTGGTGGACCCCACAACGGAATTATTGTCGGATTGAGAAAACGACAGAATTATCTTTCTATAACAAAATAACGGCTGAGGTGTTACCGTTAAAACCGTTAAAACTGTTGAACTACTCGGTAGTAAAAGTACAGTAATACGCGTGGTTGCATAGTAGCACACGGTATTGATTATTGATGCTTACGTGAGAAGTCACTCAGCTATACTCAATTATTGCTATAGTAATTGCTGCATCATATCTCTTAAATTATTGTCATAGTATCGTCTGTATAATATGTTATATTATTAAATCAATAATTGAGACGTTGTGGTAAGTTTGGTTATTTTATGGGGGGCCATATGTCATCATCTAAGAGTCTCTTCGTCAATAGTAATTACCGTCGTCAATAGTAATTACCGTCGTCAATAGTAATTACCGTCGTCAATAGTATTTACCTTGGTCAATAGTAATTACCTTCGTCAATAGTATTTACCTTGGTCAATAGTATTTACCTTGGTCAATAGTAATTACCTTCGTCAATAGTATTTACCTTGGTCAATAGTAATTACTTTCGTCAATAGTAGTTGTCCCTTCAATATTACCAAGAGTCATTTGACCCTTCGTTAAGACCAAGAGCCACCCTCAGTTTTTCTATAAATAGAGGCTTAGGGCTTCATTATTTTTCACGAATTCATTCAAGCTATAGAGAGAGAAAGTATAGAGAGAATAAGAGAGAGAGAGAATAAAAGTATTCTGCTACATCACTTTTCCAATATCCAGTTCTTTTAAGGTAGGGAATATTATTTCTTTTATATTCATGAAGAGAACTTCTGTTATTCCATTTGTTATTATTCTGTTGGAATAACCAGTATACGCGGTCTACCCTATACTTGGTGACATTCTTCTATTATTCTGTTGGAACATCCTGTCTGTGTGTTTTACACCGGACCTGGTTCCGTTTATTATTCTGTTGGAACATCCTGTCTGTGTGTTTTACACCGGACCTGGTTCCGTTTTATTATTATTCTGTTGGAATATCCTGTCTGTGTGTTTTACACCGGACCTGGTTCCATTATTTATTATTCTGTCGGAATATCCTGTCTGTGCGTTTACGCCGGACCTGGTTCCATTATTTATTATTCTATTGGAATAACCTGTCTGTGCGGTCTATCGCATGCATGGTGATTTCTTTTGTTATTCAATTCTTTATTGTACTCAGTTGGTTAAGTTTTGACTTCTATACTCCATGAAATTTGTGGAATATCCTTGATAGTTGCGTTTCATCCAGTATCTTTTCAAGAAAATATTCTTCTAAGCGTTCTTGAATTTTACTCCACAATGCAGTATCATGTTGACAATTTGGACGTTGTTAATTCCTGGATAAATTAATTCTTGAACTTGTTTTATTGAATTCTTATATCATTGTCATCATCCTCATGTTTATAAAATATTGAAAGTCATCTGTGGCATGTAGTGCATAGATGGACTTGGTATGATTATGACCAGGGATTATTCGGTATAATCATGACCGTAATGTTACAAATGATGTGGTAAAAGTCCTCATTGGCCCGTAGTGCATTGATGGACAGTTGTTGGCATGATCATGACCATTAATGAATACACGAATATCCTTGGCCGTAGTGCAGGGGTGATTCGATGATGTGGATTATTAAGCTGAGTCTCAGCGATCGCAGTGTTGAAAAACCTTTTAAATCATAAAAGATAGTAGAGTTTATTTTCTACTTGACTCTTTTAATGGATTGCTTGTTCCACTGCAGTTAAACTTGATGTCTATTATATTTTATCAGTTTAACATTGTTGAAGGCTAATGATAATTTATTCTGCATTATCTTAGTCATAATATTTCTTACTGGGCTAGTTGAGCTCACCCTTTCTTTCACTGTTCTCTTCAGGAAATGAGAACGTAGCTGGGACAAGTCGGGGTACGGAGTGATGGTCCGAATGATAGTATTAGTTAGTAGTCCTCACTATTCTATGTAATGGTGTGTTAATAAATGTAATGAGGACTCCTTTTGAGTATGAATACTCTCTAGAAGATAATATTTGTATTCAAACTCACAGTTTATGTTTTGTCGTATTGTACACGACAGATGTATTAATCAGTTGTATTTGTATTCTGTACTATGTATCTGACGACCCAAGATGGGTGATGTATACCTAATTTTGGGGGCGTCACAAGAAGAACTTTGGTTTCTAAATAGCCTATGATTTTCCTTCGGTATAAAAAGGCGCTTTTGAATACTAACACTAATGATTCTTTGCCTAGTGTTGTTTCATCTCTTTTGTAGGAATTCAAAGATTTATTTCACGAGGAGCCTCTTCAAGGACTACCACCTATCCAGGGAATAGAACATCAAATTAACTTTGTTCCCAATGCGACCATTCCAAACTATCCAGCTTATCAGAGTAATCTTGAGGAGATGAAGGAGTTACAAAGATAAGTTGATGAACTGTTGGGAAAATGGTTCGTAAGAGAAAGTATGAGTCCATATGCAGTTCCAGTGATCCTAGTGCCCAAAAAGGAATGGAAAACGGCTTTTAAAACTAAATATGGTCTTTAAGAGTGGTTAATGTTACCTTTTGGTTTAACTAACAAACCCAAAATGATTGATCTCATGATCATTTTTATGGAGACACTAAAGCAAGTATGTAGGTTCTTATTAGAGAATAAGTTCGATGAACGTGGCTTGCTAAGGAATACCTAATGGAGTTTTACTTGTCTGTCAATAGGAATTCCTATAGTGATAGTAGTAGAAGTGATCCTAAGACTTGAGATCATCATATTATCTTGTGTATAATGAATTATAATTTGACATATTCCTTAAGACCCTTAGGGTATATCAAAGGGTATGCTTGGGTGTACTAAGTTGTGCACGGCAATAATGAATGATCAACAAAGAATCTACCACTTCTAGTAAAATAATAGAACTTCCTATGTGATTCTATAAATGACAACCCAGTATTCCTTGGATAAGGCAGAATGAAATTAGAAAGGAGTTTCTAATTTGCATTATTTGGAGTTGTGCATTTAAGAATCGAAATACATATAATTAAATAAAATAAGATTTGACAGTAATTGATGAGTGGGTAATATACCCATGAATTAGGTATTTTTAGACTTAATATTTTGTTTGTTTTTAGGTATTTTAGGACATTTTATTTGTTTAGTATGTAAGTTGTAGGTTAATGCTGCTGAAAGGGCAAATCTGGCAATTTTGGACAAAGCAGTGGCAGTTTTGTAAATAAGTGGAAGTTAAATGTCGGGGCATTCATTTTGTGAAGGATTTGACTGTTAGGGAATTGGGAGTCAGGAAGTGGACGAAATTTCTCTCCAATTGAATAAAGGATTTGTGATTTCTACTAGATTTTGGAGACGTTAAGCCTAATTGTGATGGGGATTCTAATCAGAATTGGATTCTATGAGAAGTTGACTTGGAGAAGACTTATATCTATAAAAGGAAAGGAGACTAATTTTTATTATGAATAGGATTCTACTAAGGGGCTGAATTTGAAGAGACTTAAAGCTATAAATAGATTGGAAGACTAAGATACAAAGAAATAAAGAGATATTCCATTAGATTTAGGATTCAAAACCCTAGTTTGATATTCAAACTTGGAGAGTTGTAGCAATTTACTAGCACGAAGGATTTATGGCAGAAGCTGAAGGAGAGACTCAAGGATTTCGTCTACAGATTATATTCTCTTCCTTATCTTTTACTTTGTATTTTGAATACTTTATCAATTATGGATTATGAATTTTAATTCAATCATGAACTAATTTCTATTTGAGATTAAAATGGATCTTATTGCATAGCTTTTATTAATATACTTTCTTGTTAGTTTTGTTAAATATTACGGGATTGTCTATTATTATTTGTGCATAATTGTTTAATTGTTTAATCAACAATTACCGTGATAATTTATATGAATCTGGAAGATGAAGTATATATTTAGATATGATCATAATAGCATGTAATTGTGTTTCTGCAAGATGATAGAATTCATGATTTGTGTTTAGGATAGGGATATACCTTTACGCCGCATGTAATCTGATAGGGAACATGTGCTTTAAATCCTTTTTAATTGTAATTCATATAGGAATATAGTGAATTAGTTAACTAGGGTGCTCACCTTAATTCTAGCATCTGTGGATTTAAGTTGATTTGTTTATGGTATATCGGGAGATGGTCATAAATATTGAAGTGTTCTTGATTAACAATTCAGAATAGTTAGTTTAATTTAACAAGAAGTGTATTGGTATAAATGAAATAATAAGTGAAATTATAATCTTAAGTCTTCATTATCTGGTTTTAATCTAGTGGTATTTAGAATTAGTTTTAATTAAATATTTTAATTTCATAAATTCACAATCTTAAATCAATTGTTTAAATAAAATTAATTTGATTAAGGGTTAGTACTTGGTTATTTTTATTAAATAATTCATCGCGGGAACAATACTTTACTTATCACATTATTACTTGTTGATCGTATATACTTGCACGTATGTTTTGATTGTAAAATCGACCAACAAGTTTTTGGCGCCATTATCAGGGAATTAGTTTAATAATTTTTGATCATATTAATTACAATCAAATAAGTCTTAATTTAAATATTTTTTTATTATTTAATTTTCTTTCTATTTTTCTTTCTTTTCAGGTACCATGGCTGAATTTAACTATCAATGGTCGTATTCGAGAATGACTCGGCCAAGAGCGGCAGTAATTTATACACTCGAGGAATTGTTAGCACAGATTGAGACACTTTCGAGGAGGTTGGACGCTTTTGCAGCACAACGTAGTCAAAGTGTGGTTGTTATTTGTGATTATTGTGCTGGAAACCATCCGAGTCATCAATGCAACATCAATTTTGAGCCGGTACAGTATGACAGTGACTCCTTCAACAATTATGTCTATCCCAACAACTATTATCAGGATTGGGGGTATCACCCGGAGTTTTCATTGAGCCATATTCATCAAGATCAATTCTATGCTCCAAATCCAACATACCTACTAAAGTTCTCGTGTCCACCTCCACTACAACAGGAAGAACATTCAAATTTGGATGAAATTCTATCCAAGTTCATAGCTTCAAGTGAGGAGAGGAGGATTAGTTAGGAGATATCGAGTCAAAATTTTGCCAACCAGATGGAACAACTATTCAATGCCTCGAACATTTGTCCTCAATACACTTGGCACTATGACATGGATTTCGAGACTGATGGAGAGCCCGAACTATAACTGGATGTGCCAAATGATGTAGATGTTGAAAGAGATGAGACAATTGGGGACCAAGAAAAGGACGTCTGTAACGATCCAAAATTTTATATGTAATTTAAAATATTTATTGAATTAAATAAATATTTTAGTTGGTGTGTTTATTGTTAAATAAATATTTGATTGATTGATTTATTTATTAGTTAAATAAATAATTCATGAGTTGTTGTGAATTAACTTAATTAAGTGTAATATATTAATTAAGTTGACATTTGATAATTTTATGATTTGAAGTAATGAGTTAATTAAATTAAATGAATTATTGAATAATTATAATGTTGTTCTAAATTGATTTAATAATTAAATTGGAGATTCGTTAATTTATTAAATAAAGTTATAATGAAAATTATAATTTCATAGCATTGTGATTATGTGGCATTTTGATTTAGTAAGTGTTGTTAGCTTTAATTTAATTAAATTTGAATGTGGGAATTTAATTAAATAAAGTGTGACAAATAAACTATATTGTAAGTGAGTCATTAAAATAAGTTAAAAGGAGTTTTAATTTAGTTTTACCAAACAATGCTTAAGGTTTTTTGAATTCTTATTTTAATTTAGTTTTTGCCAAACAAGCTTTAGTGGCTTTTGAATTTTTTTAAAAAAACTAACGTCTGTTATTATATCTATTAAGTATGAAATATATGTTTAAGTTATATATATATATATATATATATATATATATATATATATATATATATATATATATATATATATATATATATAGCAAGGATCAAGTGCATACCCCTTATCTTACTCACCCGTGCTCACCCCCCTTTAGGCGACGGTTTCGGTCATACAACCGTCGTCTATACTTTTAGCGACGCTATATGTTGTCCGTCGCTAAAAGTATAGACGACAGTTATATGATCGAAACTGTCGCCTAAAGGGGGGTGAGCGCAGGTGAGTAAGATAAGGGGTATGCACTTGATCCGGACCGTGTGTGTGTGTATATATATATATATATATATATATATATATATATATATATATATATTAGTTATATGTATATTATATATCAATTTACGTTAAGAAGATATCCAGAGAGGAGGGAGAGAAGTAAAAAGAGAAGAGAGAAAGAATTTCTCTGTGAATTTGAGCAAACAAAGAAGGATTCTATCATCTTCTCTAGCTAAACTAGCAACCAATGTATAATCTTCATTTTTAAAGTTTTAGTTTTTGTTTTGTTTTTTTAAAAAAATTTCTTTGTGTTTGAGTTTCATGAACAATTAGTTGAATATATGGGTTAAACATGTTAATTTGTTCATATAAACTGCTTTCATGTGATTTGTATGTGATTTAAAGTTGTTTAATCCATGAAAATATGATATATATATATATATATATATATATATATATATATATATATATATATATATATATATATGAAAGAATCATGTTTACTGAAATACAATGATATACATATGATATGACTTATTTTAGAATCAAATTAATGCTCAATTCATGTTTTAATGTGTAAATTAATAGTTGATTGTGTAAATACGTGAAGAAACGAAAACAATGAGCTTTAAACGGATTGTTTTGGTTAAAAAATGAATTCGCAGTGATTAATTTCTCTAAGAATGTTTAAAAGTGAAGAAATAGCAAAAAATAATGAAATTAAAAGGTTAATCTGTTGTTTATGTTGATTATACGGTTAGAAAAATTAATTATTGTTTCTGTAAAGTCTATATAACTTGAGTAAGTTAAATTTGTTGTTAGAAATAAGTTTTTAGGCCTATTTGGCTTTATTCTGTGTTCTTCGGGAACTAGAACGGCCTGAAACTGTACCGAGGCAATGCAACACCTGTTGAGAGTACAGTTCCAGCGCTACTGCACCGACACAGCGTGGCAGTGCCTGTCCAGGGCCTGTGTAGAGCACATCAGCGCTAGATGTAACAACCCAATATTTTTGATATAATTAAATAAGAAATTTTGCGTATAATTTTTTGTTTAAATAAAAGGTGGGAATATGTGCAAGGTAAAGTGTCTGTATATATGTGATAAATAAAAATTTATTTATTACATGAATAATTGCAAATAATTTTTTAAAAAAAATGAATTATTGATCATTATAAATTATATTTTTATAATAAATTAATTTTGTAGTTAAAATATTTTATTATTTATTTTCCATGAAAATATGATTATTGTATTATTTAATATATGATATGATTATTAGAATTATTACAATAACTATTTTATTATATGAATTTATTCAGATTAGTTAAGTTAATTATTTTAACTTAATTAATAATGATACATATGAAAGTTAAGTCGGATATGGATTCAAAACCCTAATTCTAGATTTTGAATAAAGGATGAGAATAATAATATAATATTAATTATATTTCAGTGCTATAAATATGTACTATATGTGTATACAGATAATGGTTGGTCAATTATAGTGTATCATGAGAAAACCCTAATATTACTTTGATAAACCCTAAATTGGAACTCAAATGAGAGTTCAAGATTGTTATGTAATTGTGTTGATATGATTAATGACAAATATTATAGAATTCAATCTTAATTAGGCAAAACCCTAATTGTTAATTAAAAACCCTAATTTCTAAATTAGGAACCCTAATTGCTAATTAAGAAAGTTTACTGATAATTAGAGAACCTTAACCCTAATGTTCTAGTATAATATAATTAGAAATTTTAAACCAATTAGGAAACCCTAATTTGTAATTTAGGAAACTAAAATTTCTATTTTTAAACCTAATTAGAAATCCTAGAAATTCATTTTTTGTAAACCCTAAGGGTCAAACCCTAAGGGTTGGGACAAAATGTCTAGAAAGCTATTAAAAATGTAAGTCAAAAGTCCAAAATACCCTTTTACATTATTGAAGGTAACTTGTATATCTTGCCATATAATGTGATTGGTAAACAAATAATATATACCCATGTGACTTAAAATAACAGCAATCAACCACCTTATCTCAGCCAATTCATTGCATCCATGATATATATAGATTAAAGAGAGAAAATTCATTTCTAAGCCTCATTTTCTCTCATACACTCAACCTAGACTCTCTCTCTCTCTAAACTCATGAATTCCCTTGTTAGACCAGTCCAAAATCAAGTCCATATCAACACCATAACAGATCAAGAGGCTAGATTCAAGTTAGTTCAATAAAGGTATAAAACCCTAGAACCAAATCTGATCTTTAAGGATATGCTAAAAGTTATGTTTTTTGTGTTGTAAAATGTTGTTTATGGTGTAAATAAGTGATCTGGGTTGGTACATGATAGATCTATAACACATAGATGCAAGAAATAGAAGTTTTCAAAAATCTAAAAAATTTTATAATGTTGTCTGACAACTTAATGTCAGACCTCATAGATAAGTACCTATTATTTGTTGTAATGTTTTAAATGTTTGTAGTTGCAGTATGTCATGTGGGCTTTGGTCTGGAACTCAAATCAGGGTCAGATCTTGTATAGATTGCAAGTTATTGATGGTCAAAGTCAGTTGACCGACCATGACTTTCAGTTTTCTGGGTAACCCAGATCTTGCCCAGAACTGTCTAACAGTATGTTCATGGCTTTAGATCTTGCATGTTTTTGGTTGATTTGTGCTTGTTGTTTTATCTAGTATGTAGTTTAGTAGATGGACTGTAGATTAAAGCTTTTAGAACACCTAAATGATAACCAGGCTTCATGAAGTGGACAGTCAAACCAGGCAAGATGATAACGATTTCTATTTTCTAGGTAACCCAGAAAACGTATTGTTAGTTCCAGAGGCACAATAGTTATCTAGAATGGGGTGAGGGGGGGTTGAATAGATATTTTAAATTCTTTTCGAAATACTTTGTTAGTTTTGATAATAATTTAAACACAGCGGAATTAAGATTTGTTTGATCTCCCTTTAAGATATAGTGAGTTAATAAGAAGTTATGACAGTTATAGCAGTTATAGCAAGAATGTAAAAGACACAATATTTTTAAGTGGTTCAGAGCACTTAAAGCCCCTAGTCCACTCTTCTACTCCTCGAGTAGAAAATCCACTAAGGATATCTTTACACTTTCTGAATCACACAGATTCCATCATGACCAGCAGTCTTGGAACTACTTAGTTCACTTTTGAACTCTTCAAGTCCAGCAGACTTGGTACTTCACAGTTCACTTAGAACTCTTCAAGTCCTTCTGACTTGGAACTTCTTACTTCACTTGATAGTAGTTGATAAGTTCTTAATTGGTGCTACTCAGGGTCTGTTAAGCTCATGTTCAAAAGAACTGAGTAGCTGAGCAAGCTTTCTCTTTCAGATCGTAGAGTTGAGCGTTGAGTGTTCTTCAGCATTTTTGTTCAATGCTTGCTTAGTTTTATCATCTACTGATGTTTTGCATATATGAGGTCTTTGAAATGTATCCGTTGAAGACATTTGTTGAAGCATTAAATGCGTTTGACATTTCTGAGCTTTGATGGATGCTTTTTGCACAACTTCTGATTTGCAGTCTGGCCCACTGACACAACAGACTACTGTCTCACCTAACACCTGAAAAGATGTTTTCTGCTGACCCATAGTACTTTCCTTAGCTTATCCAATACGCTTTTTTTGTTGTATACTAAGGATGACTGTTGACATTGGGACTGCCGAGGACTTCAACGTCTATAATCCATTCCACATTTGTTGGGATTTATCCTTCAAACAAAATGGGTACGGATCGATGCTTCTGATGCAGACAGATGATGCTCTACGATTCTGATCGTGGTGTCTAGCCACCTTGGTGCTTGATCTGATACTAGCAAATGAGAACATTACGATTTCTCTTAAGACTGGCACACTACGATCTTCACTTTCTTGGCTTGCAGACTCTACGCTTCTGAGAGCGCACTACGATTTCTGAGTTGACTCAGCAGGCATTTGGACCACTCTACGATTTTGGGAGAGGCCCTTCAAGGCAGACACACTACGATTCTCAATACTCTACGATTCTGCCTTGGCTTCTGCAATCTCTTGATCAGATAGATAGACTACGATTCTGTTGAAGCCTATCTATTACAGTTCAAGATATAGATCATCCTAACAGCTTTGATCTTTTCATCTATACATTCATTTACAGAATGATAAACATTAATAGCTCAGATCAACCTAACAATTTTGATCTATCACTAAGTCTTTGTACATATATTCCTTGAAGGGCTTTACATATAATCATGAATATTTACTTTCAACATCAAATTTAAATATGCAATCTCCCAACATTGCATGTTTTTGGTTGATTTGTGCTTGTTGTTGTATCTAGGTTGTAGTTTGGTAGATGGACTGTAGATTAAAGCTTTCAGAACACCTAAATGATAATCAGGCTTCATGCAGTGGACGGTCAAACCAGGCAAGATGATCACGATTTCAGTTTCCTGGGTAACCCAGAAAACGTATGAACGTGATTTCTGACATGGTTTGACCGGACCATATCTGGAGCTTTTGTTGTTGTTATACTGATTTTATATAATAGATTTGTACCTTGACATGTTGTCTACAACCTGGAACCCATAAATCACCAAAACATTACATGGGTTGCAAGTTGTGGAAGCCCAAATATGACCCCTCGAACTGTTCTTCATTTCTAGGTAGCCCAGAAAATGAAGAACAACTCTGATAGTTACTTTGAAGGCTTAGATCTCCTTAGTGTCATGTTGTATGACCTTGTTTGTTGTTGGATCATGTAGTATTACATTAGTACTACGAGATCTGACCATTAACATGCCCAGAAACAACATAGACACTGAATTAATCACGGTCAAAGTAGGTACTTAGAAACTGCTTATGAATGTTCTTGAGGCTCAAAAACACAATAGGCGACACTTTCTATTGCTAAAGGCAATAGCGACAGTCTTATTAATTTTAATTAATTAAATTTCTAAAAATCATTTAAAAATAGAAATAAATTATTAAAAATTCCAAAATTAGTTTTAAAAATTATTTTAAGTTATAAAAATTAACTTTTAATAATTTGACAAATTTTTCATAAATATTATTATTTATTTGGATAATAATGATATTAAACTTATTTAATAAATTTATTAAATAAATTAGTTAGAAATAATGTTATTATAATAAAAATTATTTTAAATAATAATAAAGTATTTAAAAATATTAAGTTATAAAATGTAACTTTTAATATTTTAAGGTAATTTTTATTAATAATTTAATATTATTGATATTAGATTTATTTAATAATTATATTAAATAAATAGTTTAAAAATAATTTTATTGAATTGAAAATCATTTAAAAAGGATATAAATGATTTAAAAATATTTTAAGTAATAATAAAGAACTTTTAATAATTTGATGAATAATAACTTAATATTTAAATATTAATAGTAATTATTTAAAGATAATTTTAAATATTTTAAAAATCATTTAAGGGTAATATTAATACTTTAAAAATATTTTGAGTTATTATAAATAACTTTAATATTTTGGGAATGGTTTCATTAATATTTTAATATTAATTAAATATTAATGATAATAGAATTATTTAATATTTAAATCATTTAAAAATGATTCCAATATTAAAAAAATCATGATAAATTATAATAATTATTTAAAAATTATTATAAGCCACTGAAAAATAATATGACCGATATTTAAATTATCTAAAGGAATATTGAACTACAGAATAAAGTTTTAGACTCGATAATTACCCGATAAAGTAGTCGGTACACCGAAATGTTTTAGAAATTGATCCGCACTTAGATAGTTTGACTAGATAGGTGATTGTTTATGTTCTTATGACAGATATAACAGTGTGACAATGTGTTTAAGATATGCGTTGATTGTAAATAGTAGTACTATGTGTTACGATATATTATTCTAATCGAAAGAATGATTTTATTAATGATAAGTATATGTATAAAAGATAAAACTAAGTTGTGTAAGCAGCAGATTAGGCAAGTATCCTACCTTTGTATTTACTTTATGCAATGTACATGTGTAAGCTAGTATCTAAACTATTCATTTTCATTGTTCAAGTATCTTAACCTTTGTATATACTTATGCAATGATTCTGTGTAAGTAAGTTATTAAATTATAATCTTATTGTACAAGTTCTTTAACTCTGTTATTATAGATCAAGATATATATTCTGTTTGTCAGTTTCTAAATTTGGTTATGCAAGTGTCCTCACTTGGATAATGGTTGTATTTAATCACATGTTGATATATACCTATTGATTTTCAGTGTGTATACATTAATTAAAAGTCGTCTAAGTTATTTGACTCGGCTAGACACAGATTTAAAAATAGTGTTGAACACGATAAAACTTTATTATTATCCAACCGATTTTTTTTGTTCGGATTCCAGACTAAGTATGAACAACCTGAATATAGGAAACTTTTATACGCCTAAGGCGGATATGCTGGACGAAAATATCATTTAAACACGTATTATTGATCAATACAGGGCATAACGGGCTGATCACCCCCGTGCCCGTAAGTTATGACGGTTTGCAGATGAAGTTCTGTATACCTTTTTGAAAATTGAAGACAAAGTTCATAGTCTGTCGACTGCTCACCAATCATAGTCAGTACGTAGTTTCAAAAATTTGATATAGAATTGATATGTTGTTTATAATTGGTTCAGTTTACTTCACAACTGTTGATTCGTTGTAGAAGTGTCGTTCAAAGAAAAATATTTAATTCATTCAGCTAATATTTATTGTTTGTTATTTCTTGCTGGGCACTCAAATGCTCATTCTTGCTTTAAATTTAAATATTTTCAGCTAAGCGTGATCAACTTGAAGGTTCTACCAAGAACAAAGGGAAGGGAAAGCTAACAGAATAAGTTTTATAGTATCTGATGTAATAGTTAGACTTTATTAAGACGATAATATTTATTAATTACCATGTAATGAAATGTTTTAAAGGTCGCGTACCTGGGATTAGACAACTCTGATATATGTAAATTAAGTTTGATATTTATATTATTATTACTATTTCGCTTAAAAAATGATATCGTGAAGCACCGAGTTCGGGTTTTAAGTACCTGAATTTGGGGGCATCACATGTTGGTATCAGAGCTTTAGGTTAGAAACCTTAGGTGGGGGTAGACCTTAGGCTATAACCTGAGGACAGAGGAAAACGTTGAAAATACAAATAAATAAAATAGAGTTTAAAATGAGATGAATTGAATAAATTCATCGTCAAACAAAATAGAAGATAACTTATATAAAACTATTATTTGTTATGTGTATATATTATATACTAATCAAGATAATCGTAAAGAAAGAGCCAATCTCCATAATTGAGCCAATATCAAAGCCAATAGCTGAAAGAAAAGCAAGAGAAAGTTCTGAGTTCTTCAAGATATTCTCAGTGATTAAAAAGGATTGTCTGAGCAAATTAAAGGTATGTTACATAATCTTAACATATATGATTTATAGTATAATTCCTTAGTCTCTATGTTCTTAAGGTTTACTGTGTTTTATAGTATAGTCTCTGTAATTCATATTTTTATAATGGATCATGGAATCATGTGCATATGTGATTGAAGTAGGACAACTATCATATATAAGTAGTGGTAATGCTAGAAGTTTGTGTTTAGACAAAGAATTATACGTTAATTTTGTTAAAAGAAAGGGAAACTGTTTTTCAGTGTATGTTCTTATACATGACTATTAACAGCCAAAATATGCACTAGTTTAGTTGTTAAGAAAATCAAAATCAGTAAATTGTTGGTAGCTAATTGGGAAATTAAAACGGTGAGCATGTTAATTATGTTGTTAAGAATAGAGAAGCGTAGTTAAAGTAATCAAATTGGTGGTTAGTAGGAATTACAGTATTCACTGTGTTTATCAACTGTCAGTAATGGAGTTTTGGTTTTTTTAAAAAAAATAGTGCTTTCAAGAATTTAAGTTTTCTAAATTGTTGTTAAGTTGTGCTAAGTTAATATATGTATGCTTGGTGAGGTTATATGTAAATTACATCAGTTATATGTATGTAATTAGTTGGTAGAATTTCTTAAACAGACCAAAAATGGTCTTCGTGCTCGGTTCTGTTAGTTTTTGGCGCCCTAGCGCCAAAAATGGAGCCCCAGCGCCAAAGTTCGCGTCCCGGCGCCACTGACTAGCCTATTCTTCGCTCCCCAACACTAGAATTCGCGCCCCAGCGCCACTTTCTTGCGCCCCAGCGCTGGAAAAGTGGTATGGGTTGGACAGTTTTGATCTCCTGTAGTAAAATGGCCATAAAGTTTTCATACGAACTCCGATTGAGGTGATTCAAGATGATACAGAACGAGGACGAATAGACCTACAACTTTTGTTCTTTAAGTGTTTCAATTTGAGGTTATTAGGATGGGTCAAAATGGTCATCTTTAGAACTGTTGTGTTTTCAAAGGCAATCGGAGGGCGTCGAGCATGCACATATGCATGTGTAGTGCTCCTGACCATAAACGATGATGTCCTAAGTTATAAAACATGAATGGTAGTAAATATAATGATACTTAACATTAATAAATAATGTATTAGATAAGTTATAGAAGCATAGTAAGCATACACAAGAGAGGCAAATCGGGCGTGTGACGAATGAACGTCGAAACGTCGTGCCAAGTGTTAATGAACTTAAAAAGTGTTTTAATTCAATTGAAATGAATATTATAAGATATGGAGTGGATTTAATATAAAGCCAATAAGTAGTCCTAGCAAGACTTAGCACTTGAATGAACTGCGAATATAAAATACAGTGAAATACAAGTTGAAAGTTAACACAATTAAGTTGAACATTGTGTATTTATGATAGGAAAGATTATGAGACGTAAAGTAGAGTTTACATTACAACTACTATGTGTTGTTATGTGACTAATAATTGATGTGTATGTTTATATAATTGCGTAGGGCACGTGAAGTGAAGATAGCTGTAAGCTGTTAAACTGTTATTGGTAAACAACGATCAAGGCAAGTCTTTCGGTTCCTATTTTCTACGTGGACTTGATGAACTGTTTTAAATTGCATGATATGTTATATATGTTGAAATAATGAAATGTTAAAGTCAATATATGACTGCATTATTTTGGCTAAAGAATGATGATTGAGTAAGGAACTCAATCTTGATATTTGCTATGTGAATTAAAAGCATGTATGCCATGTTACTTTAATGAGATGTATATCGAGCATGTTATTATGTGCTATGTGATGCATAAAAACTGTTAAATTTTGCTGGGCTGTCGAGCTCACTCTTGCAAATAACCACTTTTGCAGGTCAAGAAATTAAGGTAAGGATATGTGTTAAGTGAGTTATAGAGATCTATATTCACGAAGATTACTTATGTTTTTTGAGAAATGTATGTAATATTTTGAATGTAAATGTTGTTGAATTGTAAATTGAGCTATCCAATGTATATGGATATCTATTTGTGATGTAGACTTTGTATAGCCAGTTTATTGTAGCGATTCATGACATATATTTGAATCAAAGAGATGTAATGTAAAGGTTGCAATTTAGGACAATAAAGAAGAAAATGTAAAAAAGTTTTAAATATCCTGCGTTTTTAGTGATTTTAATATCGAATAATGATGTAAAATTAGAGGTTGAATGTATGGTTAACGACCGAAGTCGAGATTTAAATTGTATAGATTTTGGGGTCGTTACATGTACTGCAATATTCTCAACTTTTATATAAGTTGTAATAGTGATTCCCAACTTTCGTGGTCACAAAGGGATAATAGATGCTTATAGTAAAATGTGCTATGTTATGTAATGTACTATGAATTAGTTAAATGAATATGAATATATGTTTGATTAAGGAAATAAGTTTTTATATATCTATCTGCTAACTGGTTAATACAATAAATCAAGTTTTTAAAATCTAATATTTTGAGTACATGATTATTTGAGTCAAAATTAAGTAAGGTTTAGAATGTAAGTTAATAAAGAATAATTTATGATTTTATTTAATCAGATAATGCTGCCAAGAAGATGAAATCGAAACCCAAAGGGCAGATGAATCTGTCAACAATGCTGGAGGATAACCAGACCCGATGCAAAACTTCGCAAGCATGGTAGCTTAAGCCATGTAGACTGGAATCCCAGCCGCGGGGAATCAGCTAAAAAATTGATTGGCAAATTTTAAAGACTTCAAGGCAGTCGGACTGCCAGAATTTAGAGGTACAACAGACCCTATAGAAGCCCAAACTTGGGTTAAAGAGATAAAAAAAAGCTTTTGTGATTGCTAGGGTAGATGAGGGACAAAAGACGATTTTTGCCACTTATATGATGAAAAGATTGGCAAATTTTTGGTGGGAGAAAAATCAAGCTAGGGCCGGAGAAGGAGTGGTAACATGGACTAGGTTTAAGACACTATTTTTCGAGAACTATTTCTCATCTAGTATGCAGGCTAGGATGGAGGTAAAATTTTTGGAGTTAAAGCAGGACAACATGACAGTTGCAGAGTATGCCGCAAAGTTTAACGAATTAGCTAGGTTTGCTCCACACCAAGTGGACACAGAAGCAAGAAAGGCAAGGAAGTTTGAGCTGCGATTAAAACCCTGGCTCTACAATAAAGTGGCGGTGTTGCAGATCAATACTTTTGCAACACTCTTGGAAAAGGCTATCAAGTTACACTATTTAGCTTACACGCAAGGTAAGTTTTCGAACCCCAAACTTTGTTTGAGAAAGTTTCCTATCCTACTTTATTACAACTATGCAAGTTTCTTACCTTACCTTATTTATAAAATTACACAAGTTCTTGAATCCTATTTCTTTTGTATTGAGTAAAGTTCTTAATTCTATTTTCTTATTGGAAAATGTAACATTAGCTTACTATTATTGCTCAAGTAAGATTTATTATATCTTTTAATGCTTTGAACTTTATTCCTAAAGCATGACTTTGATCTGTAACATTATTTGTTTATGGTTCATAACTATTCTGTATTAAGTTTGTGACACCCCCAAATTCGAGTACTTCATTTCCACCGAATTTGGTGTTCATTATCCAAAACATTACATCTAACTACCCATAATCAAAGGATAAAGAAATTAAATAACTTAAACAATAATCTCTCCCATTAAAGGGTTACATCATTTCAACACAATCCCAGGTAATCTAACCTTAAATTTATTACATCAGTTTGTGGAAAATATTAAAAATAAAACAAGTCTTATAACATCATGCATTTAGATAAGTTCTAAATAATTCTTCATCACTTGGACATCTTGCCCTTTCCTTCGCTAGTAGATGGTTCATCACCTCTTTCGACTTTAGCTGCATTATTAATTGCAAGAGTGAGCAAACAATTGCTCACTGATATAAAGAATAGCAATAATAATCATATGAGAATGAACAACGAACGATGTACAATAATGAACTTGTTCTACGAATAGAAACATAAAATAAGTTCGAACTTTAATATCTGAGGGTCTTAAGACCACGAACTATGTCCACGGTGTTTAGGTATTATTACCTTAACCTTAACAGTCATTATAATGTACAGACTCTTCTTAACGTACTCAGGGGGATCAGCCCTTTGTACCATGTATTGTGCACAAACATCTAAACATTACACGTATGAAATCCCCTATGTTAGGGTTGTTCGTCTCAGTTTGAATTTAGAATTTCCGCACTAAAGAAAGTTTAGTTTCGAACTAGCTTATCAGTGTTTCTAGAATTTTGGAACGCTTATTCAATTTCCATCAATAAAGGTTTAATACAAGAATGTTTAACTGAACAAGGCTATTAAAGTCAAAGATCGGATATTAGCAATATATAACTAAATAAACATGATACACATGCAAAGTACTATGTGGCGCCCCCAAATCCGGGTACTTGCCCCCAAATTCGAGTACTTAAAACCTGAACTTGGTGCTTCACGATACCATTTTTATGAGCAAAATAATACTAATAATAATAATAATATAAAAATCAACTTAATTTACATATTCATCAGAGTCTGAATCCCAAGTACGTAACCTTTAAATATTCATTACAACCCATGATAGATAATTAATATCATTTTTGTCTTAATAATATCAAACTAATACATAAACTACCACAAATCTTATTTGGTTAGCTTTCCGTTCCCTTTATTTCTGTATGAGCTTTCTGGTTCTTCACACTTGGCTGAAAATATTTAAATTAAGCAAGGATGAGCATTTGAGTGCCCAGCAAGTAATAATAATTATATATATAAGCTGAAAGAATTTAAATGTTTTCTTTATACTACCCTTCTACAACAGTTTCAATAGTTGTGAAGTATCTTATACCGATAATAATGACATAACAACCCTCTTTTAAATTTTTGAAACTACGTAATGACTATAAATAGGGTTAAATTGACATACTATGAACATTGTTTTTATTTTTGAAAAGGTTAAATAGAATTTCATCTATAAACTGTCATAACTTACGGGCACGAGGATGATCAGCCCGTTGTACCCTGCATTGATCAATACTACATGCAAGAACGAGGGTATCGTTCACTCTGTCCGCCTTGGGCGCATAAAAGTTTTCCCATGTAGGGTTGTTCATACTTGTCTGGGTTCCAAATCAAAGGTTTTATCTTGTTCAACAATAATCTATAATTCAACATATATATATATATATATGTATATATATACAGGTAATTGACAAAGGTATATCAACATGTGATTAAATACAATGATTATCCAAGTGGGGACACTTATATAACCATTTATAGAAATCAATGAACAAAATATAAATCTGAATTATTATATACTAACATGTTGATAATCAATGAGCGTATATAATATAAAGTTAATAATCTGTACAGTAATAATATAATTCATAAATATTCTTACTCATGTCCATTGCATAAAGAAAATGCAAAGGTAAGATATTTTCCTGATGCGCTGCTTACAGTTCACAATTTAGTTTTATCGTTTATAGCACGACCTATCATTAATCAGATCATTCGTTCGATTAGAACAATATACTATAACACATAACACTGCTTATTGCAGTCAGTACATACCCTAATCACATTGACACATATGTTTAATAACCATTGAATCACAAATAATCACTTATATATTCACATTATCTAAGTCCAGATCAATTTCTGAAACATGTCGGTGTACCGACGGCTTTATCGGGTAATTATCGAGTCTAAGACTCTGTCCTATAACTTAGTATCAGTCATATTAATTTTAAATGACTTATAATAATTTTAAAATATTTATTATAATTTATCATGAATTTTCAAACATCGGAATCATTATTAAATGATTTACATACTAATCAATTCTATTATCATTAATATTTAATTAATATAAAACTATTAATGAAATTATTTCCAAAATATTAAAGTTATTTTTAATAACTTAGAATCTTTTTAAAGTATTAATATTACCCTTAAATGATTTTTAAAACATTTAAAATCATTCTTAAATAATTACCATTAATATTAAAGTATTAATGCTTTATTTACCCAAATATTAAAAGTCATTAAGTATAACTTAAAATATTTTTAATTCATTTATATCCTTTTTAAATGAATTTTAAATTAATAAAATTATTTTTAAACTATTTATTTAATATAATTATTAAATAAATTTAATATCATTTAGTATTAAATTAATATCATTAATATTAAATTATTAATAAAATTATTCTTTAAATATTAAAAGTTATATTTTATAACTTAAAATATCTTTAAACACTTTATTTACATTTAAAATAATTTTTATAATATTAAAATTATTTTTAAACTAATTTATTTAATATAATTATTAAATAACCTTAATATCATTAATAATAATTAATTAATGAAATTTTGCCTTTAAATATTAAAAGTTATATTTTATAACTTAAAATATTTTTAAATACCTTATTATTATTTAAAATGATTTTTAATATAATAAAATCATTTTTAATTATTTTATTTAATTCATTTAGTAAATAACTTAATTATCATTAATATTAATTTATTAATGAATTTCATCACAAAATATTAAAAGTTATTAAAAATAACTTAAAATATTTTTTTTATATCATAATATAATTTAAAATGATTTTTCAAATATTAAAATCATTTTTATCTAATTTATTTAATATTATAATTAAATAAATTAAATACTAATAATATTTCAAAAATATTAATTATTTATGAAATATACTTAAAATAATTAAAAACTAATTTTTAGAATTTAAAATAATTTTTAATAATTTATTTTGTATTTTTAATAATTAAAACTATTTTTTGCTATTTATTTAATTAATTTAATTAATTTTCGGAAAATAAATTACTATCTGTTGCTAAAGACCGGCTATAGCGACAGAACCGTCGCTATAGGTGTTCTTCATGTTCTTCATACAAACCCAGAATTCTATGTCAAAAACCGGGCTAACTACTTTGAGCGAGCTTAATGTTCTTTCTAAGTTGTTTCTGTCTAATCTAAAGCTCAGATCTTATAGTACTCATGCAACACTACAAGACTCAATAAGAAAAATGAACAAATCACATAACAAGAAAGAGATCGAATCGCCTAAAATAGCTGTCAGAGCTATTCTTCATTTTCTGGGTTACCTAGAAATGAAGAACAGTTAGACAAGCCATATTTGGGCTTCCACAACTTGCAATCCGTGTAACCTTTTAGTGATATAAAGCTTTCAGGTTGTAGACCACATGTAGTACTACAGTTCTATGTCATAAAATACTATTAACATCAACAGAATCAACATTTATGATCCGGTCAAACCATGTCAGTCGACATGTTCATATGTTTTCTGGGTTACCTTGAAAACAGAGAACATGCTCAAGTTGCTTGGTTTGATCGTTCACTACAATCCCCCCAGTCTAATTATTAGGAGATTTTAAGGCATAAACATGGAGTTCATATACAAGATTACAACCTAGATGCAACACAAACAACAAACCAACAACAAACTGAAAGATCTAGCCGGTCAAAAGCGTGGTCAGGTCATTTCTGGGTTGTTTTTGGGTTACCCAGAAACACCCGGTCATGGACGGTCAACGCATTTTGACCTTCAATATCTTGCAATATATGTTCGATACAACCCTGATTCAAGTTCTAGATCCTAGACCACATAACATACTACAAGTATTGTGACGCCCCCAAAAATAGGTATACATCACCCATCTTGGGTCGCCAGATACATGGTACAGAATTCAAATAAAACTTACCAATACAACTATCGTGTACAATACGACAAAATATAAACTGTGAGTTTGAATACAAATATTATCTTCTAGAGAGTATCCATACTCAAAAGGAGTCCTCATTACAATTATTATCACACTATTACATAGAATAGTGAGGACTACTAATATTATCATCTGGACCATCACTCCGTTCCCCGACTCGTCCCAACTATATTCTCATTTCTTGAAGAGAACAGTGAAAGAAAGGGTGAGCTCAACTAGCCCAGTAAGAAATATTATGACTAAGATAATGCAGAATAAATTAGCATAAGCCTTCAACAGTATTAAACTGATAAAATATAACGAACATCAAGTTTAACTGCAGCGGAACAAGCAATCCATTAAAAGAGTCAAGTATAAAATAAAATCTACTATCTTCTATGATTTAAAAGGTTTTTCAACACTGTTATCGCTGAGACTCAGCTTAATAAAATAATCAACATCATCGAATCACCCCTGCACTACGGCCAAGGATATTCGTGTATTCATTAATGGTCATGATCATGCCAACAACTGTCCATCAATGCACTACGGGCCAATGAGAACTTTTTACCACATCATTTGTAACATTACGGTCATGATTATACCGAATAATCCCTGGTCATAATCATACCAAATCCATCTATGCACTACAGGCCACAGATGACTTTCAACATTTTATAAACATGAGGATGATGACAATGATATAAGAATTCAATAAAATAAGTTCAAGAATTAATTTATCCAAGAATTAACAACGTCCAAATTGTCAACATGATACTGCTTTGTGGAGTAAAATTCAAGAATGCTTAGAAGAATATTTTCATGAAAAGATACTGGATGAAACGCAATTATCAAGGATATTCCACAAATTTCATGGAGTATAGAAGTCAAAACTTAACTAACTGAGTATAATAAAGAATGGAATAACAAAAGAAATCACCATGCATGCGATAGACCGCACAGACAGGTTATTCCAACATAATAATAAATAATGGAACCAGGTCCGGCGTAAAACGCACAGACAGGATATTCCAACCGAATAATAATAAAGACGGAACCAGGTCCGGTGTAAAACACACAGACAGGATGTTCCAACATAATAATAATAAAGACGGAACCAGGTCCGGTGTAAAACACATAGACAGTATGTTCCAACAGAATAATAATAAAAACGGAACCATGTCCGGTGTAAAACACACAGACAGGATGTTCCAACAGAATAACAGAAGAATGTCACCAAGTATAGGGTAGACCGCGTATACAGGTTACTCCAACAGAATAATAAGAAATGGAACAACAATAATTCTCTTCATGAATAAGAAAGAATAACACCCCTTACCGTTTTAAAGAAGAACTGAAATAAAGAAGTAGTTAAGTAGCAAAATACTTTTCTTCTCTCTCTCTATAGTTTCTCTCTAGAGTTCAGTGAATTCGTAAGAAATAATGAAGGAATGAGCTGCTATTTATAGAAAAATAAAATACATAGTAACTAATCCATGAACGGTCCAGATTGATTATTTTAATATGACGGTCCATATTTAAAGAAAAATCTTTTAAATAAAATATAATATATTCTATTTATAGAATAACTTTAATAAAGTATTATGTTTTATATAAAAAGATGTTTCTGTTTTATTACGTTAATAATACGAATAAACACAAAATTTCATTATCGCTAAATAATTCATATTATTAACTGACAATAATTGAATCAAACTGAGTGACTTCTCACATAAGCATTAATAATCAATACCGTGTGCTACTATTCAACCACACGTATTATTGTACTTTTACTACCGAGTAGTTCAACAGTATCAATGGTAAAACTTCCGCCGTTATTTTTAATAAAATATTTTTGTTATTTTCTCAATCCGACAATAATTCCGTTGTGGGGTCTACCAATGATTGTGCCGTTGTACGAATATTTCCTGTTACAACGAATATTCCCCGACCAATCGAATATTATATAACAACTTACGTAATTTGTAAAATTTATAAATATTACACACAACTATAACATTATATCAAATTAACTTTATAATATTCAAAAATGATATTTATAGAAAATTCATCTTTATTTATAAAAGTTGGGGTCTTACAAGTATAAACTTTCAAAACACAAAAATCATAAACATGCTGAGATTTACAACCTCTGACATTTGATGTCAGACCACAAAATAAATTTTTTTCAGATTTTGTAAAATGCTAAATTCGAGCCTCTAGATGTTATGGATCTAACATCTAGCAACCCAGATCATCACTAAACACTACTAACAACATATTCTAACACTCAAACATAACATTTAATAACAGAAATTTGGACAGATTTTTGAGTAGGGTTTAATACCTTTCTTTGATAAATTTTGATTTCTAGCTTCTTGATCTGTTACTGGTATGCGTGGGGCTGGTCTTGGGATCTGATCTAGCAAATATTTTCGTGGGTTTTAGAGAGAGGCTCAAGGATGTGAGTTTTGCAAAAAAAAGCTAACAAATGAGCTTTTTCTCTCTCCTAATCTATTTATATACTTAGATCCAATGCATCTAGGCTTGCAAGGTGGCAATAAGGATAAAGATTGACTGGTTTTACACACATGGGATAAACACAAGTGATGAGTCATGCAATTCCAGAACAATCCATTTTTAAATAAGGGTAATTTGGTTATTTGCATTGTTATTTTAAGGTTATACTTGTCCATGGTGCTTGAATCTAGGTTTTAATCACTAGATTTTAATCCTTAAGGTGTCCCAAATAATTTCTAGGGTTTGAACAATTATATTTAAAGTTCAACAAAATTTTAATTAGAACTTACTAATTAAAATTTAGGGTTTTTAAATAATTAGGGTTTTCTAAAAATTTATTTAGGGTTTCTAGAATTTTAATTAGGATTTACCTAATTAATCACTTAATACACAACATAAAACATATAACATAGTTATATAACGGTCTTAAACTCACAGTTGATTTTCTAATTAGGGTTTCTACCAGTAAAATTAGGGTTTAATCAATCAATAAAAGGGTTTTGAAATTAAACACCATAATTGACCAATCATCATCAATACGTACATACAGTATATATTTATTGCACTGAAAAATCAAAATATAATTAATATTATATTATTATTCTCATACCTTGACAATAATCCAAAAAATTAGGGTTTGGATTCCATATCTTATTTATTCTTCATATTTAACCTTAATAATTAAGATAAAATAATTTACTTAATAATCCGTACTAAAATTCATATAATAAAATAATTGTTATAATTATTCAAAAAAATTACTCCATATATTATTTAAATAATATATGAATATATTTTCATGGAAAATAGTTAATAAAAACATTTCCACTATAAAATTAATTATTATAAAAATACACTTTATAAAAATCAATAATTCTAAAATAACTTTATTTGTAAATATTTATGTAATAAATATATTTTTATTTACCACATAATTACATATGCACATTATCTTGTACAAATCCTCATCCTTAAATTAAAAAAAAATTATACACAAAATTTCTGATTTATTTATATAAAAAATATCGGGTTGTTACATACTATGTTCAAAAGTGTTGGAACAATCTCATTTGAATCGACGTACTAGAACAATGTATGCTTTGTATAATAATTAGAAAAGTGAAACTTGCTCGATGTAACGAATTAGGATACAAGTGCTTAATCAATCGTATATAAGAATAGAATTAATAATATTGCTCAACAGAATTTAGAAACTTACATTCATTAATAAAAGAATGAAGTTAGAAAGCTTGCTCAATGTAAGAGTTAAGGTTTAGAAACTTGCACAATTATGAAAATAGAATTAGAGAACTTGCCTTGTACGTAAGCTACACAAATGTAATATAATCTCCAATTACCCTACATACACCATTAAAATCGCAACAACAATTAGTTGTATAAACATTAGCTTTAGGGTTTAAATCATCATCTAGGTCATAATCCTAACCTAACACCTAACCATGTAGGTTAACATACTTAACGAATCTGAAATCTTATTACGATCCAACATAACTTAATCGTTCATCTCTAACTTTTGAAAACATCTCTTTTAGTTTCATTATATAACTCAATTAACAATCACTTAAAACTCTTTTACACTTTGCATTACAACACATGACAATCTGTTTTAGTAGTTTATGTTATGTTTTAACATCCTTTACATGCATGCAAAACTAACCCAAGTCTGTTACGCATGACCTGCAATTAAGCAGACTTCACTATCTGTGGCTGGCTACTCGCGTAGCCGCGTGAGTAATACACTGGGCTATCGCGCGCCTGCGCAACGCCGCGCTCTTGCGCCCAAATGCTGCGCGCCCTCGCGCTAGGCAGCGCGCCCACGCGATGCACCAGACTCAATTTTTACAGACGCGAACTACTACTCTATTAAAGGCCAAAAATCCCAATTCAACAGAATTTCTCCCAAATTTAACATCTAAAACTTTGTAATATTATAGTTACACATGCTAAACACCATTCAATATACAAAACATTATATACACACCATTTTGAGGAATCAAAACCATAGTTTTTCCAAATTTTCTTCATTTTTACACTTTTAACGAATTTGATTGCCACAAACTCGTTTCTTAATCAATTGACATGATTTAAACTTCGTTGTTTTTCGTTTCTTAACATATTAATTAACATAATCCAATAACAAACTACAGATTATTACACATATAGAGCATCAATTTTTGTACTTTCTAAGTCATATAATAAGAACATAAACACTATTATTTCATTTTCTTCCTCCACTCAATTTTACACAAATTTGATAACAAATAACAAGTTTACATGATAATTAACATAGTTTTTCAATTCTAAATGAACATATATACATCACAATTCACGTGATTTTCAACTTGTATCAAATATACATATATATACCACCAAACTAACAATAAAAATAGAAATAGTTTATACCTTGATTATATACTAGCAAAAGATGGTAGAATCCTTCCTCAACCCTTAACAATTCTCAGAGATCACACTCAAGTTCTCTTTAACCCTCTGTGTTTCTCCTCTCTGTGTCTCTATGCTATCAAGCTTTAGGGAAAATAAGACGCGAAATATAACTATCCTCCCACTAACCCACGTAACTTCAGTTAAAAAATATAAAAAGTTTGCGTCAGTTGAATAATGCCAAAGACCACAAGGCCTTGTTTGGCTAACCAAAAACTCCCTCAAATTAAATTATTATTATATTATTATATTATATAGTTTCCAATTGTCACACTTTAGATAATTTAAATAACTTAGTTTAGTTAATTTAAATAACTTATATAATAATAATAAAATTCTTATTATCATTATACTTATAATTAATAAATAATTATATATATCTAATTTAATTAATTAATTAGACACAACACTTTATTTAATTTATTTTCCTTTAAATCAAACAATTCATTTAATTTAATTATATTCTTAAATATTAAGCAAATGATTTTATTTAATTATTTTCTTAAATTAAATCCTTCAAATAATATTATCAATATTCAACTCAATTAACATTAATTAATTTAATTACTAAATTAATTCACCATAATTCATCCACTATTTATTTCCTCAATAATTTAATTATTTAAAATATTTATTTAATTCAATAAATATTTAAATCAAATTAAAAAATTCTCGATCGTTACATTCTTCCCTCCTTAAAAAGATTTTGTCCCTAGAATCACAACTCGACAAATTCATTCGTCACATTCTCCCCTCCTTAACAAGATTTTGTCCCCAGAATTGCTATACAAGATCAAGCAAATAACTGAGGATAATTCTTCATCATAACGCTCTTAAGCTCCCACGTAGCTTCCTCAGTATTGTGGTTCCTCCAGATCACCTTAACAGAAGGTATCACTTTATTCCTCAGTACTTGCTCTTTTCTGTCAATAATTTGAACAGGGACTTCCTCATAGGACAAATCTTTCTCAAACTGTAGAGGCTCATATTCTATAACATGTTTATAGTCATGCTTATATGGTCTCAACACCGAGACATGGAAAATATTATGGATATGTTCCAACTCCGGAGGTAAAGCTACCTCGTATGCCACTTCACCAACCCGGCGAAGCACTTTGAAAGGTCCTATAAACCTAGGGCTCAATTTTCCTTTCTTACTAAACCGAATTTTTCCCTTCTAGGGAGATACTTTCAAGAAAACATAACTACCAACATCGAATTCCCGATTTTGTCGGTGTTGATCGGCATATTTCTTCTATCTATCCTGTGCGGCTATCATTCTTACTCGAATCATCTTGACGATCTCGACGGTTTGTTGTACCAACTCTAGACCCAAAAGTTAACGTTCACCTACCTCATCCCAGCATAACGGAGTTCTGCATTTTCTGCCGTATAACGCTTCATAAGGCGGCATGCCAATACTCGCGTGATAACTATTATTATATAAAAATTCAACCAATGGTAAATGATCATCCTAATTTCCCTTGAAATCCATAATACATGCTCTGAGCATATCTTCTAGTGTTTGGATGGTTCTCTCACTTTGTCCGTCTGTTTGAGGATGGTACGCTGTGCTCATTCTCAGTTGTGTTCCCAAACATTCTTGTAATCGCTTCCAAAAATTTGATGTGAAACGTGGATCTCTGTCTAACACAATGGACACAGGTACACCGTGTCTTGAAATAATTTCCTTCACGTACAATTTTGCCAATTGATCTTGGTTAAATCTAATCTTGATTGGTAAAAAGTGTGCCGACTTCGTCAGTCGATCGACATTCACCCAAACGGCGTCGTAACCTTGCTGAGTTGTTGGAAGACCTACCACAAAATCTATTGTGATATGCTCCCACTTCCATTTTGGTATCTCCAATGGTTGTAACAATTCGTTTAGCCTTTGATGTTCAGCTTTAACTTTCTGACACGTTAAGCATTTTTCCACGCATTCAGCCACATCCCTTTTCATATTCGGCCACCAAAAATAATGTCTAAGATCCTGGTACATTTTTGCACTCCTAGGGTGAATCGAATATCTTGAGTTGTGTGCTTCACTCAGAATCTCCTCTTTAACTTCTGATACTGGCGGAACCCAAATTCTCCCTTCGAATCGAAGTAACCCGTCTGAACCAATTTTGAATTTGTTTTTCTCCCCTTGAGATATCTTCTATTTTATCTTTTCGTAGTCTTCATCCTGAAGTTGTGCATTCTTCACTTTATCTACCAACGTTGAATCGTTTCCTATCTTGAACAACTTTTCGTCGGATTCTGTCGGATATTTAATTTCTAATTCCATCTTAGCCATTTCTGACACTAACTTCTCCTGAGCTATCAACATCATTAACTTCTCTCGTCCCTTCATGCTTAAAGCATCAGCAACAACATTCGCCTTTCCAAGATGATAGAAAATCTCGCAATCATAGTCCTTGATCAGCTCCAACCATCTTCTTTGTCGCATGTTCAAATAATTTTGTGTAAAGATATACTTCAAACTTTTATTGTCAGTATATATCTCACACCTCTCTCCATAAAGATAATGTCTCCAAATCTTCAAGGCAAACACCACCGCAGCCAACTCTAAGTCATGAGTCGGATACCCTTTTTTGAAATCTTTTAATTGACATGATGCATACGCAATAACCTTGACGTTCTGCATAAGCACACAGCCTAGTCCTTTATGCGATGCATCACTATACACCACAAAATTCCCTGTATCATCAGGCAATGATAACACAGGTGTCGAACTCAACCTCTTCTTCAATTCTTGAAAACTTTCCTCACACTTCGCTGTCCAAACAAACTTAACCGGTTTCATAGTTAAATTAGTCAACGGAGTCACGATCTTGGAAAAGTCTTGAATAAAATGCCTGTAGTGACTTGCTAATCCTAAGAAACTCCTTATATCTGACGGTGTCTTCGACTGATCCCAGTTTACTACAACTTCAAATTTTGATGGATCTACCGAGATTACGTCCTTATCAATAACGTGTCCGAGAAACTGTACACGTTCTAACCAAAATTCACATTTTGAGAATTTAGCATACAACTTCTCTTTTCTCAGCATTTCCAAAGTCACTCTTAAATGTTCAACATGTTCTTCCTTAGTCTTAGAATACACCAGGATATCATCAATAAACACCACCACAAATTTATCTAAGAATGGTTTAAACACCCTGTTCATCAAATCCATGAACGCTGCAGGTGCATTGGTTAAACCAAATGACATAACCAGAAACTCGTAATGACCATACCGAGTTCTGAATGCCATCTTCGGTACGTCTTCTGGCCTCACATTCAGCTGATGATAACCACTTCTCAAGTCTATCTTTGAAAAATACCTCGCACCCTTCAGTTGATCGAACAGATCGTCGATTCTCGGTAACGGATACTTATTTTTAATCATGACCTTATTCAATTCTCGGTAAGCAATGCAGAGCCGCATCGATCCGTCTTTCTTCTTAACAAACAAAACCGGTGCTCCCCATCGCGAAACACTCGGCTGAATATACTTTTTGTCGAGCAACTCTTGCAATTGCACTATCAACTCTTTCATCTCTACCAGGGCCATTATGTATGGTGCTTTAGATATCGGGGCCGTTCCTGGTAGTAAATCAATCACAAACTCGATTTGTCGATCTGGCGGAAGACCTGGCAAATCATCTGGAAATACGACAGCAAAATCTTTTATAATCGGTATTTCTTCTAACTTCGCACTTTTCTTCTGTGTATCAACTGTGACGCCCCCAAAATTAGGTATACATCACCCATCTTGGGTCGTCAGATACATGGTACAAAATATAAATACAACTTACTAATACAACTGTCGTGTACAATACGACAAAACATAAACTGTGAGTTTGAATACAAATATTATCTTCTAGAGAGTATTCATACTCAAAAGTAGTCCTCATTACATTTATTAACACACCATTACATAGAATAGTGAGGACTACTAACTAATACTATCATTCAGAGCATCACTCCATTCCCCGACTTGCCCCAGCTACGTTCTCAGTTCCTGAAGAGAACAGTGAAAGAAAGGGTGAGCTCAACTAGCCCAGTAAGAAATATTATGACTAAGATAATGCAGAATAAATTATCATTAGCCTTCAACAGTGTTAAACTGATAAAATATAATAGACATCAAGTTTAACTGCAGCGGAACAAGCAATCCATTAAAAGAGTCAAGTAGAAAATAAACTCTACTATCTTTTATGATTTAAAAGGTTTTTCAACACTGTGATCGCTGGGACTCAGCTTAATAAAATAATCCACATCATCGAATCACCCCTGCACTACGGCCAAGGATATTCGTGTATTCATTAATGGTCATGATCATGCCAACAACTGTCCATCAATGCACTACGGGTCAATGAGGACTTTTACCACATCATTTGTAAAATTACGGTCATGATTATACCGAATAATCCCTGGTCATAATCATACCAAGTCCATCTATGCACTACAGGCCACAGATAACTTTCAACATTTTATAAACATGAGGATGATGACAATGATATAAGAATTCAATAAAACAAGTTCAAGAATTAATTTATCCAACAATTAACAACGTCCAAATTGTCAACATGATACTGCTTTGTGGAGTAAAATTCAAGAATGCTTAGAAGAATATTTTCATGAAAAGATACTGGATGAAACGCAATTATCAAGGATGTTCCAACAGAATAATAACAAGAAGGAACCAGGTCCGGTGTAAAACACACAGACAGGATGTTCCAACAGAATAATAGAAGAATGTCACCAAGTATAGGGTAGACCGCGTATACAGGTTATTCCAACAGAATAATAAAGAAATGGAATAACAGAAGTTCTCTTCTTGAATACAAAAGAATAATATCCCTTACCGCTTTAAAGACGAGCTGAAATAAGGAAGTAGTTAAGTAGCAGAATACTCTTCTTCTCTCTCTCTATAGTTTCTCTCTCTAGAGTTCAGTGAATTCGTAAAAAATAATGAAGGAATGGGCTGCTATTTATAGAAAAATAGAATGCATAGTAACTAATCCATGAACGGTCCAGATTGATTACTTTAATCTGACGGTCCATATTTAAAGAAAAATCTTTTAAATAAAATATAATATATTCTATTTATAGAATAACTTTAATAAAGTATTCTGTTTTATATAAAAAGATGTTTCTGTTTTATTACATTAATAATACGAATAAAACAAAACGTCATTATCGCTAAATAATTCATATTATTAACTGACAATAATTGAATCAAACTGAGTGACTTCTCACATAAGCATTAATAATCAATGCCGTGTGCTACTATGCAACCACACGTATTACTGTACTTTTACTACCGAGTAGTTCAATAGTATCAATGGTAAAACTTCCGCCGTTATTTTTAATAAAATATTTTTGTCGTTTTCTCAATCCGACAATAATTCTGTTGTGGGGTCCACCAATGATTGTGCCGTTGTACGAATATTCCCTGTTAAAACGAATATTCCCCGACCAATCGAATATTATATAACAACTTGCGTACTTTGCAAAATTTATAAATATTACCCACAACTATAACATTATATCAAATTAACTCCATAATATTCAAAAATAATATTTATAGAAAATTCATCTTTATTTATAAAAGTTGGGGTCTTACAACCTCCCCTTCTTATGAAATTTCGCCCTCGAAATTAGGGTATGTACCTGGTATGTCGAAGAGATAAGGATACCTTGATTTCATTTCAGATTCTAACTCCCAAGTTATTTTCTCAACATCGTGGTTTCTCCACAAAACTTTGACCTGAGGTATAACCTTGGAGCGTAGAATATGTTCCTTCTTATCCAAGATTTGAGCAGGAACTTCTTCATACGTTAAATCCTCCGCTATTTCGTCCGGCTCTAACTCAATAATGTGGTTCGGGTCTTCCACATATTTGCGTAACATGGATATGTGAAAAACGTTATGAACACGAGACATACTTGGCGGTAAAGCGAGTCTATAAGCCACAGTTCCTACTCGATCGAGGATTAAAAATGGACCGATGAATTGAGGATTTAGCTTTCCTCTCTTTCCAAATCTCGTAACTCCTTTCCATGGAGCAACACGTAAGAACACATGATCTCCTACATCAAATTCCACGTCCTTTCGATGAAGATCAGCATAACTCTTTTGTCGATCTTGTGAGGTTTTTATACGTTGTCGGATCGTTTGAATCTTTTCTGTAGTCATACGTACCAACTCCGGTCCCAACAACGTTGCTTCACCCACCTCATCCCAGCATACTGGAGAACGACATTTTCTTCCATACAATGCTTCGAATGGAGCCATGCCAATACTTGCTTGATAACTGTTGTTGTAGGAAAACTCCACCAATGGTAAGAACTTGTCCTAACTTCCCTTGAAGTCAAAGACACAGAGTCTTAATAGATCTTCAAGAGTTTGAATAGTCCTCTCTGATTGTCCGTCCGTCTGAGGATGATATGCTGAACTAAATCGTAAATCCGTGCCCATAGCTTTTTGTAAACTAACCCAAAATCGTGAAGTGAATCTTGGGTCTCGGTCAGAAACTATGGATACTGGCATACCATGCAGTCTTACAATCTCGTTTATGTACATACGAGCAAGACGTTCAAGTGTATAAGTTTCTCGTATCGGTAAGAAATGAGCAGACTTGGTCAATCTATCAACAATGACCCAAATCGCATCAATACCTTGAGAAACCCTAGGAAGACCGGTAACGAAATCCATGGTAATGTGCTCCCACTTCCATTCTGGAATTTCAAGTGGTTGCAATGGACCTTTTGGTACTTGATGCTCCGCTTTGACTCGTTGACAAGTTAGACACCTTGAGATAAACAACGCTATCTCTCTCTTCATATTGCTCCACCAAAATGTATGACGAAGATCATGATACATTTTGGTACTTCCAGGATGGATTGCAAACGGTGTGTTGTGCGCCTCCATCATGATTTCATACTTTAAATCAGCGTTGTTAGGAACACAAAGTCTGGAGTTGACTCGAAGTATTCCTTCTTCATCGATTCTTGCTTCTGGCATAGCACCTTCTTGCACTTTCTTCCTTATACGCATCAGCTCCAGGTCTGTAGCTTGAGCAGCTTTAACTTTATCGATTAAAGTCAGTTCTACTCGTATATTCGTCATCATCACATGGGTCCCTGGAGTCTTTAACTCTATCTCTATCCTTTGCAAATCACACAAAATGGGCCTTTGTGTTGACAATATCGCACTCGTACTTGCATATGATCTTCTACTCAATGCGTCAGCTACCACGTTCGCTTTTCCAGGATGATATTGAATGGTATTATCATAATCTTTCAACAGTTCAAGCCAACGTCGTTGTCGCATGTTGAGTTCCTTTTGAGTGAAGAAATATTTAAGGCTTTTATGATCAGTAAAGATCTCCACCTTCTCCCCATACAAGTAATGCCTCCAAATTTTAAGTGCAAAGACAACAGCTGCCAACTCTAGATCATGAGTAGGATAATTCCTCTCATATTCCTTGAGTTGTCTTGATGCATAGGCTATGACTTTTCCATGTTGCATGAGAACACATCCCAACCCTTTGCTCGAAGCATCACTGTAGATGACAAATCCCTCCGAGCCAGATGGTATTGTTAGAACAGGTGCTGAAATGAGTCTCCTCTTGAGTTCTTGAAAACTCTGCTCACATTCTTCGCTCCAACCGAACTTTGTATCTTTCCGAGTCAGCTGAGTTAATGGAGTAGCGATTCGAGAAAATCCTTCCACGAATCTCCGATAATAACCAGCTAAACCAAGAAAGCTACGTACCTCGGTCACTGATTTAGGTTACTCCCAGCTTTGAATAGCTTCAATCTTTTGCCGGGTCAACCGATATTCCACGACTTGATACTATGTGCCCAAGGAATGCTACCTCTTCCAGCCAGAACTCGCATTTCTTTAACTTGGCATAAAGTTTGTATTCACGAAGCTTTTGGAGTACCAACCTCACGTGTTGCTCATGATCTTCACGACTTTTGGAATAAACAAGGATGTCATCGATAAAGACGACCACAAAGTGATCCAAATATTCCTTGAATACCCTGTTCATCATATCCATGAAGGCAGCAGGAGCATTAGTCAATCCAAAAGACATAACTAAGAATTCATAATGCCCATACCGAGTTCTGAAGGCAGTCTTTGGAATATCCTCAGTTCTAACCTTCAGCTGATGATATCCAGAACGAAGATCGATCTTTGAAAAGAATTGTGCTCCTTGCAACTGGTCAAACAGGTCATCAATACGTGGCAATGGGTACCTATTTTTGATGGTGACATGATTCAACTCCCGGTAATCAATACAAAGTCGCATACTTCCATCTTTCTTCTTCACGAATAGCACAGGAGCACCCCAAGGAGAAGTACTAGGACGAATAAAGCCAATGTCTAACAATTCCTGCAGTTGGATCTTTAACTCCTGAAGTTCAATAGGAGCCATTCGATATGGGGCTTTGGAAATGGGTTTTGTACCGGGTTCAAGGTCGATACAAAATTCAATTTCATGCTCTGGGGGTAGGCCAGGAAGTTCTTCAGGGAATACGTCAGGAAATTTATTAACAATAGAAATATCATTCAAAACTGACATATTTTTGTTTAGATCCGTGACATGAGCTAAGAAAGCTTGACATCCGTTTTTTAATAAACGAATAGCTTTATGGCTTGAGATGACAGCGATTGATTTTAATGGTTTGGTTGCTTGAATTCGCATAATAGGTCGATTAGGAATATGAAAGCTAACAACCTTACGAAAACAATCAATTTTTGCATGATGAGTAGTTAACCAATCAATCCCTAGAATCACGTCAAATGCAAGTATTTTTAATGAAATAAGATCGACAAGTAATGTGTGGGTACCAACTTGAACCAAACAAGACTTATAAACCGTGGATGTAATGAAGGTTTCTCCCAATGGAGTTTCAACTGCTAAGTCAAAGTCTAATTTCTCCGGAATCAAATTTAATCGATGAGCGCAAGTGGGAGAAATAAAAGAATGGGTAGAACCGGTATCAAATAAAGTATAGACTTCGTTAGAGTTTATGATAAGCTTACCCGTGATGACCTCATTCGGGTTCCTTGCTTTCTGGGAGTTCACAACAAACGCTCTCCCTTGCGCAACTGGTTTTGACTTTTCTGGGACGGCCTTTGGTGCCTCCATCCTAGCTGAATTTGTCTTCGGTAAACGACAAAATCGGGCTAAATGACCTTCTCTTCCACAATTATAACATGCTTTGGACGGCATCGCGCAGTTTGGACTGATGTGCCCCTCCCCTCCGTATTTGAAACATATGATAGGTGGTCGTTCTCCTTCCTTAACGACAGGTGCTGGTGCTGACGTCTTTCCATCATTGTTGAATCTCCTCTTCTTGAAATGCCCATTCTTATTATTTTGGCCTTGATTACCACCGAAGTGGTTACCATTTCTGGCCTGTTGATTCCCTCCACGCTTGTTGTCACCGCTTCGATGACTGCTTTCACTGGTATTATCATTTTGCCGGCTGCTCTCTTTTGGTTGCGTTGTCTCGTTATCGCGCTCCACCAACTGAGCCCTATTTACAACATCTGAATACAAACACAGTTTATGAGAAACAAGGTGTTGACGTATCTCCGGTTTCAAATCTCTTAAAAACATCCGCGTCATTCTTTCTTCATTATCCACCAGGTGGGACGCATACCAGGATAACTCCACAAATTTTACCTCGTACTGCGACACGGTCATATTATTCTCCTCCAATTTGATGAACTCTACCTCCTTCATGTGACGAATACTCTCGAGAAAGTATTTGTCGTTAAACAGCTCTTGGAACTTCTCCCAAGACATCTTCAGTGCGGCAGGTTGAGTACGCTTTATCGATTCCCACCAGTAATCTGCCTCTCCTCGCAACATAAAGGCGGCAAAGGGAACCTTTTGCTCCTCGGAGCAACCCAAGACATCAAATATCTTGGTGATCTGCTTTATCCATGTTTCAGCTACAAGTGGTTTGGGTTCTCCCTTAAACTCCGGTGGTCCCAGCTCCTTAAACTGTTTAGCGGTGACCGCCTGAGAGTTTCCAGTATTTCCACCTACGTTGTGGACAGGAGCCGCTTTCACCTGTTGTTGCATGAATTGCATAAAACATCTGAATATTCCATCATTCATCATCTGGTCAGTGTTGTTGTTTGCATGAGGATTGTCACCTTCCTGATGAACATTATCCTGATTATTGATATGTGGTGAATCAATAATCGCCTGTGCTCCATTGCTATTCTCAACATTCTCAGATGCCATTTTCAGATACTGCCACAAAATAAAAGTTAATTGATATGTCATATATTATCCTTATATTATGACCGACCAATTAAATACCATGCAAATAAACTTAGGTAGGTCATACTAGCGAAGGAATTCCCCGTCTCTCCCCTCCTAGTTCTATTCTCACATCCTAGCCAGGGATCATATCCCTAAGCTCTGATACCAACTGTGACGCCCCCAAAATTAGGTATACATCACCCATCTTGGGTCGTCAGATACATATTACAGAATACAAATATAACTTAATAATACAACTGTCGTGTACAATACGACAAAATATAAACTGTGAGTTTGAATACAAATATTATCTTCTAGAGAGTATTCATACTCAAAAGGAGTCCTCATTACATTTATTTACACACCATTACATAGAATAGTGAGGACTACTAACTAATACTATCATTCGGACCATCACTCCATTCCCCGACTTGCCCCAGCTACGTTCTCAGTTCCTGAAGAGAACAGTGAAAGAAAGGGTGAGCTCAACTAGCCCAGTAAGAAATATTATGACTAAGATAATGCAGAATAAATTATCATTAGCCTTCAACAATGTTAAACTGATAAAATATAATAGACATCAAGTTTAACTGCAGCGGAACAAGCAATCCATTAAAAGAGTCAAGTAAAAAATAAACTCTACTATCTTTTATGATTTAAAAGGTTTTTCAACATTGTGATCGCTGGGACTCAGCTTAATAAAATAATCCACATCATCGAATCACCCCTGCACTACGGCCAAGGATATTCGTGTATTCATTAATGGTCATGATCATGCCAACAACTGTCCATCAATGCACTACGGGCCAATGAGGACTTTTACCACATCATTTGTAACATTACGGTCATGATTATACCGAATAATCCCTGGTCATAATCATACCAAGTCCATCTATGCACTACAGGCCACAGATGACTTTCAACATTTTATAAACATGAGGATGATGACAATGATATAAGAATTCAATAAAACAAGTTCAAGAATTAATTTATCCAAGAATTAACAACGTCCGAATTGTCAACATGATACTGCTTTGTGGAGTAAAATTCAAGAATGCTTAGAAGAATATTTTCATGAAAAGATACTAGATGAAACGCAATTATCAAGGATATTCCACAAATTTTATGGAGTATAGAAGTCAAAACTTAACCAACTGAGTACAATAAAGAATGGAATGACAAAAGAAATCACCATGCATGTGATAGACCGCACAAACAGGTTATTCCAACAGAATAATAAATAATGGAACCAGGTCCGGCGTAAACGCACAGACAGGATATTCCGACAGAATAATAAATAATGGAATCAGGTCCGGCGTAAACGCACAGACAGGATATTTCGACAGAATAATAAATAATGGAACCAGGTTCGGTGTAAAACACACAGACAGGATATTCCGACAGAATAATAACAAGAAGGAACCAGGTCCGGTGTAAAACACACAGACAGGATGTTCCAACAGAATAATAGAAGAATGTCACCAAGCATAGGGTAGACCGCGTATACAGGTTATTCCAGCAGAATAATAAAGAAATGAAATAACAGAAGTTCTCTTCTTGAATACAAAAGAATAATATCCCTTACCGCTTTAAAGACGAGCTGAAATAAGGAAGTAGTTAAGTAGCAGAATACTCTTTTTTTCTCTCTCTATAGTTTCTCTCTATAGTTTCTCTCTCTAGAGTTCAGTGAATTCGTAAGAAATAATGAAGGAATGAGCTGCTATTTATAGAAAAATAGAATGCATAGTAACTAATCCATGAACGGTCCAGATTGATTACTTTAATCTGACGGTCCATATTTAAAGAAAAATCTTTTAAATAAAATATAATATATTCTATTTATAGAATAACTTTAATAAAGTATTCTGTTTTATATAAAAAGATGTTTCTGTTTTATTACGTTAATAATACGAATAAAACAAAACGTCATTATCGCTAAATAATTCATATTATTAACTGACAATAATTGAATCAAACTGAGTGACTTCTCACATAAGCATTAATAATCAATACCGTGTGCTACTATGCAACCACACGTATTACTGTACTTTTACTACCGAGTAGTTCAACAGTATCAATGGTAAAACTTCCGCCGTAATTTTTAATAAAATATTTTTGTCGTTTTCTCAATCCGACAATAATTCTGTTGTGGGGTCCACCAATGATTGTGCCGTTGTACGAATATTCCCTGTTAAAACGAATATTCCCCGACCAATCGAATATTATATAACAACTTGCGTACTTTGCAAAATTTATAAATATTACCCACAACTATAACATTATATCAAATTAACTCCATAATATTCAAAAATATTATTTATAAAAAATTCATCTTTATTTATAAAAGTTGGGGTCTTACATCAACTATGTAGGCTAGGTATCCTACACATCCTTGTCTTAACAATTTCTTGGCTTGCATCACCGTTAGACAACTTGCTTGTCGAGGTGACTTGCTGCCATAAAACACAACCTTTGACGGAGTCATAAGGTTAACACATTTCCTTTGGCAATCAATTACTGCTCCGTAATTGAATAACCAATCCATTCCCAGTATAATATCGAATTCACCAAGTCTAATTGTTATCAAATCTACCATCATCTCACGACTTTTTATATCCACTCTACAATTCCTATATATGAATTTAACAGGAATCACTTCCCTATTCACAATCTCTATATTTAAGGGAAATTCTATTTCTTCCTGAGGCAAATCTAAATTTTAAGCAAATTAATCGGATAGAAATGAACAAGTAGCACCTGAATCAAACAGTACATAAGCATTTATACCATTAATCAGAATGATACCTGACACCATATCCTTAGACGGAACAGCATCCTGCACAGTCATATTGAAAGTTCTCGTAGTAGGTTGGCTTGTCTGAGCTGGTCCAGTGATAGTCAATGCACCACCACCGTTGTTGTTTCCCTTTCCGCCACTTGCACTTCCCGCTGGCTTCTTAGGGCAATCACGAGCCATGTGATCCTTGGAACCGCAGGTAAAACATGCTCCTTTCTTCGAACTAAAACAGTTCGGCGCAATGTGTCCCTCCTAACCACAGCTGAAACACACCCGCTTTCCCTTCAAACGTACCCCAGTATGGTTCTTCCCATACGTCGCACAAGCTTCAAACTTTTTTCTTCTGCTAATTTCCCTGCTGTCCTCCCGTAGTCGAAATCTCGTTCCACTTCCTCTTCTGATTGTTACTTCCAACATTACTTCCACCAACCTTATTCTCATTCTCATTTTTCCTCTTTTTCTGTTCTTGGTTGTACTTGGTCAAAGCATCGCTTCCACCTTCTGCGATGATTTCCTTCTCCAGTATAGCTGCAAATGTATTCAGCTGGAACATCGAAACCTTGATGTAAAGCCAGGGTTTCAATCCTTGTTCGAACCTTCTCACTTTATGCTCGTTGGTATTGAATTGATAAGTGGCAAACCTTGCCAACTCGTTAAACTTTGCATCATATTCTGGTACTGTCATTGTTCCTTGCATCAGCTCCAGAAATTGTACTTCCAACTGATTCCGAGAACTCGCTAGAAAGTACATTTCAAAAAACATTTCCTCAAATCTATCCCACGCTATCAGTCCTTGTCCCCCACGAACCTTATTTACCTGCCACCAGTAGCTAGCTTCAGACTTCAACATGAACGTTGCGAACGCAGTCTTCTGATCTTCGTTAACTCTAGCAACGTCAAACACCTTCTCCATTTCCATGATCCAGGTTTGGGCTTCCACTGGATTCATAGACCCTTGAAACTCTGGCGATCCAACCGCTTTGAATTCCTTAAAAGTCGTAGCTTGAGCTTGCGGTTGATTCACAAGTGCACCCGTCAACAGAGCTACCAACTGTTGAACCGGATTAGCGTTAGCCTTATTGTTATTATTAGTAGACCCCTCAGGAGGTGGTTGTTGACGTGGTTGTTTTCTTCTAGGAGGCATTTTTTTTAGAATATACGCTTATTAGTTCATCACTTAACTTTTTGAGTATTTGAAGTTCAACTTAAACATTCCAAGATTAAAGCTTTAACACATAACATTTCAAATAAACTCTAATATTTTATTTATTCATAACACTTTTAAAACATGCTAAAGATAGCATAACTCCTATAAACATCCACTTTCTTGAACTAGACAAGTTTCAGGATTACATACTCATACTATCCCTTTATTCATCTCAAAATAAGGGATTCACAATTTATTTATTCACATAATTAACCACATATTATTATCACTCTTATTTTCTATCTACGCATATTAAGACGTCGTAAGGCTTCTCGACGCTCCTCCTCCATGATACGATACGCTGTTCTACGATCCATCACGAATCACGGCGAGTCTTTAAACTGAGGTGGGTAATAATGGACTCAATCCTGGGCCCTATCAATTGCAGAATTAAAAGCATTATCCATCTCCTTCATCTTGGCTTTCTTCACTTGGACCTTAGCCTCAGCACGATCTGCACGTTGAGTCGCCTTCATCCAAGCATCCTCTGCTCTTGCATGCTTAGTTAGTTCCTTTTTGAAGTCATCTTTTATCTTATCCATGTCCGTCTTCATTTTCTCGTTCATTGCCAACAAATCTTCATGCTGACCCTTAGTATGAACTAGGTTCCACTCTGTGTTTCCAAGTTTTGAGTTAAGTTCCTGAATCTATGCATCCTTCTGCTCCATCGAAGCATGATGCATCTCAACCATCTCCTTCAGTTCCTCTACATCATCTTGTAACTTTATGTTACGATCGTACAAAGCATTATACATCTCAGCCGATACGGAGTTTAGTGGAAACTCCACAGGATCCTCTTCCTCATCATCCTCCTCTATCTCCTCAGGACTATCCTCCTTGGGATCGGTCACAGGCCCATCCTCCTGGATTAACTGTTCCCGCACTACATGAATATCCCGGGGTTCCTCATCTCTAGGTAACTGAGGTATCACCTCCCTAGCTGGACTGAATCCTCCTTTGTTAGACATCCTGTCAACAAAATATTTTAATTTTTACTTAACATTATCGATACTCGTGAGCACATAAGTTATTAACACATAACACATAATGTCTTTTATTATTTAGCTTCAATGAATGCCTTAATCCACTTCTTAAAACCCGATAAGAGTTGCACACCTCTATGTTTTCTATTTCCTTAAAGGTTACTTCCTAAGGTTTTCCCACCTAAGGTTCATAATATAAAGCTCTGATATCAACCTGTGACACCCCCAAATCCGGGTACTTCATTTCCACCAAATTTGGTGTTCACTATCTAAAACATTACATCTAACTACCCATAATCGAAGGATAAAGACATTAAATAACTTGAATAATAATCTCTCCCATTAAAGGGTTACATCATTTCAACACAATCCTAAGTAATCTAATCTTAAATTTATTACATCAGTTTGCGGAAAACATTAAAAATAAAATAAGTCTTATAACATCATGCATTTAGATAAGTTCTAAATAATTCTTCATCACTTGGACATCTTGCCCTTTCCTTTGCTAGTAGATGGCTCATCACCTCTTTCGACTTTAGTTGCATTGTTAATTACAAAAGTGAGCAAACAATTGCTCAATGATATAAAGAATAGCAATAATAATCATATGAGAATGAACAATGAACGATGTACAATAATGAACTTGTTCTACGAATAGAAACAGAAAATAAGTTCGAACTTTAATATCTGAGGGCCTTAAGACCACGAACTATGTCCACGGTGTTTAGGTATTATTACCTTAACCTTAACAGTCATTAGACTGTACAGACTCTTCTTAACGTATTCAGGGGGATCAGCCCTTTGTACCATATAATGTGCACAAACATATAAACATTACACGTAAAAAATCCCCTATGTTAGGGTTATTCGTCTCAGTTTGAATTTAGAATTTCCGTACTAAAGAAAGTTTAGTTTGGAACTAGCATATCAGTGTTTCTAGAATTTTAGAACGCTTATTCAATTTCCATCAATAAAGGTTTAATACAAGAATATATAACTGAACAAGGCTATTAAAGTCAAAGATCGGATATTAACAATATATAACTGAATAAATGTAAGACCCCAACTTTTATAAATAAAGTTGAATTTTCTATAAATATCATTTTTGAATATTATGGAGTTAATTTGATATAATGTTATAGTTGTGGGTAATATTTATAAATTTTACAAAGTACACAAGTTGTTATATAATATTCGATTGGTCGGGGAATATTCGTTTTAACAGGGAATATTCGTACAACGGCACAATCATTGGTGGACCCCACAACAGAATTATTGTCGGATTGAGAAAACGACAAAAATATTTTATTAAAAATAACGGCAGAAGTTTTACCATTGATACTGTTGAACTACTCGGTAGTAAAAGTACAGTAATACATGTGGTTGCATAGTAGCACACGGTATTGATTATTAATGCTTATGTGAGAAGTCACTCAGTTTGATTCAATTATTGTCAGTTAATAATATGAATTATTTAGCGATAATGACGTTTGGTTTTATTCGTATTATTAACGTAATAAAACAAAAACATCTTTTTATATAAAACGGAATACTTTATTAAAGTTATTCTATAAATAGAATATATTATATTTTATTTAAAAGATTTTTCTTTAAATATGGACCGTCAGATTAAAGTAATCGATATGGACCGTTCATGGATTAGTTACTATGCATTCTATTTTTCTATAAATAGCAGCTCATTCCTTCATTATTTCTTACGAATTCACTAAACTCTAGAGAGAGAAACTATAGAGAGAAACTATAGAGAGAGAGAAGAAGAGTATTCTGCTACTTAACTACTTCCTTATTTCAGCTCTTCTTTAAAATGGTAAGGGGTGTTATTCTTTCTTATTCATGAAGAGAACTGTTGTTATTCCATTTCTTATTATTCTGTTGGAATAACATGTATACGCGGTCTACCCTATACTTGGTGACATTCTTCTATTATTCTGTTGGAACATCCTGTCTGTGTGTTTTACACCGGACCTGGTTCCGTTTTTATTATTATTCTGTTAGAACATCCTGTCTGTGTGTTTTACACCGGACCTGGTTCCACTATTTATTATTCTGTCGGAATATACTGTCTGTGCGTTTACGCCGGACCTGGTTCCATTATTTATTATTTTGTCGGAATATCCTGTCTGTGCGTTTACGCCGGACCTGGTTCCATTATTTATTATTCTATTGGAATAACCTGTCTGTGCGGTCTATCGCATGCATGGTAATTTCTTTTGTTATTTCATTCTTTATTATACTCAGTTGGTTAAGTTTTAACTTCTATACTCCATGATATTAGTGGAATATCCTTGATAATTGCGGTTCATCTAGTATCTTTTCATGAAAATATTCTTCTAAGTATTCTTGAAATTTTACTCCACAAAGTAGTATTATGTAGACAATTTGGACGTTGTTAATTCTTGGATAAATTAATTATTGAACTTGTTTTATTGAATTCTTATATCATTGTCATCATCCTCATGTTTATAAAATGTTAAAAGTCATCTGTGGCCTTTAGTGCATAGATGGACTTGGTATGATTAAGACCAGGGATTATTCGGTATAATCATGACCGTAATGTTACAAATGATGTGGTAAAAGTCCTCATTGGCCCGTAGTGCGTTGATGGACAGTTGTTGGCATGATTACGACCATTAATGAATACACGAATATCCTTGGCCGTAGTGCAGGGGTGATTCGATGATGTGGATTATTTTATTAAGCTGAGTCCCAGCGATCACAGTGTTGAAAAACCTTTTAAATCATAAAAGATAGTAGAGTTTATTTTCTACTTGACTCTTTTAATGGATTGCTTGTTCCGCTACAGTTAAACTTGATGTTTATTATATTTTATCAGTTTAACATTGTTGAAGGCTAATGATAATTTATTCTGCATTATCTTAGTCATAATATTTCTTACTGGGCTAGTTGAGCTCACCCTTTCTTTCACTGTTCTCTTCAGGAACTGAGAACGTAGCTGGGGCAAGTCGGGGAACGGAGTGATGGTCCGAATGATAATATTAGTTAGTAGTCCTCACTATTCTATATAATGGTGTGTTAATAAATGTAATGAGGACTCCTTTTGAGTATGAATACTCTCTAGAAGATAATATTTGTATTCAAACTCACAGTTATGTTTTGTCGTATTGTACACGACATTTGTATTAGTAAGTTGTATTTGTATTCTGTACTATGTATCTGACAACCCAAGATGGGTGATGTATACCTAATTTTGGGGGCGTCACAGTTGGTATCAGAGCTTAGGGATATGATCCCTGGCTAAGATGTGAGAATAGAACTAGGAGGGGAGAGACGGGGAATTCCTTCGCTAGTATGACCTACCTAAGTTTATTTGCATGGTATTTAATTGGTCGGTCATAATATAAGGATAATATATGACATATCAATTAACTTTTATTTTGTGGCAGTATCTGAAAATGGCATCTGAGAATGTTGAGAATAGCAATGGAGCACAGGCGACTGTTGATTCACCACATATCAATAATCAGGATAATGTGCATCAAGAAGGTGACAATCCTCATGCAAACAACAACACTGACCAGATGATGAATGATGGAATGTTCAGAAACTTTTTGCAGTTCATGCAACAGCAGGCGAGAGCGGCTCCTGTCCAAAATATAGGTGGAAACACTGAAAACTCTCGGACGGTCACCGCTAAATAGTTCAAGGAGCTGGGACCACCAGAGTTTAAGGGAGAGCCAAAACCACTTATAGCGGAAACATGGATAAAGCAGATTACCAAGATATTTGATGTCTTGGGATGCTCCGAGGAGCAAAAGGTTCCATTTGCCGCCTTTATGTTGCGAGGAGAGGCAGATTACTGGTGGGAATCGATTAAGCGTACTCAACCTTCCGCACTGAAGATGTCTTGGGAGAAGTTCCACGAGCTGTTCAATGACAAATACTTTCCCAAAAGTGTTCGTCACATGAAGGAGGTGGAGTTCATCAAATTGGAGCAGAATAATATGACCGTGTCGCAGTACGAGGCAAAATTTACGGAGTTATCCCGGTTTACGTCCCACCTGGTGGATAATGAAGAAAGAATGACGCGGATGTTTTTAAGAGGTTTGAAACCGGAGATACGTCAACACCTTATTTCTCATAAACTGTGTTTGTATTCAGATGTTGTAAATAGGGCTCAGTTGGTGGAGCGCGATAACGAGACAACGCAACCAAAAGAGAGCAGCCGACAAAATGATAATACCAGTGAAAGCAGTCATCGAAGCGGTGACAACAAGCGTGGAGGGAATCAACAGGCCAGAAATGGTAACCACTTCGGTGGTAATCAGGGCCAAAACAATAAGAATGGTTATTTCAAGAAGAGGAGATTCAACAATGATGGAAAGACGTCAGCACCAGCACCCGTTGTTAAGGAAAGAGAGCGACCACCTATCATATGTTTCAAATGCGGAGGGGAGGGGCACATCAGTTCAAACTGCGCGATGCCGTCTAAAGCATGTTATAATTGTGGAAGAGAAGGTCATTTAGCTCGATTTTGTCATTTACCAAAAACAAGTTCAGCCAAGATGGAGACACCAAAGGCCGTCCCACAAAAGTCAAAACCGGTAGTGCAAGGGAGAGCGTTTGTTGTGACCTCCCAGAAAGCAAGGAACCCGAATGAGGTCATCACGGCTAAGCTTATCATAAACTCTAACGAAGTCTATACTTTATTTGATACCGGTTCTACCCATTCTTTTATTTCTCCTACTTGCACTCATCGATTAAATTTGACTCCGGAGAAATTAGACTTTGATTTATCTGTTGAAACTCCATTGGGAGAAACCTTCATTACATCCACGGTTTATAAGTCTTGTTTGGTTCAAGTTGGTACCCATACATTACCTATCGATCTTATTTCATTAAAAATACTTGCATTTGACGTGATTCTAGGGATTTATTGGTTAACTACTCATCATGCAAAAATTGATTATTTTCGTAAGGTTGTTAGCTTTCATATTCCTAATCGACCTATTATGCGAATTCAAGCAACCAAACCATTAAAATCAATCGATGTCATCTCAAGCCATAAAGCTATTCGTTTATTGAAAAACGGATGTCAAGCTTTCTTAGCTCATGTCACAGATCTAAACAAAAATACGTCAGTTTTGAATGATATTTCTATTGTTAATAAATTTCCTGACGTATTCCCTGAAGAACTTCCTGGCCTACCCCCAGAGCGTGAAATTGAATTTTGTATTGACCTTAAACCCGGTACAAAATCCATTTCTAAAGCCCCATATCGAATGGCTCCTATTGAACTTCAGGAGTTAAAGATCCAACTGCAGGAATTGTTAGACATTGGCTTTATTCGTCCTAGTACTTCTCCTTGGGGTGCTCCTGTGCTATTCGTGAAGAAGAAAGATGGAAGTATGCGACTTTGTATTGGTTATCGGGAGTTGAATCATGTCACCATCAAAAGACAGGTACCCATTGCCACGTATTGATGACCTGTTTGACCAGTTGCAAGGAGCACAATTCTTTTCAAAGATCGATCTTCGTTCTGGATATCATCAGCTGAAGGTTAGAACTGAGGATATTCTAAAGACGGCTTTTAGAACTCGGTACGGGCATTATGAATTCCTAGTCATGTCCTTTGGATTGACTAATGCTCCTGCTGCCTTCATGAATATGATGAACCGGGTATTCAAGGAATATTTGGATCATTTTGTGGTCGTCTTTATTGATGACATCCTTATTTATTCCAAAAGCCGTGAAGATCATGAGAAACACTTGAGGCTGGTACTCCAAAAGCTTCGTGAATACAAGCTTTATGCCAAGTTAAAGAAATACGAGTTCTGGCTGGAGGAGGTAGCATTCCTTGGGCACGTAGTATCAAGTCATGGAATATCGGTTGACCCGGCAAAGATTGAAGCTATTCAAAGCTGAGAGCAACCTAAATTAGTGATCGAAGTACGTAGCTTTCTTGGTTTAGCTAGTTATTATCGGAGATTCATGGAAGGATTTTCTCGAATCGCTACTCCATTAACTCAGCTGACTCGGAAAGATACAAACTTCGGTTGGAGCGAAGAATGTGAGCAGAGTTTTCAAGAACTCAAGAGGAGACTCATTTCAGCACCTGTTCTAACAATACCATCTGGCTCGAAGGGATTTGTCATCTACAGTGATGCTTCGAGCAAAGGGTTGGGATGTGTTCTCATGTAACATGGAAAAGTCATAGCCTATACATCAAGACAACTCAAGGAATATGAGAGGAATTATCGTACTCATGATCTAGAGTTGGCAGCTGTTGTCTTTGCACTTAAAATTTGGAGGCATTACTTGTATGGGGAGAAGGTGGAGATCTTTACGGATCATAAAAGCCTCAAATATTTTTTCACTCAAAAGGAACTTAACATGCGACAACGACGTTGGCTTGAACTGTTGAAAGATTATGATCATACCATTCAATACCATCCTGGAAAAGCGAACGTGGTAGCTGACGCATTGAGTAAAAGATCATATGCAAGCACGAGTGTAATATTGTCAACACAAAGGTCCATTTTGTGTGACTTGTAAAGGATGGAGATAGAGTTAAAGACTCCAGGGACCCATGTGATGATGGCGAATATACGAGTAGAATCGACTTTAATCGATAAAGTTAAAGCTGCTCAAGCTACAGACCTGGAGCTGATGCGTATGAGGAAGAAAGTGCAAGAAGGTGCTATGCCGGAAGCAAAAATCGATGAAGAAGGAATAGTTCGAGTCAACTCCAGACTTTGTGTTCCTAACAACTCTGATTTAAAGTACGAAATCATGATGGAGGCGCACAACACACCGTTTGCAATCCATCCTGGAAGTACCAAAATGTATCATGATCTTCGTCATACATTTTGGTGGAGCAATATGAAGAGAGAGATAGCGTTGTTTATCTCAAGGTGTCTAACTTGTCAACGAGTCAAAGCGGAGCATCAAGTACCAAAAGGTCCATTGCAACCACTTGAAATTCTAGAATAGAAGTGGGAGCACATTACCATGGATTTCGTTACCGGTCTTCCTAAGGTTTCTCAAGGTATAGATGCGATTTGGGTCATTGTTGATAGATTGACCAAGTCTGCTCATTTCTTACCGATACGAGAAACTTATACACTTGAACGTCTTGCTCGTATGTACATAAACGAGATTGTAAGACTGTATAGTATGCCAGTATCCATAGTTTATGATCGAGACCCAAGATTCACTTCACGATTTTGGGTTAGTTTACAAAAAGCTATGGGCACAGATTTATGATTTAGTTCGGCATATCATCCTCAGACGGACGGACAATCAGAGAGGACTATTCAAACTCTAGAAGATTTATTAAGACTCTGTGTCTTTGACTTCAAGGGAAGTTGGGACAAGTTCTTACCATTGGTGGAGTTTTCCTACAACAACAGTTATCAAGCAAGTATTGGCATGGCTCCATTTGAAGCATTGTATGGAAGAAAATGTCGTTCTCTAGTATGCTGGGATGAGGTGGTTGGACCAGAGTTAGTACGTATGACTACAGAAAAGATTCAAACGATCCGACAACGTATAAAAACCTCACAAGATCGACAAAGGAGTTATGCTGATCTTCATCGAAAGGACATGGAATTTGATATAGGAGATCATGTGTTCTTACGTGTTGCTCCATGGAAAGGAGTTACGAGATTTGGAAAGAGAGGAAAGCTCAATCCTCGATTTATCGGTCCATTTTTAATCCTCGATCGAGTAGGTGGCTTATAGACTCGTTTTACTGCTAAGTATGTCTCGTGTTCATAACGTTTTTCACATATCCATGTTACGCAAATATGTGGAAGACCCGAATCACATTATTGAGTTAGAACCGGACGAAATAGCGGAGGATTTGACGTATGAAGAAGTTCCTGTTCAAATCTTGGATAAGAAGGAACATATTCTACGCTCCAAGGTTATACCTCAAGTCAAAGTTTTGTGGAGAAACCACGATGTTGAGGAAATGACTTGGGAGTTAGAATCTGAAATGAAATCAAGGTATCCTTACCTCTTCAACATACCAGGTACGTACCCTAATTTCGAGGGCGAAATTTCATAAGAATGGGAGGTTGTAAGACCCCAACTTTTATAAATAAAGATGAATTTTCTATAAATATCATTTTTGAATATTATGGAGTTAATTTGATATAATGTTATAGTTGTGGGTAATATTTATAAATTTTACAAAGTACGCAAGTTGTTATATAATATTCGATTGGTCGGGGAATATTCGTTTTAACCGGGAATATTCGTACAACGGCACAATCATTGGTGAACCCCACAACGAAATTATTGTCGGACTGAGAAAACGACAAAAATATTTTATTAAAAATAACGGCGGAAGTTTTACCATTGATACTGTTGAACTACTTGGTGGTAAAAATACAGTAATACATGTGGTTGCATAGTAGCACACGGTATTGATTATTAATGCTTATGTGAGAAGTCACTCAGTTTGATTCAATTATTGTCAGTTAATAATATGAATTATTTAGCGATAATGACGTTTTATTTTATTCGTATTATTAACGTAATAAAACAGAAACATCTTTTTATATAAAACAGAATACTTTATTAAAGTTATTCTATAAATAGAATATATTATATTTTATTTAAAAGATTTTTCTTTAAATATGGACCGTCAGATTAAAGTAATCGATCTGGACCGTTCATGGATTAGTTACTATGCATTCTATTTTTCTATAAATAGCAGCTCATTCCTTCATTATTTCTTACGAATTCACTAAACTCTAGAGAGAGAAACTATAGAGAGAAACTATAAAGAGAGAGAGAAGAAGAGTATTCTACTACTTAACTACTTCCTTATTTCAGTTCTTCTTTAAAACGGTAAGGGGTGTTATTCTTTCTTATTCATGAAGAGAACTGTTGTTATTCCATTTCTTATTATTCTGTTGGAATAATCTGTATACGCGGTCTACCCTATACTTGGTGACATTCTTCTATTATTCTGTTGGAACATCCTATCTGTGTGTTTTACACCGGACCTGGTTCCATTTTTATTATTATTCTGTTGGAACATCCAGTCTGTGTATTTTACACCGGACCTGGTTCCACTATTTATTATTCTATCGGAATATCCTGTCTGTGCATTTACGCCGGACCTGGTTCCATTATTTATTATTCTGTCGGAATATCCTGTCTGTGCGTTTACGCCGGACCTGGTTCCATTATTTATTATTCTGTTGGAATAACCTATCTGTGCGGTCTATCGCATGCATGGTGATTTCTTTTGTTATTTCATTCTTTATTATACTCAGTTGGTTAAGTTTTAACTTCTATACTCCATGAAATTAGTGGAATATCCTTGATAATTGCGGTTCATCTAGTATCTTTTCATGAAAATATTCTTCTAAGTATTCTTGAAATTTTACTCCACAAAGTAGTATCATGTTGACAATTTGGACGTTGTTAATTCTTGGATAAATTAATTATTGAACTTGTTTCATTGAATTCTTATATCATTGTCATCATCCTCATGTTTATAAAATGTTAAAAGTCATCTGTGGCATGTAGTGCATAGATGGACTTGGTATGATTATGACCATGGATTATTCGGTATAATCATGACCGTAATATTACAAATGATGTGGTAAAAGTCCTCATTGGCCCGTAGTGCGTTGATGGACAGTTGTTGGCATGATCATGACCATTAATGAATACACGAATATTCTTGGTCGTAGTGCAGGGGTGATTCGATGATGTGGATTATTTTATTAAGCTGAGTCCCAGCGATCACAGTGTTGAAAAACCTTTTAAATCATAAAAGATAGTAGTGTTTATTTTCTACTTGACTCTTTTAATGGATTGCTTGTTCCGCTACAGTTAAACTTGATGTCTATTATATTTTATTAGTTTAACATTGTTGAAGGCTAATGATAATTTATTCTGCATTATCTTAGTCATAATATTTCTTACTGGGCTAGTTGAGCTCACCCTTTCTTTCACTGTTCTCTTCAGGAAATGAGAACGTAGCTGGGGCAAGTCGGGGAACGGAGTGATGGTCCGAATGATAGTATTAGTTAGTAGTCCTCACTATTCTATGTAATGGTGTGTTAGTAAATGTAATGAGGACTCCTTTTGAGTATGAATACTCTCTAGAAGATAATATTTGTATTCAAACTCATAGTTATGTTTTGTCGTATTGTACACGACAGTTGTATTAGTAAGTTGTATTTGTATTCTGTACTATGTATCTGACGACCCAAGATGGGTGATGTATACCTAATTTTGGGGGCGTCACAATAAACATGATACACATGCAAAGCACTATGTTCAAAAGAGTTAGAACAATCTCATTTGAATTGACGTACTAGAACAATGTATGCTTTGTATAATAATTAGAAAAGTGAAACTTGCTTGATGTAACGAATTAGGATACAAGAGCTTAATCAATCATATATAAGAATAGAATCAATAATATTGCTCAACATAATTTAGGAACATGCATTCATTAATAAAAGAATGAAGTTAGAAAGCTTGCTCAATGTAAGAGTTAAGGTTTAGAAACCTGCACAATTATGAAAATAAAATTAGAGAACTTGCCTAGTACGTAAGCTACACAAATGTAATATAATCTCCAATTACCCTACATACACAATTAAAATCACAACAACAATTAGTTGTATATGTTAGGTTTGTGATATTCATGAACGTAATCAAATTGCACAAAATAAGCGAAAACGTGGAAAATCAAAGTTTTAAATTTTTACAAACCATATACCCGGATCATCCTTTATACACAATTATTAATTAAACAAAAAGATAAAGAATGAGAATCATACCCTTGAAGATTCGAACTTCCTCTGGTATAAGTTCACCTCCAATCTTTTTTGCGTTCAACTTGAATCCACCAGGTTTGGTTCCTTCCTTTGATCAACGTTAGTCACCCAAGTGTTTGGCCTCTAGAGGTGATCCACCAAGGAAGAAGAAATATTCAAGAAGAAGGGTGCTTGGTAAAATTCTAGTTTTTCTATCTCTCATAGAAAAGGAGCGTACTCTCCAACAATTGGAATCACGTCTGTTGTGAAAAAGTCAACAATAACTCTTACACCCATAATAATACTCCTCTTATTTATAGATGTTGGCAACCCTCCTTAATAATTAAGGATTGGGTTTTTAGTTAATTAAAATCCTTTAATTAATTAGTCTCCTAATCTTATTAGGAATAAATGAGAGTACTAATATTAAATTAATTCACAAACTCCTTTAGAAATTAAAATAATAATAATTGTAATAATATTAATAAGACTCCTCTTATTAATTAATATTTAATATTTTTAAACTAATAAATAATAAATATTAAGCTATTTAATTTATTCTTTCACCATAGATTAAATTAAATATACTTAACATATTATTACGATTATACCATTAACTTCTTAAATAATTATTCTTCCTTTTATGGTGTGACCATTTAGGTTCTCCATATTAAACCGGCTGTGAATTAATCAATTAAAACAATTCTAATCTTATTTAAATAAATAAATTAAATAATTAATTTATTTAAATAAATAATATTTATTCTACAATAGGGATAAGCCTCCCTAGCGATTAACGACTTTTTAAATAATATAGATTTCAACATTAATCATAAAAAAATTGAGTAAATAGTTATCGTACAATTCAATCCTTCCACCATACAATGTTCCAATTAAATATAAGACATGGAATTACTGTCATGTCTTATTTTATTTAATTATATGTATTTCGATCCTTAAATGCACAACTCCAAATAATGCAAATTAGAAACTCCTTTCTAATTTCATTCTGCCTTGGCCAAGGACTACTGGGTTGTCATTTATCGAATCACATAGGACATCTCTCTTCTTTTACTAGAAGTGGTAGATTCTTTATTGATCATACATTATCTCCATGTACAACTTATTATACCCAAGCATACCCTTTGATATATCCTAAGGGTCTTAAGGAATAAGTCAAAGTATAACTCATCATACACAAGATACTATGATGATCTCAAGTCCAAGGATCACTTACACTACTATCACTACAGGAATTCATATTGACAGACAAGTAAAACTCCATTAGGTATTCCTTAGCGAGCCACATTTAGTGAACTTATTCTCCAATAAGCACCTACATACTTACTTTAGTGTCTCCACACAAATGATTATGAGATCAATCATCCTCATCCAATGAGCAAGCAACGTATGTACCAATCTATCCAGATTCACTAATCCCCAATTTAGTAATCCAACGATTGGGAACTATTTTAGTTTTAAGCTTTCTAAGAGTTTAGATCTCATTAGCATGATCAACATCATTATTCTAAAAGTATTGCTTAAAACTATGGGTTTATCACATATTATAAAACAACATCATGTAGATAATTAAAAGTCTTTAATAAATTAATACTTTTTATTAATAAATGAATAAGATTGTTACAAAGTATATGCTTTATCATCAAACATGATTGGTTTGTGTGCATACTACTTTTAATCTCCCACTTGCACTAAAGTCAATCGCCATGGTATCTCATACCCTTATTCTCTAAGTGACATCCTGCTATTGGATAAGCTTCAGTATATGGATATGTAATATTGTTGTTTAGAATCCACTATCTCTATAGTGATTTTCCATCTTCAATGATTCCTTTAATCAAATGAAAGTGTCGCAACACATGTTTAGATCCAAGATGAGACTTAGGAACTATTCCTAGTTCTGTAATGAACTTTTCATCCAAATAATCAACTTGCATCTTCATTTATAGCTATATACTTTGTATTTATCACTAAACCAACAACTCCTTGCTGTTTAAAACCTTTCCAATTCACTACACCACTGTTCAAGGTAACACTTTACCTTAAAGTGGATTTTCTGTCGTCTTGGTATGTCCAAAAAACTTGAGTTTGTTAAGCCCTCTAGTTTTAATTTAGACCCACCATGAATATGATCACATCCGTAGTGCATGTTAAGTACTTTAAGATATTTTTCACTGACTCGTAGGGAACTTCTCCAGAATATGACTGATCAACATCAGGTCTCGTACATTTCATTGCATACATGATAGTTACTCATGCGATCTCTCTTTTATGAGTCTTTGGGGACTATTAAGAGAGATACACTCCATGACTCATCAACATGAGGCATCTCTTGGAGTTTGCCATGCTAAACGACTTTAGCATCAAATGAATATACGTTCCTTGGGTTTAGCTTAGTATCCTTTTAAATCTATCTATATAGATTTGTATCCCCAGTAACGATACTCTTCCCAAATCATTCATGGAGGAATGTTTAGGCAACTTTATCTTTACTGATTCTAGCATTGGCATGTCATTCCTTATCCGTATTATATCAACATATAGTACTAGGAATGTCACGACGCTCCCATTGTCCCTTTTGTACACACTAGGTTCATTCTTGTTTTTGATAAAATCAAACCTTTTTAATTATCTAATTAAAACGAATGTTCCATTTTGAGAAACTTGCTTCAACCCATTTCTTTGAGTGTCTACAACTCTTCCTTCATCGTATGTAACTGGATCATCATCTTCTATGATGCGTACCTCATCATCATCATCCATGATGAATCCATACCTCCCAACTATCTTGGGAACTATTCCAGATTTACGATTCGGTTGTGGTACAATAGGTCTATCTACAAGTTCCTCTTATTTGACTTATAGTGTTTTGTGGTTCTTGAACTCTTCAAGATTCTATTATCCTACCACTAGCCCCTTCAATGATAAACACCATTATCTTAGAAGGAAATGTGTTTCGCAACAAATACCTTTTGCTAAGTAGGATTATAAAACATATACCCTACACTTACTTTAGGATGTCACATAAATCTATACTGTAAGACCCCGAATTTTATGAAATAAAAATATTCAATTTTTCTTATAATTACTATTCAGTAAATGGTTAAATTGATAAATGTTAAAGTTAAGGGTGATATATGAATTTTTTTTCAAAATACACAAGTGGTTATAAAATATTCATTGTTGTCGGGGAATATTCGTTTGGTCGTGGAATATTCTTTCTGTCGGAGAATATTTGTACGACGGCGCAGCTATTTGTGGGCCCCATAACAGAATAACTGTCGGATGAAGAAAACGACAAATTTGAGTTTTTACAAATAACGGCGTAGTTGTTACCGTTAATACTGTTGGAATACCCAGTGGTTAAAACACAGTAATACGCGTGGTTGCACAGTAGCACACGATTTTGTACAGTATTTTTGATTTATTGATTCTTACGTAAGAAGGCACTACTCAATAATTGTTACAGTAATTACTATTCAATATTTTATTTTATTTATTCAATAATTGCTACGTTGAAATTTTATATTATTGTTGTTCAATAGTTATCACTGCACAGTGTTTCTCATTATCAGATCAATAATTCATATTATTTAAATAATATTATTAGATAACATTATTGGTAATGTCTAGAAAGTTCTGTCTAAGGAGAGGTTTGGTCATCTAATTGCGCGCCAGTAAGGAGAAATTCTTATTGGAAAGCCCCCTCTTTCCTGGGAACGGCCTGGTTGTCATAAATGTGATTCTGTAATATTATTTATGAATAATTAATTATTGATTTATATGATAAGGAAATATTTATTTTATGTGGATATAAATGAGGGATATATTTTTGTGGATAAAAATGAAGGAGTTAATGTTGAGGTGTTTTATCTATAATTTTGTCGGAACGGAGGTATTGAAAATCAAATTAGGATTTTTGAGATATTTTGTGAGGGTTATAATTTTTAATCCGACCGTTGGATCGTAGTAATATTTGGATATGTTATACATATATAAGTTGAGTATATGTCCACAAATTTTGAACCGTTAAAAATGAACGTATGATTTGTTATGAATTTTACGAGATGACTGGTTCAGAAATTGTTGAATTTTCAGAGTTAATTATTTTGGAGGAAAATTCTAGAATTGGTGGGCCCCACTCTTGGTTGGTGAAGAAATGTGCTGAGATTTTTATTCAAATGTGGTGGGTGGAAATAGTAGCAGGTAAAGCCATCAGGTTTCAGGTTAAGTCTGATTCGGCGTGCTAACAATTTTCTATAAATAGAGGGCTAAGTTAGAATTGAAAATCACACCAGAAACAAGTTTTCTCTTTTTCTCTCTCTAGATTATTGAGTATATTTTGTGAGTAATTAGATACTTGGTGAGTTGCTATTCATCAGTGTAAGTTTCCTTCAGCGTTATATCCGATATCAGGTCAGAAGTACTGCTATTTTGAGGTAAGGGATAGTAAGGGATATTAAGGGATGTTATATTCTTCATAATGATATTATTCTTTCAATATCATTATACTGAAATATTGGTATGGATTTTATTATGAAATTTCTACCTTTTTGAGTCGGGGTTACTATTCACGTATACGGCACTATTCACGTATACGGCACTATTCATGTATATGGCACTATTTACGTATATGATAATATTTACGTATACGGTACTATGTACGAATACAGAATACTATTCATGAGTTACTATTCACGAGTTACTATTCACGAGTTACTATTCACGAGTACTATTCACGACAAAAATTGGTTTCTTTTTCTGACCAAATTATCGTTGATTTATGATTGTTGCTCTTGAAAATAAATGCAGTTGTTGATCATATTATTTTTATTATCATATATAACATTTTTATAACACTGATGTTGAATTTCTCTTTCACTTGAGTGTAAAGATGGGTAGATTATTGGTATGATCATGACTAGGGTTCTCTTTGGCCAGTAGTGGAAAAGTTGAATTGTGACTGGTATGATCATGACCATTGAATTTATAATTGAATATATTTAGCTTAAGTGCAAAGGTGAATTGATCAACATGGTTATAATTATTGTTTATATAAATTCTGAAATGATTATATATTTCTTTGAGATATTAATATATTTGGCCAGTAGTGCAAATATGACATGTTGTTGAATATCTTTGGCCTGTAGTGCAAAGATGAACTGTTGATGAATATCTTTGGCCATAGTGCAAAGATGCATTATTGATGAATATCTTTGGCCCGTAGTGCAAAGATGGTTTGTTGATGAATATCTTTGGCCATAGTGCGGAGATGGATTTATTAGCATGATTATGAACAGGAACTGTGATTTGGTATAACCATGATCTTTGATGTTTCAGGTAAAGACAGGTGATGAAAATATTCTTCGTCCTGGGTGCAAAGAAAAATTTAGAATCAAAATTATAATTAAGAGTTATTCATATGATTGTGGAAAGGAACTGTTGAGTGATGTTACAGGGATAAAACATTGCTGGTGGATTTTTAACATAGAGAAGATAATAGACTTTATAGTCTATTTGACTCTTCTAATGGATTGCTCGTTCCGCTGCAACTATGGTTGAAATTTTTTATCATCTACAATATGTTCTAAATCGCTGATTTATTACTGTTGAAGGCTATTGATAATTTATTTATCTTTAGTCATGATATTCTTTACTGGGCTAGTTGTGCTCACCATTTTGTTTCACAATTCCTTTCAGGTAATAAGAGTGTAGCTGGGTCGAGCGGGGGTAACAGGAGAATAGAACGGTGGTCATCATTTAGTATTTATATTTGGTGAATCATCTAGGGTGAGGCGAACCCAACGTTGGAAGGGTGTTTTGCCACTATCATACAAGATGTCTAATGACATACAACATCGTGTCATCATAAGACAGGGATGTGCTCATCCACTTGCTGAGTATATATACGAGCACTATCTATATAATCTTGGTGTTTGTTTGAAGTATAATTCTCAATTAGAGACAGTAGAGATAATGATATGTCAAGAGAAAACTCACCATTGGGAAGAATATGATAGTAATCGTCTCATTTTTCTTTGGGGTCTATTGGGTCAACCAAGCATAATTTTGTGGCCATATGATAGCTATCATAACCTAGACGCATGGCCTCCCATGTACGAAAGTTTCCTTGAGCACTTCCCAAAGATTCTAATTTCTAAAACAGTTTTTGACTATACCTTTATGTAAGGTGTCATTGTGAGGTGATGTCCACGGTTGGAACATGAGTCACATTTGGTATATATTTGTATCCAAACTCACAGCATATGTGTTGTTGTATTTTACACGACAATTATTGTAATAAAGTTGTAGTTATTTTCTGTACCATGTATTTGACGACTCAGAATAGGTTGGATGGAATGAACCTATTTTGGGGTTGTCACAGTTAGTATCAGAGCTTAGGGATATGGTCTCTGGCGGAGATCGGGGAATATAACTAGGAGGGGAGAGATGAGTAAATCCTTCGCTAGTGTGTCCTACCTAAGCTTATTTGTCGGTCAGTCATAATATCGGGATATTATGTGATATGTTAATTTGTTAAATTAACCCTTGTTTTGAAGCTGTATTCTAGAATGATATTTGAAATACAGGAGATGAGCAATGGAGAAATTATGATGACAGGGAAGATGGAATCTGAAATGAAAGGAAGGTATTCTCAACTCTTTGAAATACCAGGTACGTAAATTTCGAGGACGAAATTTCATAAGGAGGGGAGATTGTAAGACCCCGAATTTTATGAAATAAAAATATTCAATTTTTCTTATAATTACTATTCAGTAAATGGTTAAATTGATAAATGTTAAAGTTAAGGGTGATATATGAATTTTTTTTCAAAATACACAAGTGGTTATAAAATATTCATTGTTGTCAGGGAATATTCGTTTGGTCGTGGAATATTCTTTCTGTCGGGGAATATTCGTACGACGGCGCATCTATTTGTGGGCCCCATAACAGAATAACTGTCGGATGAAGAAAACGACAAATTTGAGTTTTTACAAATAACGGCGTAGTTGTTACCGTTAACACTGTTGGAATACCCAGTGGTTAAAACACAGTAATACGCGTGGTTGCACAGTAGCACACTATTTTGTACAGTATTTTTGAATTATTAATTCTTACGTAAGAAGGCACTACTCAATAATTGTTACAGTAATTACTATTCAATATTTTATTTTATTGATTCAATAATTGCTACGTTGAAATTTTATATTATTGTTGTTCAATAGTTATCACTGCACAGTATTTCTCATTATCAGATCAATAATTCATATTATTTGAATAATATTATTAGATAACATTATTAGTAATGTCTAGAAAATTCTGTCTAAGGAGAGGTTTGGTCATCTAATTGCGCACCAGTAAGGAGAAATTCTTATTGAAAAGCCCCCTCTTTCCTGGGGAACGGCCTGGTTGTCATAAATGTGATTCTGTAATATTATTTGTGAATAATTAATTATTGATTTATATGATAAGGAAATATTTATTTTATGTGGATATAAATGAGAGATATATTTTTGTGGGTAAAAATGAAGGAGTTAATGTTGAGGTGTTTTATCTATAATTTCGTCGGAACGGAGGTATTGAAAATCAAATTAGGATTTTTGAGATATTTTGCGAGGGTTATAATTTTTAATCCGACCGTTGGATCGTGGTAATATTTGGATATGTTATACATATATAAGTTGAGTATATGTCCACAAATTTTGAACCGTTAAAAATAAACGTATGATTTGTTATGAATTTTACGAGATGACTGGTTCAAAAATTATTAAATTTTCGGAGTTAATTATTTTGGAGGAAAATTCTAGAATTGGTGGGCCCCACTCTTGGTTGGTGGAGAAATGTGCTGAGATTTTTATTCAAATGTGGTGGGTAGAAATAGTAGCAGGTAAAGCCATCAGGTTGCAGGTTAAGTCTGCTTCGGCGTGCTAACAATTTCCTATAAATAGAGGGCTAAGTTAGAATTGAAAATCACACCAGAAATAAGTTTTCTCTTTTTCTCTCTCTAGATTATTGAGTATATTTTATGAGTATTTAGATACTTGGTGAGTTGCTATTCATCAGTGCAAGTTTCCTTCAGCGTTATATTCGATATCAGGTCAGAAGTGCTGCTATTTTGAGGTAAGGGATAGTAAGGGATATTAAGGGATGTTATATTCTTTATAATGATGTTATTCTTTCAATATCATTATACTGAAATATTGGTATGGATTTTATTGTAGAATTTTTACCTTTTTGAGTCGGGCTTACTATTCACGTATACGGCACTATTCACGTATACGGCACTATTCATGTATATGGCACTATTTACGTATATGACATTATTTACGTATACGGTACTATGTACGAATACGGAATACTATTCATGAGTTACTATTCATGAGTTACTATTCACGAGTTACTATTCACGAGTTACTATTCACGGGTACTATTCATGACAAAAATTGGTTTCTTTTTTTGACCAAATTATCGTTGATTTATGATTGTTGCTCTTGAAAATAAATGCAGTTGTTGATCATATTGTTTTAATTATCATATATAACATTTTTATAACACTGATGTTGAATTTCTCTTTCACTTGAGTGTAAAGATGAGTAGATTATTAGTATGATCATGACTAGGGTTCTCTTTGGCCAGTAGTGGAAAAGTTGAATTGTGACTGGTATGATCATGACCATTGAATTTATAATTGAATATATTTAGCTTAAGTGCAAAGGTGAATTGATCAACATGGTTATAATTATTGTTTATATAAATTCTGAAATGATTATATATTTCTTTGAGATATTAATATATTTGGCCAGTAGCGCAAATATGACCTGTTGTTGAATATCTTTGGCCTGTAGTGCAAAGATGAACTGTTGATGAATATCTTTAGCCTGTAGTGCAAAGATGAATTATTGATGAATATCTTTGGCCCGTAGTGCAAAGATGGTTTGTTGATGAATATCTTTGGCCATAGTGTGGAGATGGATTTATTAGCATGATTATGAACAGGAACTGTGATTTGGTATAACCATGATCTTTGATATTTCAGGTAAAGACAGGTGATGAAAATATTCTTCGTCCTGGGTGCAAAAAAAAATTTAGAATCACAATTATGATTAAGAGTTATTCATATGATTGTGGAAAGGAACTGTTGAGTGATGTTACAGGGATAAAACATTGTTGGTGGATTTTTAACATAGAGAAGATAATAGACTTTATAGTCTATTTGACTCTTCTAATGGATTGCTCGTCCCACTGCAACTATGGTTAAAAATTTTTATCATCTACCATATGTTCTAAATCTCTGATTTATTTCTGTTGAAGGCTATTGATAATTTATTTATCTTTAGTCATGATATTCTTTACTGGGCTAGTTGTGCTCACCCTTTTGTTTCACAATTCCTTTCAGGTAATAAGAGTGTAGCTGGGTCGAGCGGGGGTAACAGGGGAATAGAACGGTGGTCATCATTTAGTAGTTATATTTGGTGAATCATCTAGGGTGAGGCGAACCCAACGTTGGAAGGGTGTTTTGCCACTATCATACAAGATGTCTAATGACATACAACATCGTGTCATCATAAGACAAGGATGTGCTCATCCACTTGCTGAGTATATATACGAGCACTATCTATATAATCTTGGTATTTGTTTGAAGTATAATTCTCAATTAGAGACAGTAGAGATAATGATATGTCAAGAGAAGACTCACCATTGGGAAGAATATGATAGTAATCGTCTCATTTTTCTTTGGGGTCTATTGGGTCAACCAAGCATAATTCTGTGGCCAAATGATAGCTATCATAACCTAGACGCATGGCCTCCCATGTACGAAAGTTTCCTTGAGCACTTCCCAAAGATTCTAATTTCTAAAACAGTTTTTGACTATACCTTTATGTAAGGTGTCATTGTGAGGTGATGTCCACGGTTAGAACATGAGTCACATTTGGTATATATTTGTATCCAAACTCACAGCATATGTGTTGTTGTATTTTGCACGACAATTATTGTAATAAAGTTGTAGTTATTTTCTGTACCATGTATTTGGCGACTCAGAATAGGTTGGATGAAATGGACCTATTTTGGGGTTGTCACATATACTTGTCAAATCTTCTTGGTCCCTTCATAAATCTATATTTATGATAACCAAAGTCGGTATCCAATACCCAAGTAGAACCTTGACTTAAAGAAAAATTTATTTTAAATCATGAACAAATTTGTATTTGTAACCGAAACTTCACTAAGCTTCTTTGGTTAGCCTCTGAAAGATGCTTCTCGCAGTTTCTTTCCAGTGTCCAGGCTTATTACAGTGGAAGCAAACTCCCTTGCTATTCGTATCAGTTTTATTCTTATTATCCTTTATTTTTGCCTTTCTATTTACCTTCTTTGAATCGTTCTTCTTTTCAGAAGATCATTTGGCCCCTACCAGTAAGACTGGTCTTTCTTGGTTGGAAAGTGACTCTCAACATGTTAAGCAAATCAGCGAGGCTGATATCTAGCTTGTTCATATAAAAAATTCATAATAATTGTGAAAGGAGTCCGGGAGTGAGTGCAAGATCAAATCTTGGCTCAACTCTCCATCCATGACAAAACCTGTTGTCCTAAATCATCAATCAAATTGATTATGTTTAGGAATTTTATCTGTATTGTAGTATCATCGGTCATTCTAGATCAGAAGAGCTTCTTAGATATCTGATATCTATCAGTCCTACTTTTCTCACCATCAACTACTTGATGTGCAGGAATATAGTAGGAGCATCCATAGTTTCATGCTGACGCTAAAGCTTGTTACTCATGGATGCGAGCATGATGCATTGAGTCAACTGTGCATCATCTTGTCACTTTCTAAAAGTAGCAATCTCTTCCTCAGAGGCATTGTCTGCAACCATTGCAGGGATAGGCGTATTAAGGACATAAGATAACTTTTCAGCCATAAGAACTATTCTCAAATTCCTTAACCAATCCGAGTAATTCGGTCCGGTTAAATAATATCTAATATGCTTCGCAGTGATAGTGATTTAGACATTGTAAAATTCTGTAAATAAATTTATAATTAACAACATTTTAGCATACATTCTTTTATTAATTACCAAAATAATTTAGGTCTTTATTTTAAATTGGTATCTCCCACTATTTTTATCAAACTATATTATCCTCACTTATATAGTTCGGTAAAATCTAATTAAAGATCTGCTAGTGAGAATAAGGATCCCATTTCAAATGTATATAGCCTTGTGGTGACATAACAAATTATATATAAATAAATAGGTAGACAACTCTTGTCAATTACATCAACTATGCAACTCCTTGTATTTTACCTCTTAGATTATTTTGATCAAGTGGTGGCACATCCGAATTAAAATTATCCAAGTTAAGTCCAACCTAGCACTCCATATATTCAAAAAAGAAAAATATTGTCCTTGTGGTGACACAAGAAAACAACATTATTCAATTTTCTTTATAAGCATCAAATGTGATAAAATTAACATCTCAAAGAATTAAGATAAGCCTTGTGGTGACACAACAAACTTATAATAATTAATTGATACTCTATTATTTTTATCATGCTAGAAGGCGACGTTCGATATTCCAAATATCTTTGAACGCTTAGGACTTAATATAAAAAATTTGAGGGGTTTATTATTAATTTGTCTCATCTTGTTTAGCGCGTATGCACACACACACACACACACACACACACACACACACACACACACACACACACACACACACACATATATATATATATATATATATATATATATATATATATATATAGTATAAGCATGCACATATAGAATACTATATTCTAACTGGATTGATTATGAACTTTTATTCTAGTTTGGTTCACTAGAGCCACCAAGTGAACCAAAAGGTCAAATCCTAGGGGTGCAAGAATTAATATTTAAATATAACTATTACATTTAAACCCGGACTCCATTACAAACGGGTCTTCAAGCGCTCCTTGCTCCTTGATCTCCAATTCTTCAAAATTAATTATAACTATTCCTATTACAAAATTATTTAAAATAAATAGAAACCTTGATCAGCAGTCAAGGGGAAGTACATAGGAGGGAGTTAGAATTTACATTAAGAAAAATTAGAGAAAACGAGGTACGCATGCCCCATTTAATAAAACTCATATATTCATGCATCCAACTAAAATAAAATCCAATAACATTGGTCAATAGTCCATAATCAATCACATTTATTATCATACACATTACCATATGCATCAATAAATAACATTTATCTTATAAATAATAAACATTCAATATATATATTGATATCCTTTAATGGGCAAAATTAGTTAGTATAAAATTTAATTTTGAATTAAAATAAACTCCTTTATTTTAATCCAAATTTAAATCAAAATAAACCTCTTTTATTTTAATTTAAATTATTTTGAATAAAATAAACTGTTTTATTTTAATCAAAATAAACTCCTTTATTTTAATTAATTATGGAATCTAATTCCAAGTAAAAAAAATTCTTTTATTAAAGGAAACACGGATTCTCTTTCCTATTCACAAATAAACTATTTTATTTTGAATAATATGAAATTTTATTCCATATCTAAATAAATTCCTTTATTTAAGGAAATTAGGATTCTCTTTCCTATTCACAAATAAACTCCTTTATTTTGAATAATATGAAATCTTATTCCATATCTAAATAAACTCCTTTATTTAATGAAACATGAAATCCAATTTCAACTCCAATTAGTTATCATGAAATCCAATTTCAACTCTAATTAGTTAGCATAAAATTTAATTTTAAAATTAAAATAAACTCTCTTATTTTAATTATAAAATAATTAAGAATATATATATATATATATATATATATATATATATATATATATATATATATATATATATATCCGAGTTACAAGATCACCTTTTGAAAATCCATGATTTGCAAATTCCTTGTTTTTTTAAAAAAACCGGTGTAGTGATATCGCGAAATAATAATATTTTTTAAAAAAATAAATTTTATACAACAAATTATGCCCAATTAAATTATTCTAAACACATATCAATATACATATTAAATTAAAACAATTAATAATTCGCATAAAGGTTTGGCTCTAATGCCACTGTTAGGTTTGTAATATTCATGAACGCAATCAAATTGCACAAAATAAGCAGAAACGTAGAAAATATGAGTTTTAAAATTTTACAAACCATATACCCGGATCATCCTTTATGCACAATTATTAATTAAATGAAAAGATAAAGAATGACAATCATACCCTTGAAGATTCGAGCTTCCTCAAGTACAAGTTCACCTCCAATCTTTTTCGCGTTCAACTTGAATCCACCGGGTTTGGTTCCTTCCTTTGATCAACGTTAGCCACCCAAGTGTTTGGCATCTAGAGGTGATCCACCAAGGAATAAAAACTATTCAAGAAGAAGGGTGTTTGACAAAACCCAAGTTTTTCTATCTCTCATAGAAAAGGAGCGTACTCTCCAACAATTGGAATCACGTCTATTATGAAAAAGTGAACAACAACTCTTACACCCATAATAAGACTCCTCTTATTTATAGATGTTGGCAACCCTCCTTAACAATTAAGGATTAGGTGTTTAATTAATTAAAATTATTTAATTAATTAGTCTCTTAATCTTATTAGGAATAAATGAGAGTACTAATATTAAATTAATTCCCAAACGCCTTTAGAAATTAAAATAATAATAATTGTTATAATATTAATAAGACTCCTCTTATTAATTAATATTTAATATTTCTAAAATATTAAATAATAAATATTAAGCTATTTAATTTATTCTATCACCATATATTAAATTAAATATACTTAACATATTATTACGATTATACCATTAACTTCTTAAATAATTATTCTTCCTTTTATGGTGTGACCATTTAGGTTCTCCATATTAAACCAGTTGTGAATAAATCAATTAGAACAATTCTAATCTTATTTAAATAAATATATTAAATGATTAATTTATTTAAATAAATAATATTTATTCTACAATATGGATAAGCCTCCCTAGCGATTAACGACTTTTCAGATAATATAGATTTCAACATTAATCATAAAAGAACCTTTGAGTAAATAGTTACCGTACAATTCAATCCTTCCACCATATAATGTCCCAATTAAATATAAGACATGGAATTACTGTCATGTCTTATTTTATTTAATTATATATATTTCGATCCTTAAATGCACAACTCCAAATAATGTAAATTAGAAACTCCTTTCTAATTTCATTCTGCCTTGGCCAAGGACTACTGGGTTGTCATTTATCGAATCACATAGGACATCTCTCTTCTTTTACTTGAAGTGGTAGATTCTTTATTGATCATACATTATCTCCATGTACAACTTATTATACCCAAGCATACCCTTTGATATATCCTAAGGGTCTTAAGGAATAAGTCAAAGTATAACTCATCATAGAAAAGATACTATGATGATCTCAAGTCCAAGGATCACTTGTACTACTATCACTACAGAAATTCCTATTGACAGGCAAGTAAAAACTCCATTAGGTATTCCTTAGCGAGCCACGTTCAATGAACTTATTCTCTAATAATCACCTACATACTTGTTTTAGTGTCTCCACACAAATGATCATGAGATCAATCATCCTCATCTAATGAGCAAGCAACGTATGTATCAATCTATCCGGATTCACTAATCCCTAATTTAGTAATCCAACGATTGGGAACTATTTTAATTTTAAGCTTTCTAAGAATTTAGATCTTATTAGAATGATCAACATCATTATTCTAAAAGCATTGCTTAAAACTATGGGTTTATCATATATTATAAAACAACATCATGTTGATAATTAAAAACTTTTAATAAATTAATAATTTTTATTAATAAGTGAATAAAATTGTTACAAAGTATATGCTTTATCATCAAACATGATTGGCTTGTGTGCATACTACTTTCAGTATTAATATTAGCTTTAGGGTTTAAACCATCATTTAGGTCATAACCCTAACCTAACACCTAACCTTGTAGGTTAACATACTTAACAAATCTAAAATCTCATTACGATCCAACATAACTTAATCGTTCATCTCTAACTTTTGAAAACATCTCTTTTAGTTTCATTATATAACTCAATTAACAATCACTTAAAACTCTTTTACACTTTGCATTACAACACATGACAATCTGTTTTAGTAGTTTATGTTATGTTTTAACATCCTTTACATGCATTCAAAACTAACCCAAGTCCGTTACGCATGACCTGCAATTAAGCAGACTTCACTGTCTGTGGCTGGCTACTCGCGCCACCGCGCGAGTAATACACTGGGTTATCGCGCTCCTGCGCAACGCCGCGCTCCCGCGCCCAAATGCTGCCCGCCCACGCGCCAGGCAACGCGCCCACGCGACGCGCCAGACTCAGTTTTTACGGATGCGAACTACTACTCTGTTAAAGGCCAAAAATCCCAATTCAACAGAATTTCTCCCAAATTCAACATCTAAAACTTTGTAATATTATAGTTACACGTGCTAAACACCATTAAATATACAAAACATTATATACACACCATTTTGAGGAATCAAAACCATAGTTTTTCCAAATTTTCTTCATTTTTACACTTTTAACGAATTTAATTGCCACAAACTCGTTTCTTAATCAATTGACATGATTTAAACTTCGTTGTTTTTCGTTTCTTAACATATTAACATAATCCAATAACAAACTACAAATTATTACACATATAGAGCATCAATTTTTGTACTTTCTAAGTCATATAATAAGAACATAAACACTATTATTTCATTTTCTTCCTCCACTCAATTCTACACGAATTTGATAACAAATAACAAGTTTACATGATAATTAACAGAGTTTTTCAATTCTAAATGAACATATATACATCACAATTCACGTGATTTTCAACTTGTATCAAATATACATATATATACCACCAAACTAACAATAAAAATAGAAATAGTTTATACCTTGATTATATACTAGCAAAAGATGGTAGAATCCTTCCTCAACTCTTAACAATTCGCAGAGATCACACTTAAGTTCTCTCTAACCCTCTGTGTTTCTCCTCTCTGTGTCTCTATGCTATCAAGCTTTAGGGAAAATAAGACGCGAAATATAACTGTCCTCCCATTAACCCACACAACTTCAGTTAAAAAATATAAAAAGTTTGCGTCAGTTGAATAATGCCAAAGGCCACAAGGCCTTGTTTGGCTAACCAAAATCTCCTTCAAATTAAATTATTATTATATTATTATATTATATAGTTTCCAATTGTCACACTTTAGATAATTTAAATAACTAAGTTTGGATAATATAAATAACTTATATAATAATAATAAAATTCTTATTATCATTATACTTATAATTAATAAATAATTTTATATATCTAATTTAATTAATAAATTAGAAACAACACTTTATTTAATTTATTTTCTTTTAAATCAAACAATTCATTTAATTTAATTATCTTCTTAAATATTAAGCAATTAATTTAATTTAATTATTTTCTTAAATTAAATCCTTCAATTAACATTATCATTATTTAACTCAATTAACATTAATTTATTTAATTACTAAATTAATTCACCATAATTCATCCATTATTTATTTCCTCAATAAATAAATTATTTAAAATATTTATTTAATTCAATAAATATTTAAATCAAATTACAAATTTCTGGATCGTTACAAAGTCGTTGTCGAACCCTTGAATTGTCATTAAACTTTTGATTTAACTAATCCTTAGTTGATAAACGTTGAACTCTAAAATACCCTTGAAGCATATCCAAACAAAACTTCATTTGGTGTGGACTCATATGTTAAAACTAAGATGAACAACCCTGTTATAGGGGATTATTTACGGGAAAGAGTTAATAAATGCATATTTTTAAATAGATAATGCCTCCAAGAAGACATCAACCATGACAACGAACCCTTGAGGGGTCTACCAATAACAACAACACCAATACAAACCCAGTTCAGTAGTTGGTGACATTATTGATGGGAGCACTGTAAAACCAGACGCAGAATCAAGCTGTGACTTTTAAAGATTTCAAAGCGGTTGGACCACTAGAATTTTGAGGGTCCATGAATCCAGTAGAGGCATAGACCTGGATCATGAAAATAGAGAAGGTGTTTGACGTTGCTAGAGTCGGTGAAGACCAGAAAACTGCTTTTGCAACATTCTTGCTGAAAGTGGAAGCCAACTATTGGTGGCAGGCGAATAGAACATGAGGGGGACAAGGAGTAATGATATGGAATAGGTTTAAGGAAATATTTTTTGAGACATATTTTTCGGAGAGCTCACAGAATCAGATGGAGGTCCAGTTTTTAGAGCTGAAGCATGATACAATGATAGTGTCGGAGTATGCAACAAAATTTAATGAGTTGGCGAGGTTTGCCGTATCAAGCTAACACAGACGAGCGTAAGGCAAGAGGATTTGAACTGGGACTGAAGCCCTAGTTGTACAACAGAGTCTCTATATTTTAGCTGAAGACGTTTTGCATCAATACTTGAAATGGCGATTATCGCGAAAGGTGGAAGCAATGCCTTAACAAAATACAATCAGGAATAGAGAAAGAGGAAGAATGAGAATGAAAGCAAAGCTGGTGGTAGCAGTGGATGGAACAGTAACCCGAAAAAGAAGCGGAATGAGAGTGCAGGTGCTGGAAGTCAGCAGAGTAGCCACCAGAAGAGGAAATTTAAAGCGTGAGCTACTTGTGGAAGAAATCACACTGGCGTGTGCTTGAGAGGTAAGCTGGTGTGCTATGAATGTGGCCAGGAGAGCCACATTGCTCTAAATTGCCCTCCACTGAAGAAGGGTGCTTGTTTTATATGCGGGTCGAAGGATCATCTAGCTCGCGAGGGTTCTAAAAAGACAGTTAGAAGTACAAGTAGAAACAAGGGAGGTGGCAGTGGAGGTACTTTAGCTATTGCTACACCAACGCCGTCGAATAGACCCACAACCAGAACCTTCAACATAACCGTGCAAGGTGATAAGGGGAAGCTGATGGCAGAGGTTGCGAAGTTGAAGGATGACCAGAGAGAAGAGTCTGCCAAGAGAGTAAGGGCTGAAGTGAAAGTAGTATGCATACAAGTCAATCATGTATGATGATAAAGCATATACTTTGTAATCAATCTTATTTATTTATTAATAAGAGAAATATTTATTAAAGACATTTAATTATCTACATGGTGATGTTTAATAATATGTGATAAACCCATAGTTTTAGGCAATGCTTTTAGAATCATGATGAGATCATGCTAATGAGATCTAAATTCTTAGATAACTTAAAACTAGAATGTTCTCAATCAATGGATTACCAAAAAGGGGATTAGTGAATCCGGATAGATTGGTACATACGTTTCTTGCTCATTAAATGAGAATGATTGATCTCATGATCATTTGTGTGGAGACACTAAAGCAAGTATGTAGATACTTATTGGAGAATAAGTTCACTGAACGTGACTCGCTAAGGAATACCTAATATAATTTTATTTGCCTGTCAATAGGAATTCTTGTAGTGATAGTAGTATAAATGATCCTTAGACTTGAGATCATCATAGTATCTTATGTATAATGAATTATATTTTGACTTATTCCTTAACACCCTTAGGGCATATCAAAAGGTATGCTTGGGTATAATAAATTATATATGAAGATAATGAATGATCAATATAAAATCTACCAGTTCTAGTAAAAGAAGAGAAATGTCCTATGTGATTCGATAAATGACAACCCCAGGAATCCTTGGCCAAGGTGAAAAGAAATTAGAAAGTTGTTTCTAATTTGTATTTACTCGGAGTTGAGCATTTGGGAATCGAAATACATATAATTAAAAAAAATAAGACTTAATAGTAATTCCATGTCTTATATTTAATTAGGACATTGTATTGTGGAAGGATTGAATTGTACGGTAACGATTTATTCAAAGATTCTTTTATGATTAATGTTAAAATCTATATTATCTGGAAAGTCGTTGATCGCTAGGGATGCTTATCCCTATTGTAGAATAAATATTATTTATTTAAATAAATTAATAATTTAATTAATTTATTTAAATAAGATTAGAATTGTTTCAATTAATTTATTCACAATCGATTTAATATGGAGAACCTAAAGGGTCACACCATAAAAGGAAGAATAATTATTTAAGAAGTTAATGTCATAATCGTAATAATATGTTAAGTATATTTAATTTAATCTATTGTGATAGAGTAAATTAAATAGCTTAATATTTATTATTTAATATTTTGGAAATATTAAATATAAATTAGTAAGAGGTGTCTTATTAATATTATTACAATTATTATTAATTCTAATTTCTAAAAGAGTTTAGGAATTAATTTAATATAAATACTCTCATCTATTCCTAATAAGATTAGGAGGTAAATTAATTAAAAGAGTTTAATTAATTATCCCTAATTAGATTAGGGAGCCTATTTAATTAAAGGAGTTTAATAAAAATAAATAATACCTTATTATATTAAATAGGGTTACCTGATATCTATATAATAGAAGTCTTATATCAGATATCAGATATACATGATTTCAATTATTGGAGAGTACGCTCCCTTTTTCTACATAGATAGGAAAAACTAGGGTTTGAACCAATTTGACGAATGAGACTTTTATAATTAATTTTTAAATATTTATTGAATTAAATAAATATTTTGTTAATTTATTTATTGGGTTAAATAAATATTCGACCGAATTGTGGTAAATTAATTTAATTAAGTGTGTCACATTGATTAAATTAATATGGAATAATTTTATTGACCAAAGTAAGAATTTAATTGAGATAATTAAATTAAATGAGTTGTCAAATAATTTTAACAATGTTCTAATTAATTAAATAATTAATTAGAGATTTATTGATTTGTTATAAATAATAAATGAGAATTTTAATTATGTGATGATGTGATTTAATGGGTAATATTGCCTTTTATTTAATTGAGCTTAAATAATATTATTTGATTAATTAAAGTGTAAAAAATAAACTATATAATAAATAAGTTAATTAAAATAAATTAGAAAATAAATTTAAAACAAGCCAAACATGGCCTTGAGAATGTGGGAGCAGTTAAGGACAGACTACGCTTAACCGCTACCCCACATCCTCATCAGTTATATTATACGCATTCAGTTCATATTTTTTTTTAAATTTGGAAAACACAAACTCGGAGATAAAAGAGAGAAGCTTTGAGAGTATAGTGAGATTGAAGAAGAGGAAGGAGTTGGAGAATTAAGGAAGTTCCTATCATCTTAACAGAGTTAGCAAGAGTAAATTCGTAATTCCAGTTTTAAATTTATGTTTTTAAGTTTTCTCCATGAACGTATATTAAGTTCTCTATTAATTGAAAATTCATGAATTATTAGTCAAAAACTTGATGTTAGATGTTTATTAGCATGTATAGTTCAATTATATATGATTTATATGTGTTTTAGAGTAATTAATCCATGAAATCATATTCAAAATGGAGTTTTATAGTTTACAGAGAAATATGTATGAATATGGCTTAAAAGTACAAAAATTCATGCTTCAATTGCATATTAATCGGTGAATTGATAATTGATTATGTTTATACATGTAAAAACGAAAAGAACGAAACTTAAACGGACTGATTTGCTGTTATAAAGAATCTGTAACCTGTGATTTCATGAAATTTGACAAAACTTTGAAAAATAGCAAGAACATGAAAATTATGAGTTAAAGTCTTGTTGTTTATGTGATCAAAGTTGCTAAAAGCATGCTAAGAATGTTATAGAATGTTTATGTTAAGTTTAGAACATATGGGTGAAACTGAATTCGTTGTTTGTGTGAGATTTTGGCCTAAATTGGCCTTGTTATGTGTTCTTCGCGAACTGCATAAATTGAATCCAGGTAACCCTGCCCTGGCGGGCGTTACCAAGCTAAATTACCCCGCCCTGGCAGGCAAAAAAATAAAAAAATAGTAAAAAAATAATAATATTAATAATTAAAATATTTATCAAATAAAATAAATATTTTAGTTGAAATATTTATGGAATAAAATATTCGATGAAAATTATTATGGAATAATTTATCCGAGTGTAATAATAGTGAGGGAATGAAAATATTCTAATTTCATTAAGTAATTAAATTAGAAGAGTAATGATTTATTAAATAATGTGGCGTTTATATTAAATAATTAAGTGAAAGTGTGACTAATGGACCATATAATAAGAGAATTATAAAAATAAATTAGAAAATGTCTTGTGACCTTATAACTGCTATGTTTTGTAACTGGTTAAATCACGTTAAAAAAATATAAAAAATGATGTCCATGAGATGATATGATGTTGTTTAAACTTAAGATTTGAGATTTCAGTCCTGTATATGAGCATAATTTAAACCAAGTTAACAAGTTGTATTAAAAGAGGGAACTAAACCTATAAGGTTAGTATTAATGTAACTAATGAATGTCATGAATACATATGGTATGTGTGTAGGACTTGTGGTGAACGTGAGTAGTAATCATTTAGCCTACATACGAGGCAAGTTTCCAAACCCTATTTTTACGTTGAGCAAGTTCTTAAATATTATTATTATTGAACAAGCTTCGTATTCTTATTTCGAACTGTTCAAAGCTTAATTTTTCAAGTTTATGATTCCAAATGAAATGTTCTAATTCTTTTGAAGTATTACTTCTATTGTACAAAGTTCATTCAATTGTGTAGAATTGAGATCCAATCTTTTCAGTCAATTATATAGATTTGAGATTCAATCTTTGATTTGATTATTGATTTCGATATTGCATTGAAACTTTGAATAGATAGTGATTCCTTATTGATTCAACTAATCCTTAGTTGATGATTATTGAACTCAAAATTAGCCTTGAAGCTAATCCAAATCAAACTTCCTTTGGTGCGGACTCTAACGTCAAAGCTGAGATGAACAACCCTGTTATGGGGGATTATATTACGCGATAGCGTTAAGATGTTGTGTACATACGTGGTACATAGGGTTGATTCCCCTAAGTACGAGAAGTTAGGTCCATATAGTCTTACGATTGTTAAAGGTTTAAAGTAGAAATACTTGATAACCTAGAACATAGTTCATGGTCTTATGACCCTCAGATGTACTTTTGATTCCTGTTCTAATCTTGATTCAAAAGCTAAGACTTCTTTTGGTTCAGTATACATTATTTATTTGCAAGTTATTATTATTATTATATTATTATTAAACTTGTGGGCAATTGTTGCTCACTCTTGCATAATAACATTGCTGCTAAGATTGAAAGAGTTGATGAGCCATCCTCAAGTAAGGGCAAGGGAAAAACAAGCAAATGATGAAGACTTATTTAATATTTGAATGTTTATATGAAGACTTATGATATGATGTTTAAGATTTATTTGTTTATGATATTTCTGCATTTGATGTATTAAGGTTAGATAACCTGGGATTGATTTATTTTAAATGTTGTAACCCTTTATTGGGAAGATTCTATTTAAATTTTTATTGTTATCATTATTATGGGTAGTTAGATGGTAATTATTTTGTTGAGTGAACACCAAATCTGAGGGAAGTTTGAGTACTTGGATTTGGGAGTGTCACAGATTGGTATCAAAGCTGTAGGTTATGAACCTTAGGTGGGGGAAAAACCTTAGGTAGTAGCCTTATAGGAGATTAAGAACATAGTGGTGATAAACTCTTATCGAGTTCTAAAAAATGAATTCCTTAAAAGACTTTATGTGCTTATGTGATATACTTATGTGCTCATGAGTATCGATTAGTAACTAAAACAAAAAACTTTGTTTTCAGGATGTCTAATGTTGGAGGATCTAGTCGGGCTGGGGAGGAGGAACCCCGAGTACATATAGAGGAGGAGCCCCGAGACATTCATGTTGTCTGGGAGCAGTTGGTACAGAGAGAGCCATCTCCATTGATCACTGTTGTGGGTCAGGAGCATGAGCTTGAGACTGATCCTGAGGAGGAAGATGAGTTTCCACCGAACTCTATTGTAGCTCAGATGTTTTAGACGAGGTGTATGACCGTAACATTAAGCTTCAGGATAGAGTCAAAAAATTGGAGGAGCTGGTAAATGAACGTCATGACACTGTAGGTAAGAAAAATGAGGAAATCTAAGGTCTTGATGTACGTCTTGGAAATGTAGAGCGGAAATTAGTTCACTTAGAGGGTGACAATGGGCAGCTGATGGCAGAGGTTATAAAGTTGAAGGATGATCTGAGAGAGGAGTTCGCCAAGCGAGCCAGAACTGAAGATGCGTATGAGGAGGCTTCCTAGCGTGCAGATGTAGCCGAGGATGAGGTGCAGGTAAAGAAGGCCAAGATGAGGGAGATGGATTGTGCATTCCATACTGCGATGAACAAAGCTCAGGACCGAGTTATGTACTATCCAGTCCAGTTTGAGGACTTACCTTGGTACATGCTGGATCGTAGGACGATGTTTCGTATCATGGAAGAAGAGTGCATAGAAGCTGTTCGACATCTTAGTAGGCCTTGATTGGAAAAGTATGAGTTATGTGAATATCTATGGTAGTTAATGATGTAAATTTTAGTGTGAATATAAGCAATGGAATATGATGATTTAATCCTGAAGATTCTTTATCTCGGGATAGTTGATGTAAATAGCAGTGATGTTATCTTTTCATGTTTTAAAAGTTATTAATGAATAAAATATCAATGTTTATTCAAGATGTTATGTGTTAAGTGATAATCTTAAAATATTTAAGTTAAGTCTTAAATACTTAAGAGATTGAGTAATGATCTAATAAGCGTATATCTTAAAGAAAATGACCCCAAGAAGACGCCCAGCAAGTCAACAAGCTCAGGAAGGATCCACGAACATTAACAACAACAACAACAACAACAACAACAACAACAACGACGACAATGCCAATGCCAATCATGTTCAGCAGTTGGTAAACCTATTAATGGGAGCACTTGCCAATCAACCGCAAGCTCAAGCTACCTTATTTAAGGATTTTAAGGCAGTAGGACCGCCATAGTTTAGGGGATCCATGAATCCTGTCGAAGCTCAGACCTGGATTATGGAAATGGAGAAGGTGTTTGATGTTGCAGGGGTCAACAATGACCAGAAGACCGTCTTTGCAACGTTTATGCTGAAGTCAGAGGCCAGCTACTGATGGCAAGCAAATAAGGTTAGAGGAGGATAGGGTGTGATCGCGTGGGATAGGTTCAAGGAGATGTTCTTTGAGATATATTTCCCAACGAGCTCTTAGAATTAGATGGAGGTTCAGTTATTGGAATTGAAGCAAGAAAACATGACAGTGCTAGAATATGCCGCAAAATTCAATGAGTTGGCTAGGTTCGCAACTTATCAAGTGAATACGGATGAGAGGAAAACTAGGAGGTTTGAACAAAGATTGAAGTTGTGGCTGTTTAGCAAAGTGTCAATATTCCAATTGAACACTTTTACGAGAGTATTAGAGAAGGCAATTATTGCAGAAGGTGGAAGTGATGCTCTGACCAGGTATAATCAAGAGCAGAAGAAGAAAAAGAAGAATGAAAGTGAGAACAATAAAGCTAGTGGCAGTAGTAGTGGTGGTGGTCATAGTCAGAAGAGGAAGTGGAATAATAATATGTCTATTGGGAATCACCAAGGAAGTCAGAAGAAGAAGGTGGAGGCTTGTCTTACCTGCAGGAAGAATCACCTAGGGGTATACATGAAGGGAAAGAGGGTTTCCTACAATTGTGGTAAAGAAGGCCACATAGCGCCAAATTGCCCTAACCCTAAAAAAGGGGCTTGTTTTACTTGCGGGTCGAGGGATCATTTGGCTAGGGATTGTCCCAAAAAGGTGTAGGGTTTTAGCACATCAAAGCAATGCACAGCGAAAATAAATTGAATAAAACAAACTCCGAAACCCAAATAGGATCCATTCGAAACAGAAATTAATTCAGTGTGTAAGAGATTATACCGATTATGAAGCTAGAATTTATGCGATCAAATCTCCAACGCAATCCAAATGAACAACGTCTCTACGGTATCCACACGAACGCCCGCGAATCGTCTCACGATTCTGCAATAAAAGGGTGTTGCGTTACTAGCCACCAAAGGATCAGGATTTTCTTCAAAGGTTTTCTCTCTAATCTCTCTCTAAGAGCGGCTAGGGTTTGTAAGGTTATGATCTCTACCTAAATGACTGCTATATATCGTATATACAGCAGTTAAAAAGAATTAATCAAAAACCTAATTTCATAAAATCTGAATATATATATATATATATATATATATATATATATATCTTAATTAAGTCTTACTTAATTAATATACCTATATATAAATTATCCTATTAATTTAAATTCGTAATTTAAATAATATCAATCATATTGACATACTAGTAATTGCCCGTGCCTGAAGGCACATTGTAACGAAAAATTAGATTAAAATTCGAAAAATACTATATTACGTAAATTCTCTTTGCAACTTAAAATAACTTACAATCAGATATAACAATTATCATAATTTACCACACTACCACAATAATTAATTTTTATTTAAAAATAGATATCCAGAAAAATCTATACTTGTCTACAAAACTTACAATCATCAATAATAATTATCATAATTCACCACACCACCACAACAATTATTGTTATTGTTATTGTTATTGTTATTGTTATTGTTATTGTTATTGTTATTGTTATTGTTATTGTTATTGTTGTTGTTGTTATTATTATTATTATTATTATTATTATTATTATTATTATTATTATTATTATTATTATTATTGTTGTTGTTGTTGTTGTTGTTGTTGTTGTTGTTGTTGTTATTATTAGTATAATTATTATTATTATTTACTTTTTTACTATTATTATTATTATTAATATTAATATTGTTATTATTATTAGTATTAGTAGTATTATAATTATAATAATAATAATTATTATATTATAATTATTTTTATTTTAAATTAAAATTAGAATGAATCTGAACTGTACTTGTGATTTTCCGTCCAAATCAATTAGAATGAATCTGAATCTTTATTATATAGATTACTATTACTATTACTATTACTATTATTTTTTATTATTTTTATTATTATAATTATTAAAATAATAATTATTATTACTATAATTATTATTATAATAATAATAATTATTATTAGTACTATTATAATAATAATTATTATTATAATAATTATTATTAGTAGTAGTACTATTATAATTATTATTATTATGTGTGTGAAGAAGAGAGGAGAGAGAAAGATTTTGTGTGTGAACATGAGAGAGAGTAGGATGTAGGGGTGAATTTGATTTGGACGGAAAAAAATATAAGCCTTTAGATTAAGTTGAAAAAATTAAGTTAGAATCAATATGAGCCATCCTTGTTCTTTGTCAAACGAAAGATTCAAAATGGGTTCTGTTTTATTATATAGATAGATATTATTATTATTATTATTATTATTATTATTATTATTATTATTATTATTATTATTATTATTATTATTATTAGTAGTAGTAGTAGTAGTAGTAGTAGTAGTAGTAGTAGTAGTAGTAGTAGTAGTAGTAGTAGTAGTAGTAGTAGTACTATTATAATTATTATTACTACTACTATTATTATTGTTTGTTTGTGTGTGTGAAGAAGAGAGGAGTGAGAAAGATTTTGTATGTGAACATGAGAGAGAGTAGGATGTATGGGTGAATTTGATTTGGGCGGGAAGAAATATGAGCCTTTAGATTAAGTTGGAAAAATTAAGTTAGAATCAATCTGAGCCGTCCTTGTGCTTTGTCAAACGAAAGATTCAAAATGGGTTCTGTTTTATTATATAGATAGATATTATTATTAGTACTATTATTATTATTATTATTATTATTATTATTATTATTATTATTACTATTATAATAATAATTATTATTATTATAGTAGTAGTACTATTATAATTATTATTAGTACTATTATTATTATTATTTGTTTGTGTGTGTGAAGAAGAGAGGAGTGAGAAAGATTTTGTGTGTGAATATGAGAGAGAGAGTAGGATGTAGGGGTGAATTTTATTTGGGCGGAAAGAAATATGAGCCTTTAGATTAAGTTAGAAAAATTAAGTTAGAATCAATCTGAGCCGTCCTTGTGCTTTGTCAAATGAAAGATTCAAAATAGGTTCTGTTTTATTATATAGATTTAAATCTTTACAATTTAAATTAATTTCCTTTTAATTACGTTCTATGTGTGTGACCCTATATGTTATTATTACGTTGACAATAATTTTAAAATCATATTATAAAATTATAAGCAGTGAGTGACATCTAGTAATGCATCACTGCTACCCAAGTAATAATAAAATCGATGATTCGATGCAACCTTTTCGTGACCAATATTTTAATGTAATTTAATCCTTTTAACCTTAATATCCTAGATTAAACTCGAGTCATGAAATGCGTCATACTCTTCATAATTTAATATGAGTTTTTCTTGATGAATGAGTAGACTATATGAAACAAATCACTATTTGAACATGGTCATGCTTTTCATAGTCCTACTCAATCAAGAGGCCTATGGATATCACTCCTAATACATAGGAGGGTTAAATTTCATCTAGATCACTCATATTCCTCACATGATTCATTATGTACCCAATAATCACCTTTATAGTCCACCCTATTAAAGGTGACCTTTGATGATATAAAAGCATATAAATTTCCGTGTAGTAATATAGTGATTTCAGGTCGGAGGATCATTACATCATTGTCACTATGAGAATCACTAATGACACTTCGCATAATGCTCCACATAAAATTCTCATGGTGGGTCTGTCCAGTACATCGTTCTCTAACATGTACCTATGCATTGACTTAACATCTCATATATTTATGACCAATGAGATTTGGTCATCAGTCAATCCACATACTAGTCTCAATGCATCATTGTTGTCCCATCAACAATGATACTCGACTAGAGACATTTAAGAGCAATGATACTAATTGTAATTATATAATCTCATGTTCAAGTCACATAATTGAAACTATATAATTTGTATCACTATTCTAAGGAATTTTATTATATTAACATTTATATAACGCAGTAAATAAAACCATAATAAAATCATTCATTTATTCAATTAAATATAATATCAAAATGATAAGCAATTATATCAAATAATTAGCCTCTAGGGCACAAACTCTAACATTGCATGCGTTCTATCCAGAATTCACATTTCAAAAATTTAGCGTATAGCTTCTCTCTTCTTAACGCCTCTAATGTCACCTTCAAATGTTTCACATGCTCCTCCTTGGTCTTAGAATATACCAGAATATCGTCGATGAACACCACCACGAATTTATCTAAAAATGGTTTAAACACCATGTTCATTAGGTCCATAAACACTGCAGGAGCATTCGTTAGACCAAATGACATTACCAGAAACTCGTAATGACTATAATGAGTCATGAACATTGTCTTCGGTACATCTTCTTTCCTCACCTTCAACTGATGGTACCCACGGTGTTGCCACAGTGACCGCCACTTTTTAATAAACTGTTATATGATTGTGTGTGTGTGCGTGGGTGGGTGGGTCAATGTGTTGTTATTTGGAAGTAGTGCTATGCCTCGTTTGCACCTATATACATAGGGTTTGAATTTGTATAAAAAATTAGTTTTAAACAAGATATAGCAGTGATGTTTTAAAAGAAGTTTTTCAAACCATGTGCTCAATAGTAATTGAGGCCTTTGATACTTCCATTTTATTCCGTATTCGGCTTGATTGATTTTATTTTACAGATGCAAGGCATCTGTATGAAAATAATGTACAAAAGGTGCTGAATTCCTCGTGGGTATGAGAACCATCTGAGGAAATCCAAACATCACAGATAAATTTACAAGCTGCTTACAGCTGAAAAGGTTCATCACGGGAACCGAATCTAGATTCAGTAGACTGAATCTGTGATCACATGATTCCTAGGCTCACATGATGCCGCAATTGATATAAACGTAGTAAGCAGGTATATATATAAAAGCTGTATATATATATATATATATATATATATATATATATATATATATATATATATATATATATATATACAGACAGGATCACCAACCACGAAGCACATCCATGGGGGATCAGAAATGTAAATAAAGCTGTAAAAGCTACCTACCGCCACGGAGGAAACTCCAGGCGGGACAAAATGTATAGAAAGCAGTAAAAACGGTCAACCACCACGAAGTAAACTCTAGGTGGGACAAAATGTAAATATATATATATATATATATATATATATATATATATATATTAAAGCAGTAAACGCACCGGATATAAAATCCAGGCTCATCGAACAAAGTTCGATACACAGTTCATATATAGAAATATATATATATATATATATATATATATATATATATATATATATATATATATATATATTTAAAGCGGTAAACGCTCCAGACCGAAGTCTAGGTTCATCGAACAGAGTTCGACATGCAGTTCATGTATATAAATGTATATATATACAAAAGCAAATAAACGCTCCAGACCGAAGTCTAGGTTCATCGAACAGAGTTCGACATGCAGTTCATATATATAAATGTATATATATACAAAAGCAAGTAAACGCTCTAGACCGAAGTCTAGGTTCATCGAACAGAGTTCGACATGCAGTTCATGTATATAAATGTATATATATACAAAAGCAAATAAACGCTCCAGACCGAAGTCTAGGTTCATTGAACAGAGTTCGACATGCAGTTCATATATATAAATGTATATATATACAAAAGCAAGTAAACGCTCTAGACCGAAGTCTAGGCTCAATCGAGGCATAACTCGATAATATTAGTCCATATATATATATATATATATATATATATATATATATATATATGTATATACAAACTGAAATAAAACCACGGACCGAAGTCCGGGTAAACACACGCAACACGACACTCAACGTAAAGAAGGGTGTGTGCAAATTTGAAGAGAAAGGCTTGAAAATGTGTAAGAAGGCTTATAGTGGGCTGCCAAAGAAGATTTTAATAACTTTAAAGTAGATAAACACTAGCTTCCGCCGGTACAGAAATAGCTATATGTGAGCTCACAAGTGTTTAAAATGAGAAAGTACTCAGTTTGGGGTGTATACAGAGCAAATTAGACAGGGCTTCCTCGTCTTTTCTCCTTTCAAAATGGCCACCCCAAGCCCTCTATTTATAGAGGGTGGAGCCTGCGGCTGGGTCGCAGGTGTACCAGAGGTTGCCCGGGTTGTCCCGGGCTTTGCGGGTCCTGGCGTCTCGAAGTACGAGCACGCATGCAACGTGATGTCCGCTCGAACTTTCAGAATTACAATTTGGGCATCCGACTGAGGTATATAGGACCTATTTCGAACCGCCGTTGTTGAGAGTTACGTAATGACATGGGATTAGAGGTTGTACAAAGTCATGAAGATGGGACAATGCCCTCTGGTCTTCAGCTTCAAATTCTATCCGTTATCCTACGCAATAGTCATTCGGGATTGGTTTTCCTTGGCTCTTGTGGGACATTGTTGTGTAGAAATATATGTTTGAAATGTTGAGATGGTGTGATGTGGCATCATGGTGGCAAGATGACGACTTTGCCCCTCACCGGGGTTATCTCCGGTTTGGGCTGATAAAACAGACGTTGCTCAGGGTTATCGCTGAGATTAGACTGCAGCAAATATTAAAGGTCCTCAGTCATCTCTGAGGTGTGCATGTCTTATACTGAGTGCCTCGTTGTGAGCGCCGAGATTGAAGCTGATGGTATGCATTTGAAACAAACATTTCTGGGGTTATCTCCGAAATTGCCACTGCCTTCCTTGGGGTTATCTCCAAGGTTGGAATCTACTATTCCCAGTGTTGGGACTGAAACGGAACATCTCGGGGTTATCTTCAGGATGAATCGATCTTCTCCGGTTTGTGTTTCAGTATTTGATCTGCATGCCTCGGGGTTATCTCCGAGGTTGGACTTGTTACTCCCGGTGTGTGTTTCGGGGTTGAGCTGTTACTCCCAGTGTGTGCTCCAGGGTTGAGCTGTTACTCTCGGTGGTATCCAGAATAGATATGAACCGTCTTCCAGGGTTTCCTCTTAAAAGACGAATCTACGCTCCTACGATGTCAATAACAAATATGCAGAAAATTTTAAGTGTCTACACATTGCTTTGATGTGACGAAACCCTACATGCAATTCCTTGGGCATGTGATTGACAAGGACAAAATTTTGGTAGATCCATCGAAAGTTGAAGTTGTGATGAACTGGAATCAACCGAAGACACCATTGAAAGTAAAAAGTTTTCTAGGACTGGCAGGTTGTTACAGAAGATTTATTCAAGATTTTTCCAAAATAGCGACTCTGCTAACGAATTTGACTAGGAAATCGGTGAAGTTCGTCTGGACGGTAAAGTGTGAGGAAAGTTTCCAAGAGCTGAAGAGAAGGTTAAGTATGGCACCTGTGTTGTCTCTCCCGGATAGCGCATGAAATTTTATGGTATATAGTGATGCATCTCATAAAGGACTAGGTTGTGTGCTTATGCAGAACGACAAGGTCATTGCTTATACATCACGCCAACTGAAGGATTATGGGAAGGGGAAACCTACCCATGATTTGGAATTGGTTATAGTTGTGTTTGCTTTGAAGATATGGAGGCACTATCTCTATGGGGAGAAATATGAGATATATACAGACCATAAGAGTCTGATATATATTTTCACATAGAAGGATTTGAATATGCATCAGAGGAGATGGTTGGAGTTAATAAAGGATTACAACTACGAGATTTTATATCATTCGGGTAAAGCGAATGTTGTTACCGACGCTTTAAGCGGGAAGGGTATAGAGAAACTATTTATGTTAACCGCCTAGGAGGAACTAATTTTGGCAATGGCAAAACTAGAGCTGGAAGTAAAATATCCTAAGGAATCGAACAAAAAACTCTTTCAAATAGAAACTGGTCTAACTTTGTGGAAAAGGTTAAGGAAGCACAACTCAAAGATTAGGAATGTGAGAAAATCAGGAAAAGAATATCTGAAGGAGAGGAAGGGAAATTCAGAATCGACAATGACGGGATATTGAGATTTGAGAAAAGAATTTAGGTTCTGCAAGTATCAGAGGTAAATGAGGAAATTTTGAGTGAGGCTCATAATTTATAGTATTCAGTATTCAATTCACCCGGGTAGTACGAAGATGTATCAGGATGTCCATCTTTGGTGGCCGAATATGAAGAGAGACATTGCCGATTGTGTGGCCAAGTGTTTGACATGTCAGAAAGTTAAAGCAGAACATCAGAGACCAAGTGGGTTGTTACAACTGTTAGAAATTATAGAATGAAAGTGGGAACAAATCACAATGGATTTTGTGGTAGGCCTTCCAACGACTCAGAAAGGTTTTGACGCAGTTTGGGTTACTATGGATCGCCTGACGAAGTCAGCACATTTCTTACCAATCAAGATCAGGTTTAACTTGGATCAGTTGGTGAAATTATATGTGAAGGAAATTATTTCAAGGCACGGTGTTCCAGTGTCTATAGTCTCAGATCGAGATCCAAATTTCACATCAAACTTTTAGAAGCGACTACAAGAATGCATGGGAACGCAATTTAGAATGAGTACGACATACCATCCTTAAACAGAGGGCCAGAGCGAAAAGACAATATAGACATTGGAGGATATGTTAAGAGATTGTATAATGGACTTCAAAGCAAATTGGGATGATTATCTACCGCGGGTGGAATTCTCTTACAATAACAGTTTCCACGCAAGTATTGGCATACCGCCTTACGAAGCGTCGGCAGAAAGTGCAAAACTCCAATATGTTGGGATGAAGTTGACGAACGTTAATTGCTAGGACCAGAATTGGTACAACAGACTGCTGAGATTGTCAAGGTGATTAGGACAAGATTGGTAGATGCTTAGGACAGACAGAAGAAATATACTGATCAACATCGACAAAATCGAGAATTTGAATCTGGTAGCTACGTTTTCTTGAAAGTGTCTCCTTGGAAGGGGAAGATCCAATTTGGTAAGAAGGGAAAATTGAGCCCGAGGTTCATTGGACCCTTGGAAGTATTGAGGAGAATTGGAGAAGTCGCATATGAGGTAGCCATACCTCCGGCCTTAGAACATGTCCATAATGTTTTCCATGTCTCTGTGTTACAACCGTATAAGCCAGATTATAAGCACGTTATTGAATATGAACCTCTGTAATTTGAGAAAGATTTGTCCTATGAAGAAGTTCCTATTCAGATAGTTGACAGGAAGAAACAAGTACTCAAAAATAAAGTAATACCTTCTGTTAAAGTAATCTGGAGGAACCACAACGCTGAAGAAGCTACGTGGGAACTCGAAGAACAAATGATGAAAATTATCCTCATTTATTTACTTAATCTGTGTGTAGCGATTCTGGAGACAAAATCTTTGTAAGAGGGGGGGGGTGAGAATGTAACGGGACAAATTAAGTGAATTGTGATTCTGGGAACAAAATTCTTTTAAGAGGGAAAAGATGTGACGAACGAGACTTTTGTAATTAATTTTTAAATATTTATTGAATTAAATAAATATTTTGTTAGTTTATTTATTGAGTTAAATAAATATTTGATCAAATTATGGTAAATTAATTTAATTAAGTGTGTCACTTTGATTAAATTAATGTGGAATAATTTTATTAATCAAAGTTAGAATTTAATTGAGATAATTAAATTAAATGAGTTGTCAAATAATTTTAATGTTGTTCTAATTAATTAAATAATTAATTAGAGATTTACTGATTTGTTATAAATAATAAATGAGAATTTTAATTATGTGATGATATGATTTAATGGGTAATATTGCTTTTTATTTAATTGAGCTTAAATAATATTATTTGATTTATTAAAGTGTGACAAATAAATTATATAATAAATAAGTTAATTAAAATAAATTAGAAAAAGAATTTAAAACAAGCCAAACATGGCCTTGAGAATGTGGGAGCAGTTAAGGTCAGACTGTGCTTAACTGCTACCCCACATCCTCACCAGTTATATAATACACATTCAGTTCGTTTTTTTAAAATCTGGAAAACACAAACTCAAAGAGAAACGAGAGAAGCTTTGAGAGTATAATGAGATTGAAGAAGAAGAAGGAGTTGGAGAATTAAGGAAGTTCCTATCATCTTAACAGAGTTAGCAAGGCTAAATTCTTAATTCCAATTTAAAATTTATGTTTTTAAGTTTTCTCCATGAACATATATTAAGTTCTCTATTAATTGGAAATTCATGAATTATTAGTTAAAAACTTGATGTTAGATATTTATTAGCATGTATAGTTCAATTATATATGATTTATATGTGTTTTGGAGTAATTAATCCATGAAATCATGTTCAAATTGGAGTTTTATAGGTTACAGAGAAATATGTATGAATATGGTTTTAAAGTACAAAAATTCATGCTTCAATTGCATATTAATCGGTGAATTGATAATTGATTATGTTTATACATGTAAAAATGAAAAAATGAAACTTAAACGGACTGATTTGGTGTTATAACGAATTTGTAACCTGTGATTTCATGAAATTTGACGAAACTTTGAAAAATAGCAAGAAAATGAAAATTATGAGTTCAAATCTTGTTATTTATGTGATTAAAGTTGTTAAAAGCATGCTAAGAATATTATAAAATGTTTATGTTAAGTTTAGAACATATGGGTAAACTGAATCTGTTGTTTGTGTGAGATTTTGGTCTAAATTTGCCTTGTTCTGTGTTCTTCACGAACTGCAGAAACTGAATCTAGATAACCCCGCCCCGACGGGTGTTACCAAGCTAAATTAGCCTACCCCGCCAGGCAAAAAAATAAATAAAATAATAAAATAATAATAATAATAATAAAAATATTTATCAAATAAAATAAATATTTTAGTTGAAATATTTATAGAATAAAATATTCAATAGAAATTATTATGGAATAATTTATTCGAGTATAATAATAGTGAGGGAATGAAAATATTCTAATTTAATTAAGTAATTAAATTAGAAGGGTAATGATTTGTTAAATAAAGTAGAGTTTATATTAAATAATTAAGTGAAAGTGTGATTAATGGACCATATAATAAGAGAATTATAAAAATAAATTAGAAAATGTCTTATGACCTTATAACTGCTATGTTTTGTAACTGGTTAAACCACGTTAAAAAAAATCATGTCCATAAGATGATATGATGTTGTTTAAACTTAAGATTTGAGATTTCAGTCATGTATATGTGAATGATGGTAATGAGCAAAATTTAAACCAAGTTAACAAGTTGTATTAAAAAAGAAAACTAAATCTATAAGGTTATTATTAATGTAACTAATGAATGTCGTGACTACATATGGTATGTGTGTAGGACTTATGGTGAACGTGAGTAGTAATCGTTTAGCCTACGCATGAGGCAAGTTTTCAAACCCCATTCTTATATTGAGCACGTTCTTAAATCTTATTATTATTGAGCAAGCTTTGTATTCTTATTTCAAACTGTTCAAAGCTTAATTATTCAAGTTTATGATTCCAAACGAAATGTTCTAATTCTTTTGAAGTATTACTTCTATTGTACAAAGTTCATTCAATTGTGTAGAATTGAGATCCAATCTTTTTAGTCAATTATATAGAGTTGAGATTCAATCTTTGATTTGATTATTGATTTCGATATTACATTGAAACTTTGAATAGATAGTGATTCCTTATTAATTCAACTAATTCTTAGTTGACGATTATTGAACTCTAAATTACCCTTGAAGCTAATCCAAATCAAACTTCCTTTGATGTAGACTCTATAGTCAAAGCTGAGACGAACAATCCTGTTATGGGGGATTATATTACGCGATAGCATTAAGATGTTGTGCACATACATGGTACATAGGGCTGATCCCCCTAAGTACGAGAAGTTAGGTCCATATAGTCTTACAACTGAAAGTAGTATGCACACAAGCCAATCATGTTTGATGATAAAGCATATACTTTGTAACAATCTTATTCATTTATTAATAAAAAATATTAATTTATTAAAGGCTTTTAATTATCTACATGATGCTGCTTTATAATATATGATAAACACATAGTTTTAAGCTATGCGTTTAGAATAATGATAATGATCATTCTAATGAGATCTAAATTCTTAGAAAGCTTAAAACTAAAATAGTTCCCAATCGTTGGATTACTAAATTAGGGATTAGTGAATCTGGATAGATTGATACATACGTTGCTTGCTCATTGGATGAGGATGATTGATCTCATGATCATTTGTGTGAAGACACTAAAGCAAGTATGTAGGTGTTTATTAGAGAATAAGTTCACCGAACGTGGCTCACTAAGGAATACCTAATGGAGTTTTACTTGTCTGTCAATAGGAATTCCTGTAGTGATAGTAGTACAAGTGATCCTTGAACTTGAGATCATCATAGTATCTTGTGTATGATGAGTTATACTTTGACTTATTTTTTAAGACCCTTAGGGTATATCAAAAGGTATGTTTGGGTATAATAAGTTGTACATGGAGATAATGTATGATCAATAAAGAATCTACCGCTTCTAGTAACAGAAGTGAAATGTCTTATGTGATTCGATAAATGACAACCCAATAATCCTTGGCCAAGGCATAATAAAATTAGAAAGGAGTTTCTAAATTGTATTATTTGGTGTTGTGTATTTAAGAATAGAAAAACATATAATTAAATAAAATAAGACTTGGCAGTAATTTCATGTCTTATATTTAATTGGGACATTGTATGGTGGAAGGATTGAATTGTACGGTAACTATTTACTCAAAGGTTCTTTTATGATTAATGTTGAAATCTAGATTATCTGGAAAGTCGTTAATCGCTAGGGAGGCTTATCCCTATTGTAGAATAAATATTATTTATTTAAATAAATTAATATTTTAATTTATTTATTTAAATAAGATTAGAATTATTCTAATTGATTTATACATAACCGGTTTAATATGGAGAACCTAAAGAGTCACACCATTAAAGAAAGAATAATTATTTAAGAAGCTAATGGCATAATCGTAATAATAAGTTAAATATATTTAATTTAGTCTATGGTGATAGAATAAATTAAATAGCTTAATATTTATTATTTAATATTTTAGAAATATTAAATATAAATTAATAAGAGGAGTCTTATTATTATTATTATTACTATTATTATTATTTAATTCCTAAAAGAGTTTTGAAATTAATTAATAAAAATACTCTCATATATTCCTAATAGGATTAGGAGACAAATTAATTAAAAAGTTTAATTAATTATTCTTAATAAGATTAGGAGCCTAATTAATTAAAGGAGTTTAATTAATTAAAATAAAAATCTAATTCCTTAATTGTTAAGGAGGGTTGCATACATCTATATATAAGAGAAGTCTTATTATGGATGGAGTGGGTTGACACTTTAAGAAAATACGTGAATATGTAATTCTAATAGTTGGGAGAGTACACCCCTTTCTATAAGAGATAGAAAAACTAAAGTTTTGTCAAATACCCTTCTTCTTGAATATTTCTTCTTCCTTGGTGGATCACCTCTAGAGGCCAAACACTTAGGTGGCTAACGTTGATCAAAGGAAGGAACCAAACCCGGTGGATTCAAGTTGAACGCAAAAAAGATTGGATGTGAACTTGTACCTGCGGAAGCTCGAATTTTCAAAGGTATGATTCTTGTTCCTTATCTTTTTGTTTAATTAATAATTGTGCATAAAGGATGATCTGGGTATATAATTTGTAAAATTTTAAAACTCTATTTTATCACATTTTCGCTTTGTGCAATTTGATTGCGTTCATGAATATTATAAACCTAACAGTGGTATCAGAGCCAAACCTTTATGCGAATTATTAATTGTCAAATTTGATATGTATATTGATATGTATTTAGAACAATTTAATTGGGCATAATTTATTGTATAATTTTTTTTAAAAAAAACGTTGATCTTACGTCATCCACCGGTTATATGAATGTCGTTATATACAGTAGTAATTATATATATATATATATATATATATATATATATATATATATATATATATATATATATATATTCACGGAATCTCGGATTGGTTACATATTCATGATTTCAATATATTCAGGATCACATGAATCATTTATTACAAGTGATAATTTTAAAAAGTTACAGGTGGTTATTACTTTTATATATAAACTGACGTATGGTTAGTAATATTAAATATAATATATAATATACCAGGAACGACGATTATATATATATATATATATATATATATATATATACATAATATTTTTAATTATTTTATAATAAAAATAAAAGTTTAATTTAATTTTAAAATAAAAAGTTTATTTTAATTTTAAATTTAGATTGTATGCTAACTAATTAGAGTTGGAATTAGATTCCATGATAATTAATTGGAGTTGAAATTGGATTCCATGTTTCCTTAAATAAATGAGTTTATTTAGATATGAAATAAGATTTTATATTATTCAAAATAAAGGAGTTTATTGTGATAGAAAAGAGAATCTATATTTTCTTAAATAAAGGAGTTTATTTAGATATGGAATAAGATTTCATATTATTCAAAATAAATGAGTTTATTTATGAATAGGAAAGAGAATCTGTGTTTCTTTTAAAATAAAAGAGTTTTTTTTACTTAAAATAGATTTCATAATTAAATAAAATAAATGAGTTTATTTTGATTAAATAATTTGAATAAAATAAAATAGTTTATTTTATTCAAAATTAGATAAATTAAAATAAAAGAGGTTTATTTTGATTTAATTTTAGATTAAAATAAAGGAGTTTTTTTGATTCAAAATTAGATTTTATGCTAACTAAATTTGCCCATTAAATGATATCAATATATATATTGAATGTTTATTATTCATGAGATAAATGTTATTTATTGATGCATATGGTGATGTGTATGATAATAAATAGAATTAATTATGGACTATTGACCAATGTGATTGGATTTTATTTTAGTTGGATGCATGAATGTATGAATTTTATTAAATGGGGTCTGCGTACCTCATCTTCTCTAATTTTTTCTTAATATAAATTCTAACTCCCTCCTATGTACTTCTCCTTGACTGCTAATCAAGGTTTTTATTTATTTTAAATAGTTTTGTAATAGGAATAATTAGAATTAATTTTGAAGAATTGGAGATCAAGGAGCAAGGAGCGCTTGAAGACCCGTTTGTAATGAAGCCCGGGTTTAAATGTAATAGTTATATTTAAATATTTATTCTTGCACCCTAGGGTATGATCTTTTGGTTCACTTGGTAGCTCTAGTGAACCAAACTAGAATAAAGTTCATAATCAATCTGGGTAGAATATAGTATTCTATATGTGCATGCTTATACTATATATAATATATATTATGCAAACATGCTTCGCATGTTAATTAATATGACGCGTATTTTATATATATATATATATATATATATATATATATATATATATATATATATATATATATATATATATACATGTGCGCTAAACAAGATGAGACAAATTAATAACATGCAAATCCCTCAAATTTTTTATATTAAGTCCTAAGCGTTCAAAGATATTTGGAATATCGAACGTCGCCTTCTAGGATGATAAAAATAATAGAGTGTCAATTAATTATTATAAGTTTGTTGTGTCACCACAAGGCTTATCTTAATTCTTTAAGATGTTAATTTTATCACATTTGATGCTTATAAAGAAAATTGAACAATTTTATTTTGTTGTGTCACCATAGGGATAATATTTTTCTTTTTTGAATATATGGAGTGCTAGGTTGGACTTAACTTGGATAATTTTGATTCAGATGTGCCACTACTTGATCAAAATAATCTAAGAGGCAACATACAAAGAGTTACATAGTTAATATATTTGACAAGAGTTGTCTACCTATTTATTTATATATAGTTTGTTGTGTCACCACAAGGCTATATAAATTTGAAATGAGATCCTTATTCTCACTAGCATATCTTCAATTAGATATTGTCGAACTATATAAATTGAGGGTAATATAGTTTGAAAAAAATAGTGGGAGATACCAATTTAAAACAAGACCTAAATTATTTTGGTATTTAATAAAAGAATGTATGCTAAATTGTTGTTAATTACAAATTTATTTACATAATTTTATAATGTCTAAATTACTATCACTGCGAAGCATATTAGATGTTATTTAACCGGACCGAATTAAACGGATTGGTTAAGGAATTTGAGAATAGTTCTCATGGCTGAAAAGCTATCTTATGTCCTTAATACGCCTATTCCTACAATGGTTGCAGACAATGCCTCTGAGGAAGAGATTACTACTTTTAGAAAGTGGCAAGATGATGCACAGTTGGCTCAATGCATCATGCTCGCATCCATGAGCAACGAGCTTCAGTGTCAACATGAAACTATGGATGCTCCTACTATACTCATGTAGACACTCAAAATTTTCTGCATACCTGTTACTGACATTGCAGGAGGGCATATTCGTCTTTCAGACATAACCCTGGAAGATAGCTCATTTCTAATTCAGATACTACCGGAAGCTCAGTCTCAACCTCGGAACACACACCGGGAGCATTAGTTCCAACCTCAGAGATAACCCCGAGGCCTGCAGTTCGAATACCAGAAATTCCACCGGAGAAGGCCGATTCATCCCGGAGATAACCCCGAGATATTCAGTCTTAGTCCCAACACTGGGAATAGCAGATTCCAACCTTGGAGATAACCTCAAGGAAGGCAGTTGCAGTTCCAAAGATAACCCCAAAAATGCTTGTTTCAAATGCATGCAATCAGCTTTAACCTCGGTGTTTACACCGAGGCACTCAGTACAAAGCCCGGTAATAACACCGGGAAGACAGGCACACCTCAAAGATGACATTGAGGAAGTTCAACACTTCCAGCAGTTCAATCTCAGAGATAACCCTAAGCAACGTCTGCTTTATCAGCCCAAACTGGAGATAACCCCGGTGAGGGACAAAGTCGTCATCTTGCCACCTTGACGCCACATCACGTCGTCTCAACATTTCAGACATACATTTCTACACAGCAATGTCCCACAAGAACCAAGGAAGTCCAATCCCGAGTGACTATTACGTAAGGTAACGGATTGAATTTAAAGAATGAAGACCGGAGGGCATAGTCCCATCTTCTTAACTTCGTACAACCTCTAATCCCATGTCATTGCGTAACTCTCGACAACAGCGGTCCGAAATAGGTCTTATACACCTCAGTCGGATGCCCAGATTAAAGTTTTGAAAGTTCGAGCAGACATCACGTTGCACGCGTGCACGTACTTCGAGACGGTAGGACCCGTGAAGCCCGGGGCACCCCGGGCAGCCGTAGGTACACCTGTGGCTCCCCCCTCTATAAATAGAGGGCTTGGGGTGGCCATTTTATAAGAGAAAAAGGCAAGAAAGCCCTGTCCAATTTGCTTTGTACACACCCTAAACTGAGTTTTTTCTCATTTTAAACACTTGTAAGCTTATATATAGCTACTTTTTATCGGCGAGAGCCGAGTGTTCATACATTTCAAGCTATAGAAGTCTTCTTTGGCAACCCACTATAAACCTTCTTATACAATTTAAAGCCTTTCTCTTCATCTTGGCACACACTATTCTTCACGTTGAGAGTCATGTTGTGTATGTATGCCCGGACTTCGGTCCGCGGTTTCATTTCAGTTTGTATATATATATACTTATATATATTTATATACGGACTAACATTATCGAGTTATGCCTCAATTGAGTCTAGACTTATGTCTGGAGCGTTTTATTGATGTCCAATATATATATATATATATATATATATATATATATATATATATATATATATATATATATATATATATATATACAGAATCGATCAGGTGAGGGCTCCCTTACTTTGTTAAAATGCGGACCTTTTTTTTTAAAAAAAAAAAATAACTAAAAAAATATTTAAAATTTTATGGAACTGATATATTTCCATAATATAATATTTTGGGCATGATTTGAATACATATACCAAAAAATGGTGGTACAATCTGCACAGACCTGTTTTGTTATACGTATCCAAATCACATCTAAAACACTGTATTATGAAAAAAATTCAGTTCCATAAAATATTAAACTTTTTTTTATATTTATTTTAGGCTTAAATATAATTTACTACCTTAAACTATAGGCCATATTCCACTTCGGTGATTCACCTTTCAATTTTGTCAATTAGGTGATTGAACTATTAATTTTTTTCAATTTCATTCAATTAAGACTGCCACGTCAGAAATTGCTGACGTGGCCCGCTGACTAGACAAACTATTGCTTATGTGTAATTAAAAATATTATTTTAATTATCTCTTCTAAACATCAAGGGTAAATATGTCAAAAACTTAATAAAACATAATAATAATTTAGTAAAATCAAACCAAATCAATTTGGATCTCCACCGCCACTCTCAGATTTGTTCCTCCACCAAATATTCAGTGCAGTCGAGGGGGTTCCTTTTATTCTCAGATTTGGATGATCTCCACTGCCACTCTCATGACCACTGCATAGAGAAATTCTTCTCCAATGCACCGCTACTCTTATGTTGTTTATATACAGTATTTGATTTGTTAGGGTTTTAGGAAATGGAGAAAAAACATGGGGTTTTCTCATCTTTGAAAGAAGTAGTACGGGGATTATCGCCGGCGAGGTCGCGTGCGAAGAGTCCGGGGAGGAGCAGGTCGCCAATGTCGGATCTGTTGCGACGTAAGAAGGGGATCCAAAGCCAGAGCAATTTGGGGAACTCTCGGAGCTGTTGATTTCGAGATCTGGGAGCTTGAGGCCAGTAGTGGGAGAGACACTGACGCCGTTAATTGAGGGTCCGGATGGCGGGGAGGTTGATTTCGAGTATTTGATTTGTTTGTTTTTTGTTCTTCATTATTGATTTTTGGTTGCTAGCTCTTTTTTAAAATGAACTTATTTTTGTGTGTTTTTCACTTGAACGCGAAATTTTAATGTGTTTGATCCATTTTCGCCATACACAGAGCTTGAGCCAAATGATAAATCTGGTGTATGAACTCATGGATATTTTCTGTAGAGAATAACGCTGATAATTGAAGGAGAAGAGTATTAAGTTTAAGGTTTTTGATATGAGAATTTTAACTTCAATCTTGATTTGTTTTAAGTTAAAATTTTTAGCTTGATTCAGATTGGGTTTTTTTTCTTTTGATTAATTAATTAATTTTGTTTAGTTCGACTAAATGGATAATAAATTGATTTGGTTTGATTTTATTAAATTATTATTATGTTTTATTACATTTTTGACATATTTACCCTTGATGTTTAGAAGAGATAATTAAAATAATGTTTTTTAATTACACATAAGCAATAGTTTGTCTAGTCAGCGGGCCACGTCAGCAATTTCTGACGTGGCAGTCTCAATTGAATGAAATTGGAAAAAATTAATAGTTCAATCACCTAATTGACAAAATTGAAAGGTGAATCACCGAAGTGGAATATGACCTATAGTTTAAGGTAGTAAATTATATTTAAGCCTTTATTTAAAAAAAAACCAAAAAAAAAGAGTCCGTATTTTAACAAAGTAAGGGAGCCCTTACAGGAGCCGGACCCCCCCAATATATATATATATATATATATATATATATATATATATATATATATATATATATATATACTTATATATGTACTGTGTGTCGAACTTTGTTCAATGAGTCTGGATTTTACATCCGGTGCGTTTACTGCTTTAATATATATATATATATATATATATATATATATATATATATATATATATATTACATTTCGTCCCGCCTTGAGTTTACTTTGTGGTGGTTGACCGTTTTTACTGCTTTCTGTACATTTCGTCCCGCCTGGAATTTCCTCTATAGCGGTTGATCGTTTTTACAGTTTTATTTACATTTCTGATCCCCCGTGGTGGTGCTTCGTGGTGGCTGATCATGTCTGTATATATATATTTACAGCTTATATATATATATATATATATATATATATATATATATATATATATATATATATATATAACTGCTTACTGCGTTCATATCAATTATGACATCGTGTGAGCCTAAGAGTCATGTGATCACAGATTCAGTCTACTGAATCTAGATTCGATGGATATTTTCAGCTATAAGCAGCTTGTAAATTTATTCACGGTGTTGGATTTTCTCAGATGGTTTTCATGCCCATGAGGAGTTTGGCACTGTTTTGTACATTATTTTTTCGAAGATGCTTCGCATCTTTAAAATAAAATCAATCAAGTCGAATATTGAATAAAATTGAAGTATCAAAAGGCCTCAATTACTATTGAGCACAAAGGTTTGAAAAATCTCTTTTCTAAAGCATCATTGTTGTATCTTGCTTAAAATTAAATTTTTACATAAATTCAAACCCTGTGTATATAGGTGCGAACGAGGCCTCGCACTACTTCCAAATAATAGCACATTGACCCACACACACATACATTCATATAACAGTTTCTTGAAAAGTGGCGGTCATCGTGGCAACACGGATGTCGGGGTGGGGGGGGGGTGCCTAACGCCTTCCTTCTGCATAAGCAAGTCCTCGGACCCTAATGAATCTTAGTTTCACCGACTCGTTTAGCAGTGTCACATCACTGGGTCAATGTGCAAACATTTTCTCGGTTGTGTTGGTACAACCAATTAAAAAACCAATTGGCGACTCTTAACAGTCCATCTTCTACATTATACATGTTGGACCTTTTTCACTTGCTTTTTCAAACAAATCTCACCTAAAATGAGAACACCAAAGAACAAGTAACGAAAAGGGACAACTAAAAATTCCGACGTCGACAGGTGGCGACTCTGTTGGGGACACCAGTAAGAGGACTTAAGCCGCTATTACAATCTTTTCAAAACTGTTATATGCTTGTGTGTGAATGTTGCATTTACATTTATGATGAATGTGTACGAATGAAATTTTTTTACTGCACTATAATATATCTGCTTGTGATATTAGTGCTTCGCACATGTCATCATTTTCATAAACGGTGAGACACGTTGTATGTGAATGTATATTGTGTGGTTCCTCCACCAGGAGGCTATCCTGTCGGTGTTTGATTACTGGACTTGTAGGAAAACTAATTCCAACGAGGCTCGGGAAAGGCACCACCCAAATTCGCTCTAGTTGAAAGACCAGATTAACTTTCTGTTGAGTAAATTGTGATGATTTGTGAACCTTCATGCCAAAAATTCGCGAGAGAAACCTAAGATAGGTCAACCTCTGATAAACCAAACACGGAGGAAAGTCTCTTCATGCTTTCTCATTTCAAATTACTCGTAAAGTCAATTACTTGTAATTTACATTTCATATTCATCTCCATGTAATGAGAAATATGAAGAAATATGTGCATATACATATTTAAATTAACGTGCTATCCTGTATTACGAACAGCTAACATCCGTTTTGCAGGATCATAATCCTAAAACGGACACATCACATAGCATGTAAACATTTACACAATCCCTAAAACTAAACTATGCAAGTTTTGTTGCAGGGAAACATTCGGACCTATTATCCGGTCAAAATCCAAAAAGGCCGCAGGGCTACAGCCAATCATGTCTTCATCTGACCAGTCTAATCCATTTTTTTGTGAAGAAGTTGACGGATTAAGTAAACAAATTACAGATTTTGGTTGTTCTGCTTAAAGAACTACATCAGTCTACTCAAGGTACGAAGATACCCATACATGCTGAATCCTCCGCACAAGGAGGAACCCAAGGTTCTGACAAAGCCATTACAGTACCTGAGCTCCAGTTGGATACAACCAATAAAAGTCATGATATCACCCATCTCAAAGAAGATCTTGACACCGGTGACATCAAGAAAAAGGTCCTTCAAATGGAAGAAACCTTTCGTTCTATAAAAGGAATTGGAGCACACGGGAGTGTCTCCTATGTCGATCTTTGTATATTCCCTGGTGTTCATTATCCAGAGAAGTTCAAAACTCCTGACTTTAAAAAGTATGACGGGTTAGGAGATCCTTACACCCATTTGAAAGTGTTCATTGGAGAACTTGGATCTTATGCAGAGGACGAGAAGCTCAGAATACAGCTGTTCCAAAAGAGTCTGACTGGAGAAGCCCGTTCATGGTATACCAAATTAGACAATTCAAAGATCCATAGTTGGGAAGAACTAGCTCATGCCTTCCTCACACAATACAGCTTCTAGTCTCAAATGGCTCCTGACCGATACCAGATTACCAAGGTCAAGAAATAGTCTAATGAGTCTTTCAAAGAATATGTTCAAAGGTGGAGGCGCCTTGCTGCTTAGGTGATTCCTTCTATGACAAAGTCAGAGATGGTTATGACCTTTATCGATATACAAGAAGCTCCTTTCTATGAAAGAGACTTAGCTGGCATTGGTAAACCATTTTCTGAAATGATCAAACATGGAGAAATGGCTGAGATGGGATTGAAGTCAGGAAAGATTCAAGACCTAGCCGGTCTCAAAGCTGTTACTGAGCACATCCAATCCAAAAATTATGGAAACAACCCCCAGTGGTTCCATAAAAAGAAAGAGGAGGATGTTTCCTTGATACTCCAAGGTCAGAAAGGCAATCAGAATATGCATATTCAACGGAGAAATTATACTCCTTTTAAAGCATAGTCTTCAAACCCTCCAATGCCTAAAGGTGGAGAAGTCAAACGCCCTCGAGTGTTCACACCCCTAGGGGATTCACTCGAGAACATTTTCAATCTTCTGACCACTAAAAAGAAAATTACGCATCTTCTTCCACCTGCCAACCCTAATGGGAGGGGTTTCAATGATGTTTGGAAATATGCTTATCATGATGGGGCGCCTGGACATGATACCCAAGATTGTTGGGCCTTAAAACACAAGATCCAAGATTTAATAGACAACGTTGAGATCGTGGTCACCAAACCAGATCAATCTCACGTGCAAGACAACCCTCTTCCTCCACACAAAGAGGAAGAGGTCAACATGATTAATTGGAGCAGTGCAGAAAGTTTCAATTTTAACTATGAAGCATCCCAGATCATCAAAGACGGTGTTAACAAATGGGATTATGGAACGAAATATGAAAGCTCTGTTTAAGCAAATTGAGCAATTGGCAGAATTGGTGACCGATCAACATCAAGTCACATGCTAATTAATTAGCCAGGAGCATGCTAATCTCCTTCCCTTGGTTATGAATACTCCCTCGTCACCTTCAAAATATGAAACATTGGAGGATAAAGTGACGAAGAGAGCAACTACCAAAGCTTGTCGGGATTTTGCCAATAAAAGGGAATTTACATACCTGGGCCAACCATGTAGGAGATACTTCAGATGCTAATCAATGAAGGAAGAATCACATCCCTTCTACCTCCAATTAATCCCCGTTCAGGACGGTTCAATCCTGATGGAGTATGTCAATATCACTCTCATTCTCGCAGTCACAGCACGGATGAATGCTGGGCACTCCGCCACCTTATTCAGAATCTAATCGATAGTGGTGTCCTGCAATTAGCAGACAATGATACTGTGCTATTTGAGAGTGAAAATATTTGTCCTACCAAATGGAAGGGATTGGTAGCAGTTATATCCAGTGAGGCTGATGGGACTGTTAAACCATTCACAATTCATCTCAAGGGAGTTAACAAACCTTTGAAAGTGGCTGCTCTAGAGCCAATCATTTTGCCATTCAGACCATAATATCCTGTTGTCAGCTTACAAAAAGTTCCCTGGAATTATGGAGAAGCTGAAGGATCCACATCTCATACAACTACTGCAGTGTCGAAGGAAAATCCACTGTATCTTCCCCAACGGGTGATGAAGCCTGCTATCACATCAAAGGGGAAATTTCCCATGGAGAAGATTGAAAAATTCCTCCGTGCTATGGGTCATAATGAAGCCAAGGTAGTTTTAAGCTTAAGAGATGCTCCACATCAAATTTCAATATTAGACTTGGTTTTAACTTCCGAAGATTACATGAAGATTCTACTAAAAGTTTTGGAAGAAGCCTACTTGCCGAAATCAGTGGATGTGGAAAAATTTCAACATCTGGTTGATCACAGTTTCAACAACAATGTGATCTCTTTCACTGATGATGACATACCGACCGAAGGGACCGGTCATTGCAAGTCGTTACACATTACGGTTTTTTCCTCTGGATACATGTTAGCTGGAGTCTTGGTAGATGGATGTTATTCTTTGAATATATGTCCTTATGTTACATTGCTAAAGATGAATATCAATCTCAAGCGGATCCGAAGTAGCCATACGATCATCAAAGCTTTTGATGGATTCATATGGCCGGGGCAGTCCCCTCCACTCTTCCTCAGCAACTTAAATACATTATCAACAATAGCCTAGTCACAGTCAACGCTGAACCGGAATGTCCTCAACATGGTGACCTTCCACTCATCAATGTTAATTCAGAGGTTGAGCCGGTCAGTTTCCACGCTTTGGAAGTAAGCAACACTCAATACCATTCTATTGGGACGTTATTTCCTGTACCCAAGATTTTTGCCGAAGTTATGGCAGCTACTCAAGAAATGATGTCATTGGGACACCAGTCGGGACAAGGGCTGGGTAAAAATCATCGGTGTATTAAGCACCAGATTCAAGTGTCCAGTCAAACTGGGATAGCCGGACTAGGCTATTATGCCAATACCAGTTACAGAAATCCACATAAGCATAAGCAGATTCCTTCCACTTCAGCCACACGACGATTATCTCCACCTGCAAATCCAGAGTCCGCACCATCTCTAGTAAAGGTGACAGCCAACATAATGGCTATGTTATTTCCTAAGCCGATACCGGTAAAGGAGAAGGAAATCTTTGTTCCAGATCCCAATGTGGAAGAAGAGGAATGGACAATTAAACAAGACATCGTCCAAATGATGTCAGGTATACACATCATTGTCCATGATGAACATACAAACAGATACACCCCAGACGATGATTGCCCAGATATAATGGTCATCATTCGGGAGAAGGAGGACGATGACAGCCCCTCCATCACTGCGGTCCACCAGGACTTTGCCTTTGCCAATTGGAGCAACACTCCTTGCATTGGTCAACAAGGGTAAAATGGGCAGGACTTCTTTCTTCCGTGTAGATATCATACCTGCTTACTTTTCTGTACAGTTTTAGCAGTTGTTTTGTCCATACATACTAACACTTTGTATGATTAAACAGTTTCATATATATTAAGTGAAAGCATATTTTGTTTTAGGACTCTGAACTTAGATGTGCTTGTACTTGCTGATAAGATGCCTCTTCTTCACAAGGATTGTAACTTTGATGAAAAGTTGAACTCCGACTTAATGGAAATACAAGAGGACATTGAGGTGCCTCCAGAGATCAAAGAATGGGTCGAAGACAAACCTAAACCTAACCTTGATCAAACCACATCTTTCAATCTCAGAACCTTAGAAAACCCTAAGTTAATCTAGATCGGTTCAGACCTTACCCTAAACTAGAGGAATGATATGGTTACACTACTAACCCAATTCCAGGATATGTTTACATGGTCTCATGAAGACATGGTGGGTTTATCTACTGACATTGTTCTTCATCGCCTTCCCATTAAGGAGTGATTTAAGCCAGTCAAGCAGAAACTCAGGCGATTGAAACCTGAGTGGAGTTTAAAGGTGAAAGAAGAAATTATGAAACAATTTCAAGCTGGTATTATCATGGTGTCCACATATCCTGAATGGATATCCAACATCGTTCTCGTGCCTAAACCTGGAGGAAAGGTGCGAGTTTGCATGGATTATCGGGATCTGAATAATGCTTGCCTTAAAGATAGCTTTCCCGTGCCATTTATCCACATTCTCATTGACAATACTGCTCAATACGGCATGTACTCCTTCTCTGATTGCTTTGCGGGGTACCATCAGATCATAGTTGCTGAGGAGGATCATGAGAAAACTGCTTTCATCACTCCTTGGGGAACCTTTTGCTACAGACGGTTGTCTTTCAGCCTCATCAATGCCAGAGCTACCTATCAGAGAGATATGATGGCACTTTTCCACGACTTAATGCACAAAGAGATAGAGATATACGTGGATGACATCATCATCAAGTCCCGAAGGGAGCAAGACCACTTAGACCATCGCAAAAAGCTTTTCAACAGGTTGCGTAAGTACAACTTGAAGTTGAATCCAACCAAGTGTACCTTTGGTGTTAAATTAGAAAAGTTGCTAGGATTTCTAGTCAGCCATAAAGGGATTGAGCTGGATCCCACCAAAATCCAAGCCACTACGGAAATGCCCATTCCTCAAACAGAGCAGGAAATACATGGATTTTTGGGAAGAGTCAACTTCATTAGTAGGTTCATTTCTTAACTCATAGCAACTTGTGAGCCTATCTTCAAGCTGTTAAGGAGGAACTCTTCCATGAAATGGAATGATGAGTGCCAGAAGGCCTTCCTTACCATCAAAGAGCAGCTAGTCAAAAGCTACTATTTTGGTACCACCCAGGGATGATGTTCTCCTGTTCATGTACCTATCCATAAGTGACAATGCCATGGGCTGGATGCTGGGTCAGAAAGCTGGGTCAGAAAGACGATAGAGGCCGAGAACGAGCTATCTATTACCTCAGCAAAAGATTCAGCAGTAGTGAACACAAGTACACTCTAATTGAGAAGACTTATTGTGCTTTAGCATGGGCTGCCATGAGGTTACAACATTACCTCCATGGGCACACAACCCATCTCATATCCCGCATGCATCCTCTGAAGTATGTGTTCAGTAAGCCCATACTGAATTGTCGACTGTCCAAATGGCAGTTGATTCTGCAATAATTTGACATTATTTACGTGACACAAAAGTCCACTAAAGGTCAAGGAATCGCGGATCAACTGGCTGTCGCACCTCCAGGGAATTTCAAACCCTTGGAAACATACTTTCCCGATGAAGGGGTAATGACAATTCAGCAACACCATCAATACAATACACGTCAAACATGAAACATGTATTTTGATGGAGCTGTTAATATGGAAGGTTCTGGAGCTGGATCAGTTCTAGTATCCGGTACGGGGGAGCAATATCCCGTCGCCGTCAAATTATAGTTTGTTAGCACCAACAACACAGCTGAGTATGAAGGCTGTATCATGGGGCTAAAACTTGCATGTTCAATGGGCATCAGGCGGTTAACTGTCTTTGGGGATTCAGAGTTGGTAATCAAATAATCCACAGGAATCTATCAAACCAAAGAGCTACATTTGCTGCCTTACCATCGGCAAGTTTTACAGCTGGCTTCGAAGTTCGAAGAGATCTCCTTTCTACACATTCCTCGTAATAGGAATGACTTCACAAACATATTAACAACTTTGGCCTCCTTGATTCACATACCTGACAAGGAACACATGCCAAGCGTCACATTAGCCCTGCAAAAGGCACCAGCCTATGGGAACTATGTTAGAGAAGTATCGGATGAGCTACTTTCCATCTAACAACCTTGGTATCATCATATCAAGGAGTACGTGCGAGATGGATCTACACCCGCTGAGGCGAGCCTGACTGAGCAAAGGCGAATTCATCAACTAGCTATGAAATTCTACCTGAGCGGAGATGCACTCTACAAGAGAGATGCAGGATTAGGTCTCCTCAGATGCCTGGATAAGGATCAAACTTAGAGACTCATGGATGAGATCCATGGTGGAGTATGTGGCCCACATATTAGCGGCCCTTTACTTGTAAAGAAGATCCTCAGAACAGGACATTACTGGCTCTTTCTCAAGGCTGACTGCAATGACCATGTCAAGAGATGTTATTAGTGCCAAATTCATGGGAATACTATCCACGCCCCTCCACGGGAGCTCCACAATATGAGCTCACCTTGACCCTTCTCAATGTGTGGAATAGACGTGATCGGATCCATCGAGCCTAAAGCCAGTAATAGACATCGCTTTATCTTCACCATGATCGACTACTTTACCAAGTGGGTAAAAGTAGCCTCCTTCCCCAGGGTTACCAAAGAAGTCATCATTGCTTTCATCAGAAATAATGTCATTTGTCGATATGGACAACCAGAGGTTATTGCATCAGACAATGCTAAGAACCTCAACAACAAAATGATGGAGGAGTTATGCAGTAAATTCCACATCAAACACCTTAACTCCGTCATCTACCGTCAAAAGATGAATGGTGTTGTTGAAGCGGCTAACAAAAATATCAAGAAGATCATGCAAAATATGTCCGCCAACCACAAAGGATGGCCTGACCTATTGCCTCTTACTCTGTTAGCATACAGAACGTCAATGCGCACTTCAACTGGGGCAACCCCCTATGCATTAACCTATGGGATGGAAGCAGTACTCCCCATAGAAGTAGAAATGGAATCCCTTAGAGTGTTGATAGACGCTCAACTGGATGAAAACCAATGGGTACAAGACAGATATCAAAAATTATCTCTAATAGATGAAAGGCGAACCGCGACTATCTTCCATGGTCAGTTATATCAACAAAGGATCGCCTGATCCTACAATAGAAAAGTTCGGCTACGGCAGTTTAAACAACATGACTTGGTTTTGAAGAAGATCATCGACAACCAAGATCAGTCTAAGGGAAAATTTACCCCTAACTGGGAAGGCCCGTTTATTGTCAAGGAAGTATTGACAGGAGGTGCACTCAGATTGCAGGAAATGGATGGCGATGAATTCCACGGCTTATCAACTCGAACACCGTGAAACGGTACTATATCTGAAGTTACCATCAAGCAAACATCATGGTATTGGATCATCAGATCACTAGTCATTTCGGTTCTTTAACCCTTCCTTACATACAACTTTTCTCCACACTGCGCCCCTAAGGGAAACACACTTTTTAAGCCAGCAGCCTGGTTTTTGAATCATCAGATCCCTTCCTCTTCACTCGATTTTTTAACCTTTACTCAACTTCGGTTATCCCACTAGGGATTGAACCTTTCACATTGGCAGTTTATCCCCAAACATGGGATTGAACTTTTCACACCTGCAGTTTATCCTGAACTTAGGATTAAACTTTCTTCCCCCGCAGTCTAACCTGCACATGGGATCAAGCTTTTCAACTCGTCATCGACTTGATCTCCCTGATACACGGAAGTACGTAGGCAACCATATTTTATATGGCCCGATCGCAATAACAAAAATAACAAAAACACTTCTACACCTTTTTTCTTACAAAAACAAAAACAACAAAAATATTCCTACACCCTTTTCTGCCAAACAGCGTTGAACCTCTTACACCGTGTTCGAACTACGTAGACCTGATCTCATCTTCAACAGGAGTACGTAGGAACCCATTTATGGTTCGGTCTAACCCCCTACCAAAACACAAATACTTGTCAACGGTACTGGGATTAAACTTCAATCCTCCATATTTCATTGGCTTCAAACCAAAGGGATGGATGTACCTGACCTCCCCATCTAAATGGGAGACTCGGCGACCATTTAAGCTGCAGTTATTCCTTGAAGAGCAACACCAATCCATAAGAGATGGAATTAACTAGGCTCGTCCTAAATAGGAGTACTGGTGACCATCTGTGGTGCGGTCAATCTTAGAGAGGAAAGCCACACTCCTCTCCACATTTTCATACAGAAATCAGTCCCAAGACACCAAAGATGGTAGGGATACACACATATCCATGATCCATTCTGAACTATCTAGAGACAACTCAATGTCCATCCAGCAAGGAGGAAGTCAGAATACATCAAGATCACAAGCCCTGACGAAGCAGGCAAATATCAAGCAAGTATTCAGGCATATCTAAAAGGAAAGTGATCAAAAATATATTTCCCTGCTATATATAATACTGTTTGATATACATAATGTAAACTGTACATGAAAAAATGGCTAAGCTAGTCTGTGCAGGAAAATACAAGGCTATCTACAGATCGGTATGCATGCGAGCTAGCAGATCTAATATAGCATCTCTCTCAAGAGAATGAGGTAATGATGCGGTCTCCTGTACAAGGATATCCACACGAGCCAGCAAGTCCGAGGCCATCTGTATGGTGAGGCGATGCTCATCAATATATGCACTCATCTCGGCAAGCATGTCAGTGGTAAGAGACCTCACTGTAGTACTATCTATGACGGCTACATCCCGGGCAGATATGGCGTTATCCCGCTCAACTATCACTGCATCTCTGGCTGATTTGGCCTCATTCCGCTCAACAATAGTGGCATCTCCGCGAGCTAATGCCTCGTCTCTCTCTAATAGAGCTGCGTCTCTCCCATCAAGAGCTGTCAACATCAGGGATCTAGCCTGATCTCTCTCAAAGGTCATCAGATGAAGACTCTGGTCAAAGTATTGTGCTGAATGCTATATCACAATAGTACTAGTACTGGGAGAATCTAAGAGAGCTGCTGGTAATTCAGTAAATGGCTCCTCCTCGGTGTGAGAATCAATGTCCTCCATGGGCTCTCCACTATCTGAAGCAATGCTCGACACTGTGGATACTACCGCAACTGATGAAATCTCTGTCTCCGTCCACGCAGAATACTCTAGCGAATAACTCGGATGGATAATAGAAAAAGTAGCTATCTCACGCTGATCCCAACAAGCATACACACGGGATCGGTCCCCTGCTGATAGATGGCGAGAAGCTAAGCGCTGACCTAATGCCCCATTAAAAGGATGAAAATCCTGGAACTGGTCAAACTGCGAAATCACGGCCAGTGGGTGGTAGGTAGTCATGCCCCTCAAACCTGTCAGAGGGAGATAATCCATGCCCGGAGCATGAGTAACAAAACTGTAGGGCGAACTGAGCCCTGTATACGGCAAGATAGAAAACAGATCTCCAATCCCAGCTAGGAAAATGGACCAATATGCAGAATCTATACACTCTATAGGCTGGAAGGAATACGACATAGCTATCTCATGGGTGAAATAATACCCGTGTCGTCTAAATGTGCCAATCGGTCTCAAGTGTGACATAAACCACACATACAGTATGACCGAACTGTCTGTGAATACCCCGGTAGGGTAAGTGCTGCAGAATGTGGCCGACCTCAGTGTTTCTGCCATGATCATCAGAATAATGGTACGACCCTCCCTGAGAGCTCTCACTAACATAATAACGCCGATGTCTAACTCATCCATGTATCGCGGCATGTACACGTACGATAATACACACAGCATCAATGCATCCACTCTGGCCAAATGCCATTGGTCCTCTGGTATGGTGACATCCCCAGAATACCGAGTATAGCTGTCCTCATAGCCAAATCTGTCAATCAGAAAATGCTAGAATATCACATGGCCGAATGTGATCTCATCCTGCACAACTCTCCGCCCCAGCCCGGTGAGAGTCATAAACTTACGGCACATGTCACCAATGGCCATATGCATGCAAGGTCTGTCAAGTGGCAACATCGTCAAACGTGCATACTCCTCCAAAGTTAAAGTCAACTCCTGGGTCCCAAATCAGAAAACCTGCCTCTCCGGTACCTAGTGCTCCAATATGCCCTCCATAAATCCTGCTGGAACCTAAAACATCAAAAGGGTCATGGTTTGCTGCAACAGTTGATCTACGGTCACCCTATCTAGGGGTGGCATACTATCATACCAATATCTCAGACGAGATGCCACCAATAATGGTGGAGTATGATCTATGCGGCCGATTGTCGAAGAAGACATCTGTGTGGGCCGTATCATACTACCATCCAGGGGTCAATGCTGAATATCTCTGGACATACATACATATGCATAACATAATACATGCATAACAGATAATAGATAGCAATATGATGCAGGGAATAGAAGATAGTACATATATTCCTAAATACATCATCATCTATATACATCATCTCTGTACAACTAAAAATACAGGGAAATAGGGCACAGACGCCCTACTACTAACAGAGGCCTATCAAAAGATATAGAGAGAATGGGGCACAGTCACTCAATAGCTAATAGAGGCCTGTCAAAAGAGATAACGAGAATACACATCAGAAGAAGATAATGGTGTCAATATCTACATCATCAATCCTGTCAACCTGATGTAACTCCTCTTGAGTCACTGGATCTCTATCAACAGGGATGTCAGACCTATACAAAGGAAGATCTACGCCGGCAAAGCCAAATAGGTCATCTGAGGGGCTAGCTCCTGCGCTGGAAAGATCAAACGAATCTGTCTCTACCGAATCTCTGCCCAAATACCAGATAAAGAAATGTGCCCGGTCCAATCGCTGGGTCAAGCTGTCAATCTGTGTCACATGAGTCGAATCTCGGACACATGCTAGCCAATCCATCATCATCACGGATCTTGGAACCATATTCCCCATGAAATGAGTGGTGCGGGTCTGGGCTCCGATGGTACGAGGGATCCACCAATACTGGAATACATCCTGAGTGTAAGGACCTTCTGACTATGCAAAATCGTCAACACCCAATAATGGGATATCAATGATGGGTGACTGCGACATAGGCCAATAACTCCTGGTAGGAGGCAAGATCGGTATACGAATCTCTCCTGTGGTGCTCCTAATAGTACACTCTCCTAAATAGAGCTCCCATCCTCCATCTGTGAAGAGAGGAACCCTATGGGTGGAAATCACGTACTCGACACCAGTCGGGTACCCATTCTCAAATCCAATGGCCAAGTGCTCCCCAGAATATGAAATCCATGTGATGACATCCGCTGTCAACAACTCCAACTGTAGGCGACAATGAGTGAAACCCTCAGCTACGAGGACCTCCTTTAGTATGGAATGATGTCATCGCCATCCTCGTGGCTAGGTATCCAACCCTAATACACTCACCAGACGTAAACATGGGAGCCTCTCATAGGCTCAAAACTGCCAACAAAAAGGTAAACATCTGCTGTCAGTTAACACTCTTAACCTATACATGGTAAATAACAAGAGAAATACTTACCAATAGAAATGGGTAAAATCTTAACCAAGCATCGGTTAAGCCCTGCGAGTGCATACGTATGCCCCTGAGGAAATAGGCAAAGGTGTAAGAGCCCCAATCATACTCTCCTATACGGTCCACATGTCGAGTGGCGCTGATCAAAGCGAACGACACCGTAGAAGAGTTATCTGTAATGAAACAGTCCCTAATGATCATCAGGAACAATTGCCAAAGAATGCGATCCTTGACTCGGACATCAACTGGTATGGGCTCACTCAACAGCCCACTCATAGCATCTACGCTCAAAGGACCCACACGGATAGTCCTGCCCTTGAGAGCCTAGTCTGGAACTCCTAACAAGGATCTGACAGCAGTGGGGGTAATATCCGCTGTGCAAGGTACCGGTGCCCCTCCAAACTCCATACCTGTGATAAACTGCCAATCCATCGGCGTCATCATCACCTCACAGTCCAGTAAATGGAGAAACTGAGTCTGGTGAAACCAGTGCTCAGACAATGCCTTGAAGTAACCCCAGGGACAGCGGCGGGGAAGGATGGAAAAGAATGCTCCAAAAACCTAGTTATGCACAATAGCTCTATAGTCAGGATGAAGAGCCTGGTACATGGAGTGAATGCTGAACCAGTTCCCTCGAGACTGTGTAAAGTCGGGAACCTACATAAAATGCAGATCGATATGAAAATCCTTTACTCCTCATCAATAGGAAAAAAGGAAGATTAAGATCTAACTTTATACCTCATTGGCATGCAAATACATCGAGGGATGTCGACTCAAATTACCCAGAAGCTCTGGGTTTACCACTTGAATACTCGGGAGGTCCCTATGGGGAACATGTGCAGTAAGAGCGGGGTTCGCTACTGGAACATTCTCCTCCTCGTCCTCGACATTCGGTACATCAACCTGGACTGGATGTATCACCGTCTCCACCAGACGACGATACTGTCTAACAGAGCGGGGTCGAGGCACTTCAGAAGCCCTCCTCCATACACCAGAAGTGGTCCTGCGAGAACTACTCGACTGATCCAGATCCGTAATATTTGGACAACAAATCTCCAAATCACCTCAGAAAGGGTGTGGTATTTTCTAACCTGGAGCTTTTCAAAATGCATTTTATGACTACATGCATGCATGCATTATTTTAACATACGTCTACAGTAGAGTTAAAAATGCATGACTACTCAATGGCTACATTTTAGAAAGTTTTGCCATAGTTTCCTTTATAAATAGGGCCATCCACATGCACATAGGCATGACTAGGTAGCCATTCAGTAGCACACCTGCCCACAGTCATATAAATACTATTTGTATTAAAAATCAAAGTCATCAATCCATTAGGGTAGCCTAATTACCAGGATTACTTTGCTTTTTTACCTTTGCTCATTTGTTCTCAAATAGGATAAGAAATAACAAAAAAAAGGTGCCAATTTGACTGTTTCAAAAGTCAAATCTTTTCACATTATTATATTCAGCATGGTTTAATACTAATATTTACTATGTTGAATATTTTTTATCAAGTCATTTGAGCGTACATAATCACTACTCTGTGCTTAGATGCATTTCATGTGATAAGTCATTTTTCAACAGATAAAAACTGGAAAAGAGTACATGCATACGTTACCAGAATAGTGTAGAACACTTGTACGGTGATAGAATTTGCAGAAAGACGTCTGAACTCAGCAAATCTGAAGAAGAGCTCTAGGATTTCCTTCGCAGTGCAACTTGAAAATGACTTATGAAAGCAACGTGCAGGACTTTAATATACACGATTGGTCGTAGGTCCATCTGTGGCTGTAGCAGGTGTAACTACGACACCCCTATGTGGGTCTTACCCTTCCGGCTCGATCCAATTTGAGTTATAAAGGAGTTCTCAAAAGCTAAAAAGGCAAAATCAGGGATAAAAATACTACGCGATTGAGCGGAATAGCCTAAAATCTTGGTTTTCTAGGCCCGACTGTGGCTTTCATATCATTCATTGGTATTCGCCCGAACATAAGGTAAACTATACCGATGATCCCCATAATTGCAAATCACATTTGGCAATACCGCACAGAGGTTCAATGTCGTAAATCCAGGGTTGTCCCTAATCTTCTCAAATAGATCCCTGGCGATGGTTATAACGCATGTTCCACTGACACATACATCTGCGATGATCAAATAGATCCCCGGCGGGGGTTACAACGCATGGTCATCTGTCCATAAATAGATCCCCGGCGGGGGTTACAACGCATGTTCTGCTGACACACACATCAGCGATGATCAAACAGATCCCCGATGGGGGTTACAACGTATATCATCCGTTGACACACACATCAGTAAGGATTAAATAGATCCCCGGCGGGGGTTATAATGTATTTTTTTTGTTGATGCACATGTCAACATAGGTTAAGCAACCTTGACGTCAGTTCAGCCGTTGGCAGGTAAACCCAACGTCGCATCGGAAGCCATCTGATGATTGCATCAGTTGATACACACATCAATAAAGGCGAAGCAGCCTTGGCATTTATCCCCAGTAGGGAGTTCACCAGTTGATACACACATCAACAAAGGCTAAGCAGCCTTGGCATTTATCCCCAACAGGGAGTTCATCAGTTGATACACATATCAATAAAGGTCAAGCAACCTTAGCATTCATCCCCAGCAGGGAGTTCATCCGTTGATATACACGTCAGTAGAGGATCAAATGGATCCCCGGTGGGGGTTACAATGCATGGTTAACCGTTGGTTCACACGTTAACGAAGGTCGGGCAGCCCTGAGAACACATACTGTTGGCAGTAAATCCAACAGAACATTGATGTCCTGGCGATATAAACCAGGAAGGATCAACATCATCGGGGAGGATCGATGATGGAATATGTTATGCACATCCTTAAACAGACAAAGTTTTATCCCCACAGATCTCTTGTACGTGAGAGGCACATCTTTGGAGTAAAGTCTGTATCAAGGATTCAGGACTTTGGTGATAGCCCCAACGTCAACATCCTAATAGGTTTGGATCACACATCCAAGTTTACTGTCATTACCATCACCGTTAGAAGCAACAGGGAGCCGACAATCATCCCCAGCATGTGGGAAAGCTATCCATATACATCATACACTTGCATCATGTTGCTCCACATAGCATCATGTTTATATTATTGCATTTCAAGTGTCTAGGATTCTTTATCCTATCCATGCCATTGCATTGCATGAATATGATAAAGAGGGGCATCTGTAGACACTCAAAAATTTTTGCACACCTGTTACTGACATTGCAGAAGGGCAGATTCGTCTTTCAGACATAACCCTGGAAAATAGCTCATATCCAGTTCGGATACTACTGAAAGCTCAGTCTCATCCCCGAAACACACACCGGGAGAATCAGTCCCAACCTCGGAGATAACCCTAAGGCCTGCAGTTCCAATACCAGAAATTCTACCGGAGAAGGCCGATTCATCCCGGAGATAACCCCGAGATATTCAGTCTCAGTCCTAACACTGGGAATAGCAGATTCTAACCTTCGAGATAACTCCAAGGAAGGCAGTTATAGTTCCGGAGATAACCCCAAAAATGCTTATTTCAAATGCATGCAATTAGCTTCAACCTCGGCGCTTACACCGATGCACTCAGTACAAGGCTCGGTAATAACACCGGGAAGATAGGCATACCTCAAAGATGACACTGAGGACCTTCAACACTTGCAGCAGTCCAATCTCAGAGATAACCCTGAGCAATGTCTGCTTTATCAGCTCACACTGGAGATAACCCCGGTGAGGGGCAAAGTCATCATCTTGCCACCTTGATGCCACATCACGCCGTCTCAACATTTCAGACATATATTTTTACACAGAAATGTCCCACAAGAACCAAGGAAGTCCAATTTCGAGTGACTATTACGTAGGGTAACAGATAGAATTTGAAGAATGAAGACCGGAGGGCATAGTCCCATCTTCCTGACTTCGTACAACCTCTAATCCAATATCATTGCGTAACTCTCGACAACGGCGGTCAGAAATAGGTCTTATACACCTCAGTCAAATGCCAGGATTGAAGTTTTAAAAGTTTGAGCGGACATCACGTTGCACGCGTGCACGTACTTCGAGACGGCAGGACCCTCGAAGCCCGGGGCACCCCGGGCAGCCGCAGGTGCACCTGCGACCTAGCCACAGGTACGCCTATGGCTCCCCCCTCTATAAATAGAGGGCTTGGGGTAGCCATTTTGTAAGAGAAAAAGGCGAGGAAGCCCTGTCCAATTTACTCTGTGCACACCCTAAACTGAGTGCTTTCTCATTTTAAACACTTATAAGCTCATATATAGCTACTTTTTACCGGCGGGAGCCGAGTGTTCATACATTTCAAGCTATAGAAGTCTTCTTTGGAAGCCCACTGTAAGCCTTCTTATACAATTTAAAGCCATTCTCTTCATCTTAGCACACACTATTCTTTACGTTGAGAGTCGTGTTGTGTGTGTATGCCCGGACTTTGGTCCGTGGTTTCATTTTAGTTTGTATATATATATATATATATATATATATATATATATATATATATATATATATATATATATATATATACGGACTAACATCATTGAGTTATGCCTCGATTGAGCCTATACTTATGTCTAGAGCGTTTAATTACTTTCGTGTGCGTATGTGTGTGTGCGTGTGTGTGTGTATATATATATATATATACTGATATATATGAACTGTGTGTCGAACTCTGTTTGATGAGCCTAGACTTACGTCTGGTGCGTTTAACTGCTTTCGTATATATATATATATATATATATATATATATATATATATATATATATATATATATATATATATATATATATTACATTTCATCCCACCTGGAGTTTACTTCGTGGTGGTTGACCGTTTTTACTGCTTTTTGTGCATTTCGTCCCGCCTGGAGTTTTCTCTGTGGTGGTTGATCGCTTTTACAGTTTTATTTACATTTTTGATTCCCCATAGAGCTGCTTCGTGGTGGTTGATCGTGTCTGTATATATATATATATATATATATATATATATATATATATATATATATATATATATATATATATATATATAACTGCTTACTGCGTTCATATCAATTGCGGCATCATGTGAGCCTAGGAATCATGTGATCACAGATTCAGTCTACTGAATCTAGATTCGGTTCCCGTGATGGACATTTTCAGCTGTAAGCAGCTTGTAAATTTATTCACGGTGTTGGATTTCCTCAGATGGTTTTCATGCCCACGAGGAGTTCGACACTGCTTTGTATATTATTTTCTCGAAGATGCTTCACATCTCAAAAATAAAATCAATCAAGCCGAATATTGAATAAAATAGAAGTATCAAAAGGCCTCAATTACTATTGAGCACAAGGGTTTAAAAACCTCTTTTCTAAAATATCATTGCTATATCTTGCTTAAAATTGAATTTTTACATATATTCAAACCCTGTGTATATAGGTGCGAACGAGGCCTCGCACTACTTCCAAATAACAGCTCATTGACCCACACACACACATATTCATATAACAGTTTCTTGAAAAGTGGCAGTCACTATGGAAACACGGATGTCGGGGGGGTGCCTAACACCTTCCCTCCGCATAAGCAAGTCCCCGGACCCTAATGAATCTCGGTTTCACCGACCCATTTAGCAGTGTCACATCACTGGGTCAATGTGCAAACCTTTTCTTGGTTTTGTTGGAACAACCAATTAAAAAACCAACTGGCAACCCTTAACAGTACATCGTCGACATTATACATGTCGGACCTTTTTAACTTGCTTTTTCAAACAAATGTCACCTAAAATGAGAATACCAAAGAACAAGTAACAAAAAAGGACAACTAAAAATCCCGACGTCGACACTCATGCACGTCAAGTAGTTGATGGTGAGAAAAGTAGGACTAATAGATATCAGATATCTAAGGAGCTCATCCGATCTAGAATGACCAACGACACTATAGTACAGACACATGTCCTAAATATGATCAATTTGATTGAACAATTATGACAATAGATTTTGTCATGGATGGAGAGTTGAGACAAGATTTGATCTTGCAGTTACTCCTGGACTCCTTCTCACATTTGTTGTGAATTTTTCATATGAACAAGCTAGATATCAGCTTCGCTGATTTGCTTAACATGTTGAAAAATGTTGAGAGTCACTTTCCAACCAAGAAAGACCAAGTCTTACTGGTAGGGGCCAAATGATCTTCTGAAAAGAAGAACGATTCAAAGAAGGTAAATAGAAAGGCAAAAACAAAGGATAATAAGAACAAAACTGATACGGATAGCAAAAGAGTTTGCTTCCGCTGTAATAAGCCTAGACACTGGAAAGGAAACTACAACAAGCATCTTTTAGAGGCTAACCAGAAAAAGCTTAGTGAAGCTTCGGTTACAAATATAGTTTTTGTTCATGATTGAAATAAATTTTTCTTTAAGACAATGTTCTACTTGGGGTTTGGATACCGGCTTTGGTTATCATAAATATAGATTTATGAAGGGACCAAGCAGAAGTAGAAAGCTAAACAAAGATAAGTAATCCTATGTGTGGGAAATGAAGAAAAGGTTGCTACATTAGCCATAGGAACTTATTGTTTAGCATTGCCTACGGGTAAGTCTAATAAGTCAATAAATTGTTATTGTATTTCAGTTCTTGTTAGAAATATTATTTCCATTTTGTTGTTGGACAATAAAATCTTTGGTATTATATTTAAGAACAATCGTTGTTCTATTTATAATAATAATGTTTTGTATAGAACTGAAATGTTACTTAATAGATTTTGTATACTTGACTTACGTGAAAAATTATTTTATAAATTTAACAAACTAGTATAAGAAAAGGATATGATCATTCAAAGAGTTGAATGTGTTTATTTGTTGAAATACAAGTGTGAATTATTTAAAATGTTCAAAGAATTCAGAAGTAAAACAAATTGGCAAAGTATTAGGATTCTTTGATCTGATCAAGGAATAAATACTTGTGCAATAAGTTTCTAGATCATCTCAAATTGTTTTCTCATAATGGACACCTCCTAATACATAATAATTGATTGATGTATCTAAAAGGAAAAATCGTAGCTTGTTGGACATGGTGCAGTCCACAATAATTTTACCGACATTCCAGTATCCTTCTAGGGTCATGCCCTAGAAATGGCTGCATATCTACGAAAATGGTAACCTCAAAATTCGGCCACAAGACTCCATAAAAGTTATGGACATGGAGGATTCCTAATCTTAAGTATGTTAAGATAAGGGGTTGTCCAGCTTATGTGAAAAGGTTTCAAGGGGATAAGTTTGGGACAAGATTTGACAAGTGTCGATTTGTGGGACATCCTAAAGTAAGTTTAGGGTATATGTTCTATAATCCTACTTAACAAAAGGTGTTTGTTGTGAAACACGCTGCCTTATAAGATAGAGGTGTTTATCATTAAAAGAGTTAGTGGGAGGATACTAGATCTTGAAGAGTTCAAGAACCACAAAAAAACTATAAGTCAAATAAGAGGAACCTGTTGATAGAACTATTGTACCACAACCAAATCGTAAATCTAGAATAGTACCAAAGATACCTAGGAGGTATGGATTCATCATAGATGATGATGATGAGGTACGCATCGTAGAAGATGATGATCCAGTAACGTACGATGAGGTAAGAGTTATAGACACTCAGAGAAATGGATTGAAGCAAGCTTCTAAAAAATGGAACATTCATTTTGATGAAATAATCAAAAGAGTTTGATTTTTTTAAAAATAAGAATGAACCTAGTGTGTACAAAAGGGTCAGTGGGAGCGTTCTAGTATTATATGTTGATATATTACGGATAAGGAATGACATGTCAATGCTAGAATCAGTAAAGATAAGTTGTCGAAACATTCCTCCATGAATGATTTGGGAAGAGTATCGTAATTGGAAATATAAATCAATATAGATAGATTTAAGGGGATGCTCAACTTAACCCAAGGAACGTATATTCATTTGATGCTAAAGTCGTTTAGCATGGCAAACTCCAAGAGATGTCTCATGATGATGAGTCCTGAAGTGTATCTCTCTTAATAGTCCCCTTAGACTCATAAAAGAGAGATCGCATGAGTAACTATCATGTATGCAATAAAATGTACGAGACCTGATAATGATCGACCATATTCTGGAGAAGATCACTGTAAGACAGTAAAAAATATCTTAAAGTACTTAACTGGCACTAAGGATGTGATAATATCATGGTGGGCCTAAATTAAAACTAGAAGGCTTAACAGACTCAAGTTTTTCAGACTAACCAAAACGGCAGGAAATCCACTTTAGGGTAAAGTGTTACCTTGAACGGTGGTCCAGTGAATTGGATATGTTTCAAACAGCAAATAGTTACTGGTTTAATGATAAAGACAAAGTATATAGCTATAAATGAAGCTGCAAGTTGATTGTTTGGATAAAAAGTTCATTACAGGTCTAGGAATAGTTTCTAAGTCTCATCTTGGATCTAAACATGTGTTGTAGCACTTTAATTTGATTATAGGAATCATTGAAAGATGAAAAATCACTATAGAGATAGTGGACTCCCAAGAACAAAATTACATATCCATTAACTAAAGCTTATCCAACAGCAGGATAATCATCACTTAGAGAAGAAGGGTATGAGATACCATGGCGATTGACTTTACTGCAAGTGGGAGATTGAAAGTAGTATGCACACAAGCCAATCATGTTTGATGATAAAGCATATACTTTAAAACAATCTTATTCATTTATCAATAAAAAGTATTAATTTATTAAAGGCTTTTAATTATCTACATGATGCTTCTTTATAATATGTGATAAATCCATAGTTTTAAGCAATGCTTTTAGAATAATGATGATGATCATTCTAATTAGATCTAAATTCTTAGAAAGCTTAAAACTAAAATAGTTCCCAATCGTTGGATTACTAAATTGGGGATTAGTGAATCCAAATAGATTAGTACATACGTTGCTTACTCATTGGATGAGGATGATTGATCTCATGATCATTTGTATGGAGACACTAAAGCAAGTATGTAGGTGTTTATTAGAGAATAAGTTCACCGAACGTGGCTCTCTAAGGAATACTTAATGGAGTTTTACTTGCATGTCAATAGAAATTCCTGTAGTGATAGTAGTACAAGTGATCCTTGGACTTGAGATCAACATAGTATCTTGTGTATGATGAGTTATACTTTGACTTATTCCTTAAGACCCTTAGGGTATATCAAAGGGTATGCTTGGGTACAGGGAGATAATGCATGATCAATAAAGAATCTACCGCTTCTAGTAAAAGAAGTGAAATGTCCTATTCAATAAGATAAATGACAACCCAGTAATCCTTGGCCAAGGCATAATGAAATTAGAAAGGAGTTTTTAATTTGCATTATTTGGTATTGTGCATTTAAGAATAGAAAAATGTATAATTGAATAAAATAAGACTTGACAGTAATTCTATGTCTTATATTTAATTGGAACATTGTATGGTGGAAGGATTGAATTGTACGGTAACTATTTACTCAAAGGTTCTTTTATGATTAATGTTGAAATTTATATTATCTGAAAAGTCATTAATTGTTAGGGAGGCTTATCCCTATTGTAGAATAAATATTATTTATTTAAATACATTAATATTTTAATTTATTTATTTAAATAAGATTAGAATTGTTCTAATTGATTTATTCACAACCGGTTTAATATGAAGAACCTAAATGGGCACACCATAAAAGGAAGAATAATTATTTAAGAAGTTAATGGCATAATCGTAATAATAAGTTAAGTATATTTAATTTAATCTATGGTGATAGAATAAATTAAATAGCTTAATATTTATTATTTAATATTTTAGAAATATTAAATATAAATTAATAAGAGGAGTCTTATTATTATTATTATTATTATTATTATTATTATTATTATTATTATTCAATTCCTGAAGGAGTTTGGGAATTAATTAATAAAAGTACTCTCATATATTCCTAATAGGATTAGGAGGCTAATTAATTAAAAAGTTTAATTAATTATTCCTAACAAGATTAGGAGCCTAATTAATTAAAGTAGTTTAATTAATTAAAATAAAAACTCAATTCTTTAATTGTTAAGGAGGGTTGCCTATATCTATAAATAAGAGGAGTCTTATTATGGATGGAGTGGGTTGACACTTTCACAAAATACGTGAATATGTAATTCTAATAGTTGGGAGAGTACACCCCTTTCTATGAGAGATAGAAAAATTAGGGTTTTGCCAAATACCCTTCTTCTTGAATATTTTTTCTTCCTTGGTAGATCACCTCTAAAGGCCAAACACTTGGGTGGCTAACGTTGATCAAAGGAAGGAACCAAACCCGGTGGATTCAAGTTGAACGCGAAAAAGATTGGAGGTGAACTTGTACCTGAGGAAGCTCGAATCTTTAAGGGTATGATTCTTGTTCTTTATCTTTTCGTTTAATTAATAATTGTGCATAAAGGATGATCCGGGTATATGGTTTTGTAAAATTTTAAAACTCTATTTTATCACGTTTCCGCTTACTTTGTTAAATTTGATTGCGTTCATGAATATTACAAACCTAACAGCAATTGTTAAAGGTTTAAAGTAGAAATGCTTGATAACCTGAGACATAGTTCATGGTCTTATGACCCTCAGATGTACTTTTGATTCATGTCCTAATCTTGATTCAAAAGCCAAGACTTCTTTTGGTTCAATATCCATTGTTTATTCGCATGTTATTATTATTATTCTATTGTTAAACTTGTAAACAATTGTTGCTTACTCTTGCATAATAACATTGCTGCTAAGATTGAAAGAGTTAATGAGCCATCTTCAAGTAAGGGCAAGGGAAAAATAAGCAACTGATAAAGTCTTATTTAATATTTGAATGTTTACATTAAAACTTATGATGTGATGTTTAAGACTTATTTGTTTATGATATTTCTGCATTTGATGTATTAAAGTTAGATAACCTAGGATTGATTTGTTTTAGATGTTATAACCCTTTATTGGGAAGATTCTATTTAAATTTTTATTGTTATCATTATTATGGGTAGTTAGATGTTAATTATTTTGTCGAGTGAACACCAAATCTGAGGAAAGTTTGAGTACCTGGATTTTTGGGTTTGTCACAGCTAATACACCCTTCTTCTTGAATATTCTTCTTCCTTGGTGGATCACCTGTAGAGGCCATACACTTGGGTGGCTAACATTAATTAAAGGAAAGAAATCTAACCCGGAGATTTAAGGAGATCGCAGAGAAGTTGAAGTTAAACTCGTACCTGTGGAAGCTCGTATCTATAAGGGTATAATTCCATAACTTCTTGTTCTTTGTTTTAATTAATAATGTGCATAAAGGATGATCCGGGTAATTGTTTTGTGAAAAATTTTAAAATCTGATTTTACTTTGCTTCCGCTAATTTTGCAATTTGATTGCGTCTTTGATCATCATAAAACCTTACAGTGGTACCATAGCCAAACTTTATGCGAATTATTAATTGTTTTAATTCCATATATGTATGAATATGTATTTATAATAATTTATTTGGTATAATTTATTGTATAAAATTATTATTTTATAAAAAAAAATCAATTCGCGAAACCTATTTTTTTTAACAAAGGATATTTTCTTTCGCTGAGTCCTAATCCTTTTGCTTCACGAATTACTTTGATTATATATATATATATATATATATATATATATATATATATATATATATATATATATATATATATAGAATGATTTTATTCATGAGATGAATGTTTTATTTATTGATACATATGATGATATGTATGATAATAAATGGGATTGATTATGAACTATTGACCAATGTGATTGAATTTATTTTGGTTAGATGCTTGAATGAAGGGGTTTAATTAAATGGGGTGTGCGTACCTCGTCTTTTCTGGTTTTCTTCTTGATGTAAATTCTATTTCTCTCCTATATACTTCCCCTTGACTGCTGATCAATGTTTCTATTTAAATTAAATAGTTTATACAATAGAATTAATTAGAACTTTTTTGAAGAACTGGAGATCAAGGAGAAAAGAGTGCTCGAAGACCCGTTTGTAATGGAACCCGGGTTTAAATGTAATAGCTATATTTAAATGTTAATTCTTGCACCCTAGGGTTTGACCTTTTGGTTCACTTGGTGGCTCTAGTGAACCAAACTAGAATAAAAGTCCATAATCAATCCAGGTAGAATATAATATTCTATATATGCATGCTACTTATATATATATATATATATATATATATATATATATATATATATATATATATATTATGCAAACATTCTACGCGTGTTTAATAATATGATGCATATTTTATATATATATGTGCATGCGCGCTAAACAAGATGAGACTAATAATAACAAACCCCTCAAAGATATTATTTTAATTCCTAAGCGTTCAAAGATATTTAGAATATAGAACGTCGCCTTCTAGCATGATAAAATTAATAGAGTATTAAATATTTAATATGAGTTTGTTGTATCACCACAAGGCAAATATTAAGTATTTAAGATGTTAATTTATCACATTTGATGCTTATAAAGAAAATTGAATAATATTATTTTGTTGTGTCACCACAAAGACAATATTTTTTTTTTGAATATATAGAAGTGTTAGGTTGGACTTAACTTAGATAATTTTGATTCGTACGTGTCAGCACTTGATCAAAATAATCCAAGAGGCAAAAGATAAGGAGTTACATGATAATGTAATTGACAAGGAGTTGTCTACCTATTTATTTATATATAGTTTATTGTGTCACCACAAGACTATATATATATATATATATATATATATATATATATATATATATATATATATATTTGAAATGGATCTTTATTCTCATTAGCAAAAACTTTAATTAGATTTTGCCAAACTATATAGATGATGGTAATATAGTTTGAAGAAAAATAGTGGGAGATACCAATATAAAATAAGACCTAATTTATTTTGGTAAAATAAATTAATTAAATGAATGTTTTCTAAAATGTTATTTTTTCACATACAGAAATATGAAAATGTCACACTCACTAATTTCACTGCGTAACATACTTGATGCTAATAAACTAATCGGACAGAATTACACGGACTGGTTAAGAAATCTGAGAATTGTTCTCACTGCTGAAAAGATTTCTTATGTCCTGAATTCGCACGGACCTGCAAATGTTGCAGAGACAGACTCTGAGGAAGAGATTGCTACTCTTAAACAGTGGCAAGATGATGCATCTGTGGCTCAATGCATCATGCTCGCATCCATGAGTAACGAGCTTCAACGTCAGTATGAAACCATGGATGCTCCTACTATGCTACTGCACCTGCAAGAACTGTATGGTGAGCAAAGTAAGACTGTTAGATATGAAATATCTAAGGAGCTCTTCCGATCTCGGATGACTGAGGGCACTATTGTTGAGACTCATGTCCTAAAGATGATTAATTTAATTGAACGTCTTGGACAGCTTGGGTTCATCATGGATGGGGAGTGGAGTTAAGTTTTGATCTTGCAGTCACTCCCGGACACCTTCTCACAATTTGTTGTGAATTTTCACATGAATAAGTTAGATGTCAGCTTGTCTGAATTACTTAACATGTTAAAAACTGCTGAAGGTCACTTCCCATCTAAGAAGGATCATATCTTAATGGTGGATGATTTTTCCAAGAAACGGAAGAGGCCCAAGGTATCTTCTCAAAAGAAATTCAAGAAAGTTAAGGAAAATGCCAGAGTGAAGGATCAAAAGAAACATGATCCAGCTAGCAAAAGAGTTTACTTCCATTGCAACAAGCTGGGTCACTGGAAGAGGAACTGCAAGGATTATCTTGCGGAACAAAAGCAGAAGAAGCTTGGAGAAGCTTCGAATCCTAATCAAGGTTTGTTTATGATTGAAATTAATTTTTCTAAAAGTCAGTCTTCTACTTGGGTATTGGATATAGGTTGTGGTTCTACAAGTTGAAAGTCAGAAGTAGAAAGTTGAGCAAGGATGAGGTCATTCTACAAGTGGAAAATGGAGCAAAGGTTGATGCATTAGCTGTAGGGACTTATTGTTTAACACTGCCTACGGGTAAATTCATTAGTTAAAATAATTATTATTTTGTTCTGAATATCATTAGAAACATTATTTCAATTTATGTATTGGATATGGATGGTTTTGATATTATAATAAAGAACAACAGTTGTTCTATTTATAATAATAATGTTTTATATGGTGTTGGTAATTTACGAAATGGACTTTATATACTTGACTTGTATGAAAATATACTTCAAATTGAACAAACTAATAAAAGAAAAAGAGATTATGTTAATTATACCTATATGTGGCACTGTAGACTTGGTCATATTAATGAAATAAGATAATCTAAGTTGCATAAAGATGGGCTCCTAGAACTATTGGATTATGAATCATATCCAACTTGTGAATCTTGTCTCATGGGAAAAATGACTAAATCTCCTTTTAGTGGAAAAGGAGAAAGAGTTATAGAGTTGTTAGCGTTAGTACACACAGATGTTTGTGGACCTATGACAATGACTGCATGAGGAGGACATTCTTATTTTATTACATTCACTGACGATCACTCAAGATTTGGATATGTGTATTTAATGAAATACAAATCTGAATCATTTGAAAAGTTCAAAGAGATCAGAAGTGAAGTATAGAAACAAGCTGGCAAAAGTATTAAGATTCTTTGATCAGATCGAGGTGGTGAATACTTAAGCGGTGAGTTTATCAATTTTCTTAAAGAAAATGGTATAATCTCACAATGGACTCCACCTGGGACACCACAGATGAATGGTGTATCTAAAAGGAGAAATCAAACATTGTTGGACATGGTTCGATCCATGATGAGCTTTACCGACCTTTCAGTTTCCTTCTGGGGATATGCCCTAGAATTGGCTGCATACCTACTTAACAAGGTACCTACCAAATCCATCCCTAAGACCCCATATCAATTATAGACAAGGAGAAAACCAAATCTTAAACATGTTAAGACTTGGGGTTGTCCACCTTATGTCAAAAAGTCTGAAAACGATAAGCTACAAACTAGATTCGACAAGTGTTGATTTGTGGGATACCCTAAAGAAACATCAGGGTATTATTTCTATCATCCAACTGATCAAAAGGTGTTTGTTTTGAAACATGCTACCTTCTTAGAAAAGGAGTTTATCCTTGAAGGGGTCAGTGAGACTAAGATATATCTTGAAGAGGTTCAAGAACCACAAAATACGGATCAAAGTCAGGCACCTAACCAAGTGGAAGAACCAATTGTAACACACCCTATTTACAAATCTAGAAGAGTACCGAAGATACCTGATAAGTATGGATTCGTCATAGAGGATGACGATGAGGTATGCATCATAGATAATGATGATCCATTAAATTACTAACATGCTATGAGTAGTAAAGACTTAGAGAAGTGGCAAGAAGCCATGAAATCCGAGATGGACTCCGTGGATGAAAATCAAGTATGGACTTTGGTATCACCACCTGAAGGCATTAAGGCTCGACTGGTTGCAAAAGGTTTCAAACAAAGACAAGGAGTTGACTATGACAAAACCTTCTCACCAGTAATGATGCTCAAGTCCATTCGGATTTTTCTTGCGATTGCAGCTTACCATGACAACAAAATCTGTTGGATGGACGTGAAAACGACCTTCCATAATGGGAAACTTAAGGAGGATGTGTATATGACAAAACCATAGGGATTTGTTTCAAAGGTTGGAACAAATCAAGTCTGTAAGCTACAACGATCCATTTATGGATTGAAGCAAGCTTCTCGTAGGTGAAACATCCATTTTGATGAGACAATCAAAGAGTTTAATTTATCAAAAATGAGGATGAACCATGTGTGTACAAGAAGGTTAGTGGGAATGTTGTTTTATTACTTCTATTATATGTTTATGATATATTACTGATAGTGAATGATATTCCTATGCTACAATTGATTAAAATCTGGTTATCTAAACACTTTTCCATGAAGGACATGGGTGAAACATCCTATATTTTGGGGATAAAGATTTATAGAGATAGATCTAAAAGGATGTTTGGCTTATCCTAAGGAACGTACATTGACTCGATGTTAAAGAAGTTTAGCATGGAAGATTCCAAAAGAGGTCTCATGCCGATGAGTCATGGAATATATCTCTCCAAGAAACAAGCCCCAAAGACACCTGAGGAGAGAGACCGTATGAGTAAGATTCCTTATGCTTCAGCAATATGATCTATCATGTACGGTATGATATGTACTAGACCGGATGTCGCTCATGCACCTAGTGTAACAAGCAGATATCATTCAAATCCCGGAGAAGAACACTGGGAGGTAGTGAAAAATATCCTAGCGTACTTAAGAAGAAATAAGGATGTGTTTCTTGTCTACGGTGGGTCTGAATTGAAACTAAAGGGCTTTACAGACTCAAGTTTTCAAACGGACCAAGATGACAATAAATCCATTTCGGGGTATGTGTTTACCTTAAACGGTGGCGCAGTGAGTTGGAAGAGTTCCAAACAGCAAACAGTTGATGATTCAGTAACAGAGGCAGAGTACATAGCTGGAAGTGAAGCTGCAAAGGAGGCTGTTTAGATAAAGAAGTTCATTACCAAACTTGGTGTGGTTCCTAGCATTACAGGACCAATACCTTTATTCTGTGACAACACTGGAGCTGTTGCGCAGACTAAGGAACCCAGGTCTCATCAGAAATCTAAACACTTGTTACGGCAGTTTCATTTGATCAGAGAGATCATTGAAAGAAGAGATGTCACCTTGGAGCGTGTGGACTCTCAAGACAATACTGCAGATCCATTTACTAAAGCATTAACACAACAACAGTTCGATCGTCACTTAGAGAAGATGTGTATGAGATACCACGACGATTGGCTTTAGTGCAAGTAGGAGATTGAAAGTAGTATGCATACAAGCCAATCATGTATGATGATAAAACATATACTTTGTAATCAATTTTATTTATTTATTAATAAAAGAATTATTTATTAAAGGCATTTAATTATCTATATGGTGATGTTTTAATAATATGTGATAAATCTATAGTTTTAAGCAATGCTTTTAGAATCATGATGAGATCATGCTAATGAGATCTAAATTCTTAGATAGCTAAAAACTAGAATGTTCTCAATCAATGAATTATTAAAAAGGGATTAGTGAATCAGGATAGATTGATACATACGTTGCTTGCTCATTGGATGAGAATGATTGATCTCATGATCATTTGTGTGGAGACACTAAAACAAGTATGTAGGTGCTTATTGGAGAATAAGTTCACTTAACGTGACTCGCTAAGGAATACATAATGGAGTTTTACTTGCCTGTCAATAGGAATTCCTGTAGTGATAGTAGTACAAATGATCCTTAGACTTGAGATCATCATAGTATCTTCTGTATAATGAATTATATTTTGACTTATTTCTTAACACCCTTAGGGTATATCAAAAGGTATGCTTAGGTGTAATAAGTTATATATGGAGATAATGAATGATCAATATAGAATCTACCACTTCTAGTAAAAGAAGAGAAATGTTCTATGTGATTCGATAAATGAAAACCCAGGAATCATTGGCCAAGGTGAAATGAAATTAAAAAGTAGTTTCTAATTTGCATTTATTCGAAGTTATGCATTTGGGAATCGAAATAGTTATAATTAAATAAAATAAGACTTGATAGTAATTCTATGTATTATATTTAATTGGGACATTGTATGTGACGCCCCCAAAATAGGTATACACAACCCATTCTGAGTCGCCAAATACATGGTATAGAATTCAAATACAAACTTAATTTATACAATTATCAACTGTTGTGTAAAATACGACAAAACGTAAGTTAAGAGTTTTAACACGAATATTGTCTCGTAGACAATATCCAAACTCAAATAGAGTTCTCATTATAATTATTATCACACTATTTTATAAAATAGTGAGGACTACTATAGCCACCATCTTGGACCATCACTCCATTCCCCGACTAGTCCCAACTATATTCTCATTTCTTGAAGAGAATAATGAAAGAAAAGGGTGAGCTCAACTAGCCCAGTAAATAATATTATAACTAAGATGATGTAGAATAAATTATTCTTAGCCTTCAACAGTGTAAAAACTGATAGAATACAATAGACAACAAGTTTAACTACATCGGAACAAGCAATCCATTAGAAGAGTCAAGTAGAGCATGATGTCTACTATCTTCTATGATTTAAAAGTTCATCATCAATATTTTATCTCTATAGCACATCTCAATAAATAATCCGTATGACCGAATTATCCATGCACTACGGGCCAAGGATATTCGCTATTATCACATCCACGAATTATCCATGCACTACAGGCCACTGATATTCGTTATTATCACTAGTGGTCATGATCATGCCAAACAACTGTCCATCAATGCACTACGAGCCAATGAGGACTTTTACCACATCATTTATAACATTACAGGTCATGGTTATACCGATACATAATTCATGGTTATAATCATACCAATCAACAGTCCATCTATGCACTACTGGTCAAAGATGACTTTCACAACAATATAAGCATGAGGATGATGACAATGATATAAGAAATCAATCAAGTGAGATTAAGGATAAATATTAAAGATTTATAATTCAATTTATCCAGAGTTTAAGAATGTCCAAATTGTCAACATGATAACTACATTATGGAGTAAAATTTAAGAATAATATTCATGTATCAAAAATAATTTAGACAGAAAAGAAACCAATTTTGTTGTGAATAGTACCCCGGGTGAATAGTACCCGAGTGAATAGTACCCCGTGAATAGTATTTCGTGAATAGTATCTCGTTAATAGTACCGTATATATGAATAGTACCCCGACATAAAAAGATTAAAATTTAACAAGAATGTTTAGAAAAATATTTTAGTGAAACGATACTAGATGAAGCAAAAATTTTAAGGATATTCTCCTAATTTCAAGGAATATAGAAGTAATGCCTATCAAAATAAGTGTAGATTTAGGAATATGAAACGAAATAATATTACTTACATCTACATAGTACGAAAGAAAATATTATTTCTTACGAATATTGAATGAAAATAATATCTCTTACCTTAAAAGGAGAGTAATTCTGACTGGTATAGCAGGGATATGCTTGAAGAAAACTTGCACTATTTGCTTCACTCAAAGTTTCTTTAAACTTAAAAGAAATACGCTCAATATTATAGAAGAAAAATTCTCTGATTCTAATATGAATTTCATTTCTAAACTAAGCATCCTATTTATAGGAGAATATGCTATTTAGGAGAAAAAATCACGAACGCACAATAAAGGAATTCACGGGAGAAGTTCACGGGCGAAAATCTGATTTTCTAATTTTCACTATGCAGCATTATGCAACACTATACAACACTATGTAGTACTATGCAACACTATGCAGTACTATACAATATAAAACAAAAACTGAGATAACTTTCTACAGACTATTTTAAAAAATGAGTAAGTGGGCGTCTATGTAATAAGCCAAATTTATAATAAATACTTCATAAAAGCCCCCTCTATTTATAACAAATCACTTGACTAAATACATTTTTAATCTTTCAACATTTATTCATCATTAATATTATAACTTGTAATATTAACAACCAAATCATTCCCAAGAAAGAGGGGGCTTTCCGATAAGGACTTCTTGTTATTGGCGCGCAATTAGATGACCTAACCCATTTTCTCGACAGAACTTTCTAGACATTGTCAATAATGTAAATAATAATATAAATAACTTTGTCGCCTCAATTATTGATTTAATAATATAAAATATTGTGCATATGATACTGCGACAATAATTGAATCAATAATATAAGATACAATGTAGTAACTACTGTTGCAATAATTGAACAAAACTGAGTGACTTCTTAAATAAGCATCAATAATCAAAGATATTGTACAATATCGTGTGCTACTGTGCAACCATGCGTATTACTGTACTTTTATAACTGGGTATTTCAACAGTTAACGGTAAAAGTTTTACCATTATTTTTATAAAAATGATATTTCTGTCACTTTCTATATCCAACAGTAATTCTGTCGTGGGGTCCACTAATGCGTGTGCCATCGTACGGATATTCCCTGATAAAATGAATATTCCCCGACCAAACGAATATTTTATGACAACTTGCTTACTTTGTAAAATTTATAAATATTACCTACAACTATAACATTATATCAAATCCACACCTTATTATTCAAAATAACATTTAGAGAAAATTAAATCTTTATTCATAAAAGTTGGGGTCTTATATTGTATGGTGGAAGGATTGAATTATACGGTAACTATTTACTTATATGTTATTTTATGATTAATGTTGAAATCTATATTATTTGGAAAGTTATTGATCGCTAGGGAGGCTTTTCTCTATTGCAGAATAAATATTATTTATTTAAATAAATTAATAGTTTAATTTATTTATTTAAATAAGATTAGAATTGTTCTAATTGATTTATTCACAACCGGTTTAATATGGAGAACCTAAAGGGTCACACCATAAAAGGAAGAATAATTATTTAAGAAGTTAATGGCATAATCATAATAATATGTTAACTATATTTAATTTAATCTATGGTGATAGAGTAATTTAAATAGATTAATATTTATTATTTAATATTTTAGAAATATTAAATATAAATTAATAACAGGTGTCTTATTAATATTATTATAATTATTATTAAATTTAATTTTTAAAAGAGTTTAGGAATTAATTTAATATAAGTACTTTCATCTATTCCTAATAATATTAGGAGATAAATTAATCAAAAGAGTTTAATTAATTATCCCTAATTAGATTAGGGAGCCTATTTAATTAAAAGAGTTTAATTAAATAAATAATACCTTATTATATTAAATAGGGTTACCTGATATCTATATAATAAAAGTCTTATATCAGATATCAGATATACGTGATTCCAATTGTTAGAGAGTACGCCCCCTTTTTGTATAGAGATAGGAAAAACTAGGGTTTGAGCCAATACACCCTTCTTCTTGAATATTCTTCTTTCTTGGTGGATCACCTGTAGGGGCCATGCACTTGGGTGGCTAACATTGATCAAAGGAAAGGAATCTAACCCGAAGATTCAAGGAGATCGCGAAGAAGTAGGAGTTAAACTCGTACCTGTGGAAGCTCGTATCTACAAGGGTATGATTCCATAACTTCTTGTTCTTCGTTTTAATTAATAATATGCATAAAGGATGATCCAAGTAATTGGTTTGTGAAAAAATTTAAAATCCGATTTTACTTTGCTTTCGCTAATTTTGCAATTTGATTGCATCTTTGATTATCACAAAACTTTACATGAAGATGCTTACGAGAAGGCTTCCCAGCATACAGATGTAGCTGAGGAAGAGGTACAGGAAAAGAAGGCTAAGATTGGAGAAATGGATTGTGTCTGAAAGTAGTATGCACACAAGCCAATCATGTTTGATGATAAAACATATACTTTGTAACAATCTTATTCATTTATTAATAAAAAGTATTAATTAATTAAAGGCTTTTAATTATCTACATGATGCTATTTTATAATATGTGATAAACCCATAGTTTAAGCAATGCTTTTATAATAATGATGATGATCATTCTAATGAGATCTAAATTCTTAGAAAGCTTAAAACTAAAATAGTTTCCAATCGTTGGATTACTAAATTAGGAATTAGTGAATCCGAATAGATTGGTACATACGTTGCTTGCTCATTGGATGATGATGATTGATCTCATGATCATTTGTGTGGAGACACTAAAGCAAGTATGTAGGTGCTTATTAGAGAATAAGTTCACTGAACGTGGCTCGCTAAGGAATACCTAATGGAGTTTTACTTGCATGTCAATAGGAATTCCTGTAGTGATAGTAGTACAAGTGATCCTTTGACTTGAGATAATCATAGTATCTTGTGTATGATGAGTTATACTTTGACTTTATTCCTTAAGACCCTTAGGGTATATCAAAGGGTATGCTTGGGTATAATAAGTTGTACATGGAGATAATGTATGATCAATAAAGAATCTACCACTTCTAGTAAAAGAAGAGAAATGTCTTATGTGATTCGATAAATAACAACCCAGTATGTGACGCCCCCAAAATTATGTATACATCACCCATCTTGGGACGTCAGATACAAAGTACAGAATACAAATACAACTTACTAATACAACTGTCGTATACAATACAACAAAACATAAACTGTGAGTTTGAATACAAATATTATCTTCTAGAGAGTATTCATACTCAAAAGGAGTCCTCATTACATTTATTAACACACTATTACATAGAATAGTGAGGACTACTAACTAATACTATCATTCGAACCATCACTCCGTTCCCCGACTAGTCCCAGCTACGTTCTCATTTCCTGAAGAGAATAGTGAAAGAAAGGGTGAGCTCAACTAGCCCAGTAAGAAATATTATGACTAAGATAATGTAGAATAAATTATCGTTAGCCTCCAATAGTGTTAAACTGATATAATATAACAAACATCAAGTTTAACTGCAGCGGAACAAGCAATCTATTAAAACGTTTACTCAATATCCTTACCCCAAAGGCTGAAGATATTTAAGTGTAATAACAATGATCATAACAATCAGTTGTCTACCTTTGCATTACGTGCCAAAGATATTCAACTATAAAATCAATCGCTGAGACTCAGCTAAATAAATAATCCACATCATCGAATCATCCCCGCACTACGTGCCAAGAATATTCGTTAGTATCACTAGTGGTCATGATCATGTCATACACCTGTCCATCTTCGCACTACGGGTCAAAGCTATCAAATAACAGATCATCTTTGCACTACAGGCCAAAGATATACAACTGCAAAATCAATAACCAACTTAGTACAATAAAGATTGGAATAATAAAAGAATTTCACCATGTATGCAGTACTTCGCATAGACAGCTTATTCCAACATAATAATAAAGAATGGAATACCAATAGTTCTCTTCATGAATACGAAAGAAATAATACTCCTTAATATAATAATAATATCCGTTCTGAATATTGAACGAAAATAATATTCCTTACGAATATTAAACGAAAATAATATTCCTTACGAACATTAAAGAATATAATGAATATTGAACGATAATAATATTCATATAAATATGAAAATAATTTCTCTTCAGAATGAAAAAAAAAATAATCCTTACCTTTGAAAAGAAGAGTACTCCGACTGGTAGGGCGAGGATATACTCGAAGGAAACTTATACTACGCTCAAAGCTTTCTTAAACTCTAAAGAAATACGCTCAAGATTATAGAAGAAGAATTCTCTCTATAGTTTCTCTCTCTAGAGTTTCAGTGAATTCGTAAGAAATAATGAATGAATGAGCTTCTATTTATAGGAAAATGGAATGCATAGTAACTAATCCATGAACGGTCCAGATTGATTTACTTTAATCTGACGGTCCATATTTAAAGAAAAATCTTTTAAATAAAATATAATATATTCTATTTATAGAATAACTTTAATAAAGTATTCTGTTTTATATAAAAAGATGTTTCTGTTTTATTACGTTAATAATACGAATAAAACAAAACGTCATTATCACTATAATAATTCATATTATTAATCAACAATAATTGAATCAAACCGAGTGACTTTTTACATAAATATCAATAATCAATACCGTGTGCTACTATGCAACAACACGTATTAGTGTACTTTTACTACCAAGTAGTTCAACAGTTTTAACGGTAAAACCTCCATCGTTATTTTCATAAAATATTTTGTTCGGGTGAATAGTAACTCGTAAATAGTAACTCGTGAATAGTACTCCGACACGAAAAGTGTCCCAAATACCCGAGTGAACAATACTAGAGTGAATAGTAATTTGGGTGAATAGTAACTGGGTATTTTATGATAACTTGTATACTTAAAAAAAATTCACATATCACCCTTAACTTTAAACTTTTATCAATTTAACTATTCACCAAAATAGAAAAATTGAACATTTTTATTTCATAAAATTCGGGTTCTCACAATCTCCCCTCCTTATGAAATTTTGCCCTCGAAATTTACGTACGTACCTGATATTCGAAGAGATGAGAATACCTTGCTTTCTTTTCAGATTGTACCTTCCCGGTAATTTTCCCGCTATCACGATTTTCTCATTTCTCATCTCCTGTATTTCAAATAACATTCTAGAATATAGTTTCAAAATAAGGGTTAATTAACATATCACACATTATCCTTATACTCTGACCGACCAATTAAATACCAAATAAACTTAGGTAGGTCATACTAGCGAAAAGAATTTCCCGTCTCTCCCCTCCTAGTTCTTGTCTCACACCTTAGCCAGGGATCATATCCCTAAGCTTTGATACCAACTGTGACGCCTCCAAAATTATGTATACATCACCCATCTTGGGACGTCAGATACAAAGTACAGAATACAAATACAACTTACTAATACAACTGTCGTATACAATATAACAAAACATAAACTGTGAGTTTGAATACAAATATTATCTTCTAGAGAGTATTCATACTCAAAAGGAGTCCTCATTACATTTATTAACACACTATTACATAGAATAGTGAGGACTACTAACTAATACTATCATTCGAACCATCACTCCGTTCCCCGACTAGTCCCAGCTACGTTCTCATTTCCTGAAGAGAATAGTGAAAGAAAGGGTGAGCTCAACTAGCCCAGTAAGAAATATTATGACTAAGATAATGTAGAATAAATTATCGTTAGCCTCCAATAGTGTTAAACTGATATAATATAACAAACATCAAGTTTAACTGCAGCGGAACAAGCAATCTATTAGAACGTTTACTCAATATCCTTACCCCAAAGGCTGAAGATATTTAAGTGTAATAACAATGATCATAACAATCAGTTGTCTACCTTTGCATTACGTGCCAAAGATATTCGACTATAAAATTAATCGCTGAGACTCAGCTAAATAAATAATCCACATCATCGAATCATCCCCGCACTACGTGCCAAGAATATTCGTTAGTATCACTAGTGGTCATGATCATGTCATACACCTGTCCATCTTCGCACTACGGGTCAAAGCTATCAAATAACAGATCATCTTTGTACTACAGGCCAAAGATATACAACTGTAAAATCAATAACCAACTTAGTACAATAAAGATTGGAATAATAAAAGAATTTCACCATGTATGCAGTACTTCGCATAGACAGCTTATTCCAACATAATAATAAAGAATGGAATACCAATAGTTCTCTTCATGAATACGAAAGAAATAATACTCCTTAATATAATAATAATATCCGTTCTGAATATTGAACAAAAATAATATTCCTTACGAATATTAAATGAAAATAATATTCCTTACGAACATTAAAGAATATAATGAATATTGAACGATAATAATATTCATATAAATATGAAAAATAATTTCTCTTCATAATGAAAAAAAAATAATCCTTACCTTTGAAAGAAGAGTACTCCGACTGGTAGGGCGAGGATATACTCGAAGGAAACTTATACTACGCTCAAAGCTTTCTTAAACTCTAAAGAAATACGCTCAAGATTATAGAAGAAGAATTCTCTCTATAGTTTCTCTCTCTAGAGTTTCAGTGAATTCGTAAGAAATAATGAATGAATGAGCTTCTATTTATAGGAAAATAGAATGCATAGTAACTAATCCATGAACGGTCCAGATTGATTTACTTTAATCTGACGGTCCATATTTAAAGAAAAATCTTTTAAATAAAATATAATATATTCTATTTATAGAATAACTTTAATAAAGTATTCTGTTTTATATAAAAAGATGTTTCTGTTTTATTACGTTAATAATACGAATAAAACAAAACGTCATTATTACTATAATAATTCATATTATTAATAAACAATAATTGAATCAAGCCGAGTGACTTCTTACATAAATATCAATAATCAATACTGTGTGCTACTATGCAACAACACGTATTACTGTACTTTTACTACCAAGTAGTTCAACAGTTTTAACGGTAAAACCTCCATCGTTATTTTCATAAAATATTTTGTTCGGGTGAATAGTAACTCGTGAATAGTAACTCGTGAATAGTACTCCGACACGAAAAGTGTCCCAAATACCCGAGTGAACAATACTAGAGTGAATAATAATTTGGGTGAATAGTAACTGGGTATTTTATAATAACTTGTATACTTAAAAAAAATTTACATATCACCCTTAACTTTAAACTTTTATCAATTTAACTATTCACCAAAATAGAAAAATTGAACATTTTTATTTCATAAAATTCGGGGTCTCACACAGTAGTCCTTGGCCAAGCCAGAATAAAATTAGAAATGAATTTTTAATTTGCATTATTTGGTGTTGTGCATTTAAGAGTCGAAATATATATAAATAAATAAAATAAGATTTGACAGTAATTCCATGTCTTATATTTAATTGGGACATTGTATGGTGGAAGGATTGAATTGTACGGTAACTATTTACTCAAAGGTTCTTTTATGATTAATGTTGAAATCTATATTATCTGGAAAGTCGTTAATCGCTAGGGATGCTTATCCCTATTGTAGAATAAATATTATTTATTTAAATAAATTAATAATTTAATTTATTTATTTAAATAAGATTAGAATTGTTCTAATTGATTTATTCACAACGGGTTTAATATGGAGAACCTAAAGGGTCACACCATAAAAGGAAGAATAATTATTTAAGAAGTAAATGACATAATCGTAATAATAAGTTAAGTATATTTAATTTAATCTATGGTGATAGAATAAATTAAATAGCTTAATATTTATTATTTAATATTTTGAAAATATTAAATATAAATTAATAAGAGGAGTCTTATTATTATTATTATTACTATTATTATTATTTAATTCCTAAGAGAGTTTGGGAATTAATTAATAAAAGTACTCTCATATATCCTAATAAGATTAGGAGGCAAATTAATTAAAAGAGTTTAATTCATTAATCCTAATAAGATTAGGAGCCTAATTAATTAAAGTAGTTTAATTAATTAAAATAAAATCTAATTCCTTAATTGTTAAGGAGGGTTATCCACATCTACAAATAAGAGGAGTCTTATTATAGGTGAGAGAGTTGTTGACTTTTTCACGACAAACGTGATTCCAATTGTTGGAGAGTACGCTCTTTTTCTATAGAGATAGAAAAATTAGGGTTTTGTCAAATACCCATCTTCTTGAATCTTTATTCTTTTTTGGTGGATCACCTCTAGAGGCCAACCTCTTGGGTGGCTAACATTGATCAAAGGAAGGAACCAAACCTGGTGGATTCAAGTTGAAGGCGAAAGGATTTGGATGTGAACTCGTACTTGAGAAAGCTCGAATCTTCAAAAATATGATTCTTGTTCTTTATCTTTTCGTTTAATTAATAATTGTGCATAAATGATGATCTAGGTATATGGTTTGTAAAATTTTTAAACTCTGATTTTCCACGTTTTCGCTTATTTTATGCAATTTGATTGCGTTCATGAATATTACAAACCTAACAGTGGCATCAGAGCCAAACATTTATGCGCATTATTATTTTTTTAATTTGATATGTATATTGATATGTGTTTAGAACAATTTAATTGGGCATAATTTGTTGTATAAAATTTATTTAAAAAAAAAACCGTGATTATGAATTTCGCGAAATCTGTGACTGCTTATTCTTGAAAACGTTAATCATTGCAAGAGATTCTTACATGAAACACTTTACATGTGTTTGATTGTCTATATCATATGAATCATTATAGTATTATATATATATTATATATATATATATATATATATATATAATATATATATATATATATATATGTATAAGGGTGATTCATGTGATTCCTATTATATATATAATTGTTAACAGATTAAGAGTAATCTAGTGATTTTCCAACATGTTTGTTCACGTTACAGGAGATGCGGATCATAATATATGTATATTATTCTTTATTATTTTATAATTAAAATAAAAAATTTATTTTAATCTTAAAATGAAAGTTTATTTTAATATTAAAATATAAAGTTTATTTTAATTTTAAAATTAAATTTCATACTAACTAATTAGAGTTGGAATTGGATTCCATGATAACTAATTGTAGATGAAATTGGACTCCATATTTTCTTAAATAAAAAATTTATTTAGATATGAAATAAGATTTCATATTATTCAAAATAAAAGAGTTTATTTATGAATAGGAAAGAGAATCCTAATTTCCTTAAATAAAGGAGTTTATTTAGATATGAAATAAGATTTCATATTATTCAAAATAAAAGAGTTTATTTGAGAATAGGAAACAGAATCCGTGTTTTCTTAAATAAAAGAGTTTATTTAGATATGTAATAAGATTTCATATTGTCCCAAATAAAAGTGTTTATTTTACTTGGAATTGGATTCCATAATTAATTAAAATAAAAGAGTTTATTTTGATTAAAGATTTTGATTAAAATAAAATAGTTTATTTTATTCAAAATTGGATAAATTAAAATAAAAGATGTTTATTTTGATTTAAATTTGGATTAAAATAAAGGAGTTTATTTTGATTCAAAATTAGATTTTATACTAACTAAATTTGCACATTAAATGATATATATATATATATATATATATATATATATATATATATATATATTAATATAATATATAATATATATTTTGAATGGTTATTATTCATGAGATGAATGTTATTTATTGATGCATATAGTGATGCGTGTATGACAATAAATGGGATTGATTATGGACTATTTGACCAATGTGATTGGATTTTATTTTAGTTGGATGCATGAATGTATGGGTTTTATTAAATGGGGTCTTCGTACCTCGTCTTCTCTAATTTTTTCTTAATGTAAATTATATCTCCCTCCTATGTACTTCCCCTTGACTGCTGATCAAGATTTCTATTTATTTTAAATAGTTTTGTAATAAGAATAGTTAAAATTAATTTTGAAGAATTGGAGATCAAGGAGCAAGGAGCGCTTGAAGACCCGTTTGTAATGGAGCCTGGGTTTAAATGTAATAGTTGTATTTAAATATTAATTCTTGCACCCCTAGGGTTTGACCTTTTGGTTCACTTGGTGGTTCTAGTGAACCAAACTAGAATAAAAGTCCATAATCAATCCAGGTAGAATATAGTATTCTATATGTGCATGCTTATACTATATATATATATATATATTTATATATATATATATATATATATATATATATATATATATATATATATATATTATGCAAACATGCTTCGCATGTTCATTAATATGACGCGTATTTTATATATATATATATATATATATATATATATGTGTGCATGCGCTAAACAAGATGAGATAAATTAATAACAAACCCCTCAAATATTTTATATTAGGTTGTAACGTTCAAAGATATTTGGAATATCGAACGTCGCCTTCTAGCATGATAGAAACAATAGAGTATTGAATATTTAATATGAGTTTGTTGTGCACACACAAAGCAAGTATTAAATATTTAAGCTGTTATGTTTATTACATATGATGTTTATAAGGAATTGAACATTACTGCTTTGTTGTGCACACACAAGGGCTGTAATTTTCTCTTCACTTATATGAAAATGCTAGGTCTGACTTAACTTAAATCATTTTAGTTCGGATGTGCACACACTTGACCATTATGATTTAAGAGGCAAAATATAAGGAGTTGCATAGTTTATGTAATTGACAAGAGTTGTCTACCTATTTATTTATATATAGTTTGTTGTGCACACAAAAGACTATACACATTTGAAATGAGATCCTTATTCTCACTAGCATATCTTCAATTAGATATTGCCGAACTATATATATTGAGGGTAATATTGTTTAAAAAAAATAGTGGGAGATACCAATTTAAAACAAGACCTAATTTATTTGGTAATTAATAAAAGAATGTATGCTAAAATATTGTTAATTACAAATTCATTTACAGAATTTTACAATGTCTAAAATTACTATCACTGCATAGCATATTAGATGCTAAATTAACTGGACAGAATTAAATGGATTGGTTAAGGAATTTGAGAATAGTTCTCATGGCTGAAAAGCTATCTTATGTCCTTAATACGCCAATCCCTGCAATGATTGCAGACAATGCCTCTGAGGAAGAGATTGCTACTTTTAGAAAGTGGCAAGATGATGCACAGTTGGCTCACTGAATCATGCTCGCATCCATGAGTAACGAGCTACAGCGTCAGCATGAAACTATGGATGCTCCTACTATATTCCTACACATCAAGTAGTTGATGGTGAAGAAAGTAGAACTAATAGATATCAGATATCTAAGGAGCTCTTCCGATCTAGAATGACCGATGACACTACGGTAGAGATAAAAGTCCTTAATATTATCAATTTGATTGAACAAATTAGGACAACAGGTTTTGTCATGGATGGAGAGTTGAGCCAAGATTTGATCTTGCACTCACTCACGGACTCCTTTCACAATTGTTGTGAATTTTTCGTATGAACAAGCTAGATATCAGCCTCGCTGATTTGCTTAACATGTTGAAAAATATTGAGAGTCACTTTCCAACTAAGAAATACCATGTCTTACTAGTAGGGGCCAAAGGATCTTCTAAAAAGAATAACGATTCAAAGAAGGTAAATAGAAAGGCAAAAACAAAGGATAATAAGAACAGAACTGATACGGATAGCAAAGGAGTTTGCTTCCACTGCAATAAGCCTGGACACAGGAAAAGAAACTGCGAGAAGTATCTTGTAGAGGCTAACAAAAAAAACTTAGTGAAGCTTCGGTTACAAATACAATTTTGTTCATGATTTAAAATAAATTTTTCTTTAAGTCAAGGTTCTACTTGGGTATTGGATACTGACTTTGGTTATCATAAATATAGATTTATGAAGGGACCAAGCAGAAATAAAAAGCTAAACAAAGATAAGTAATCCTATGTGTGAGAAATAAAACAAAGGTTGCTGCATTAGGCATAAGAACTAATAGTTTAGCAATGCCTACGGGCAAATCTATTAAGTCAATAAGTTGTTATTGTATTCCAGTACTTGTTAGAAACATTATTTCTATTTTGTTATTGAACAATGAAATCTTTGGTATTATATTTAAGAACAATTGTTGTTCTATTTATAATAATAATGTTTTGTATAAAACTGGAATATTACTTAATGGATTTTGTATACTTGACTTACGTGAAAATAATTTTGCAAGTTGAACAAACTAGTATAAGAAAAGGAGATGATCATTCAAAGAGTTAAATGTGTGTATTTTCTAAAATACAAGTGTGAATTATTTAAAAGGTTCAAAGAATTCAGAAGTGAAATAAATTGGCAAAGTATTAAGATTCTTTTATTAGATCAAGGAATAAATACTTGTGCAATAAGTTTCTAGATCATGTCAAATGGTTTTCTCATTATGGAGACGCCTCCCAATACGCAATAATTGATTGATATATCTGAAAGGAAAAATCGTACTTTGTTGGACATGGTGCGATCCATAATGATTTAACAGACATTCTAGTATCCTTCTGGGATAATGTCCTAGAAATGGTTGCATATCTACGGAAAGGGTAACCTCAAAATTCGACCCCAAGACTCTATAAGAGTTATGGACAGGGAGGATTCCTAATCTTAAGTATGTTAAGATAAGGGGTTGTCCAGCTTATGTGAAAAAGGTTTCAAAGGATAAGCTTGGGACAAGATTTGACAAGTACAGATTTGTGGGACATCCTAAAGTAAGTTTAGGGTATATGTTATATAATCCTACTTAGTAAAAGGTGTTTGTTGCGAAGCACACTTCCTTCTAAGATAAAGGTATTTATCATTGAAGGGGTTAGTGGGAGGACAATAGATCTTGAAGAGTTCAAGAACCACAAAATACTATAAGTCAAATAAGAGGAACCTTTAGATAGACCTACTGTACCACAACCGAATCGTAAATCTGGAATGGTACCGAAGATACCTAGGAAGTATGGATTCATCATAGATGATGATGATGAGGTACACATCATAGAAGATGATGATCCAGTTACATACGATGAGGTAAGAGTTGTAGACACTCAGAAAAATGGATTGAAGCAAGCTTCTCAAATATGGAACATTCGTTTTGATGAAACAAATCAAAAGAGTTTAATTTTATCACAAATAAGAATGAACCTAGTGTGTACAAAAGGGTCAGTGGGAGCGCTGTGACATTCCTAATATTATATATTGATATATTATGGATAAGGTGTAATAACCCGATATTTTCTATATAATTAAATCAGAAATTTTGCGTATAATTTTTTATTTATTTATTTTAAGGATGAGGATTTGTGCAAGATAAAGCTTATGTAATTATGTAATACATAAAAATATATTTATTACATGATTGTTTGCAAATAATTTTATTTTAGAATTATTGATTATTATAAATTATATTCTTATAATAATTAAATTTATAGTAAAAATGTTATTATTAAATTTTTTCTCTGAAAATATAGTTATATATTGTTTAAATAATATATGATATGTTTATAGAATTATTATAAAAATTATTTATTTATTTTATTATATGAATTTATGTTAGATTAATTAAGTTAATTATTTTTAACTTAATTAATTATGTTATATATGAAATATAAATCGAATATGGAGTCCAAACCCTAATTTTGGATATTTATCAAGGAATGAGAATAATAATATAATGAGATTATATTTTAATTTTTCAGTGCTATAGTTATGTACTGTATGTGTGTATGGAAAATGGTTGGTAAATTGTAGTGTAGCATATTAAAACCCTATTTTATTAATTTGTTAACCCTAATTCAAAAAGTCAATTTCGGCTTTAAGAATTATGTAAGTTGTTTGTTAATCGTGTTAATGTAAATAATTATAGGTATTATACTTAATTAGGTAAAACCCTAATTATGGGAAACTCAAATTATAAATTAGAAATCCTAATATCCAATTTAAAACCCTAACTTGCTAAATCGGTAACCCTAATTGTTAATTGCAAGCTAAATGCTAATTAGTGGACATTAAAATCATAATGTTCATGTATAATGTAATTAGAAAATTAAACACGATTAAGAAACCCTAATTTTCAAAAAATTAGAAACTAATATTATTTTTATTTTTGTGCAAACCCTAATCAGTAATTTTAAAAAAACCTAATTACTAATTATAAACCCTAATTGTTTAATTATGAAGGTTAATTAGTAAATTTTAAGCCCAAATGTTCAAGTAATCGAATTAGAAAACTAATTATATTTAGTAAACTCTGATCTATATTTTTGGAAACTAAATTGTTATATTATTTCAAACCCTAATTAGAAATCCTAAATCATCATTGTGTCAAACCTTAGGGTCAAACCCTAAGGGTCAAACCCTAAGGGTTTGACAAGTTACCAAAATGCCATTAAATTAGAAAGCCAAAAGAATATTTTGCCCCTTGTATTATTAAAGCTAGAATGTTAGATCTTGACCTATATGGAGTTGTTGGCCAACCCTAGGGAACCCATGTTATCAAAATCTCAGCAAATCAGCGACACCCCAGCCAAATCCATTGCATCCACGAATTATATAATGGGCAAGAGAGAGAAAAGTCCATTATTTTAGCCATTTGTTCATCATATGCTCAAGCAACTCTCTCTCTCTCTCTCCAAACCCACAAAAAATTTTATCTTACCAGTCCCATATTCAAGCCCCACTAACACCACTATCAAATCAGTAGCCTAGAATCAAGGATTTGATCAAGAAAGGTATAACACTAAACCTAAAAAAATCTGACCTTTGATGTTGTGTTAGAAGTTATGTTTATGTGGTGTAATATGTTATACGTAGTGTTAGTCAATGATCTGGGTTGGTGTCTTACAGATCCATAACATCTAAGTACTCAAATAGATGATTTTCAAGAATCTGGGAAATTATTGTTTTTGTGTCTGACAGTCAAATGTCAGACCTCTTTAATCTTTATCTGTTATGTATTTTGGTTGTTTGAAGGTTGGTACGTGTAGTATGTAATGTGGTCTTTCGTGTGAAACTTAAATCAGGTCCAGATCTGGTATAAATTAAAAGTTATAAGTGGTCAAACAGGGTTAACCGGTCAAGAAAATAGAATTCTGGGCAACCCAGAAAAAAATTTCCAGATTTCCAAAAATTCTGGCAGCCATTTTTAAAGCCTTTGATCTTGCTTATCTTTGATAGTTAGTCCATGATGTTGTTTGGATGTTGTAATATGACATTAGAACTACACATTCATACCTTTATATTATCCAGAACATGAACAGGATCGAAGTTAACCCTGGTCAAATTACGTTGACCGTTTTGCCTTATGAAGGTTTCTAGGAAACCCAGAACCTTCTTGAGCAATTTTTCCAGTATGGTTTGACCGGCATGTATCTATCGATTCTGTTGATGTTATATGTGTTTTGTGTATTAGATCTCTTCATTTACATATCATCTACATACTTAAAGTGTTAGATCACATAAATCATATCTGTGTAGAAAGTTATAAAGATCGAAAGAAGACAGTATGAACCGTTCTTCATTTCTAGAAAACCCAGAAATGAAGAATAGCTCTGACAAGAGATTTGAGGGCTTATAACTCTCTGATCTGTTATGAGTTGGCCATGAACGTGATTGATGATGATATATTACATTTGTACTGCATTATAAACACTTTACTCGAGTCAGAATATCTTAGGATCATGAATCAAATTATGGTCAAAGTAGTACCCTTTGGCTACTGACTATGCATTTCTGGGCAGCTCAAGAACACCTATAGCGACAGTTTCGTCGCTATAGGGTCTTTTAGCGACAGTTTATTTCTAAAATTCATTATTTTTATTAACTAAATAGAAAAAATTAGTTTTTAATTATTAAAAATACAAAATAAATTTTAAAAAATTATTTTAAGGTCCAAAAATTAGTTTTTAATTATTTTAAATATATTTCATAAATATTTAATATTTTTGGAATATTAAAAGTATTTAATTTATTTAATTATAATATTAAATAAATTATTTAAAAATAATTTTAATACATAAAAAATTATTTAAAATTATATAATGATATAAGAAATTATTTTAAGTTATTTTCAATGACTTTTAATATTTTGTCATTAAAAATAATAATAATTTAATATTAATGATATTAGATTTATTTAATAAGTATATTAAATAAATTAGTTTAAAAATAATTTTAATATTATTAAAATCATTTTAACTGAAAATAAAGAGTTTAATAATATTTTAAGTTATTAAATATAACTTTTAATATTTAAAGGTAAATTTTATTAATTATTTACTATTAATGATATTAGAATTATTTAATAATTATATTAAATAAATTAGTTAAAAATAATTTTAATATTATAAAAATTATTTAAAATGAAAATAAAGTGTTTAAAGATATTTTAAGGATAATTTTATTAATAATTTAATATTAATGATTATTAATTTATTATAAATGATATGGGACTTATTTAATAATATATTAAATAAATAATTTAAAAATAGTTTTATTGATTTAAAAATCATTTAAAAAGGAAATAAATGGATTAAAAATATTTTAAGTTATAATTAAGGACTTTTTATATTTTGATGAATAAGATATTAATAATTAAATATTAATGGTAATTATTTAAAAATGATTTTAATTCTTTTAAAAATCATTTAAGGATAATATTAATACTTTTAAAGTATTTTGAGTATTATAAATAACTTTAACATTTAGGCAATGATTTTATTAATAGTTTAATATTAATTAAATATTAATGATAATGGAATTATTTAATATTTAAATTATTTAATAATGATTTCTGTGTTTGAAAATTCATGATAAATTATAATAAATGTTTAAAAATTATTATAAGTCATTTAAAAATAATATGACTGATACTTACAGATGTTGAACTTTAGGTTAGAGTCTTAGACTCGATAATTACCCGATAAAGCTGTCGGTACACCGACATGTTTCAGAAATTGATCTAGACTTAGATATTTTGACTGTATTAATGTTTATTTATGATCCAATAACTGTTGAATATGCGTGACAATGTGATTTGGTTATGTGCTGACTACAATAAGTAGTACTATGTGTTATAGTATGTTATTCTAATCGATCAAATGATCTTATTAATGATAGGTTGCTATATAAAAGATAAATCTAAGTTGCGTATTGTAAACAGCGCATCAGGCAAGTATCTTACCTTTACATTTCCTTTATGCAATGGACATGAGTAAAAAGTTTCAGAATTATATTATTATTGTACTAGATTATTAACTTTATTGTCGTATATATTATATCCGGTCATTGTTTATCAACATGATATTATATTATATAACTCATATATATATTCTGTTCGTTAATTTCGAAATATGGTTACACAAGTGTCCTCACTTGGATAATCATTGTATTTAATCACATGTGATATATATATATATATATATATATATATATATTATATATATATATATAATATATATATATACGGAGAGGATCTAAAGCGGACCAAATAAGCGGACCAAATAACGGATCAAGGCAAAAACACGCGGGTTTCAGGGTCAACCCGCGGGTTGGTCCGACCCGGACCCTGAAACCCGCGTGTTTTTGCCTTGGTCCGTTCTTTGGTCCGCTTATTTGGTCCGCTTTAGATCCTTCCCGTATATATATTATATATATATATATATATATATATATATATATATATATATATATATATATATATATAAAGATGTCTAAGCTATTTGACCCAGCTAGATACAGATTCAGAAATATCGTTGAATAAGTTAAAACCTTTTTGTATCCAATCAAATTATTTTGGTTCGAATTCCAGACTAAGTATGAACATCCCGATCAATGGAAAACTTTTATGCGCCCAAGACGGACAGAGTGAACGATAATATCGTTCTTGTAATGTAGTATTGATCAATACAGGGTCCATGGAATGTGCACCCTCGTGTCCGTAAGTTATGACGGTTTACAGATGAAATTCTGTCTAACCTTATTGAAAATTTAAAACAATATTCATAGTATGTCGACTACCCTATATATATAGTCAATACGTAGTTTCAAAAATTTGAGATAGAATTGTTATGTTATTATTATCGGTTCAGTTTACTTCATAACTATAAATTCGTTATAGAAGTGATGTACAAAGAAAATATTTATTTCTTTCAACTAATTATATTTCTAATTGTTATTACTTGCTGGGCACTCAAATGCTCATCCTTGCTTAATTTAAATATTTTCAGCTAAGTGTGAACAGCTAGAAGGTTCGGCCAAGAACAAGGGAAAAGGAAAGCAAACAGAATATGTTTAATGGTATCTTTTGTAATAGTTAAACTGTATTAAGATAATAATATGTATTATATATAATGTAAAGAATGTAGTAAAGGTTGCGTACTTGGGATTAGACTCTGATAAATGTAAGATAAGTTTGATATTCATATTATTGTTATTATTATTAGTATTATTCCGCTCATAGAAATGGTATCGTAAAGCACTGAGTTCGGGTTTCAAGTACTTGAATTTGGGGGCGTCACATAAGGAATGACATTCTAATGCTACAATCAGTAAAGATAAAGTTATCTAAATATTCATCCATGAATGATTTAGGTAGAGTATCTTAATTGGGGATACAAATTTATATAGATAGATTTAAGAGGATGCTCGACTTAACCCAAGAAATGTATATTCATTTGATGTTAAAGTTGTTAAGCATGGCAAACTCCATGGGATGTCTCGTGTTGATGAGCCCTGGAGTGTATCTATCTTAATAGTCCCCATAGACTCCTAAAAGAGAGATCGCATGAATGATTATCATGTATGCAATGAAATATACGAGACTTGATGTTGATCAATCATATTCTGGAGAAGTTCACTATAAGTCAGTGAAAAATATCTTAAAGTACTTAACTGGCACTAATGATGTGATCATATTCATAGTGGGTCTGAATTAAAACTAGAGGGCTTAACAGACTCGAGTTTTTTCAGACAGACCAAGACGACAGAAAATATACTTTAAGGTAAAGCGTTACCTTGAATGGTGGTGTAGTGAATTAGAAAGATTCCAAACAGCAAAGAGTTGCTACTTTAGTGATAAAGATAAAGTATATAACTATAAATGAAGCTACAAGTTGATTGTTTAGATGAAAAGTTCATTACAGAACTAGGAATAGTTCCTAAGTCTCATCTTGGATCTAAACATGTGTTGTGGCACTTTCATTTGATTAAAGGAATCATTGAAAGATGGAAAATCACTATAGAGATAGTGAACTCTCAAGAACAACATTACATATTCATTAACTAAAGCTTATCTAACAGTAGGATAGTCGTCACTTAGAGAAGAAGGGTATAAGATATACCATCGCGATTGACTTTAATGCAAGTGGGAGATTAAAAGTAATATGCACACAAGCCAATCATGTTTGATGATAAAATATATACTTTGTAACAATCTTATTCATTTATTAATAAAAAATATTAATTAATTAAAGGTTTTTAATTATCTACATGATGTTATTTTATAATATGTGATAAACTTATAGTTTTAAGTAATGCTTTTAGAATAATGATGATGATCATTATAATGAGATCTAAATTCTTAGAAAGCTTAAAACTAAAATAGTTCCCAATCGTTGGATTACTAAATTAGGAATTAGTGAATCCGAATAGATTGGTACATACGTTGCTTGCTCATTGGATGATAATGATTGATCTCATGATCATTTGTGTGGAGACACTAAAGCAATTATGTAGGTGCTTATTAGAGAATAAGTTCACTGAACGTGGCTCGCTAAGGAATACCTAATGGAGTTTTACTTTCCTGTCAATAGGAATTCATGTAGTGATAGTAGTACAAGTGATCCTTGGACTTGAGATCATCATAGTATCTTGTGTATGATGAGTTATACTTTTACTTATTCCTTAAGACCCTTAGGGTATATCAAAGGGTATGCTTGGGTATAATAAGTTGTACATAGAGATAATGTATGATCAATAAAGAATCTACCACTTATAGTAAAAGAAGAGAAATGTCCTATGTGATTCGATAAATGACAACCCAGTAGTCATTGGCCAAGGCAAATGAAATTAGAAAGGAGTTTCTAATTTGTATTATTTGGTGTTGTGCATTTAAGAGTCGAAATACATATAATTAAATAAAATAAGACTTGACAGTAATTCTATGTCTTATATTTTATTGGGACATTGTATGGTGGAAGGATTGAATTGTACGGTAACTATTTACTCAAAGGTTCTTTTATGATTAATGTTGAAATCAATATTATCTGGAAAGTCGTTAATCGCTAGGGAGGCTTATCCCTATTGTAGAATAAATATTATTTATTTAAATAAATTAATAATTTAATTTATTTATTTAAATAAGATTAAAATTGTTCTAATTGATTTATTCACAACCAGTTTAATATGGAGAACCTAAAGGGTCACACCATAAAAGGAAGAATAATTATTTAAGAAGTAAATGTCATAATCGTAATAATAAGTTAAGTATATTTAATTTAATCTATGGTGATAGAATAAATTAAATAACTTGATATTTATTATTTAATATTTTGAAAATATTAAATATAAATTAATAAGAGGAGTCTTATTATTATTATTACTATTATTATTATTTAATTCCTAGAGAGTTTGAGAATTAATTAATAAAAGTACTCTCATATATCCTAATAAGATTAGGAGGCTAATTAATTAAAAGAGTTTAATTAATTAATCCTAATAAGATTAGGAGCCTAATTAATTAAAGTAGTTTAATTAATTAAAATAAAACTCAATTCTTTAATTGTTAAGGAGGGTTGCCCACATTTATAAATAAGAGGAGTCTTATTATAGGTGAGAGAGTTGTTGTTGACTTTTTCACAACAGACGTGATTCCAATTGTTGGAGAGTACGCTCCTTTTCTATAGAGATAAAAAAATTATAGTTTTGTCAAACACCCATCTTCTTGAATCTTTATTCTTTCTGGGTGGATCACATCTAGAGGCCAAACACATGGGTGGCTAACGTTGATCAAAGGAAGGAACCAAACCCAGTGAATTCAAGTTGAACGCGAAAGGATTTGGAGGTGAACTCGTACCTGAGGAAGCTCTAATCTTCAAGGGTATGATTCTTGTTCTTTATCTTTTCGTTTAATTAATAATTGTGCATAAAGGATGATCCGGGTATATGGTTTGTAAAATTTTTAAACTCTAATTTTCCACGTTTCCCCTTATTTTATGCAATTTGATTGCATTCATGAATATTACAAACCTAACAATGTCTTCCACATTGCGATAAACAGAGCTCAAGACCTATTCATGTACTATTCGACTCAGTTTGAGGAATTTCCATAGTATATGTTAGATCATAGAACAATGTTCTGTATTATGGAAGAGGAGCATAGTAAGGATGTGCAACGTCTTAGTAGGCCTTAATAGAAAGTCTAACTATTATGTGAATAATTATATAATAAATAAGATATAAATCCCAAGCGTTATGTGACCAACGGGATATGATGATGTTATCCAGAAACTTTACAAGTTCAAGGAAGTGATGTAAATAGCAGTGATGCTATCATTTCCATGTCTTTAAAAGATTATGAATGAATAAAATGTTAATATTTATTCAAGATGTATGTGTTACGTGTTGATCTTTTATGATGTGCAAGTTAGGTAGAAAATACTTAAGAAATTGAGTAATAATTTAAGAAGTGTACGTTTTTAAACAGACGATGCCTCCAAGAAGACGTCAACCACGACAACGAACCCTTAGGGGTTTACCAATAACAACAACGTCAATGCTAACCAAGTTCAGCAATTGATGACATTATTGATGGGAGCACTGTAAAATTAGACGCAGAATCAAGATGCGACTTTTAAAGATTTTAAAGCGGTTGGACCACTAGAATATCGAGGGTCCATGAATCTAGTAGATGCATAGACCTGGATCATGAAAATAGAGAAAGTGTTTGACGTTTCTAGAGACGATGAAGACCAAAAACTGCTTTTGCAACATTTATGTTGAAAGTAGAAGCCAGCTACTAATGCAGGCGAATAGAACATGAGGGGGACAGGGAGTAATGACATGGAATAGGTTTAAGGAAATATTTTTTGAGACCTATTTTTTTGAGAGCTCATAGAATCAAATGAATGTCCAGTTTTTAGAGCTGAAGCAAGGTAAGATGACGGTTGTGGAGTATGCAGTAAAAATCGATGAGTTGGTGAGGTTTTCTGTATTAAGTTAATACAGATGAGCGTAAGGCAAGAAGATTTGAACAGGGACTGAAGCCCTGGTTGTATAGCAGAGTCTCTATATTTCAGCTAAAGACGAATAGACCCACAAGCCAATCATGTTTAATGATAAAGCATATACTTTGTAACAATCTTATTCATTTATTAATAAAAAGTATTACTTTATTAAAGGCTTTTAATTATCTACATGATGCTGCTTTATAATATGTGATAAACCCATAGTTTTAAGCAATGCTTTTAGAATAATGATGATGATCATTCTAATGAGATTTAAATTCTTAGAAAGCTTAAAACTAAAATAGTTCTCAATCGTTGGATTACTAAATTGGGGATTAGTGAATCTGAATAGATTAGCACATACGTTGCTTGCTCATTAGATGAGGATGATTGATCTCATGATCATTTGTGTGGAGACACTAAAACAAGTATGTAGGTGCTTATTAGAGAATAAGTTCACTGAACGTGGCTCGCTAAGGAATACCTAATTGAGTTTTACTTGCCTGTCAATAGAAATTTCTGTAGTGATAGTAGTACAAGTGATCCTTGAACTTGAGATCATCATAGTATCTTGGGTATGATGAGTTATACTTTGACTTATTCCTTAAGACCCTTAGGGTATATCAAAGGGTATGCTTGGGTATAATAAGTTATACATGGAGATAATGTATGATCAATAAAGAATCTACCGCTTCTAGTAAAAGAAGAGAAATGTCCTATGTGATTCGATATGACAACTCAGTAGTCCTTGACCAAGACATAATGAAATTAGAAAGGAATTTCTAATTTGTATTATTTGGTGTTATGCATTTAAGAGTTGAAATACATATAATTAAATAAAATAAGACTTGACAGTAATTTCGTGTCTTATATTTAATTGGGACATTGTATGGTGGAAAGTCGTTGATCGCTAGGGAGGTTTATCCCTATTGTAGAATAAATAATATTTATTTAAATAAATTAATAGTTTAATTTATTTATTTAAATATGATTAGAATTGTTCTAATTGATTTATTCACAACCGGTTTAATATGGAGAACATAAAGGGTCACACCATAAAAAGAAGAATAATTATTTAAGAAGTTAATGGCATAATCGTAATAATAAGTTAAGTTTTTTTAATTTAATCTATGGTGATAGAATAAATTAAATAGCTTAATATTTATTATTTAATATTTTGAAAATATTAAATATAAATTAATAAGAGAAGCCTTATTATTATTATTACTATTATTATTATTTAATTTCTAAATGAGTTTGGGATTTAATTAATAAAAATACTCTCATATATCCTAATAAGATTAGGAGACTAATTAATTAAAAGAGTTTAGTTAATTATTTCTAATAAGATTGAGAGCCTAATTAATTAAAGAAATTTAATTAATTAAATTAAAACTAAATTCTTTAATTGTTAAGGAGGGTTGCCCACATCTATAAATAAGAGGAGTCTTATTATGGGCGAGGGTGGTTGACGTTTTCGTAAAATACGTAATTCCAATAGTTGGAGAGTACACCTTTTTCTATAGAGATAGAAAACTAGAGTTTTACCAAATACTCATCTTCTTGAATCTTTCTTCTTCCTTGGTAGATCACCTCTAGAGGCCAAACATTTGGGTGGCTAACGTTGATCAAAGGAAAGAACCAAACCCGGTGGATTCAAGTTGAACTCGAAAAGGATTTGGAGGTGAACTTGTACCTGAGGAAGCTTGAATCTTCAAGGGTATGATTCTTGTTCTTTATATTTTCGTTTAATTAATAATTGTGCATAAAGGATGATCCGGGTATATGGTTTGTAAAATTTTTAAAACTTTTTTTTAACACGTTTCCGTTTATTTTGTCAATTTGATTGCGTTCATGAATACTACAAACCTAACAGTAGTATCAGAGCCAAACCTTTATGCGAATTATTAATTATTTTGATTTGATATATATATATTGATATGTATTTAGAACAATTTAATTGGCCATAATTTGTTGTATAATTTTATTTAAAAAAAACAACAAACATTATTCTCAAAAATCGTGGCTGATTTTTTCTTTTGAAAAACGTTAATCCTGATATATACAAGGGTGATTCATAAATCCATGTAGTCAACGGTTATGGTAGGAATCATTCTTATATAATGTTATTGATATTATATAGTATATATATATGATATGTTATATAAAGTAATCATCAGGATTATGATTCCGTAATATGAAAACTTTCCAGGATAACTTTTCAAATGTTTTCTTATTATTACGTATATATTATATATATAATATATATTACCGTTATATATATATATATATATATATATATATATATATATATATATATATATAAAATTTAATATTCTTAATAATTTTATAATTAAAATAAAAAGTTTATTTTAATCTTAAAATAAAAGGTTTCTTTTAATTTTAAAATTAGATTTCATGCTAACTAATTAGAGTTGGAATTGGATTCCATGATAACTAATTAGAGTTGAAAAATGATTCCATATTTTCTTAAATAAATGAGTTTATTTAGATATTAAATAAGATTTTATATTATTCAAAATAAAGGAGTTATTTGTGAATAGGAAAGTGAATCCATATTTTCTTAAATAAATGAGTTTATTTAGATATGAAATAAGATTTCATATTATTCAAAATAAAGGAGTTTATTTGTGAATAGGAAAGAGAATCCGTGTTTCTTTTAATAAAGGAGTTTGTTTTTACTTGGAATTAGATTCCATAATTAATTAAAATAAATGAGTTTATTTTGATTAATGATTTTGATTAAAATAAAATAGTTTATTTTATTCAAAATTAGACAAATTAAAATAAAAGAGGTTTATTTTGATTTAAATTTGGATTAAAATAAAGAAGTTTATTTTGATTCAAAATTAGATTTTATGCTAACTAAATTTGCCCATTAAATGATATCAATATATATTGAATGTTTATTATTCATGAGATGAATGTTATTTATTGATGCATATTGTGATGTGTATTATAATAACTGAGATTGATTATGGACTATTGACCAATGTGATTGGATTTTATTTTAGTTGGATGCATGAATGTATGAGTTTTATTAAATGGGGTCTGCGTACCTCGTCTTCTCTAATTTTTCTTAATATAAATTCTAACTCCCTCCTATGTACTTCCACTTGACTGCTGATCAAGGTTTCTATCTATTTTAAATACTTTTATAATATGAATAGTTATAATTAATTTTAAAAAATTGGAGATCAAGGAGTAAAGAGCGCTTTAAGACCCATTTATAATGGAGTCCGTGTTTAAATATAATAGTTATATTTAAATATTAATTCTTGCACCCCTAGGGTTTGACCTTTTGGTTCACTTGGTGGCTCTAGTGAACCAAACTAGAATAAAAGTCTATAATCAATCCGGGTAGAATATAGTATTCTATATGTGTGCATGCTTATACTATATATATATTGTGACGCCCCCAAAATAAGTATGCATCACCCATCTTGGGTCGTCAGATACATGGTACAAAATTTAAATACAACTTAATTATACAACAGTCGTGTAAAATACGACAAAACATAGCTGAGAGTTTAAACAAGAATATTGTCATCTAGACAATATCCACACTCAATGGAGTCCTCATTACAATTATTATAACATTATTCCGTAGAATAGTGATGACTACTAATGCTATCATCTGGACCGTCACTCCGTTCTCTGACTAGTCCCGACTATATTCTCATTTTCTGAAGAGAATAATGGAAGAAAGGGTGAGCTCAACTAGCCCAGTAAGAAATATTATGACTAAGATAATACAGAATAAATTGTCCTTAGCCTTCAATATTATAACATCTGATAGAATATAACAGACAACAAGTTTTAGATCAACAACTGCAGCGGAATAAACAATCCATTAGAAGAGTCAAGTAGAGCATAAAATCTACTATCTTCTATGATTTAAAAAGTTTTTTATCAACTTTATCGTTGAGACTCAGATTAATAAATAAAATCGAATTATCCCTGCATCACGACCTAGGATATTCATGTAATCATCAATGGTCATGATTATACCGAATAATCCCTGGTCATAATCATACCAACAACTATCCATTAATAAACTTCAGACCAATGAGGACTTCACCACATCATTCGTCACATTACGGTCATGATTATACCGAATAATCCCTGGTTATAATCATACCAAGTCTATCTATGCACGTAAGCCAAAGATGACTTTCATCACAATATAAGCATAAGGATGATGACAATAACATAATAATTCAATAAAACAAGTTCAAGGATAAATTTTAAAGATTTATAATTTAATTTATCCAGAAACCAATAATGTCCAAATTGTCAACATGATACTGCTTTGTGGAGTAAAATTCAAGAATAATATTTATGTACCAAAAATAATTTGGACAGAAAAGAAATATATTTTTTGGGTGAATAGTACCCCGTGAATAGTACTTCATGAATAGTATCCCGTAAATAGTACCCCGACACGAAAAGTTTTCTGAATACCCAAGAGAATGATACTAGAGTGAATAGTAATCGGGTGAATAGTAACTCGTGAATAGTACTCTAACATAAAAAGTGACCCGAATACCCGAGTGAATGATATTAGAGTGAATAGTAACTAGGTGAATAGTAACCTGTGAATAGTAACTCGTAAAAGAAAAATACCAAAAAAATAATATTCCATGACGAGTACAAAAGAAATGATATCTCATACGAGTATAATAGAATATACGAAACTGCAAATAGATTTTCATCCGCCATGTGGTAATCCACGTAGACAGATCATTTCCAACAGAATAATAAAGAATGGAATAACAAAAGAATTCACCAAGCATACGATAGATCGCACAGACAGGTTATTCCCACCAGAATAATAAAGAATGGAATAACTGAAGAATTCACCATGCATGCGGTAGTCCGTGTAGACAGGTTATTCAAACAGAATAATAAAGAATGGAACCAGGTCATGCGTAATCCGCATAGACAGGATATTCCAATAGAATAATAAAGAATAGAATAATAGAAGAATTCACCATGCATACGGTAGTCCGGGTATACAGGTTATTCCAACAGAATAATAAGGAATGGAATAACAATAGTTCTCTTCATTAATACGAAAGATATAACACCCCTTAGCTTAAAAGAAAACTGGAATAGTGAGGTAGCAGACTTCTCTTCTTGTTTCTCTCTATAATTTCTCTATAATAATTGCTCTTGTGAGACTTAGTGAATTGGTGAGAATGAAGGAAGAATGAGCTTCTATTTATAGGAAAATATAGTTTCAATAATTACACGTTTTGGGGCACGAAATATTACAGTATAATACATTCCTCTTTTTCTTCATTTTTAATTTAGTCCTGCAAGTATTATCAAACTTGCACCACCTCCCCTAATAGTAAATCATGTGAATTAATAGTTCATTCATGTGACTCAATAGTATAATCATTTTAAAAAATTAATTACAGTATAGTACCTTCAACTATACCTCCATTTTTAACTTAGTCATGCAAGTATTATCAATCTTGCACCAACTCCCCTAATAGTAAATTATGTGAATCAATAGTACACACATGTGAACACATAGTTATAAGCATGTGAAATAATAGCAATTAATTGCTCATTTATCCAGTTAATTACTCGATTGGTCAATATAACCTCCAGACATCAATTATTATCGAAATAAATATCGATTTCCACAAACACTAATAATCTCAACACAATGAAAATATCAATTTCATCTTTAATCAATACGAACTTATTCATCATTAATATTATAACTCACAATATTTAACAACCAGGTCGTTCCTAGGAAAGAGGGGGCTTTCCGATGAGGATTTCTCTTAATTAGCGCGCAATTAGATTATCTAACATCTCCTTGACAGAACTTCTAGACATTGTCAATATTGTAAATAATAATATGAATAACTTTGCCGTCTCAATTATTGATTTAATAATATAACATATTATGCTGATGATACTGTGACAATAATTGAATCAATAATATGAGAGATATGATGTAGCAATTACTGTAGCAATAATTGAGTATAACTAAGTGACTTCTTACGTAAGCATCAATAATCAATACCGTATGCTACTATGCAACCACGCGTATTACTGTACTTTTACTACCGGGTAGTTCAATAGTTTGACAGTAAAACTTCCGCTGTTATTTTTATAAAAAGATAATTATGTCATTTTCTAACTACGACAATACTTCCGTTGTGGGGTCCACCAATGATTGTGCCGTCGTACGAATATTCCCTGTTAAAACGAATATTCCCCGACCAATCGAATATTATATAACCATTTGCTTACTTTACAAAATTTATAAATATTACCCACAACTATAACATTATATCAATTCACACCATAATATAAAAAAAAATATTTCGAGAAAATTATTCTTTATTCATAAAAGTTGGAGTCTTACAATCTCCCCTCCATGTAAAATTTTACCCTCGAAATTTACGTACGTACCTGGTATGCCGAATAGGTGAGGATACCTTGACTTCATTTCAAATTCTAACTCTTGAGGTATAACCTTTGAGTGTCGAATGTGATCCTTCTTATCCAAGATTTTAACACGTATCTCCTCATACGTTAAATCTTTTACTATCTCGTCTAGTTTTAATTCAATAATGTGGTTCGGGTCGTCCACATATTTACGTAACATCAATACGTAAAAAAATGTTATTAACACGCGATATACTTGGCGGTAAAATGAGTCTATAGACCACAGTTCCTACTCGGTCGAGGATTTTAAATGGGCCAATTAAATCGAGGGTTGAGATTACTCCTTCTTGAACCTTCTTCTTCACATTCGTCAGATTCGGGTGTGTAGCTTGAGCGATTTTAACTTTATCGGTTAACGTCGATTCTACTCGTATATTCGTTATCTTCACGTAGGTCCCTAGAGTCTTTAACTCTATCTTCATCATTTCTAAGTTATACGAAATAGGTTTTTGTGTTAACAACATCGCACTCGTAACCGCATACGATCTTCTACTCAACATGTCAGCTACCACATTCGCTCTTCCACGATGATATTGCATGGTATAGTCGTAATCTTCAACAGCTCGAGCCAACGTCTTTGGCGCATAATACGTTCGTTCGGTTGAAGAAATATTTAAGGGTTTTAGAAATGAGTTTTGTACTGGGGTCAATACAAAATTTGATTTCACGCTCTAAGTAGACTAGGAAGTCTTCAGGGATACGTCAGAAAATTTATTAACAATAGAAATATCATTCAAAATTGTGACTCTCATCCAAGACTTGGATAGCACATGTAATGAAGGTTTCTCCTAACCGAGTTTCAACCAATAAGTCAAAGTCTAACTTCTCTGGGGTCAAATTTAAACGTTGAGCACAAGCAAGAGAGATAAAAAAATGGGTAGATTCGGTATCTAATAAGGTATAGACTTCACAAAAATTTATAATTAACTAACCCGTGCTAACTTCGTTTGGGTTACTCGCTTTTTGAGAAGTCACGAAAAACGCTCTTTCTGAAGCCACCGACTTTGTTTTGTCGGTATCTTCCTTTGGTGCCACCGTCCCAGCTGGACTTGACTTTGGTGCATGACAAAATCGAGCTAAATGACCTTCTCTTCCGCAATTAAAACACTCTTTGGAGTGCTGCGTACAGTTTGGACTGATGTGTCCCTCCCCTCTGCATTTGTAACATACGACCGACATTCGTTCTCCTTCCTTGAAAACGGGTGTTGGTGCTGCTGTCTTTCCATCATTGTTAAACCTTCTTTCTTGAAATTTCCACTCCTATTATCTTGGCCATGATTACCACCGAAGTGGTTACCATTCTTGGCACGATAATTTCCCCCATGATGGTTATCATTATTCCGACGGTCGTTGCCACCGGTATGATTATTATCGTGTTGTTGGTCGTTGCCTTTTGGTTGTGCTGACTCATTATTGCGCTCCAATAACTGAGCCTTATTAACAACATCTGAATATAAACAAAGTTTGTAAGAAATGAGGTATTGACATATTTCGGGTTTCAAACCTCTTAGAAACATTCGCGTCATTCGCTCCTCATTATCGACCAAATGGGATGCAAACCGGGATAACTCCGCAAATTTAGCCTCGTATTGCGACACGGTCATATTGTTTTTCTCCAACTTGATAAACTCCACCTCCTTCATGTGACAAATACTTTCGAGAAAGTACTTGTCATTGAACAGCTCTTGGAACTTCTCCCAAGACATCTTGAGTGCGTCAGGCTGGGTACGCTTTACAGATTTCCACCAATAATCTGCCTCTTCACGCAACATAAAGGTGGCAAAGGGAACCTTTTGCTCCTCAGAGCATCCCAAGACATCAAATATCTTGGTGATCTACTTTAACCACGTCTCCGCCTTAAGTGGTTTTGGTTTTTCCAAAAACTCTGGTGGTCCCAGCTCCTTGAACTTCTTTGCGGTAACCAACCGTGGGTTGCCATTATTTTCACCTATATTTTGAACAGGAGTCTCTCTTACCTGATGTTGCATGAATTGAATAAAGCCTCTGAACATCCCATCGTTCATCATTTAATCGGTGTTGTTATTTACCTGAGGATTATTATCTTCCTATTGCACATTATCCTGGGTATTGATCGTTGGTGACTCAACGGTCTCATGTGCTTCATTGCTTATCTCAACATTTTCAAATGCCATTTTCAAACACTGCCATAAAACAAGGGTTAATTGACATATCACATATTATCCCTATACTCTGACCGACCAATTAATACCAAATAAACTTAGGTAGGTCATATTAGCGAAGGAATTCCCCGTCTCTCCCCTCCTAATTCTTGTCTCACATCTCAGCCAGGGATCATTTCCCTAAGCTTTGATACCAACTGTGACGCCCCCAAAATAGGTATACATCACCCATCTTGAGTCGTCAGATACATGGTACAAAATTCAAATACAACTTAATTATACAACAGTCGTGTAAAATACGACAAAACATAACTGAGAGTTTAAACAAGAATATTGTCATCTAGACAATATCCACACTCAATGGAGTCCTCATTATAATTATTATCACATTATTCCGTAGAATAGTGAGGACTACTAATACTATCGTCTGGACCGTCACTCCGTTCCCCGACTAGTCCCGGCTATATTCTCATCTCCTGAAGATAACAATGAAAGAAAGGGTGAACTCAACTAGCCCAGTAAGAAATATTATGACTAAGATAATGCAGAATAAATTATCCTTAGCCTTCAACAGTATAACAACTGATAGAATATAATAGACAACAAGTTTTAGATCAACAACTGCAGCGGAATAAACAATCCATTAGAAGAGTCAAGTAGAGCATAAAATCTACTACCTTCTATGATTTAAAAAGTTTTTCATCAACTTTATCGCTGAGACTCAGCTTAATAAATAAAATCGAATCATCCTTGGATCATGGCCAAGGATATTCGTGTAATCATCAATGGTAATGATTATACCGAATAATCCCTGGTCATAATCGTACCAACAACTGTCCATTAATGAACTACAGACCAATGAGGACTTTCACCACATCATTCTTCACATTACGGTCATGATTATACCGAATAATCTATGGTCATAATCATACCAAGTCCATCTATGCACGTAAGCCAAAGATGACTTTCATCACAATATAAGCATGAGGATGATGACAATGACATAATAATTTAATAAAACAAGTTCAAGGATAAATTTTAAAGATTTATAATTTAATTTATTCAGAAATCAATAACGTCCAAATTGTCAACATGATACTGCTTTGTGGAGTAAAATTCAAGAAAAATATTCATGTACCAAAAATAATTTGGATAGAAAAGAAATATATTTTTAGGTGAATAGTACTCCGTGAATATTACCCCGTGAATAGTATCCCGACATGAAAAGTGTCCCAAATACCTGAGTGAATGATACTAGAGTGAATAGTAATCGGGTGAATAGTAACTTATGAATAGTACTCCGGCACAAAAAGTGCCCTGAATACCCGAGTGAATGATACCAGAGTGAATAATAATCGGGTGAATAGTAACCCGTAAATAGTAACCCGTGAAAGAAAAATATCAAAGAAAATGATATTCCATGACGAGTACAAAAGAAATGATATCTCATACGAGTATAATAGAATATACGAAACTGCAAATGGATTTTCATCCGCCATGCGGTAATCCACGTAGACAGATCATTTCCAACAGAATAATAAAGAATGGTATAACAAAAAAAATTCACCAAACATGCGATAGACCGTACAGACAGGTTATTCCCAACAGAATAATAAAGAATGGAATAACAGAAGAATTCACCATACATGCGGTAGTCCGCGTAGACATGTTATTCCAACAGAATAATAAAGAGTGGAACCAGGTCATGCGTAATCCGCACAGACAGGATATTCCAACAGAGTAATAAAGAATAAAATAACAGAAGAATTCACCATGCATACGGTAGTCCGCGTATACAGGTTATTCCAACAGAATAATAAGGAATGGAATAACAATAGCTCTCCTCATGAATACGAATGAAATAATACCCCTTACCTTAGAAGAAAACTAGAATAGTGAGGTAGCAGACTTCTCTTTTTCTTTCTCTCTATAATTTCTCTATAATAATTGCTCTTGTGAGACTTAGGAAATTGCTGACAATGAAGGAAGAATGAGCTTCTATTTATAGAAAAATATAGTTTCGATAATTGCACGTTTTGGGGCTCGAAATATTACAGTATAATAGCTTCCTCTTTTTCTTCATTTTTAATTTAGTCCTGCAAGTATTATCAAACTTGCACCACCTCCCCTAATAGTAAATCATGTGAATTAATAGTTCATTCATGTGACTCAATAGTATAATCATGTGAAAAAACTAATTATAGTATAGTACCTTCAATTATACCTCCATTTTTAACTCAGTCATGCAAGTATTATCAATCTTGCACCAACTCCCCTAATAGTAAATCATGTGAATCAATAGTACACATATGTGAACACATAGTTATAAGCATGTGAAATAATAGCAATTAATTGCTCATTTATCTGGTTAATTACCAGATTGGTCAATATAACCTTCAGACATCAATTATTATCGAAATAAATATCGATTTTTACTAACACTAATAATTCTAACACAATGGAACTATCCATTTCATCTTTAATCAACACAAACTTATTCATCATTAATATTATAACTCACAATATTTAACAATCAGGTCGTTCCCAGGAAATAGGGGGTTTCCGATAAGGATTTCTCCCTATTGGCGCACAATGAGGTTATCTAACCTCTCCTTGACAGAATTTCTAGACATTGTCAATATTACAAATAATAATATTAGTAACTTTGTCGTCTCAATTATTGATTTAATAATATAACATATTATGCAGATGATATTGTGACAATAATTGAATCAATAATATGAGAGATATGATGCAGCAATTACTGTAGCAATAATTAAGTATAACTAAGTGACTGCTTACATAAGCATCAATAATTAATACCGTGTGCTACTATGCAATCACGCGTATTACTGTACTTTTACTACCGTGTAGTTCAACAGTTTAACGGTAAAACTTCCGCCGTTAATTTTATAAAAAGATAATTATGTCGTTTTCTAACAACGACAATACTTTCGTTGTGGGGTCCACCAATGATTGTGCCGTCGTACGAATATTTCCTGTTAAAACGAATATTTCCCGGCCAATTGAATATTATATAACCACTTGCTTACTTTTCAAAATTTGTAAATATTACCCACAACTATAACATTATATCAATCCACACCATAATATAAAAAATATATATATTTCGAAAAAATTATTCTTTATTCAGAAAAGTTGGGGTCTTACATATATATTATATATTATGCAAACATGCTTCGCATGTTAATTAATATGACGCGTATTATATATATATATATATATATATATATATATATATATATATATATATATGTGTGTGTGTGTGTGTGTGTGTGTGTGTGTGTGTGTGTGTGTATGTGTGTGTGTGTGTGCGTGCTAAACAAGATGAGGCAAATTAATAACAAACCCCCCAAATTTTTTATATTAAGTTGTAACGTTCAAAGATATTTGGAATATCAAACGTCGCCTTCTAGCATGATAGAAACAATAGAGTATTGAATATTTAATATGAGTTTGTTGTGCACACACAAGGCAAGTATTAAATATTTAAGATGTTATTTTTATTACATATGATATTTATAAGGAATTGAACATTATTGCTTTGTTGTGCACACATAAGGGCTGTAGTTTTCTTTTCACTTATATAGAAATGTTGGGTCTGACTTAACTTAAATCATTTTAGTTCGGATGTGCACAAATTTGACCATTATGATTTAAGAGGCAAAATACAAGGAGTTGCATAGTTGATGTAATTGACAAAAATTGTCTACCTATTTATTTATATATAGTTTGTTGTGCACACACAAGGCTATATATGTGACGCCCCCAAAATAGGTCCACACGACCCATTCTGAGTTTCCAGATATCGCACTATAAAAATCAAATATAAAATTTATTTATACAATTGTTGAACTGTCGTGCAGAGTACGACAACAGATAAGCTGTGAGTTTTAATACAAATATATATAACTCTCGTGGTGCCTTGACCACAAGACCTTACAGTGGTACCTTACATAAAGGAACATTCAATAATTGTTTTACAAATTAAAATCTTTGGAAAATACTCAAGAAAACCTTCGTACATGGGAGGCCATGCGTCTAGGTTATGATAGATATCATATGTCCATAGAATTATCCTTGTTTGACCCAAAAGTCCCCAAAGAAAAACAAGAAGATTACTATCATCTTCTTTCCAATGGTGAGTCTTCTCTTGACATATAATTATTTCCGTTGTCTCCAAGTGGAAATTATATTTCAAATAAACTTCAAGATCATATAGGTAGTGCTCGTAGATATACTCAGTAAGTGGATGTGCACAACCCTGCTTTATGATAACACAAAGTTGTATGTCATTAGACATCTTGTATGATAGCGGCAAAACACATTTCTAAAGTTGGGTTCACCTTACCCTATTCGGTTCACCAAAATTAAATATCAAATGACGTATACAATACGACATACTTATCTAAAGTTCTCAACAAAATTATTTCCATACTATTTAGGGAGAATCTCAACAGCTATAGACCACCATTCTATTTCTCTGTTATCCCCGCTCGACCCGGCAACACTCTTATTACCTGAAAGGAATTATAAAGCAAAAAGAGTGAGCACAACTAGCTCAGCAAAGAATATCATTACTAAAGATAATTTACATCATCACTAGCCTTTATTAGTAATAAATTAGAGATTTAGGACATATGGTAGATGATAAAACTTTTCAACCATAGTTGCAGCGGAATGAGCAATTCATTAGAAGAGTCAAATAGACCATCAGGTCTATTATCTTCTCCAAATTAAAAGTCCACCAATAATGTTTTATCCCTGTAATATCAATCAACAATTCCTGTCCACAATCATATGAATAACTCATAATCATAATTATGATTCTAAATTCCTTTTCGCACCCAGGACGAAGATAATTTTCATCACATATCTTCTCCTGAAACATCAAAAATCATGGTTATACCAAATCACAATTCCTACTCATAATCATACTAATAAATTCATCTTTGCACTACGGCCAAAGATATTCATTAACAATTCATCTTTGCACTACAGGCCAAAGACATACAACTGTATTTTAGAAGAGTCAAGTAGAGCATGATATCTACTATCTTTTACGAATTAAAAGTGTATAATCAATATTTTATCGCTGAGACTCAGCTTAATAAATAATCCACATCAACGAATCATCCCTGTACTACGGCCAATAATATTCATGTAATCATCAATGGTCATGATTATACCGAATAATCCCCGGTTATAATAATATCAATAACTATCCATCAATGCACTACGGGCCAATGATGACTTTTGCCACATCATCTATAATATTATGGGTCATGATTATACCAAATGATCCCTGATTATAATCATACCAATAAACAGTTCATCTATGTACATAAGCCAAAGATACTCATCAATCAATAGTTCATCTTTGCACATAAGCCAAAGATATACAACTGTAAAACCAATAATCAACAGTCTATCTTTGCACGTAAGCCAAAGATATACAACTGTAAAACCAATAATCAACAGTCCATATTTGTACGTAAGCCAAAGATGACTTTCATCATAATATAAGTATGAGAATGATGACAATAACATAATAATTCAACAAAACAAGTTCAAGGATAAATTTTAAAGATTTATAATTTAATTTATCCAGAAATCAATAACGTCCAAATTGTTAACATGATACTACTTTGTAGAGTAAAATTTAAGAATAATATTCATGCACCAAAAATAATTTGGACAGAAAAGAAATATATTTTTCGGGTAAATAGTTCCCCGTGAATAGTACCCCATGAATAGTACTTCGGGAATAGTACCTCGTAAATAGTATCCCGACATGAAAAGTATCCCAAATACCCGAGTGAATAATATTCGGGTGAATAATAATTTGGGTGAATAGTAACCCGTCAATAGTACTCTGACACGAAAAGTGTCCCGAATATTCGAGTGAATAATACTAGAGTGAATAGTAACTAGGTGAATAGTAATCCGTGAATAGTAACTCGTAAATAAAATACCAAATAAAATGATATTTCATGACGATTATAAAAGAAATGATATCTCATACGAGTATAATAGAATATACGAAACTGCAAATGAATTTTCATCCGCCATGCGGTAATCCACGTAGATAAATCATTTCCACAATTTAATAAGGAATGAATACGAAGTATCATTCACCACGCATGCGAAAATCTACATAGACAGGTTATTCTAATAGAATAATAAAGAATGGAATAACAAAAGAATTCACCATGCATGCGATAGACCGCACAGACAGGTTATTCCAATAGAATAATAAATAACGGAACCTGGTCATGCGTAATCTGTACAGACATGATATTCCAATAGAATAATAAAAAACGGAACCAGGTCATGCATAATCCGCACCGACAGGATATTCCAACAGAATAGTAAAGAACAGAACCATGTCATGCGTAATCTGCACAGACAGGATTTTCCAACAGAATAATAAAGAATGGAATAACAACAGAATTCACCAGGCATGCGATAGACTGCACAGACAGGTATTCCAATAGAATAATAAAGAATAGAATAACAGAAGAATTTCATCATATATGCGGTACTTCGCATAGCAGGTTATTCCAACAAAATAATAAAGAATAGAATAACAACCCTTATAAGTATTGAAAGAAAATAACTCTCTTCATGAGTACGAAAGAAATAATACCCCTTACTATAATAATAATATCCCTTACCTCAGAAGAAAACTAGATATTGGAATAGTGAGGTAGTAGACTTCTCTTCTTCTTTCTCTCTATAATTTCTCTCTATAATAATTGCCCTATAGCTTTAGTGAATTGGTGAGAAATGAAGGAAGAATGAGTTTCTATTTATAAGAAAATATAGTTTCGATAATTGCACGTTTTGGGGCTCGAAATATTACAGTATAATACCTTCATCTTTTTCTTCATTTTTAATTTAGTCCTACAAGTATTATCAAACTTGCACCATCTCTCCTAATAGTAAATAATGTGAATCAATAGTTCAATCATGTAAATCAATAGTAATAATCATGTGAAAATACGAATTACAGTATAGTACCTCCATCTATACCTCCATTTTTAACTTAGTCATGCAAATATTATCAATTTTGCACCAACTCCCCTAATAGTACAAGAATATGAATCAATAGTACACACATGTGAACAAATAGTTATAATCATGTGAATTAATAGTAATTAATTGTTCATTTATCCGATTAATTACCCAATTGGTCAATATAACTCCAGACATCAATTATTATCGAAATAAATGTCGATTTTCACAAACACTAATAATTCCAACACAATGGAAATATCAATTTTATCTTTAATCAACACGAACTTATTCATCATTAATATTATAATTCATAATATTTAACAACCAGGTCGTTCCCAAGAACGAGGGGGCTTTCCGATAAGGATTTCTCCCTATTGGCGCACAATTAGATTATCTAACCTCTCCTTGACAGAACTTCTAGACATTGTCAATATTGCAAATAATAATATGAATAATTTTGTCGTCTCAATTATTGATTTAATAATATAACATATTATGCAGATGATATTGTGACAATAATTGAATCAATAATATGAGAGATATGATGCAACAATTATTATAGTAATAATTGAGTATAACTGAGTGACTTCTCACGTAAACATCAATAATCAATACCGTGTGCTACTATGCAACCACGCATATTACTGTACTTTTACTACCGGGTAGTTCAACAGTTTTAACGGTAACACTTTCGTCGTTATTTTTATAAAAAGATAATTATGTCGTTTTCTAAATACGACAATACTTTCGTTGTGGGGTCCACTAATGATTATGCCGTTGTACGTATATTCCATGTGAAAATGAATATTCCCTGGCACAACGAATAACAACTTGCTTACTTTGTAAAAATTTTCAAATATCACCCTTAACTTTAACCTTTTATCAATTTAACCATTTACGAAATAAAATAATAATTATAAGAAAATTGAATACTTTTATTTCATAAAATTTGGGATCTCACAATATACATTTGAAATGGGATCCTTATTCTCACTAGCAAATCTTTAATTAGATTTTACCGAACTATATAAGTGAGGGTAATATAGTTTGAAGAAAATAGTGGGAGATACCAATTTAAAACAAGACCTAATTTATTTTGGTAATTAATAAAAGAATATATGCTAAAATATTGTTAATTACAAATTTATTTACAGAATTTTATAATGTCTAAATTACTATCACTGCGTAGCATATTAGATGCTAAATTAACCGAACTGAATTAAACGGATTGGTTAAAGAAATTGAGAATAGTTCTCACAGCTGAAAAGCTATCTTATGTCCTTAATACACCTATCACTGCAATGGTTGCAGACAATGCCTCTGAGGAAGAGATTGCAACTTTTAGAAAGTGGCAAGACGATGCACAGTTGGCTCAATGCATCATGCTCGTATCCATGATAATAAGTTTCAGCGTCAACATGAAACTATGGATGCTCCTACTATACTCCTGCACATCATGTAGTTGATGGTGAGGAAAGTAGGACTGATAGATATCAAATATCTAAGGAGCTCTTCCGATCTAGAATGACCAATGACACTACAGTACAGACAAAAGTCCTTATCATGATCAATTTGATTGAACAATTAGGACAACAAGTTTTGTCATGGCTGGAGAGTTGAGCTAAGATTTGATCTTGCACTCACTCCCAGACTCCTTTCACAATTATTGTGAATTTTTCATATGAACAAGCTAGATATCAGCCTCGCTGATTTGCTTAACATGTTGAAAAATGTTGAGAGTCACTTTCTAACCAAGAAAGACCATGTCTTACTAGTAGGGACCAAAGGATCTTCTGAAAAGAAGAACGATTCAAAGAAGGTATATAGAAAGGCAAAAATAAAGGATAATAAAAGCAAAGCTGATAAAGATAGCAAAGGAGTTTGCTTCCACTGCAATAAGCCTGGACACTGGAAAGAAACTGCAAAAAGCATTTTGTAGAGGCTAACCAAAGAAGCTTAGTGAAGTTTCGGTTACAAATATAGTTTTTGTTCATGATTGAAATAAATTTTTTCTTTAAGTCAATGTTCTACTTGGGTATTGGATACCGGCTTTGGTTATCATAAATATAAATTTATGAAGGGGCCAAACAGAAATAGAAAGCTAAATAAAGATAAGTAATCCTATGTGTGGGAAATGAAGGAAAGGTTGATGCATTAGCTATAGGAACTTATATTTTAGCAAAGCCTGCGGGCAAATCTATTAAGTCAATAAGTTGTTATTGTACTCTAGTACTTGTTAGAAACATTATTTCTATTTTGTTGTTGGACAATAAAATCTTTGGTATTATATTTAAGAACAATTATTGTTCTATTTATAATAATAATGTTTTGTATATAACTGGAATATTACTTAATGGATTTTGTATACTTGACTTACGTGAAAATAATTTTGCATATTGAACAAATTAGTTTAAGAAAAGGAGATGATCATTCAAAGAGTTGAATGTGTGTATTTGCTGAAATACAAGTGTGAATTATTTGAAAGGTTCAAAGAATTCAGAAGTGAAACAAATTGGTAAAGTATTAGGATTCTTTGATCGGATCAAGGAATAAATACTTGTGCAATAAGTTTCTAGATCATCTCAAATGGTTTTCTCAAAATGGACGCCTCCCAATACACAATAATTAATTGATGTATCTAAAAGAAAAAACCATAGCTTCTTGGATATGGTGCAGTCCACAATAATTTTACCGACATTCCAGTATCCTTCTGGGGTCATGCCCTAGAAATGGCTGCATATCTACGAAAATGGTAACCTCAAAATTCGGCCACAAGACTCCATAAAAGTTATGGACAGGAAGGATTCCTAATTTTAAGTAAGTTAAGATAAGGAGTTGTCCAGCTTATGTGAAAAGGTTTTAAAGGATAAGCTTTGGACAAGATTTGACAAGTACAGATTTGTGGGACATCCTAAAGTAAGTTTAGGGCATATGTTCTATAATCCTACTTAGCATAAGGTGTTTTTTGCGAAACACGCTACCTTCTAAGATAAAGGTATTTATCATTAAAGGGGCTAGTGGGAGGATAATAGATCTTGAAGAGTTCAAGAACCACAAAATAATATAAGTCAAATAAGAAGAACCTGTAAATAGACCTATTGTACCACAACCGAATCGTAAATCTGGAATAGTACCGAAGATACCTAGGAGGTATGGATTCATCATGGGTGATGATGATGAGGTACATATCATAGAAGATGATGATCCAGTTACATACGATGAGGTAAGAGTTGTAAACACTTAGAGAAATGGATTGAAGCAAGCTTCTCAAATATGGAACATTCGTTTTGATGAGACAATCAAAAGAGTTTGATTTTATCAAAAGCAAGAATGAACCTAGTATGTACAAAAGGGTCAGTGGGAGCGTTGTGACATTCTTAGTATTATATTTTAATATATTATGGATAAGGAATGACATAGCAATGTTACAATCAGTAAAGAAAGTTGTCTAAACATTCCTCTTGGGAAGAGTATCTTTATTGGGGATACAAATTTATATAGATAGATTTAAAAGGATGCTCGACTTAACCCAAGGAAGGTATATTCATTTGATGCTAAAGTTGTTTAGCATGGCAAACTCCAAGAGATTCTCATGTTGATGACCCTGGAGTGTATCTCTCTTAATAGTCCCCATAGACTCATAAAAGAGAGATCGCATGAGTAACTATCATGTATGCAATGAAATGTACGAGACCTGATGTTGATCAGTTATATTCTGAAGAAGTTCACTATGAGTCAGTGAAAATATCTTAAAGTACTTAACCGGCACTAAGGATGTGATCATATTCTTGGTGGGTCTAAATTAAAACTAGAGGGCTTAACAAAAAAACTCAAGTTTTTTCAGACAGACCACGATGACAGAAAATCCACTTTAAGGTAAAAGCGTTACCTTGAACGGTGGTGTAGTGAATTGAAAAGGTTTCAAATAGCAAAGAATTGCTGGTTTAGTGATAAAGACAAAATATATAGCTATAAATGAAGCTACAAGTTGATTGTTTGGATGATACGTTCATAACAAAACTAGGAATAGTTCCTAAGTCTCATCTTGGATCTAAACATGTGTTGTGACACTTTCATTTGATTATAGAAATCATTGAAAGATGGAAAATCACTATAGAGATAGTGGACTCTCAAGAACAACATTACATATCCATTAACTAAAGCTTATCCAACAGTATGATAATTGTCACTCAGAGAAGAAGGGTATGAAATACCATGACGATTGACTTTAGTGCAAGTGGGAGATTGAAAATAGTATACACACAAGCCAATTGTGTTTGATGATAAAGCATATACTTTGTAACAATCTTATTCATTTATTAATAAAAAGTATTAATTTATTAAAGGCTTTTAATTATCTACATGATGCTGCTTTATAATATGTGATAAACCTATAGTTTTAAGCAATGTTTTTAGAATAATGATGATGATAATTATAATGAGATCTAAATTCTTAGAAAGCTTAAAACTAAAATAGTTCTCAATCGTTGGATTACTAAATTGGAGATTAGTGAATCCGGATAGATTGGTACATACGTTGCTTGCTCATTAGATGAGGATGATTGATCTCATGATCATTTGTGTGAAGACACTAAAGCAAGTATGTAGGTGCTTATTAGAGAATAAGTTCACTGAACGTGGCTCGTTAAGGAATACCTAATGGAGTTTTACTTGCCCGTCAATAGGAATTCCTGTAGTGATAGTAGTACAAGTGATCCTTGAACTTGAAATCATCATAGTATCTTGTGTATGATGAGTTATACTTTGACTTATTCCTTAAGACCCTTAGGGTATATCAAAGGGTATGCTTGTGTATAATAAGTTATACATGGAGATAATGTATGATCAATAAATAATCTACCACTTCTAGTAAAAGAAGAGAAATGTCCTATGTGATTCGATAAATGACAACCCAGTAGTCCTTGTCCAAGGCATAATGAAATTAGAACGGAGTTTCTAATTTGCATTATTTGGAGTTGTGCATTTAAGAGTCGAAATACATATAATTAAATAAAATAAGACTTGACAGTAATTCCATGTCTTATATTTAATTGGGACATTGTATGGTGGAAGGATTGAATTGTAAGATAACTATTTACTCAAAGGTTCTTTTATGATTAATGTTGAAATCTATATTATCTGGAAAGTCGTTGCTCGCTAGGGGGGCTTATCCCTATTGTAGAATAAATACTATTTATTTAAATATATATATTTCGAAAAAATTATTCTTTATTCAGAAAAGTTGGGGTCTTACATATATATTATATATTATGCAAACATGCTTCGCATGTTAATTAATATGACGCGTATTATATATATATATATATATATATATATATATATATATATATATATATATATATGTGTGTGTGTGTGTGTGTGTGTGTGTGTGTGTGTGTGTGTGCGTGCATGCGTGCTAAACAAGATGAGACAAATTAATAACAAACCCCCCAAATTTTTTATATTAAGTTGTAACGTTCAAAGATATTTGGAATATCAAACGTCGCCTTCTAGCATGATAGAAACAATAGAGTATTGAATATTTAATATGAGTTTGTTGTGCACACACAAGGCAAGTATTAAATATTTAAGATGTTATTTTTATTACATATGATATTTATAAGGAATTGAACATTATTGCTTTGTTGTGCACACACAAGGGCTGTAGTTTTCTTTTCACTTATATAGAAATGTTGGGTCTGACTTAACTTAAATCATTTTAGTTCGGATGTGCACAAATTTGACCATTATGATTTAAGAGGCAAAATACAAGGAGTTGCATAGTTGATGTAATTGACAAAAATTGTCTACCTATTTATTTATATATAGTTTGTTGTGCACACACAAGGCTATATATGTGACGCCCCCAAAATAGGTCCACACGACCCATTCTGAGTCGCCAGATATCGCACTATAAAAATCAAATATAAAATTTATTTATACAATTGTCGAACTGTCGTGCAGAGTACGACAACAGATAAGCTGTGAGTTTTAATACAAATATATATAACTCTCGTGGTGCCTTGACCACAAGACCTTACAGCTGTACCTTACATAAAGGAACATTCAATAATTGTTTTACAAATTAAAATCTTTGGAAAATACTCCAGAAAACCTTCGTACATGGGAGGCCATGCGTCTAGGTTATGATAGATTACATATGTCCATAGAATTATCCTTGTTTGACCCAAAAGTCCCCAAAGAAAAACAAAAAGATTACTATCATCTTCTTTCCAATGGTGAGTCTTCTCTTGACATATAATTATTTCCGTTGTCTCCAAGTGGAAATTATATTTCAAATAAACTTCAAGATCATATAGGTAGTGCTCGTAGATATACTCAGTAAGTGGATGTGCACAACCCTGCTTTATGATAACACAAAGTTGTATGTCATTAGACATCTTGTATGATAGCGGCAAAACACATTTCTAAAGTTGGGTTCACCTTACCCTATTCGGTTCACCAAAATTAAATATCAAATGACGTATACAATACGACACACTTATCTAAAGTTCTCAACAAAATTATTTCCATACTATTTAGGGAGAATCTCAACAGCTATAGACCACCATTCTATTTCTCTGTTATCCCCGCTCGACCCGGCAACACTCTTATTACCTGAAAGGAATTATAAAGCAAAAAGAGTGAGCACAACTAGCCCATCAAAGAATATCATGACTAAAGATAATTTACATCTTCAATAGCCTTCATTAGTAATAAATTAGAGATTTAGGACATATGGTAGATGATAAAACTATTCAACCATAGTTGCAGCGGAACGAGCAATCCATTAGAAGAGTCAAATAGACCATCAGGTCTATTATCTTCTCCACGTTAAAAGTCCACCAATAATGTTTTATCCCTGTAATATCAATCAATAATTCCTGTCCACAATCATATGAATAACTCATAATCATAATTGTGATTCTAAATTGCTTTTCGCACCCAGGACGAAGATAATTTTCATCACATATCTTCTCCTGAAACATCAAAAATCATGGTTATACCAAATCACAATTTCTACTCATAATCATACTAATAAATTCATCTTTGCACTACGGCCAAAGATATTCATTAACAATTCATCTTTGCACTACAGGCCAAAGACATACAACTGTATTTTAGAAGAGTCAAGTAGAGCATGATATCTACTATCTTTTACGAATTAAAAGTGTATAATCAATATTTTACCGCTGAGACTCAGCTTAATAAATAATCCACATCAACGAATCATCCCTGTACTACGGCCAATAATATTCATGTAATCATCAATGGTCATGATTATACCGAATAATCCCCGGTTATAATAATACCAATAACTGTCCATCAATGCACTACGGGCCAATGAGGACTTTTGCCACATCATCTATAATATTATGGGTCATGATTATACCAAATGATCCCTGGTTATAATCATACCAATAAACAATTCATCTATGTACATAAGCCAAAGATACTCATCAATCAATAGTTCATCTTTGCACGTAAGCCAAAGATATACAACTGTAAAACTAATAATCAACAGTCCATCTTTGCACGTAAGCCAAAGATATACAACTGTAAAACCAATAATCAACAGTCCATATTTGTACGTAAGCCAAAGATGACTTTCATCATAATATAAGTATGAGAATGATGACAATAACATAATAATTCAACAAAACAAGTTCAAGGATAAATTTTAAAGATTTATAATTTAATTTATCCAGAAATCAATAACGTCCAAATTGTTAACATGATACTACTTTGTAGAGTAAAATTTAAGAATAATATTCATGCACCAAAAATAATTTGGACAGAAAAGAAATATATTTTTCGGGTAAATAGTTCCCCGTGAATAGTACCCCATGAATAGTACTTCGGGAATAGTACCTCGTAAATAGTATCCCGACATGAAAAGTATCCCAAATACCCGAGTGAATAATATTCGGGTGAATAATAATTTGGGTGAATAGTAACCCGTCAATAGTACTCTGACACGAAAAGTGTCCCGAATATTCGAGTGAATAATACTAGAGTGAATAGTAACTAGGTGAATAGTAATCCGTGAATAGTAACTCGTAAATAAAATACCAAATAAAATGATATTTCATGACGATTATAAAAGAAATGATATCTCATATGAGTATAATAGAATATACGAAACTGCAAATGAATTTTCATCCGCCATGCGGTAATCCACGTAGACAAATCATTTCCACAATTTAATAAGGAATGAATACGAAGTATCATTCACCACGCATGCGAAAATCTACATAGACAGGTTATTCTAATAGAATAATAAAGAATGGAATAACAAAAGAATTCACCATGCATGCGATAGACCGCACAGACAGGTTATTCCAATAGAATAATAAATAACGGAACCTGGTCATGCGTAATCTGCACAGACATGATATTCCAACATAATAATAAAGAATGGAACCAGGTCATGTGTAATCCGCACCGACAGGATATTCCAACAGAATAGTAAAGAACAGAACCATGTCATGCGTAATCTGCACAGACAGGATTTTCCAACAGAATAATAAAAAATGGAATAACAACAGAATTCACCAGGCATGCGATAGACTGCACAGACAGGTTATTCCAATAGAATAATAAAGAATAGAATAACAGAAGAATTTCATCATATATGCGGTACTTCGCATAGCAGGTTATTCCAACAAAATAATAAAGAATAGAATAACAACCCTTATGAGTATTGAAAGAAAATAACTCTCTTCATGAATACGAAAGAAATAATACCCCTTACTATAATAATAATATCCCTTACCTCAGAAGAAAACTAGATATTGGAATAGTGAGGTAGCAGACTTCTCTTCTTCTTTCTCTCTATAATTTCTCTCTATAATAATTGCCCTATAGCTTTAGTGAATTGGTGAGAAATGAAGGAAGAATGAGTTTCTATTTATAGGAAAATATAGTTTCAATAATTGCACGTTTTGGGACTCGAAATATTACAGTATAATACCTTCATCTTTTTCTTCATTTTTAATTTAGTCCTACAAGTATTATCAAACTTGCACCATCTCTCCTAATAGTAAATAATGTGAATCAATAGTTCAATCATGTAAATCAATAGTAATAATCATGTAAAAATACGAATTACAGTATAGTACCTCCATCTATACCTCCATTTTTAACTTATTCATGCAAGTATTATCAATTTTACACCAATTCCCCTAATAGTACAAGAATATGAATCAATAGTACACACATGTGAACAAATAGTTATAATCATGTGAATTAATAGTAATTAATTGCTCATTTATCCGATTAATTACCCAATTGGTCAATATAACCTCCAGACATCAATTATTATCGAAATAAATGTCGATTTCCACAAACACTAATAATTCCAACACAATGAAAATATCAATTTTATCTTTAATCAACACGAACTTATTCATCATTAATATTATAATTCATAATATTTAACAACCAGGTTTTTTCCAAGAACGAGGGGGCTTTCCGATAAGGATTTCTCCCTATTGGCGCACAATTAGATTATCTAACCTCTCCTTGACAGAACTTCTAGACATTGTCAATATTGCAAATAATAATATGAATAATTTTGTCGTCTCAATTATTGATTTAATAATATAACATATTATGCAGATGATACTGTGACAATAATTGAATCAATAATATGAGAGATATGATGCAACAATTATTGTAGTAATAATTGAGTATAACTGAGTGAATTCTCACGTAAACATCAATAATCAATATCGTGTGCTACTATGCAACCACGCATATTACTGTACTTTTACTACCGGGTAGTTCAACAGTTTTAACGGTAACACTTTCGTCGTTATTTTTATAAAAAGATAATTATGTCGTTTTCTAAATACGACAATACTTTCGTTGTGGGGTCCACCAATGATTATGCCGTTGTACGTATATTCCCTGTGAAAATGAATATTCCCTGGCACAACAAATAACAACTTGCTTACTTTGTAAAAATTTTCAAATATCACCCTTAACTTTAACCTTTTATCAATTTAACCATTTACGAAATAAAATAATAATTATAAGAAAATTGAATACTTTTATTTCATAAAATTTGGGATCTCACAATATACATTTGAAATGGGATCCTTATTCTCACTAGCAAATCTTTAATTAGATTTTACCGAACTATATAAGTGAGGGTAATATAGTTTGAAGAAAATAGTGGGAGATACCAATTTAAAACAAGACCTAATTTATTTTGGTAATTAATAAAAGAATATATGCTAAAATATTGTTAATTACAAATTTATTTACAGAATTTTATAATGTCTAAATTACTATCACTGCGTAGCATATTAGATGCTAAATTAACCGAACTGAATTAAACGGATTGGTTAAAGAAATTGAGAATAGTTCTCACGGCTGAAAAGCTATCTTATGTCCTTAATACACCTATCCCTGCAATGGTTGCAGACAATGCCTCTGAGGAAGAGATTGCAACTTTTAGAAAGTGGCAAGACGATGCACAGTTGGCTCAATGCATCATGCTCGTATCCATGAGTAATAAGTTTCAGCGTCAACATGAAACTATGGATGCTCCTACTATACTCCTGCACATCATGTAGTTGATGGTGAGGAAAGTAGGACTGATAGATATCAAATATCTAAGGAGCTCTTCCGATCTAGAATGACCAATGACACTACAGTACAGACAAAAGTCCTTATCATGATCAATTTGATTGAACAATTAGGACAACAAGTTTTGTCATGGCTGGAGAGTTGAGCTAAGATTTGATCTTGCACTCACTCCCAGACTCCTTTCACAATTATTGTGAATTTTTCATATGAACAAGCTAGATATCAGCCTCGCTGATTTGCTTAACATGTTGAAAAATGTTGAGAGTCACTTTCTAACCAAGAAAGACCATGTCTTACTAGTAGGGACCAAAGGATCTTCTGAAAAGAAGAACGATTCAAAGAAGGTATATAGAAAGGCAAAAATAAAGGATAATAAACGTAAAGCTGATAAAGATAGCAAAGGAGTTTGCTTCCACTGCAATAAGCCTGGACACTGGAAAGAAACTGCAAAAAGCATTTTGTAGAGGCTAACCAAAGAAGCTTAGTGAAGTTTCGGTTACAAATATAGTTTTTTTTCATGATTGAAATAAATTTTTTCTTTAAGTCAATGTTCTACTTGGGTATTGGATACCGGCTTTGGTTATCATAAATATAAATTTATGAAGGGGCCAAACAGAAATAGAAAGCTAAATAAAGATAAGTAATCCTATGTGTGGGAAATGAAGGAAAGGTTGATGCATTAGCTATAGGAACTTATATTTTAGCAAAGCCTGCGGGCAAATCTATTAAGTCAATAAGTTGTTATTGTACTCTAGTACTTGTTAGAAACATTATTTCTATTTTGTTGTTGGACAATAAAATCTTTGGTATTATATTTAAGAACAATTATTGTTCTATTTATAATAATAATGTTTTGTATATAACTGGAATATTACTTAATGGATTTTGTATACTTGACTTACGTGAAAATAATTTTGCATATTGAACAAATTAGTTTAAGAAAAGGAGATGATCATTCAAAGAGTTGAATGTGTGTATTTGCTGAAATACAAGTGTGAATTATTTGAAAGGTTCAAAGAATTCAGAAGTGAAACAAATTGGTAAAGTATTAGGATTCTTTGATCGGATCAAGGAATAAATACTTGTGCAATAAGTTTCTAGATCATCTCAAATGGTTTTCTCAAAATGGACGCCTCCCAATACACAATAATTAATTGATGTATCTAAAAGAAAAAACCATAGCTTCTTGGACATGGTGCAATCCACAATAATTTTACCGACATTCCAGTATCCTTCTGGGGTCATGCCCTAGAAATGGCTGCATATCTACGAAAATGGTAACCTCAAAATCCGGCCACAAGACTCCATAAAAGTTATGGACAGGAAGGACTCCTAATTTTAAGTAAGTTAAGATAAGGGGTTGTCCAGCTTATGTGAAAAGGTTTTAAAGGATAAGCTTTGGACAAGATTTGACAAGTACAGATTTGTGGGACATCCTAAAGTAAGTTTAGGGCATATGTTCTATAATCCTACTTAGCATAAGGTGTTTTTTGCGAAACACGCTACCTTCTAAGATAAAGGTGTTTATCATTAAAGGGGCTAGTGGGAGGATAATAGATCTTGAAGAGTTCAAGAACCACAAAACAATATAAGTCAAATAAGAAGAACCTGTAAATAGACCTATTGTACCACAACCGAATCGTAAATTTAGAATAGTACCGAAGATACCTGGGAGGTATGGATTCATCATGGGTGATGATGATGAGGTACATATCATAGAAGATGATGATCCAGTTACATACGATGAGGTAAGAGTTGTAAACACTTAGAGAAATGGATTGAAGCAAGCTTCTCAAATATGGAATATTCGTTTTGATGAGACAATCAAAAGAGTTTGATTTTATCAAAAGTAAGAATGAACCTAGTGTGTACAAAAGGGTCAGTGGGAGCGTTGTGACATTCTTAGTATTATATTTTAATATATTACGGATAAGGAATGACATACCAATGTTACAATCAGTAAAGAAAGTTGTCTAAACATTCATCTATGAATGACTTGGGAAGAGTATCTTAATTGGGGATACAAATTTATATAGATAGATTTAAAAGGATGCTCGACTTAACCCAAGGAAGGTATATTCATTTGATGCTAAAGTTGTTTAGCATGACAAACTCCAAGAGATTCTCATGTTGATGACCCTGGAGTGTATCTCTCTTAATAGTCCCCATAGACTCATAAAAGAGAGATCGCATGAGTAACTATCATGTATGCAATGAAATGTACGAGACCTGATGTTGATCAGTTATATTCTGAAGAAGTTCACTATGAGTCAGTGAAAATATCTTAAAGTACTTAACCGGCACTAAGGATGTGATCATATTCTTGGTGGGTCTAAATTAAAACTAGAGGGCTTAACAAAAAAACTCAAGTTTTTTCAGACAGACCACGATGACAGAAAATCCACTTTAAGGTAAAAGCGTTACCTTGAACGGTGGTGCAGTGAATTGAAAAGGTTTCAAATAGCAAAGAATTGCTGGTTTAGTGATAAAGACAAAATATATAGCTATAAATGAAGCTACAAGTTGATTGTTTGGATGATACGTTCATAACAAAACTAGGAATAGTTCCTAAGTCTCATCTTGGATCTAAACATGTGTTGTGACACTTTCATTTGATTATAGAAATCATTGAAAGATGGAAAATCACTATAGAGATAGTGGACTCTCAAGAACAACATTACATATCCATTAACTAAAGCTTATCCAACAGTATGATAATCGTCACTCAGAGAAGAAGGGTATGAAATACCATGACGATTAACTTTAGTGCAAGTGGGAGATTGAAAATAGTATACACACAAGCCAATTGTGTTTGATGATAAAGCATATACTTTGTAACAATCTTATTCATTTATTAATAAAAACTATTAATTTATTAAAGGCTTTTAATTATCTACATGATGCTACTTTATAATATGTGATAAACCCATAGTTTTAAGCAATGTTTTTAGAATAATGATGATGATAATTATAATGAGATCTAAATTCTTAGAAAGCTTAAAACTAAAGTAGTTCCCAATCGTTGGATTACTAAATTGGAGATTAGTGAATCCGGATAGATTGGTACATACGTTGCTTACTCATTAGATGAGGATGATTGATCTCATGATCATTTGTGTGAAGACACTAAAGCAAGTATCTAGGTGCTTATTAGAGAATAAGTTCACTGAACGTGGCTCATTAAGGAATACCTAATGGAGTTTTACTTGCCCGTCAATAGGAATTCCAGTAGTGATAGTAGTACAAGTGATCCTTGAACTTGAAATCATCATAGTATCTTGTGTATGATGAGTTATACTTTGACTTATTCCTTAAGACCTTTAGGGTATATCAAAGGGTATGCTTGTGTATAATAAGTTATACATGGAGATAATGTATGATCAATAAATAATCTACCACTTCTAGTAAAAGAAGAGAAATGTCCTATGTGATTCGATAAATGACAACCCAGTAGTCCTTGCCCAAGGCATAATGAAATTAGAATGGAGTTTCTAATTTGAATTATTTGGAGTTGTGCATTTAAGAGTCGAAATACATATAATTAAATAAAATAAGACTTGACAGTAATTCTATGTCTTATATTTAATTGGAACATTGTATGGTGGAAGGATTGAATTGTAAGATAACTATTTACTCAAAGGTTCTTTTATGATTAATGTTGAAATCTATATTATCTGGAAAGTCGTTGCTCGCTAGGGAGGCTTATCCCTATTGTAGAATAAATACTATTTATTTAAATAAATTAATAGTTTAATATGGAGAACCTAAAGGGTCACACCACAAAAAAAAAGAATAATTATTTAAGAAGTTAATGGCATAATCGTAATAATAAGTTAAGTATATTTAATTTAATCTATGGTGATAGAATAAATTAAATAGCTTAATATTTATTATTTTATACTTTGGAAATATTAAATATAAATTAATAAGAGAAGTCTTATTATTATTATTACTATTATTATTATTTAATTTCTAAAGGAGTTTGAGAATTAACTAATAAAAAAACTCTCATATATCCTAATAAGATTAAGAGCCTTGTGACACCCCCAAATCCGGTACTTCAATTTTCACATGATTTGGTGTTCACTATTCGAAAATCATATATCTATCTACCCATAATAAAAGTAAACCATGCAATAGATAGAAATAAATCCTTACAACAACTGAATAATAATTACAATCCCAGGTCATACTAACCTTAAATATCTGTGCGGAAACATAACAAATAATAAGTCTTAAACAACATCGAGTCTTAACAATATCATTCTTAAAATTTAATAACACATCTTCATCGCTTAATAGCTTTGCCCTTGCCTTGGCTAGAAGAAGGCTCGTCGGTTCTTTCGTTCTTAACTGCAATGTTATTATTACGCAAGAGTGAGCACGATTGCCCACAAGTATAAAAATGAAATAACAATATAATAACATGCGAGTGAATCGAAGAATTCTGAAATGAAGCTCAACTTTTGAACAAAAAAAAATGATTACCAAGAATCAAAATAATTCTGAGGGTCATAAGACCTTGAACTATGTCCTAGGTTATCAAGGATTATTCTTGAAATATTTAACAGTTATAAGACTATGGACTCTTCTTCTCATACTTAGGGGGATCAGCCCTTAGTACCATATTGTGCACAATAACTTAACGCTAACGCATAAGTAATCTCTTTACAGGGTTGTTCATCTCAGTTTGACGTTAGAGTCCGCACCAAAGGAAGTTTGGTTTGGATAAATCAATAAGGATTCTGAAATTTAGAACGTTCATCAACTATGGACTAGTCGAATCAATAAGGTTTCGTTAGTCTAACAAGGTTCCACAATAAATGGTATTTAAATTGAATAATAATCTCAAGAGATATACAATAGAACAAGTATTGTATAACAGATTCATACTTTGAAAAGATAATTAATCTTTAATATAACAAATCAAACTTGATTTAATAATGACAAGAATTGCTTGAAGTAATTTACAAACTTGAATAATGATAACAAGTAGGGTTAGGATACTTGCCTCGTGCGTAGATTACACTTAATTAACTCGTTCTTTGAATTAAATCCTATATATCAATTATGTTCACAATACCAGTCAATAATAACGTACTAAACATCATAAGTTATTATTTATCTAATCTCGAATTCATGACTATATTTAGTCAAATTATCATACTTGTTTTCAAATAATATAATAATACACGAACAACAAGTTAATTACATAATCAACGATTCAAATAACATGTAATTGTCTTCTTGGCTTGGTAAAAACTCATTTTAGTAACTCATTATATGTCTAACAAGTTTTTATATTCATTAGACTAGGTTACTAACTCATTTCTATACTTGTACATTAAAAAAAATATTTTCTGGACATTCTGCTAAGTGGCGCTGCGGCGCCACTTTTGTACTGGGTCTTGGCGCTGCAGCGCCGTTGTGCTGCGACTTGGCACATGGCGCTGTGGCGCTGCGGCGCTGCGGCGCGGGGCATCAGTGCTGGGGTTGGCGCTGAGGCACGGTGGTGCTGCGGCGCGGTGGCGCTGTGGCGCGGTGGCGTGGAACATCAGTTCTGGAGTTGGCGCCGCAGCGCGACACTCCAGAATTTGATTCCCAGTTCACGAAGAACACAGAGTTTAGCGAATTAAACATTATATAATCATTATTTCCCCAAATTAAACATACCAACATGTTAGAATTAATATATAATCAATACCCAATGTTTATAGAGTGATTTTAACCCACTAAAACACATAATCACATAATTAAAATATGCAAATTGCACTGTTCTTGATGTTCTTGAAGGTTTTGAACATAAATCCTAAAATTCAACGCCACGGATTCGTTATAAGACCAAATCCAACCATTCAAGTTTTGTTTACTTAGTTTTAACATGCATACTTATATACAAGTGTAAAATTTAGGGGTGATATATGATCAACACATGAACTACCACGTATAAGGCCATATGGCCATATAACATACTCTGTAATCATATACTGTATAATTTCATGAAACTGATGAAATGGAATCAAGCAATATATATATATATATAAAACATGCTTTACTACTCGAATTATTACATATATTCATATAATTGTTACCCTTTCCAACTACAGAAACTTTATAGAAGACTTTAATCCATATTCATGAAGACTTTAAAAGACGTAAAATAAGAATTTGGGTTGGAGAGAATTACCCAAAGCGTAGATGAACAAGGATGACAATTCTCTCTACTTCAAATACAGAGTCACAAACTTCCTAAAAAAAATTTCTCAAACTCTCTCTCTTTTCCCTCTTTGTTTTATGCCAGACTTAGCCAAATAATGAAAAGGAAGGAAAAGAAGACGTATAAAAAATGAAATGACGTTGTAGAGGTCAGTTACCCGATCTTGGGTAACTGCTATCAACTCCCTATAGGGTCTTGTTTGGCTGGCAAGAATTGGTTTCAAACCCAATTAATTTAATAAAACTTTATCATATAGTTAAAATAATGTCACACTCCACCATAAAATAAATCAATATCATCAATATTTTATTTAATTTAATATAAATAAAATATAATAATTTCTCATAAATAAATAATGTCAAATTATTAACTCTCTAATTAATAATTAAATTAATTAAAATACTAATAGGCTTATTATAATACAATAAATTCACATAATCACATACTTTGATAATAAAAATTCTCCACATTAATTTAATAAATGTAACACATATAATTAAATTAATTTACCACAATTGCATCAATTAATTATTTAATCTAATAATTAATTTATCAAAAAATATGTATTCAATCCAATAAATATTAAAATTAATTACAAAATCTCGGTTGTCACATCTTTCCCCTTTTAAAAGGATTATGTCCCTAGAATCACGACTCAATAAATTCGGCCCGTTACATTCTCCCTCCCTTACAAAGATTTTGTCCCCAGAATCGAAGACACAAATTAAACACATAAATCAGAGAAATCTTTCATCATATTATCTAAATATTGATTTTATATTTCATACTACATTCCTTACTTTAACAAATTCTAGGTTTCATTTCATAACTTTCACTTGAACTCAATTATATTCTGAGTATTATATATCTTTTAACCCATTCATTTCCTTTTCTAAGGATCGCTATCAGAAATACTCGGAATATTACATTCACCCTTTCTTCTAAGAATTTCTTCCTCAAAATTTTATCTATTAATCTTTATTCATCCGATCTATCAAAATAGATTTTACGTTAATATTATATTCATTTCTTGGGTTTTATAACCACTTCTTTCCACAAAGATCTTTCTACAATTATTAAACTTTTCTATTAAAAGTTTCACATTATTCTTTGATAACTCATATCCTTCTTACTTCAAAATTTCTTTTCTCACTTCTTCAACGTACTCATCATTCAGTGTCGCATTCTACGACTTACTTCTTCCTAAGGAATACTTTCCTTTTCACGTCCATCTTGTAGAATAACAAAAATCTTCCACAATTATTCAATAATTGGGAAGTAGTATTAATAACTCAAGAATTTAAAAGATTCTAAATCATGCTGAGGGGTCACAAGACCATGAACTCTATTCTCAATTTACTAGTGCTTCAACTCAATCCTTCACACTGCAAACCAGAGTGTTTATCAATCACAAAGAATGAAACACCCTCCATACGTACACTAGGTGGCCAGCCTATTGTACCACTATGTTGGGTCGCAACGTAGTATTTTGTAACAACTATATGCGTTACGCTCGGACCCATTGTCCCTGAAAACATGTTCCCTTATAGGATTGTTCAACTCATCTTTTCAACATCTGAATCCGCACCAAAATAATTTGGTATGGCATAACTTTTCAATTAACGTTTGAATTTCATGAAGAAATCTGAAAAATCTTTTTATGACCTCTACAATAATTCGGACATCAACCGAAATATACATATACATACATACATATATATTCTCATATCTTAAAGAAATCTGAAAAATCTTTTTATGACGTCATGATACCGCACTGTATTTACAGTCCGTTGAGGATTTCGTCATTTGGTGATTTTATCATACTACATCATACCATAGTGGGCTGACGATTCTTAGATCACATCCAACACTAAGTAATACTGCATTGATGACTCCATCGTTTTTATCATCTTTGCACCAGATTACATGATGCATTAATGATATATAAAATACATTTTGATATATTTCAAATCATTTTTGCCTAGCCGAAGCAATTAGCATAGACATACAAATAACAGTATTGTTGTTAAAACTCATTGGTTTCATCATTTGATCCAATATTTTCCAAGAAAATAGAAGTGTAAACATCAACACGAAATCAATAAATTTCGAAAGTCTAGCATAGCTATTAGATTTAGAATACCTATGCTTCCACCATCAACTACACTTTCTTTAATGATCCATTGCTTAATAGGTCTATCTATTCCTATCATCCTCAATACTTTATTCACACATAATTATACCCAGTTCGTCAAAACTTACCACACGTTATGAGTTCAGGAACTTGCCATAATTATATGAGTTTAAGAACTTATCCTAGTCAGACCATAGGCGTCCATTCGCTGAGGGGTTCAAAACATACCATATAATTATGAGTCACGAACCTACCATAATTATGAGTTTTAAGAACTCGCACTTAATCCTATAATATTCTCTAACTAAACTCTACCTATTCGTTATACACATGAGAAAAGAATCACCTTCTCATCAGGCATATAGCAAATAGCGCGACACAAATATTCCAATGATTATCAATGGGATAAACTGAGTGCAAGCACAAAACCCTCGCCCATACAAAGGTTTGTACAACTCAGTCATCACATGAGTCCTTAATTGAAAACCCACCTAACTCTATCTTGCTTATAACTTACCCTTTGCTCGATACGAATTCCTCGTATCACATTATCTATAACTCCTCGTGAGTTATCTTGTACTATATCATAGTACATTATCTTCATAGCATCAAGCTATAATCATTCAAACATTATAGACCATCTTCCTTTTATAACTTAAACGGAGATGATTATAGAATAAGATCACGTCGTGATCTTATTCTATAATCATCTCCCTTAAAATTCTTTTCTTAACTCGTGATAGTTTTGTTTTACGATCCTCATTCTTTCCCTTTCTCATCATTTTCGACATTATTCGTTATCTTGGCTATTGGAGTTAGGAAACTCCCATTTCTTATCTTTATATCTCTTCAAGATTCTTCTTTGAATATTCTTGTTTATATAGCAATTCTTCCTTTAAGAATTCTAACTTCATTTACATCGCTCAACATTTCATTTGAGTTCTACACTTTCATCATACACATCCATTCTCTACACTTGGTACACATCGAGTCTCTAACAGTTTCAGTATGGTACGCTGAGTGGTTTCCCACAAACAACCAACAAACTAGGTTCCGAGTCGCTAGTTCGTATATACCTCCACTCTATGAAGGAATCGTTTAGCCCAGATACCATACATCAACTACTAAAGAGTACAATTATACCATACTTAAATATAACTCTCTATTCTTAACTTCTTTATCACTCTACTTATAGACATTGTCTATTTATTATCACCTTACATCCTTATTATTGGAGTTGGGTAATCTCACATTTATATTCCTTATAACCCTGCGAGATTCTTCTTTGAATCCTGCCACGCAAGTTTTAATCCCTTCTATAAAAATTTCTTAAATTACTTCTTACTGTTCAAACTCTATCTGAGCTTATTCATTTACTATCTTCACCTTTTCTTCTCTAAGGTTATATTCTAAGGTTTATAACCTACAGCTATGATACTAACTTGTGACACCCCCAAATCTGATACTTCAATTTCCACATGATTTGGTGTTCACTATTCAAAAATCAGATATCTACTCATAATAAAAGTAAACCATGCAATAGATAGAAATAAATCCTTACAACAACTGAATAATAATTACAATTCCAGGTCATACTAACCTTAAATATCTGTGCGGAAACATAACAAATAATAAGTCTTAAATAACATCGAGTCTTAACAATATCATTCTTAAAATTTAATAACACGCCTTCATCACTTAATAGCTTTGCCCTTGCCTTTGCTAGAAGAAGGCTCGTCGGTTTATTCGTTCTTAACTGCAATGTTATTATTACGAAAGAGTGAGCACGATTGCCCACAAGTATAAAATGAAATAACAATATAATAACATGCGTGTGAATCGAAGAATTCTGAAATGAAGCTCAACTTTTGAACAAAAAAAATGATTACCAAGAATCAAAAGAATTCCGAGGGTCATATAACCTTGAACTATGTCCTAGATTATCAAGGATTATTCTTGAAACATTTAACAGTTATAAGACTATGGACTCTTCTTCTCATACTTAGAGGGATCAGCCCTTAGTACCATACTGTGCAAAATAACTTAACACTAACGCATAAGTAATCTCTTTACAGGGTTGTTCATCTCAGTTTGACGTTAGAGTCCGCACCAAAGGAAGTTTGGTTTGGATAAATCAATAAGGGTTCTGAAATTTAGAACGTTCATCAACTACGGACTAGTCGAATCAATAAGGTTTCGTTAGTCTAACAAGGTTCCACAATAAATGGTATTTAAATTGAATAACAATCTCAAGAGATATACAATAGAACAAGTATTGTATAACAGATTCATACTTTGAAAAGATAATTAATCTTTAATATAACAAATCAAACTTGATTTAATAATGACAAGAATTGCTTGAAGTAATTTACAAACTTGAATAATGATAACAAGTAGGGTTATGATACTTTCCTCGTGCGTAGATTACACTTAATTAACTTGTTCTTTGAATTAAATCCTACATATCAATTATGTTTCCAATATCAGTCAATAATAACGTACTAAACATCATAAGTTATTATTTGTCTAATCTCGAATTCATGACTATATTTAGTCAAATTATCATACTTGTTTTCACATAATATAATAATACACGAACAACAAGTTAATTACATAATCAACGATTCAAATAACATGTAATTGTCTTCTTGGCTTGGTAAAAACTCATTTTAGTATCACATTATATGTTTAACAAGTTTTTATATTCATTAGACTAGGTTACTAACTCATTTCTATACTTGAACATTAAAAAAAAACATTTTCTGGACATTCTGCTAAGTGGCGCTGCGGCACCACTTTTGTACTGGGTCTTGGCGCTACGGCGCCGTGGCGCTGCGACTTGGCACATGGCGCTGTGGCGCTGCGGCGCGGGGCATCAGTGCTGGGGTTGGCGCTGCGGCGCAGTGGCGCTGCGGCGCGGGACATCAGTTCTGGAGTTGGCGCCGTGGCGCGACACTCTAGAATTTGATTCCTAGTTCGCGAAGAACACAGAGTTTAGCGAATTAAACATTATATGATCATTATTTGCCCAAATTAAACATACCCACATGTTAGAATTAATATATAATCAATACCCAATGTTTATAGAGTGATTTTAACCCATTAAAACACATAATCACAGAATTAAAATATGCAAATTGTACTGTTCTTGAAGTTCTTGAAGGTTTTGAACATAGATCCTAAAATTCAACGCCACGGATTCGTTATAAGACCAAATCCAACCATTCAAGTTTTGTTTACTTCGTTTTAACGTGCATAATTATATACAAGTGTAAAATTTAGGGATGATATATGATCAACACATGAACTACCACGTATAAGGCAATATGGCCATATAACATACTCTGTAATCATATACTGTATAATTTCATGAAACTAATGATATAAAATCCAGCAATATATATATATAAAACATGCTTTACTACTCGAATTATTACATATATTCATATAATTGTTACCCTTTCCAACTACAGAAACTTTATAGAAGACTTTAAGTCATATTCATGAAGACTTTAAAAGACGTAAAATAAGAATTTGGGTTGGAGAGAATTACCCAAAGCGTAGATGAACAAGGATGACAATTCTCTCTACTTCAAATACAGAGTCACAAACTTCCTAAAAAAAATTCTCAAACTCTCTCTTTTCCCTCTCTGTTTTATGCCAGACTTAGCCAAATAATGAAAAGGAAGGAAAAGAAGACGTATAAAAAAATGAAATGACGCAGTAGAGGTCAGTTACCCGATCATGGGTAACTGCTATCAACTCCCTATAGGGTCTTATTTGGCTGGCAAGAATTGGTTTCAAAACCAATTAATTTAATAAAACTTTATCATATAGTTAAAATAATGTCACACTCCTCCATAAAATAAATCAATATCATCAATATTTTATTTAATTTAATATAAATAAAATATAATAATTTCTCATAAATAAATAATGTCAAATTATTAACTCTCTAATTAATAATTAAATTAATTAAAATACTAATAGACTTATTAAATATTTCTTTTAATACAATAAGTTCACATAATCACATACTTTGATAATAAAAATTCTCCACATTAATTTAATAAATGTAACACATATAATTAAATTAATCTACCACAATTACATCAATTAATTATTTAATCTAATAATTAATTTATTAAAAAATATTTATTCAATCTAATAAATATTAAAATTAATTACAAAATCTCGGTTGTCACAACCCTAATTAATTAAAGTAGTTTAATTAATTAAAATAAAACTCAATTCCTTAATTGTTAAGGAGGGTTGCCCACATCTATAAATAAGAGGAGTCTTATTATAGGTAGGAGAGTTGTTGTTGACTTTTTCACAACAGACGTGATTCCAATTGTTGAAGAGTATGCTCCTTTTCTATAGAGATAGAAAAATTAGGGTTTTGCCAAACACCCATCTTCTTGAATCTTTATTCTTTCTTGGTGGATCACCTCTAGAGGCCAAACACTTGGGTGGCTAATATTGATCAAAGGAAGAAACCAAACCCGGTGGATTCAAGTTGAACGCAAAAGGATTTGGAGGTGAACTCGTACCTGAGGAAGCTCGAATCTTCAAGGGTATGATTCTTGTTCTTTATCTTATCGTTTAATTAATAATTGTGCGTAAAGGATGATCCGGGTATATGGTTTGTAAAATTTTTAAACTCTGATTGTCCACGTTTTCGCTTATTTTATGTAATTTAATTGCGTTCATGAATATTACAAACCTAACAGTGTCTTCCACACTGCAATAAACAGAGCTCATGACCTAGTCATGTACTATTCGACTCAGTTTGAGGAATTTCCATAGTATATGTTATATCATAAAACGATGTTCTGTATTATGGAAGAGGAGCATAGTAAGGTTGTGCAACGTCTTAGCAGGCCTTAATAGAAAGTCTAATTATAATGTGAATAATTATATAACAAATAAGATGTAAATCCCAAGCGCTATGTGACCAACGGGATATGATTATGTTATCCTGAAACTTTACAAGTTCAAGGAAGTGATGTAAATAGCAGTGATGCTATCATTTCCATGTCTTTAAAAGATTATGAATGAATAAAATGTTAGTATTTATTCAAGATGTATGTGTTACGTGTTGATCTTTTATGACGTGCAAGTTAGGTAGAAAATACTTAAGAAATTGAGTAATGATTTAATAAGTGTAGGTATTTAAACAGACGATGCCTCCAAGAAGACGTCAACCACGACAACGAACCCCTGTGGGGTCTACCAATAACAACAACGTCAATACTAACCCTGTTCAGCAGTTGGTGACATTATTGATGGGAGCACTGTAAAATTAGACGCAGAATCAAGCTGCGACTTTTAAAGAATTTAAAGTGGTTGCACCACTAGAATATTGAGGGTCTATGAATCTAGTAGATGCATAGACCTGGATCATGAAAATAGAGAAAGTGTTTGACGTTCCTAGAGTCGGTGAAGACCAAAAACTGCTTTTGCAACATTCATGCTGAAAGCGGAAGCCAGCTACTGGTGGCAGGCGAATAGAACACGAGGGGGACAGGGAGTAATGACATGGAATAGGTTTAAGGAAATATTTTTTGAGACCTATTTTTCAGAGAGCCCATAGAATCAAATGGATGTCCAGTTTTTAGAGCTGAAGCAGGGTACGATGACGGTATGAGTTGGTGAGGTTTTTCGTATCAAGTTAATATAGATGAGCGTAAGGCAAGAAGATTTGAATAGGGACTGAAGCCCTGGTTGTACAGCAGAGTCTCTATGTTTCAGCTAAAGACGTTTCCAGCAATAATTGAAATGGTGATTATCGCGGAAGGTGGAAGCAATGCCTTAACAAAATATAATCAGGAATAGAGGAAAAGGAAGAATGAGAATGAAAGCAAAGCTGATGGTAGCAGTGGCGGGAATAGTAACCCGAAAAAGAAGTGGAATGAAAGTGCATGTGCTGGAAGTCAGCAGAGTAGCTGGCAGAAGAGGAAATTTAAAGCGTGTGCTACCTGTAGAAGAAATCACACTAGCGTGTGCTTGAGAGGTAAGCAGGTGTGCTATAACTATGGCTAGGAGGGTTACATTGCTTTGAATTTCCCTCAACCGAAGAAGGGTACTTGTTTTATATGTGGGTCGAAGGATCATCTAGATCGCGAGTGTCCTAAGAAGCCAATTGGAGGTACAAGTAGAAACAAGGGAGGTGGCAGTGGAGGTACTTTGGCTATTGTTGGACCAAAGCCGTCGAATAGACCCACAACCAAAACCTTCAACATGACCATGCATGATGTGGTGCAGTCAAAAGATGTGGTGTCATGTATCATTCAAATCAATGATATAGATGCAATGTATTATTTAATTCGGGTGCTACTTGCTCATTTATATCTGATGATTTTGCTAAGAAATTGGGATTGCCTAGTGAAGAGTTAAATTTCCCTTTGAACATAAAAATTACAAATAGGGAAGTGATTCCTGTTAGATTCGTATATAAGAATTGTAGGGTGAATATTAAGGGAAACATAATGAGAGTAGATTTAATCCCGATTAAGCTTGGGGAATTTGATGTTATATTGGGGATGGATTGACTATTTAATTATTGAGCAAAATTGATTGCCAAAAGAAATGTGTAAACCTTATGTGTGACGCCCCAAAATTAGGTATACGTCACCCATCTTGGGTCGCCACTTACGTGGTACATAAATCCAAATACAACTTACTAATACAACTGTCGTGTACAATATGACAAAACATAAACTGTGAGTTTGAATATAAATATTGTCTTCTAAAGAGTATTCATACTCAAAAGGAGTCCTCATTACAATTATTATCACACTATTACATACAATAGTGAGGACAACTAATGCTATCATCTGGTCCATCACTCCGTTTTTCGACTCGTCCCAGCAATATTCTCATTTCCTGAAGAGAACCATGAAAGAAAGGGTTAGCTTAACTAGCCCAGTAAGAAATATTATGACTAAGATAATGCAGAATAAATTATCATTAGTCTTCAACAATGTTAAACTGATAAAATATAATAGACATCAAGTTTAACTGCAGCGGATCAAGCAATCCATTAAAAGAGTCAAGTAGAGAATAAAATCTACTATCTTTTATGATTTAAAAGGTTTTTCATGACTTTTATCACTGGGACTCAGCTTAATAAATAATCCACATCATCGAATCACCCCTGCACTACGGCCAAGGATATTCTTTAGTATCACGACCACGAATTACCCATGCACTACGGCTAAAGATAATCATGTTTTCATCAACGGTCCTGATCATGCCATAAAATAATTCATCTTTGCACTACGGCCAAAGAGAATCTATAGCCATAATCATACCAAAAACTATCCATCAATACACTACGGCAAATGAGGATTTTTACCACATCATTTGTAACATTACAGGCATGATTACATCGAATAATCCCTGGTCATAATCATACCAAGTCCATCTATGCACTACAGGCCACAAATGACTTTCAATAAAATATAATCATGAGGATAATGACAATGATATGCGAATTCAATAAAACAAGTTCAAGAATTAATTTATCCAGGAACTGATAACGTCCAAATTGTCAACATGATACTGCTTTATGGAGTAAAATTCAAGAATGCTCAGAAGAATATTTTCATGAAAAGATACTGGATGAAGCGCAAATATAAAGGATATTCCACTAATTTCATGGAGTATAGAAGTCAAAACTTTAACCAACTGAGTATAATAAGGAATAGAATAACAAAAGAAATCACCATACATGCGATAGACCGCATAGGCAGGTTATTCCAACAGAATAATAAATAACGAAACCAGGTCCAGCGTAAACCGCACAGACAGGATATTCCAACAGAATAGTAAAGACGGAACCAGGTCCGGCGTAGAACGCACAGACAGGATATTCCAACATAATAGTAAAGACGGAACCAGGTCCGGCGTAGAAAACACAGACAGGATGTTCCAACAGAATAATAAATAATGGAACCAGGTCCGGCGTAGAACGCACAGACAGGATGTTCCAGCAGAATAATAAGCAATGGAATAATAGAAGAATTTCACCAAGTATGCGGTACTTCGCATAAACAGGTTATTTCAACATAATAACAAAGAATGGAATAACAGAAGTTCTCTTCATGAAGATGAAAGAAAGAAATAATATTCCCTACCTTTGAAAGAAACTGGATATAGGAGTAGTGAGGGAGCAGACTTCTCTTCTATAGATTTTCTCTCTATAGCTTCTCTCTATAATTTCTCTCTATAATAATGGCCCTAAAGATTTAGTGAATTGGTGAAAAATGAAGGAAGAATGAGCTTCTATTTATAGGAAAACATAGTTTCGATAATTGCACGTTTTAGGGCTCGAAATATTATAGTACAATACCTCCAACTTTTCTTTCATTTTTAATTCAATCATCCAAGTATTATCAAACTTGCACCAACTCCCCTAATAGTAAATCATGTGAATCAATAGTAAAATCATGTGACTCAATAGTTCTAAACATGTGAAAAATTAATTACAGTATAGTACCTCTCTCTATACCTCCATTTTTAACTTAATCATGCAATTATTATCAATCTTGCACCAACTCCTCTAATAGTAACAAGAATGTGAGTCAATAGTATAACATGTGAACAAATAGTTATAATCATGTGAAATAATAGCAATCAATTGCCCATTTATCCGGTTAAATACCCGATTGATCAATATAACCTCTAGATATCAATTATTATCGAAATAAATGTCAATTTTCACTAACACAAACAATTCCAACATAATGAAACTATTTTTATCAAAAATATAAATTTTGAAATTTTGAAGTTTGACTTTTTCCAAAAAAGTCAACTGTTGACTTTTTGACCAAATAGTGAATTTCGAAAAATTTTGTATTTATAGACTATTTTTACTAATTTCGACGTTCCGGACTCAAATATCACGTCTGCGTCTCCAAATTCAACTCTGAACAACATTCATCATTAATATTATAACTCATGAATAGTAACTCGTGAATAATACTCCGACACAAAAAGTGTCCCAAATACCCGAGTGAACAATACTAGAGTGAATAGTAATTTGGGTGAATAGTAACCTGTGAATAGTAACTCGTAAATAGTAACTATGAATAGTAACTCGTGAATAGTAACTCATGAATAGAACTCCGACACGAAAAGTACCCCAAATACCCGAGTGAATAATATTCGGGTGAATAGTAATTTAGGTGAATAGTAACCCATGAATAGTAACTCATGAATAGTAACTCGTGAATAGTACTCCGACACAAAAAGTGTCCCGAATACCCGATTGAACAATACTGAGTGACTTCTCACATAAGCATCAATAATCAATACTGTGTGCTACTATGCAACCACGCGTATTACTGTACTTTTAACACCGATTGTTTCAACAGTTAACGGTAAAACTTCCACCGTTATTTTCATAAAATATTTTTGTCGTTTTCTCAATCCGACAATAATTCCGTTGTAGGGTCCACCAATGATTATACCGTCGTACGGATATTCCCCGACAAAAAAAATATTCCCCGACCAATCAAATATTATATAACAACTTGCATACTTTATAAAATTTATAAATACTACCCACAACTATAACATTATATCAAATCCATACCATAATATAAAAAAATAAAAATAAAAATATTTCGAGAATATTAAATATTTATTCATAAAATCTGGGGTCTCACAATCTCCCCTCCTTATGGAATTTTGCCCTCGAAATTTACGTACGTACCTGAAATGCTGAAGAGGTGAAGATACCTCGTCAGATTCTAACTCTTGAGGTATAACCTTTTAGTGTTGAATACGATTCTTCTTATCCAAGATGTTAACATGTATCTCCTCATACGTTAAGTCTTCCGCTATCTCGTCCGGTTCTAAATTAATAATGTGGTTCGGGTCGTCCACATTTTTACATAACATCGACACGTTAAAAATGTTATAAACACGCGACATACTTGGCGGTAAAACGAGTATATAAGCCACAGTTCTTACTTGATCGAGGATTTAAAATGGGTCAATTAAATCGAGGGTTGAGATTTCCTCTCTTCGTCGATTCTTGCTTCTAGAATAACACCCTCTTGAACCTTCTTCTTCACATTCATCAGCTCTGGGTTTGTAGCTTGAGCGGCTTTAACTTTATCGATTAAAGTCGATTCTACTCATATATTCGTTATCTTCACGTGGGTTCCTAGAGTCTTTAACTCTATCTTCATCATTTGTAAGTCGTACGAAATGGGTCTTTGTGTTAACAACATCGCACTCATAAACGCATACAATCTTCTACTAAACGCGTCAGCTATCACGTTCGCATTTCCACGATGATATTGCATGGTACGATCGTAATCTTCAACAGCTCGAGCCAACGTCTTTGACGCATGTTACGTTCGCTTTAGTTGAAGAAATATTTGAGGGTTTAAGAAATGGGTTTTGTACTGGGGTCAATACAAAATTCGATTTCACGCTCTAGGGTAGACTAAGAAATCTTCAAGAATACGTCAGGAAATTTATTAACAATTGAATTATCATTCAAAACTGTGACTCTCATCCAAGACTTGGATAACACGTCACGTTGATACCTATCAACTTGCCATCGTCATTCACAACGTCTCATACGGAAAGTCTGGCTTCGGTGCATCCCACACAAGGAAGTCAACAATGAAAGAATCGGGCCTCTTTACTTATGGCTTGATATGACAATGATTGACTTTAGTGGTTTGGTTACTTTGAATTTGCATAACAGGTTAGTTAGGAGTATGAAGGCTAACAACCTTACGAAAAGCATGATGAGTAGTTAACCAATCGTTTTCAAAAATCACATCAAATGCAAGTATTTTCAAAGAGATAAGATCGACAGGTAACGTGAAAGTGTTGATTTGAACAAGATTTATAAATAGTGGAGGTAACGAAGGTTTCTACTATCGAAGTTTCAACAAATAAGTCAAAGTCTAATTTCTCCGAAGTTAAATTTAAACGTTGAGCGCAAGCAAGAGAGATAAAAGAATGGGTAGAACCGGTATCTAATAAGGTATAGACTTCGCAAGAATTTATAATTAACTAACCCATGATAACTTCGTTCGATTCCTCGTTAGGGTAATTCAAAACTCGATGCTGGATTTTCCCAATTGCTGTCGAAAAATTACATATCATCTATTTTAGTTTTCTTGGATCGGACTTCTCAGATTCCAGCTTTAATATCATATACTCTGCCAAAGAATGCTTCTATTCAACCATCGCACATCGGGTAATACAATTTTGAATTGTTACATCCCTTTGTTCTACGACCGCCTGTCGTTCTTCAGCCTGCTCTTCTAACTCATGAATACGATTTTGCAATTCTATATTTTGATCAATAAGTTCTTCTAATAAATCAACCTCAGGTTCCTCTTCTTCCTCACTCTCAGTTGCTACCTTTGCGACTAGCTTGAGTGCAACTTTTAATTCCTCAATCACCACATGGATATCTCTAATCACATTAACCTGGTTGGTGATTAGAGGTGTCTCCATGGTTTCATGTGCTCCATTGCTATTCTCAACATTCTCGGATGTCATTTTCAAATACTGCCACAAAATAAGGGTTAATTAACATATCACATATTATCCCTATACTCTGACCGACAAATTAAATACCAAATAAACTTAGGTAGGTCATACTAGCGAAAGAATTACCCGTCTCTCCCCTCCTAGTTCTATTCTCACATCCTTGCCAGGGATCATATCCCTAAGCTTTGATACCAACTGTGACGCCCCAAAATTAGGTATACGTCACCCATCTTGGGTCGCCACTTACGTGGTACATAAATCCAAATACAACTTACTAATACAACTGTCGTGTACAATACGACAAAACATAAACTGTGAGTTTGAATACAAATATTATCTTCTAGAGAGTATTCATACTCAAAAGGAGTCCTCATTACAATTATTATCACACTATTATATAGAATGGTGAGGACTACTAATGCTATCATCTGGTCCATCACTCCGTTTCCCGACTCGTCCCAGCTATATTCTCATTTCCTGAAGAGAACCGTGAAAAAAAGGGTGAGCTCAACTAGCCCAGTAAGAAATATTATGACTAAGATAATGCAGAATAAATTATCATTAGTCTTCAACAATGTTAAACTGATAAAATATAATAGACATCAAGTTTAACTGCAGCGGATCAAGCAATCCATTAAAAGAGTCAAGTAGAGAATAACATCTACTATCTTTTATGATTTAAAAGGTTTTTCATGACTTTTATCGCTGGGACTCAGCTTAATAAATAATCCACATCATCGAATCACCCCTGCACTACGGCCAAGGATATTCTTTAGTATCACGACCACGAATTATCCATGCACTGCGGCTAAAGATAATCATGTTTTCATCAACGTTCCTGATCATGCCATAAAATAATTCATCTTTACACTACGGCCAAAGAGAATCTATAGCCATAATCATACCAAAAACTATCCATCAACGCACTACGGCAAATGAGGTTTTTACCGCATCATTTGTAACATTACGGTCATGATTACATCGAATAATCCCTGGTCATAATCATACCAAGTCTATCTATGCACTACAGGCCACAGATGACTTTCAATAAAATATAATCATGAGGATAATGACAATGATATACGAATTCAATAAAACAAGTTCAAGAATTAATTTATCCAGGAACTGATAACGTTCAAATTGTCAACATGATACTGCTTTATGGAGTAAAATTCAAGAATGCTCAGAAGAATATTTTCATGAAAAGATACTGGATGAAGCGAAAATATAAAGGATATTCCACTAATTTTATGGAGTATATAAGTCAAAACTTTAACCAACTGAGTATAATAAGGAATGGAATAACAAAAAAAATCACCATGCATGCGATAGACCGCATAGGCAGGTTATTCCAACAGAATAATAAATAACGGAACCAGGTCCGGCGTAAACCGCATAGACAGGATATTTCAACAGAATAGTAAAGACGAAACCAGGTCCGGCGTAGAACGCACAGACAGGATATTCCAACAGAATAGTAAAGACGGAACCAGGTCCGGCGTAGAATGTACAGACAGGATGTTCCAACAGAATAATAAATAATGGAACCAGGTCCGGCGTAGAACGCACAGACAGGATGTTCCAGCAGAATAATAAGGAATGGAATAATAGAAGAATTTCACCAAGTATGCGGTACTTCGCATAAACAGGTTATTCCAATATAATAACAAAGAATGGAATAACAAAAGTTCTCTTCATGAAGATGAAAGAAAGAAATAATATTCCCTACCTTTGAAAGAAACTGGATATAGGAGTAGTGAGGGAGCAGACTTCTCTTCTATAGATTTTCTCTCTATAGCTTCTCTCTATAATTTCTCTCTATAATAATGGCTCTAAAGATTTAGTGAATTGGTGAAAAATGAAGGAAGAATGAGCTTCTATTTATAGGAAAACATAGTTTCGATAATTGCACGTTTTAGGGCTCGAAATATTATAGTACAATACCTCCAACTTTTCTTTCATTTTTAATTCAATCATCCAAGTATTATCAAACTTGCACCAACTCCCCTAATAGTAAATAATGTGAATCAATAGTAAAATCATGTGACTCAATAGTTCTAAACATGTGAAAAATTAATTACAGTATAGTACCTCTCTCTATACCTCCATTTTTAACTTAATCATGCAATTATTATCAATCTTGCACCAACTCCTCTAATAGTAACAAGAATGTGAGTCAATAGTATAACATGTGAACAAATAGTTATAATCATGTGAAATAATAGCAATCAATTGCTCATTTATCCGGTTAAATACCCGATTGGTCAATATAACCTCCAGATATCAATTATTATCAAAATAAATGTCAATTTTCACTAACACAAACAATTCCAACATAATGAAACCATTTTTATCAAAAATATAAATTTTGAAATTTTGAAATTTGACTTTTTCCGAAAAAGTCAACTGTTGACTTTTTGACCAAATATTGAATTTCGAAAAATTTTGTATTTATAGACTATTTTTACTAATTTCGACGTTCCGGACTCAAATATCACGTCTGCGTCTCCAAATTCAACTTCGAACAACATTCATCATTAATATTATAACTCATGAATAGTACTACTCGTGAATAGTACTCCGACACGAAAAGTGTCCCAAATACCCGACTGAACAATACTAGATTGAATAGTAATTTGGGTGAATAGTAACTCGTGAATAGTAACTCATAAATAGTAACTATGAATAGTAACTCGTGAATAGTAACTCGTGAATAGTAACTCATGAATAGAACTCCGACACGAAAAGTACCCCAAATACCCGAGTGAATAATATTCGGGTGAATAGTAATTTAGGTGAATAGTAACCTATGAATAGTAACTCATGAATAGTAACTCGTGAATAGTACTCCGACATAAAAAGTGTCCCGAATACCCGATTGAACAATACTGAGTGACTTCTCACATAAGCATCAATAATCAATACTGTGTGCTACTATGCAACCACACGTATTACTGTACTTTTAACACCGGGTGTTTCAACAGTTAACGGTAAAACTTCCGCCGTTATTTTCATAAAATATTTTTGTCATTTTCTCAATTCGACAATAATTTCGTTGTGGGATCCACCAATGATTATACCGTCGTACGGATATTCCCCGACAAAAAAAATATTTCCCGACCAATCGAATATTATATAACAACTTGCATACTTTACAAAATTTATAAATACTACCCACAACTATAACATTATATCAAATCCATACCATAATATAAAAAAATAAAAATAAAAATATTTTGAGAATATTAAATATTTATTCATAAAATCCGGGGTCTCACATTATGACTCTGTCAAAGGTAGTTTTCTATGGTAGCAAATCACCTAGACAAGCAAGTTATCTGACGATGATGCAAGCCAAGAAGTTTTTGAGGCAAGGCTGTGTAGGATATTTGACTTACATAGTCGATACTCAGAAGAAGGGTGCGAAACTGAAGGAGGTACCAGTTGTTAGGGATTTTGTGGACGTGTTTCCGGATGATTTACCAGGACTTCCGTCAGATAGGGAAATTGAGTTTATTATCAATTTAGCCCCAGGAACTGCTCCGATATCGAAGGCCCCGTATAGAATGGCTCCGGTGGAGATGAAAAAATTGATGGTGCAACTGTAAGAGCTACTAGACAAGAAATATATTCAGCCGAGTATATCACCGTGGGGAGCACCGGTGTTATTCGTGAAGAAGAAGGATGGGTCGGTGCATCTTTGCTTTGATTATAGAGTTAAACAAAATCACTATTAAGAATAAATATTCGTTACCAAGAATAGATGACTTGTTTGATCAGCTGAAAGGAGCTAAATACTTCTCGAAGATAGATCTGAGAAGTGGGTATCATCAGCTAAGGGTAAGGAAGGAGGATGTACCGAAGATGACATTCAGAACTCGGTGTGTACATTACGAGTTTCTGGTAATGTGTTTTGGTTTGACCAATGCTCCCGTAACATTCATGGATTTGATGAACAAGGTGTTTAAACCATTCTTGGATAGGTTTATGGTGGTGTTCATTGATAATATTTTAATGTACTCCAAAACTCAAGAGGAACACATAGAACATTTACGTTTGGTGTTGGAGACGCTAAAAAGAGAAAAATAGTACGTGAAATTCTCTAAATGTGAATTCTGGTTAGAATGCGTGCAATTTCTTGGGCATATGATTGACAAAGATGGAATTTGAATAGATCCATCGAAGGTTGAAGCTGTAATAAATTGAGAACAACTAAAGACACCATCAGAGGTGAGGAGTTTCTTGGGATTGATAGGTTATTACAAACGCTTTATTCAAGACTTTTCCAAAATTGCCACTCTGTTGACAAATTTGACAAGAAAAGTCGTAAAATTTGTTTGGACGGAGAAGTGCGATGAGAGTTTTCAAGAATTGAAAAAGAAGCTAAGCATGGCACCTGTGTTGTCGTTACCGGATAATACAGGGAACTTTGTGTTGTATAGTGATGCATCGCATAAAGGACTAGGCTGTGTGCTTATGCAAAATGGTAAAGTCATTGCGTATGCTTCTAAGCAACTGAAGGACTATGAGAAAGGATACACGACTCATGATTTGGAGTTGGTTGTGGTGGTGTTTGCTCTGAATATATGGAGATACTATCTCTATGGGGAGAAGTGTTAGATATATACGAACCATAAGAGTCTGAAATATATTTTCACACAGAAGGATCTAAACATGCGTCAGAGACGATGGTTGGAACTGATAAAAGACTATGATTGTGAAATGTTTTATCATCCGGGTAAAACAAATGTGATTGCCGATGCCTTGAGTAGAAAGGGTCAGGAGAAGTTAATGTTGTTAACTGCACAGGAGGAGCTCTTTTCAGCAATGATGAAACTAGATTTTAAAGTAAAATTTCTAAAGGAATCGGATGAAAGGTAGTTCCATATGGAAGCTAGTTCAACTTTAGTGGACAAGATAAAGAACGCCCAACTTCAAGATGAAGAATGCAAGAAAATCTAGGAAAGAGTGTCTGAAGGTAGTGAGGTGAAATTCAAGATCGATACCGAAGGATTACTGAGGTTTGAGGGGAGAATTTAGGTTCCGTCAGTACCCGAGGTTAAAGATGAAATTTTGACTGAAGCTCATAATTTAAGATATTTAGTTCACCCGGGGAGTATGAAGATGTATCAGGATTTATAACAACATTTTGGGTGGCCGAATATGAAAAAAGATGTTGCAGAATGTGTCGTAAAATGCTTGACATGCCAAAAAGTCAATGCTGAGCATCAAAGGCCAAGCGGGTTATTACAACCGTTGGAAATACTGGGATAGAAGTGGAAGCATATCACAATGGATTTTGTGGTAGGTCTTCCGACTACTTAAAAAGGGTACGATGCAATTTGAGTGATAATGGTTAGATGGTCAATTTATCAATTAAACAACTAATTAACTCTTAATTTCTACTTTAAGCTTAACAATATATATTCACAAAAACTCTCTGTAAAAATAGTTTTTTTTTCTTCACACCCATATACATAATATAAATTCATGGACTATTCTCAATTATAGCTTAAGAAAATAGTTTAACAACACTAGATTATCATATAAACCACATACATAACAAAATTTCACTTCTACAAAGCTTTCATGGAGAAAATTGGGAGAGAGAATACAACTATAACTTTGAAAAGAACAACAATAATAGAGTTTAGATGGTACCTTGTTTGAAGAAGATAATGGCCAACCCTTTTTGATTCTCAAGCTTCTTCTTCTCTCCAATTCTCTCTCACTTTTCTTATTATCTTCTTCTTCTTCTCTGAGTTTTTGCTTTTCTCCCTAACTCTAACTACGTAGAATAATATAACATATATAGTAATAATATATATTAATTATATAATATAACTCTAGCTATAAATTATATCAGTTATGTAAGTTTTGAAAATCAAAAGCTATAAGACTTGTTTGGTTAAACTAAAAAAACCCATTAACCCTTACACCTTGTTTGGTAAACTTAATTATAACAAATTGATTAATCCTTGTACCTTGTTTGATAAAACATCATTAGATTAAAGACTTATTATGCATTAAGACATGTTTGGCAAAAACTAAAATTAAACTCTTTTAATTTATTTTAATAACTCCTTTATAGCAAGCTTATTTGTCACACATCTATTTAAATTAAATAATCGATTTAATCTATTAAATTACTTTAACACACAAATCATTATCTCATAATTATAATTTTATTCAACCAACTAACACTTTATTTTAATCACAAATTTTAATTAAAATATTATAATTCATTTAATCATTATTAGCTCTCTAACTTAATTATTAAATTAAATTAGTATATAACCTCATAACAATTAATTTTCTTAGCTCCTTAATTATTTATTCAACAAATAAATAACTAAACCACATCAACTCAAATTGAACAATTATTTATTCAACAATAAACATATCCACTAAATATTTATACAAATCAATAAATATTTAACATTATAATTTAAAAATTCTGGAATGTTACATCATTCCCTCCTTACAAGGATTCTGTCCTAAGAATCACAATTCAAACAAATCATTCGTTACAAAATAAGTAGGCTTATTATTGCCAAATCAGTTTTATTAAGTGTATACTTTTATCAGTTTCTGGGTTTACGCTTACGGTTAGTAGCCTAGTCTAAGACTGAACCTAAGAAAGAAAAGAAAGAAGTTCAGAGATAATTGAGAGAGAATACAGTAAGTGGAGAGGAGTCTGTGAAGTTGGAATTGTCTGCTATTAGTAAGGATTTACTAAGTAACAAAAAGGTATTTTCCTATAATCCTAATATGATATACCCATGTATGTTTTGCTTTCTTTGAGTTATTGGAATTCATTCTTACAAAATTCCTGTAAAACCATGTTTTATAATTGGTTATGATATTATATGTATCTGTAATTGAAATGATTATAACTAGCATATATATATATATATATATATATATATATATATATATATATATATAGACATATATATAGACATTGTATACTAAAGATAAACGAAATTGGTTTTACAGTGGTCATATGAGGATGAACATGAACGTATGTTTTGCATGATAACAAAATTAGTATGTGATCGTATGCTAATTATGAAATTGAACGTTGAGTATATTGATTTGTTATGAAATTTAGAGAAATCGTAGTCTCAAGGAATCAAATTAGTTTATATATTTTGGTTACCATGTTCACTGCGTAAACAAACATCGATAATGGAGTTTTGGTTTTTAAAACAGTGCGTACAATGATTTAGGTTTTCTAAAATTCGATGTTTCAGTTGTGTTAATTTAGTATTTGTATGCTTGGTGAAGTTTATGTGTAATTCTCATAAGTTATACATGTTAATTGGTGTTAGAAATTAAGACATAGCTTTGTTCTGGTTTTTGTTTTGGGGTGTTCTGTAATTCGGAGCCTCAGCGCCAAGTTTCACGCCCTAGCTCTGAATTTCGTGCCCCAGTGCCAAAAATAGCCCAAAACTTCACGCCCCATCGTCACTATCTCGCGCCCCAGCGTCACTGTCTCGCGCCCCAGCGCTGGAAAAGTGGTCTGGGTTGGACAGTTTTGACCTACTGTAGTACAATGGCCATAACTTTTTCATGTGACCTCTGATTGAGGTGATTCAAGATGATCCAGAACGAGGACGAATAGACCTACAACTTTTGTTATTTAAGTTTTTCAATTTAAGGTCATTAGGATGGGTCAAAATGGTCATCTTTAGGACCGTTATGTTTTCAAAGGTAATTGGAGGGCGTCGGGCATGCACAAATGCATGTGTAGTGCTCCTGACCATAAAAGATGATGTCCTAAGTTATAAAACATGAATGTTAGTAAATATAATGATGTTTAATATTAATAAATAACGTGTTAGATAAGTTATAGAAGCATAGTAAGCATACACAAGAGAGGCAAATCGGGCGTGTGACGAATGAACGTCGAAACGTCGTGCCAAATGTTAATAGACTTAAAAAGTGTTTTAATTCAATTGAAATGAATATTATAAGATATGGAGTGGATTTAATATAAAGCCAATAAGTAGTCCTAGCAAGACTTAAGCACTTGAATGAACTGCGAATATGAAGTACAGTGAGATATAAGTTGAAAGTTAACACAATTAAGTTGAACATTGTGTACTTATTAATAGGAAAGATTATGAGACGTAGAGTAGAGTTTACATTATAAGTACTATGTGTTATTATGTGACTAATAATCGATGTGTATGATTATATAATTACGTAGGGCACGTGAAGTGCAGATAGCTGTAAGGTGTTAAACTGTTATTGGTAAACAACGATCAAGGCAAGTCTTTCGGTTCCTATTTTCTACGTGGACTTGATTAACTATTTTAAATTGCATGATATTTTATATATGTTGAAATCATGAAATGTTAAAGTCAATATATGACTGCATTATTTTGGCTAAAGAAGGATGATTGAGTAAGGAACTCAATCTTGATATTTGCTATGTGAATTAAAAGCATGTATACCATGTTACTTTAATGAGATGTATATCGAGCATGTTATTATGTGCTATGTGATGCATGAAAATTGTTAGATTTTGCTGGGCTGTCGAGCTCACTCTTGCAAATAACCACTTTTGCAGGTCAAGGAATTAAGGTAAGGATATGTGCTAAGTGAGTTATAGAGATCTATATTCACGAAGATTACTTATGTTTTATGAGAAATGTATTTCATATTTTGAATGTAACATGTTGTTGAATTATAAGTTGAGTTATCCAATGTATATGGATATTTAGTTATAATGTAAGACTTTGTATAGTCATTTTGTTGTAAGGATTCATGATATAAGTTTGAGTCAAAGAGATGTAATGTAAAGGTTACGATTTAGGGCAATAACGAAGGAAATGTACAAAAGTTTTAAATATTCCGTAATTTTAGTGATTTTTAATATCGAATAATGATGTAAAATTAGAGGTTGAATGTATGGTTAACGATCGAAGTCGAGATTTAAATTGTATGGATTTTGGGGTCATTACACATCTTCTTCGGTGCAGCTGATCTTCATTCTGTTTTGCTCATCTTCATCCGTTGTCAGCTATGCACCATCACCATTTGGGTATGCTAACTGTTTGAGCTTTTAATAGACTTTGTCTGATACTTAGCATTCCCTGAATCGTTCTTGACTGATTGGCAGACATGGTTATGCACTTATTCTGGTTCAGCTTTAGGTTCATGGTGATTCGTAAAGTGGCTTTCTGGATCTTCTTTGTGCTTTGCCACTTTTCTGAATGCTATCTTCTTTTCTTTCTCATTTCTTAGCCTAGCTGCCATCTTCAGTGGCATCCTCATCTTTGTTGAGTGAAGCTTTAGTCTGTTTGAGTCCTTCTTAAAAGCTACTTCACTTCCACCTTTGTAATCTCACTATCACTGAGACTTGTTTTGTCATGACATCCTCTTTATGACTTTCTGACACTATAGTTCACTGTTCCACCTACTCCGTCAGAGATGTCACTTTGATGTCTCGGGCAGGTAGTCAACTTTATTTTCTCCTTCTAATTTCTCGATCAGAGGTTATCCTTTTGCATCGATGCTCTCAATAAGCTTTGTTCGAAAATCAATCTTCAGATTGAACCGTTGCCAATGCTTCAATCTTTAGATGATCGAACTCTACGATTTTGATGCATATCTTCTTGGACCTGATCGTAGTTTCTTGTTGAATGTTGCTCATTGATAGGTAGAGACAACACTATGATCTTGAAGAGTGTTTATTAGATCTTCAATGTAGAACACCTCTTCCTTCTTTTGTGCAGTGCTTCAACACTTCTATTTGCTTTGACTGATCTCAAACACTGATGGCTTGACTCCTTGTTCTGGCCTCTTCTGAATAGCAAGACACTTCAAATTTATGGCATGCTCAGCTCGCTTTCTCCTTGTGATCTCCCGTTCACTTATCATCGATGGACTGACCCAGTGCTTAATCACTTTAGCCTTGTTCTTCATAGGCTGACCAGTATCTTTGTTTACACTCCATCAATTCCTTCTTTGTTTGGCAAAACACTACGATCCCGGTGGCTTCCAAGATCATTACCTTCTGTTTACTTAACAGCTGTAAGACCTCAAATTATTAATAAATGAAATTTAAATTCCTCTATTTATTATTTTGAAATAGTAAGGGTTGATTTGATTAATGTGGTTAGTTATGGGTAAAATGCGCAAATATTTTAAATAAACAAGTGGTCCTAAAATATTCATTGTTGTCGGGGAATATTTGTTTGGTCGTGAAATATTCTTATTGTCGGAGAATATTCGTAAGACGGCGCAGCCTTGTGTGGGCCCCATAACAGAAAATGATTGGATGAAGAAAACGACAAAAACAAATTGTTTATAAATAACGGCGTAGTTGTTACCGTTAATACTGTTGGAATACCCGGTGGTTAAAGTACGGTAATACGCGTTATTGCACAGTAGCACACGGTATTGCACCAATTATTGATTCTTACGTAAGAAGGCACTACTCAATAATAGTTACAGTAATTACTGTTCAATATTTTATTTTATTGATTAAATAATTGCTACGTTGATATTTTATAATTGTCACTACGCAGTATTTTCCATTATCGGAGAAATAATTCATATTATCTGAATAATATTATTAGATAACATTATTGGCAATGTCTAGAAAGTTCTGTCTAAGGAGAGGTTTGGTCATCTAATTACGCGCCAGTAAGGAAAAATCCTTATTGGAAAGCCCCCTCTTTCCTAGGAACGGCCTGGTTGCCAGTACTGTGATTCTGTAATATTATTTGTGTATAATTAATTATTGATTTATATGATGAGAAAAATATTGATTTTATGTGGATATAGATGGAAAAAATTTTTAATGTGACAATTGTTGAAAATTAATATTTTATCTTTTTCTAATAAAATAATTCATTTAAATATATTATTTTAATAATATATTGATGGTGATATTTTTACAATGAATGTGGGATATATGAGTATATGAGGAGGAAGAGTATTTTTGTGGCATTAAATGATTAACACATGTTTTGTGTGTTGGTGGACACAATTCTTGACCGAAAATTTATTATTGACTGTAAAATCGCCCGTTTGTGGATTTCGGTCAATTTTTATTTGGAATTTGGAAAAACTTTCTTCTGTAAAGTTGTAGAGAATTGAATTTTCTATAAAAACTCGCGAGATTCAAATTTTCTGATAACAGGGCTATTTATTATGAATTATTGAAGTTCTAAAATAATTGATTTTTGGAAGTTTTAATTATTATTTTAAAGAAAAACGTTTTTAGCAAATTAGTGGGCTCAACATGTGATAAGAATGGGCTGAATTCAGATCTTCTAAGGTGGGCTTGACAATTTTGTAAATATAATATTATTATATTCAATTTTCTACTTTGGTGTTCTAAGCATTTTCCTATAAATAGGGTGCTTAGGTTAGAATTGAAAATCACACCAGAAACTGAGATCTTCTCTCTCTTTCTCTCTCTATATTAGTGAGCGTATTCTTGTGAGTATTCTAATACTTTGAGTATTGCTATACGGTGCAAGTTCAAGTCATAGCCTATATCCGGTGTTTCAACTAGAAGTACTGTTTTTGCTGAGGTAAGGGATGTTATTTCTTCTTAAATGATATTATTTTCTTCAATATCATTATGCCGAAGTATTGATCTGAACTTGTTATCAAATTTAGAACTTTTCATGTCGGGGTTACTATTCACGAGTTACTATTCACCGAAAAATGAAATTTTCTTCTTTTTGTACAAAATATCTATTTTGAATACTAGCTTTGACTGTATCCATGTTTTGATCATTCTTGAATTTTACTCCACTATGATTATTTATGAGGTATTTTTGGACATGAAATAGCTGAAATACGAATCCTGAATATTTGTTATTTTGTTTCACTGGATTCGTTTTCTTTAAAATATTTTTCATCATCCTCAGTCTTAAAGGATGATATAACTGAATATCTTTGGCCTGTAGTACAAAGATGAATGATTTCTGATGAATATCTTTGGCCCGTAGTGCAAAGATGAACAGGTGTTGAGGTGAACATGACCAACTGATGAATATCTTTGACCTGTAGTGCAAAGATGACTATTTGATTCAAGATATTTATTGATTGATGTTACAGGGATAAAATGTTGATGATGGGCTTTTAAATTCATAGATAATCGTAGATTTCATTCTCTACGTAAATCTTCTATGAATTATTATTTTCCGCTGCGAATATTGATTTAAAACTTGTTATCTATTGTATTCTATTAAATTTTTCCCTGTTGAAGACTAACGATAATTTGTTGTATATTATCTTAGTCATAATATTCTTTACTGGGCTAGTTGAGCTCACCCTTTTCCTTGTTGTTCCATTTTTCTTCTCAGGAGGCGAGAATGTAGCGAGTACTAGTCGGGGTATGGAATGATAGTTCAAGACAGTTATTTTAGTAGTCCTCACTATTTTGTAAAATAGTGTATCAATAAGTATATTGAGGACTTAATTGAGTATGAATACTGTCTAGATGACAATATTTGTATTTAAACTCACAGTATATGTGTTATCGTATTTTGCACGACAATTGTAATAATAAAGTTGTAGTTATTTTCTGTACCATATATTTGGTGACTCAGAATGGGTTGGATGGATTGGACCTATTTTGGGGGCGTCACAATAGCTACTGCACTTATTGACCCTCCTTAGTCAGTTACTGAAGTCTTCTTCTGATCAACTTATGGGAGACTTCATCTTGAATGGCTTCACAATCGAATCTAGATGTTGATTGGGTTGATGCTTAGATCTTCTGTTAGCTTGCATGCCATTCATTGAGTGCTCCTTCAGGTGGGATGTACCTTTACAGCTCAGACCAGAGGCTTCATACTTTGGATATTATGGGAGTGCTCATTTGTTAAGAATCATATTTGCTCTACGATTCAGATCTTGACATTCTATGATTTCCATCTTTATGCTTATTATCTTCATCTGATCTTGCTTGACTACGATCTCTACCTCTGATATGATCAGTAGACTCTACGACTCCAAGTGTGGTTTACGATTCTTGACTTGGCTTCTGCAGATGCTCGATTGGCTCTTAGACAGACTGTCTGTACGATTTTGAACATAACTTCCTCAGTAGACTACGTCTCCGAGAAAGTTCTCCTCGACACACTATGATCCTTCCTCGTTTCTTCTGGCAGTCTATGAACTCCGAGATCTACTATCCTGCAGACTATGATCATGCCTTGATAGCTCCCGAGTTTTCCTTAACTCTCCTAGCAGACTACGATTTCTGGTGCAGTGCTCGACGATCAGACAAGCCTATTTATTACATTATAAGATCAACCTAACAAGCTTGATCTTTCTATATTTATAGTTATTGTACATCATTTGTTTTCAAGGACTTTACAAGTCTATTTTCCTTATGTAGGATCAGCCTAACATATTTGATTAATTCATTCTAAGTCCATGTTCCTATTATCTATCAAAGGACTTTACATCTTTTCTTAATGCAAGCATACTTACATATTCATTCATATATATCATAATCAAATCATATATAATTAGGAATATTATTCACATGCTTATTCCTGACAATCTCCCACTATTTGATTATGACAAAAACAATTAGTGCATATGCATGTTATGAATGAATATTATATGCAGTGAACAGTTGTATTTATAAAATAGATAATCATGAATGTCATTGATAATAATGTAGAATTACATAAGCTATGACACTTTACATCCTGGATCCAGAACATACCTAACTAGTTAGAGATGTACCTCTTTGGCTCCATGAGAGTTTCCAGGATGTCTATTGATTGGTTACTTATCTGCTTAATCCTTTCGCTTCTGCTCCCCCTTAGATTTTGTGTTCAGAGGATCATCATTCTTTTGGCTCCCCCTTAGATGATGATTCTATTTCTGCTGCTGGTTTCTTCTTCTTTGCCTTCTTCTTAGCCTTCTTATTTTCTTTACTTCTTTTCTCCTTGCTCCTCCTTGAGTGCTTCTTCCTATGTCTCTTTTTCTCCCCTTTTTTGTCACTAATCACTTGTGAAAGCTGCTCCATGTTTGACATAAGTTGCTCCATCATATTAGATGAGTTACCAACCTCAATCTTAAGTTCTTATTGTCTCAGCTCAATTTTTAGGGAGAGAGATTGGTTCAGATTGTCAATCTTGTCAAAGAGGGATATGATTTGCTTTTCATTAGCCTTCTGTGCTCGTAGAGCTTCTTCCTTCTGATTATTTATGGCCTTTAGATAGATTTGATCTCTCTCTTTAATTTTGAGAGATATATCAGACATAGTGGCTTGAAGTCTTTCTTGAGCTGCATTGTCTCCGGCTTCTGTCAACATCTTTGACCCTTCAGTGATGATTGATATCTTCCCAGCCAATTCATCAGAATTCTTTAATAACTCCTGCTCCGTAAGAGTTTGGTTAAGTGGTTGGTTAGCCTCTTGTTGAGCACTGGACTGAACTCCACGATTTCTAGTCTTGGTCAAATTTTCGAAAGCAGTGAGAATCTGGTAAATCGTTGAGTGCCAATCATTAGTGGAGGATGAAGAAATATCAGACAACTATGATTAGACAAAGAGAAGATTCTCAAACTGAACTTGATCATTTTTAATGGTAGAGTGAAAAGACTCTACGATCATCTCCTTGGCCATCATCCTTCTGCCATCAGAACCCACTCTACTATCATAGGGAATGTAGTGGTTGCCAGCATGTTGGTAGACTTTGTAGTGAGACTGTTCCTTTATCGTCTGAGTTGCAAACTTCGTTGCTCTTGGGAAGTTCTGTGCCACCAGCTCTACGTTGGGAAGGTGAGAGAAGACCCATGTGAGATAGTTGTTGTCTTTAGTGAGGGATGCCTTTACCCGTGGCATATGAGAGTAAAACCATCTTATTGCATGATTCTTAGCTTTAGGCTCATATATCACAGTTGAAGTGTCTAGTTTCATGGCTCTACAATTGTTGAACAAGTTTTTTGAGGTCATCATTACCATATTTAGCCTTTCATTTCCATGATTGATCCATCTGCCAGGAAGCACCTCTAATGGTTCTTCATCAACTTTCACTACAATTCTTCTCTTATGATGAACAAGGTGGGGAATGTGAAAATCTTCTGGCTCTTCTGCAGAACTGGAGTCTCTTCCACCTTCTCTCTATTCTGAACTGGAGTTAGAACTTTGTAGATTTCCCTATGATTCCTTATTTGTTGAACTAGAATCTTTCTCCATTTCTTCACCTTATGAGCTTTCAACATGCTGACTCCTTTCATCTGATTCATCAGTGAATTTTTCATGCTGGTTTTTATCATTAGTGCTTTCTTCAGCATCTTCTCCCTTGGAGTCAGACTCACCATCACTAACTTCAATGATTGTAGTAGAGTGTCACCTTGCTTCTTTGAGGTAGATTTGGCATACAGTCTATTGCTCTTTCTTCTCCTTGGTGGTTCAACTATAGGAGAGTCAGACTTTTCTCCTTCTTCAGAGTCAGAAGTCTCTAAATCACCGGACAAGCTTCCTTGAAGTTCAGCATTAGTAGGGACAGATCCCTCTTCTTCGGACTCAACATCTTTGGAGTCATTATGTGAACTTGTTGGAGCATTTTCAGTAGGGGATGTAAATGTGTTAACATCCAACCTTCCTTCATCAGTAGAGTGGATGCTCTGAGGGCTAGCCATAGGACTTATACATTCTTCTTCATTTCCAGATTTGCTCTTTGGGGACTCAATTTTGAGAATTTCAGTTCTCTTCTCATCTTTTGACTCTACGCTCTTATCCTTGGAAGATAGACTTTCTTGGGGAACTAGTGCTGACTTCTATATCACCTTTGCTTTCCTTTTGGATGGCCCTTGGAGTAATCTGCTACTTCTTCTCTTTGGGGTTTCTGCAGTTGAGACATTTTCTTCTCCTACTTTATGCTTCTTTTTGTCAATGGAGAGGTGGCTTAAAGGAGCCTCTGTATTCTTCGCACCTTTAGACTTCTTCTTTGCTGATGTGGCTGTTATTGGTACAGAATCATCAGATTAAGAGCTTTCCACCTCTTGTGCCTTCCTCTTCTTCGCAGAGACCTTGCTACTGCTCCCAGTTGTTATTAGCCTCCTATTTTCCTTGGGATTTTTCTTCCAGTTTACAAACAGCTGTGGAGACATGACTTTATGGAAGTTTAATGGTTCTCCCTCATCATCCTTGATCTTGCTTCCCAGTTTCTTCTTCAGCACAATGCTCAAGAGTCTTCCATGAAAAACCTTTCTAAGGGGTTTATTTGTAGACTTCTTCATTTTAGTCTTTTCAAGCCATTTGGATATTTGATCGAGCAGGATAACTCCAAAGTTTATTCACTTCTTCAGAACTATTGTAGACATAATCTTCATTTATTCATCAATCACAGTGTCATGTGCAGTATCCTTGCATAGTATACATTTGGCCACTATCTCAGCAAGGAACTCGAAATCTTCAGGAAACTTCTTTTCTTCATGTCCTTCAAACTAGGGTTTTGCTCGTATAACATAATCTTATTTGCTTATTCAGTGTCGAGCTCATCAAGGCTTTTCAGTCCTAGGTCAGGAAGACCTGAGCATTGATTGTTGTCGGACGATTTCAGCTTTAGAATCTGACCTTTGACCTTGGTAGAAAGGGTTCTGGAATTTATGGATACGTTTGAGTAAAACTCCTTAACCAGTTCTGCATATATTCGAGTGTTTACCTCAAGACATTCTGAGAATCTAACCTTCTTCACAAGTTCAAGAATATCTCTGAACTTCTTTTCAGATTTTTCAAACGTCTTGGTTCCGAGCTGAATGCCAATGATTACTCACCAATCTTCCATTCGAAGAGTTCGAAGAATATGGGTATTTGATTTAGGGAGTCTTATGAGAGATGGTTGAATGTGATTTGGGCAAGGCTCTGGAGGGTAAATGGATTTAGGCTGTGAAGAGGATTTTAGGGATTAAAAAAGAGATGGAGAGAGGTTTAATAGCTTCTGGTAGCTGTTTTGACATTTGAATTTATCTTTTATGACATTTCCCTGACTCTGCATAAGCTATGATGTGTCAACCATTCATTGGTTGCACGATGCCCAGTAAGAAACTATAACTCTCCATAAGCTTTACAGTTTGATGTTTTCCTTTAAAGAGAGAAGGCCTTTTACTGATGTGGGTTGACCGTTGACCTTTTCCAAGACTCAACGTTCATCTTCTGAGAGATGCTTCAGTGGATGTTTTCACACTAATAACCATTTTGAAACTACATTGTTTAACCACTGATGTACTTTATGAAGGTTTGGGTATTTAACTTCTGAGGTGAATCTGCAGGACATATTTCTAACTTGTATTCGAATTTATCTCCTCAGGATCTGAATAGTTGGACATTTGTCTAGCTCTTTCGAGCTCCTCATGAACTAGTGTATCCTCTGGGAAGACTGCGATGGTCGAGTCTACATATATGATTGTTGAGGTTGCACTACGATCGTTGAGTTAACTCCAGTATCTACTCTGCGATCGTTGACTGTCTTGGTTCTTGAGACGAACTTGACTAAGCATTCCTTCTGGGTTAAGGTAGCTCAGGAAGGGCCAACCTCTTAGAGTGAGCTAAGGGTCAAGTTTGTCCCTGAGGCGCTTTCTAGATGAAAAACTTTAGAAGTGATTAGTACTGATATCTTATTTGACCTTTTCTACTGGGGAGTTCATCAACCAACTCTAGACATTTGCATTGACTATAATCGTGGTGTCTTTCTGCTCTCATACTACGATCATATGTTTGATTGTAGGTGCTTCACGATTTTGAGTTGGGTGGCTGACAGGATTATCAGTAGTACGTTTTGAGATGTACCTACTAACTATGGATCTTCATTTGGTTCATCAGCTACAAAGTTTTGGGACTCTATAACTGGTACATTGCTTCATAGTATATTTCCAATGCCTTTAGTGCTGCTTTTCTTTAGCAGATCACTGCTCCCCCATAGTTGATACTATCTTCTCAGTGAGATGTGATTTCCTTTTTCTTTTTTTATGTGCATTAGAAGGAAGCCTTGCATATCTCTTTCTGACTGAAATTATCACTATCAATTAAATTTCCTTATATCATAGACATGGATATCTTCGGGACTAATCACTCTACGATCATTTGACAACACTACGAACGTAGTCTTCCTTGTCAGCTTGTACTTGTGGATTTCTGCTTCCATAATGAGTTCCTCATGATTAATGCTCGATGATCCTCTGATGTGATCATCCCTGAGGATTCTTCTCATATGATATGCTTTGCATGATTGAGCATATAAGACCCTTTTCACCTTAGGTTGAATGGCCTGCTTCCATATAGAGATCAGCAGCCATGTGACCTTCATTTATGTTAGCTCAGCAAATCTTCAAGGACATACTTTGACAAATAGGGACTTTATCAGAATCATTTCTGAACTGTCTTAAGCCTTCTGCTGGTTGAATCTTTTTGACCGAAGTCTTCTGCTTCAGTGTTCCTTAGTGTGGTCAGATAGACCAAGTACCTGCAGGTTAGATACATTTCTATTTTTGGTACCTATAGTTAAATGGGTCCTGCCAGGTTAGTTTTCAAAATCCCTGTTCCTCATATATTTGAATTTACATCATATTGATCACCAACAAATCATATTCATGCATATATCCAATTTAGATATTACGTTTTAAGATGCATGATGATGAGTGTGTGTAAGAGTAGTCATTTTAATAAAACACTCTTTTTCTATAGTGGTTTCATCATCTGCTTGGTTATGTTCATAGAGTTTAACTGTTCACAGAGTGAGAATCAACTCAATCACTTATTTGTATCTACTTGATTCATAGAGGTGATCAGTTTCTATAAATCTTCAAAATACCCTCGCAGAACTGATCATACTCTATGTGTTATCAAAAACTTAGAACATAGGTTTGTACATGCATACTAACCCATCAACAAAGATTACTCCACTTAAGATTATTTAAACCTTGAAATGCTTATGACCTATTTCAGACTTTTTTTCAAGATGTTATCTTTAACCTAAAACTTGGATGAAGAGAAAGTTTGTTAGTATTTCAGTTTCCAACTTCATTGTACTTTCTTTCTTCCCCTTTTTAGGTAGAGTATGGTCTCTTGATTGAATACTGTTATAGTGCATAAGGTGGTGAATCATGATGTATATATTTATATTAATAAGGAAACGTACCTTTCTACTGTCAGTTACTTAACAGTAATTTATCTTCTGTATACTGGAGTTAGGCATTGAAGTGCATAGTTTTTCATTCACTCCTGACAGCTTGTTGCTCCATTTGACCTTCAATCAATCAGTCATAGCCTTGAAGATGTAAGCTAAGAGAACCTGTACACAATATTTCCAATGTGTGAGCTCATCTGAATTTACAAGTGACTTACTACTAAACTAAGTTTCGGACAATGTTTATGCCTAGGATCAGACTCAAAGCGATTAACTTTTGAATACAGCATGAGAACCTGCTCTGATACCAATTATTAGTTCCCAATAGGCACACAATAGATCTAGAAGGGGGGTTGAATAGATCCTTTTTAATTTTCAAATACTTTTCTCCTTTATTCTGTATTGCTAATGAATTAGCATATGACAAACATAAGAATCTTTTCAAGCACAGCGGAATAAGTAAGAGATCCCCTTCATTGATATATTTATAATCATACATACATTGTTCTTAGAGTTAGTTAAGTTGTAAGCAGTTAATACATACATAGCAATTATAGCAGTTAGGTACATAATGTAAATGACATAAAGCAAATGACAAAAAGGATTTTAAGTGGTTCAAAGACTCAAGCTCCTAGTCCACTCTTCTGCTTTTAACTAGCAGGATTTCCACTAAGGAAGGGCAGCACCCTGAATCACTAAGATTCCTTCAGGGCCAGCAGCCTTGGAACTTCAGTTCACTAAGAACTCTTCAAGTTCAGCAGCCTTGGAACTCCTCTAGTTCCCTAGGAACTCTTCAAGCTCAGTAGGCTTGGAACTTCATTTAGTCCCTCCAGACAAGGACCCCTCAGGCCCTGGCTTCTTATTGTTATTGATATTGATGTTGTTGTTGTTGTTAGTGTCTTGCTGCTAAGATGTCTTCAAGCTTGAACATCTTCTATACTTAGCAGCTTGGCGTAGTCCTCTTGGCATTCTGCTTTGAGTCTGGACTACATCTTCTTTGGTGCAGCTGATCTTTATTCTGTTTTGCTCATCTTCATCTGTTGTCAGCTATGCACCATCACCATTTGGGTATGATAAGTGTTTGAGCTTTTGACAGACTTCGTCTGAGACTTAGCATTCCCTGAACCGTTCTTGACTGATTGGCAGACATGGTTATGCACTTGTTCTGGTTCAGCTTTAGGTTCATGGTGACTCGTAAAGTGGCTTTCTAGATCTTCTTTGTGTTCTGCCACTTTTCTGAATGCTATCTTCTTTTCTTTCTCATTTCTTAGCCTAGCTGCCATCTTTAGTGGCATCCTCATCTTTGTTGAGTGAAGCTTTAGTTTGTTTGAGTCCTTCTTAAAAGCTACTTCACTTCCACCTTTGTAATCTCAGTGTCACTGAGACTTGTTCTGTTTAGTTCTGGTGGAACTCGTAGAGTCAACAATAGCATTCCAATAACTCAACGATTCTGCAACTTCGCAACATCAGCAACTCTTGATCTTTGAAGCTTGTTGATTTATACTCCTTCACAACCTTCCCGTTGGAATATAGCTGATGGGAGCTATTTGAATTGCTTGGCAGATCTCAACTTATTTGTGGTAGACTGCAAATATGACATGACATCCTCTTTATAACATTCTGACACTACAGTTCACTATTCCACCTACCCCGTCAGAGATGTCACTTTGATGTCTTGGGCAGGTAGTCAACTTTATTTCCTCCTTCTGATTTCTCGATCAGAGGTTGTCCTTTTGCATCGATGCTCTCAATAAGCTTTGTTCGAAAATCAATCTTCAGATTGAACCATTGCCAATACTTCAATCTTCAGATGATGGAACTCTACGATTCTGATGCATATCTTCTTGGACTTGATCGTAGTGTCTTGTTGAATGTTGCTCATTGATAGGTAGAGACAACGCTACGATCTTGAAGAGTGTTTATTGGATCTTCAATGTAGAACACCTCTTCCTTCTTTTGTGCAGTGCTTTAACACTTCTATTTGCTTTGACTGATCTCAGACACTGATGGCTTGACTCCTTATTCTGGCCTCTTATGATTAGCAAGACACTTCAGATTTGTGGCATGCTCAGCTCGCTTTCTCCTTGTGATCTACCGTTCACTTATCATCAATGGACTGACCCAGTGCTTAATCACTTTAGCCTTGTTCTTCATAGGCTAACCAGTATCTTTGTGTACACTCCATTAATTCCTTCTTTGTTTGGTAAAAACTACGATCCTGGTTGCTTCCAAGATCATTGTCTTCTGTTTACTTGACAGCTACTGCACTTACTGACCCTCCTTAGTCAGTTACTGAAGTCTTTTTCTGATCAACTTATGAGAGATTTCATCTTGAATGGATTCACAACCGAATATGGATGTTGATTGGGTTGATGCTTAGATCTTCTGTTAGCTTGCATGCCATTCGTTGAGTGCTCTCTGATTTCCTTCAGGTGGGATGTACCTTTGCAGATCAGACTAGAGGATTCATACTTTGGATATTCTAGGAGTGCTCATTTGTTGAGAATCGTATTTGCTCTACGATTCTGCCTTGGCGTTGTGTGCACTTCTATTGAGGCCTTAGTTTTGCACTTCTACGATTTAGCTTCGGTTGTGCAGACACTACGACTTTGAGATCAGATCATGACATTCTACGATTTTTATCTTTATTCTTGTTGTCTTCATCTGATCTTGTTTCACTACAATCTCTACCTCTGATATGATCAGTAGACTCTACGACTCCAAGTGTAGTCTACGATTCTTGGCTTGGCTTCGGCAGATGCTCGGTCAGCTCTTAGATAAACTGTCTCTACGATTCTAAACATGACTTCCTCAGCAGACTACGTCTCTGAGGAAGTTCTCCTCGACACACCACAATCCTTTCTCGTCTCTCCTGGCATTCTACGAACTATGATTTCTGCTGCAGTGCTTAACGATCAGACAAGCCTATCTATTACATTATAAGATCAACCTAACAAGCTTGATCTTTCTATATTTATAGTCCTTGTACATCATTTGTTTTCAAGAGCTTTACAAAGCTATTTTGCTTATGTAGGATTAACCTAACATATTTGATTAATTCATTCTAAGTCCTTGTACATATGTTCCAATTATCTATCAAAGGATTTTACAACTTTTCTTAATGCAAGCACACTTGCATATTCATTCATATATATCATAATCAAATCATATATAATTAGATATATCATTCGCATTCTTATTTTTGACAAATTCCACTAATGGCAAGAACTTGTCCCAGCTTCCTTTGAAGTCTAGGACACAGAGTATTAATAGATCTTCAAGAGTTTGAATAGTCCTCTCCGACTACCCGTCCGTATGAGGATGATATACCAAACTGAATCGTAAATCCGTGCTCATATCTTTCTGCAAACTGACCCAAAATCTTAAAGTGATTCTTGGGTCTCGATCAGAAACTATGGATACTGGCATACCATGCAGTCTTACAATCTCATTTATTTATATACGAGCAAGACATTCAAGTGAATAAGTTTTTCGTATAGGTAAGAAATGAGAAGACTTAGTTAATCTATCAACAATGACCCAAATTGCATCTATACCTTGAGAAACCTTGGGAAGACCAGTAACGAAATCCATGGTAATGTGTTCCCACTTCCATTCTGGAATTTCAAGTGGTTGCAATGAACCTTTTGGCACTTGATGCTCCGCCTTGACACGTTGACAAGTTAGACACCTTACGATAAGCTCTGCTATCTCTCTCTTCATATTGCTTCGGCCAAATGTATGTCGAAGATCACGATACATTTTGGTACTCCTGGGATAGATTGCAAATGGTGTGTTGTGTGTCTCCATCATGATTTTATACTTCAAATCAGAGTCGTTAGGAACACAAAGTCTGGAGTTGACTCAAAGTATTTCTTTTTCATTGATTCTTGCTTCTGGAATAGCACCTTCTTGCACTTTCTTCTTCATACGCATCAGCTCCAGGTCTGAAGCTTGAGCAGCTTTAACTTTATCGATTAAAGTCAGTCTTACTCGTATATTTGACATCATCACGTGGGTCCCTGGAGTCTTTAACTCTATCTACATCCTTTGTAAGTCATACCAAATGGGCCTTTACGTTGACAATATCGCATTCGTACCCGCATATGATCTTCTACTCAACACGTCTGCTACCACGTTCGTTTTTCCATGATGGTATTGAATGGTATGATCGTAATATTTCAACAACTCGAGCCAACGTCGTTGCCACATGTTGATTTCCTTTTGGGTGAAAAAATATTTGAGGCTTTTATGATTTGTATAGATCTCCACCTTCTCCCCATACAGGTAATGCCTATAGATTCTAAGTACGAAAATGACTGCTGCCAACTCTAGATCATGAGTAGGATAATTCCTCTCATATTTTTTGAGTTGTCGTGAGGCATAGGCTATAACTTTCCCATGTTGCATGAGAACACATCCTAAACCTCTACTTGAAGCATCACTGTAGATGACAAATCCCTCCGAACCAGATGGTATTGTCAGAAAAGGTGCTAAAATGAGTCTCCTCTTGAGTTCTTGAAAACTCCTCTCACATTCCTCGCTCCAACCGAATTTTGTATCTTTTCGAGTCAGTTGAGTTAATGGAGTAGCAATTCGAGAAAATCCTTCCGCGAATCTCCGATAATAATCAACTAAGTCCAGAAAGCTACGTACTTTGGTTACTGACTTAGGTTGCTCCCAGCTTTGAATTGCTTTAATCTTCGTCGGGTCAACAGATATTTCGTGATTTGATATCACGTGCCCAATGAATGCATCCTCAAGCCAGAACTCGCATTTCTTCAACTTGGCATATAACTTTTTTTCACGAAGCTTTTGGAGTATTAGCCTCAGGTGTTGCTCATGATCTTCATGGCTTTTGGAGTATATGAGGATGTCATCAATAAAGACAACCACAAAATGATCCAAATATTCCTTGAATACTTGGTTCATCATATCCATGATGGCAGCAGGAGCATTAGTCGATCCAAAAGACATGACTAAGAATTCATAATGCCCATACCGAGTTTTGAAAGTAGTCTTTGGCATGTCATCAGTTTTAATCTTTAACTTATGATATCTGGAACGAAGATCAATCTTTGAAAAGAATTTGGCGCCTTGCAACTGGTCAAACAGGTCATCAATGCGAGGCAACGGGTACCTATTTTTGATGGTGACATAATTCAACTCTCGATAATCAATACAAAGTCGCATACTCCCATATTTCTTCTTTACGAATAGAACAGAAGCACCCCAAGGAGATGTAGTAGGACGAATGAAACCGATGTCTAACAATTCCTATAGTTGGGCTTTTAAATCCTGGAGCTCAATAGGAGCCATTCGATATGGGGTTTTAGAAATGGGTTTTGTACCGGGTTCAAGGTCAATACAAAACTCAATTTCACGCTATGGGGGTAGGCCAAGAAGTTCTTCAGGGAATACGTCAAGAAATTTATTAACAATAGAAATATCATTCAAATCTGACATATTTTTGTTTAAATTCGTGACATGGGCTAAAAAAGTTTGACATCCGTTTTTCAATAAACGAATGACTTTATGGCTTGGTATGACAGTGATTGACTTTAGTGGTTGGGTTGCTTGAATTTGCATAATAGGTTGGTTAGGAATATGAAAGCTAATAACCTTACGAAAATAATTAATTTTAGGATGATAAGTAGACCAGTCAATCCCCAAAATCACATCAAATGCAAGTATTTTCAAAGAGATAAGATTGACAGGTAACATGAGGGTGCCGATTTGAATCAAACAAAATTTATAAACAATATATGTAATGAAGGTTTCTCCCAACGGAGTTTCAACAGATAAGTCAAAGTCTAATTTCTCTGGAGTCAAATTTAAACGTTGAGCGCAAGTAGGTGAAATAAAAGAATGGGCAGAACCGATATCAAATAAGGTATAGACTTCACAAGAGTTTATGATTAGCTTACCCATGATAACTTCATTCAGGTTCCTCGATTTTTAGGAGGTCACGACAAACGCTCTCCCTTGAACTACCGGCTTTGACTTGTTTGGGATAGCCTTTGGTGTCTCCATCCCAGCTGGACTTGACTTCACTACATGACAAAATCGAGCTAAGTGACATTCTCTTCCGCAATCGTAACACGCTTTGAGTTACTGCGTACAGTTTAGACTGATGTGTCCCTTCCCTCCGTATTTATAACATACGACCGGTGGTCGTTCTCCTTCCTTGAAAAGGGGTGTTGGTGCTGTTGTTTTTCCATCATTATTGAACCTTCTCTTCTTGAAATTTCCACTTCTATTATCTTGGTCAGGATTACCACCGAAGTGGTTACCATTTCTGACATGTTGATTTCTTCCATGTTTGTTGTCACCGCTTCGATGACTTCTACCACTGGTATTAACGTTTTATCGGTTGCTATCTCTTGTAACAGCCCCAAAATCGGGACTATTTTCCTTTCCGATCTTGTGCGTACCTTGTTATAGCTTTAAAACATTATTTAATGTTAAAATAGTTAAAAATACGGAATAATTTTTTTTCTTTCTTTCCATTCATTCATTCCCTGAATCGCAACCTTTACAATTCTTCTTTATACTAGAATCATATTTATTATATGGTTTCTATAATCCATGTAAACGTATTAAAAGCTTAAGTCTTAATACTTCATACATTTTCTATCGATGACTCACTTATTTCAGAATCATATTTATTCTCTTTTTAGAATAAACAATCTTTATCCATTCAACATTTCAAACTATACATAACTGCCAATTACATTTAACAAAACTATCAATCATAGATTTATATCATTTCTAATTCAAGGAAATGTATTCATTTTGCACATCGTTCAATCTTCATCATCCGTATAGCAAGTAATATTGCTTAACATCATTAACATGCAAAAAGTTTGTGTTTGCAAGATTGAGCTCAACAGCCCAGCAAATTTAACAGTCTATCATGTTTCACATAACACACAATTTCATATGCACTATATTTCCTTTACTATGCATATCCGCATGCAACATATATTCTTTACTATGCATATCCTACATGCATCAATAATTCCTTACAAAGCATACATTCATGCATTATACATTTCTAATTTATCGAGTTACATCATCCAACACGTGCTGTCACATATCACATATAAATTGAGTTCCATAATCCAATTAACTTAGTCATATTTTGACTTTAACAATTCATAAAGCATGGTATGTAACTCACCACATAATCACATTTAATCCACAAACATAATAGAACTGAAAAACTTGTCTTTGATTGCATAAACCGATATACGATCATCGAGCATCCTTCACGTATTCTTTTTTGTTGAATTACCTCGTCCAATCCTCAATCGCCTTTGTATAATCTATATATAGCACATTGAATTATAATATGCTTCATAATCTTATTTGAAACTTAACGCATAACTAAATTGATTTATAATCTTTAGTTTGCATAATGCGTCATTATTAGCATTCCACATACCAACTTTATATTTTTAAGATCTTAAGTTCTTAAGATTCCATTTTGTTTTAGATTAACTAACTAATCTTTAATCCGTTTCAGAATGAATTGCATTACATTGTTGTTGATTCGCATCATTAATATCATGCGTATTACCTATATAATAAAGCTTATAGCTTAATATGTAACATGTTCTTTGGTTTAACCAAAACTTGAATACATCTAGATTAACAATTTGATCTCTCATTATTAACCATATTGGGTTAATTAGTTCCATTCAAAGGTTATAAATTATTTCTCTTTTCTCTTTTTCTCTTTTCTTTTTTCTCTTTTTCCCTCTAAACTTAGCCAATTTGGCAAAAAATGAATATAGGTAAATTTTGATTTTGCTTATATAAAAGCTACTTTCAATTTCTTATAAGTTGGTCACCTAACTTGAGTCTTTTCTAGTCTTCTCCCTCGTCTTTAAAAGCTTGCAAATCACCCCTTGGTATATTCTTAATATATTCTCAGAATATTCTTTATTCCTTAGCATATTCCTTAAGATATTTTCTTAAGTTTTAAATATTAGATTTTTAACCCTAAGGTTTTCTTATCTCGCACAATTCTCCCTTAACTTTTATAATTCACTTCCATACTTTATTAAGTTATTTAATTACTCAATCTTAGTAACTAAATTTAATCAAATAAGTTACTACATAAATCTCCTTAATTTATTTTACCCTCTTGGAATCATATAATTTACATAACGCATCTTTGATATATAAATTATATAAAATATAACATAACATACTCAAATTACATATTTATTTTATAATTGTAAAATAAATATGCTACACATAATTACTTATGTAAATACAATTATTTACATACCCAAGATATTATAATATAATATCCTTACCTCATTATTATAAATTCAATTAAGAATTTATTTACTTTCTTAAGATATTACGATAAATATAATATCTTTTCTTTATTAAATTAATTTTATATAAGAATTTATTCTAATACTCTTGGGTAAAGTATATACAAATATTATATCTTTAACTCGTCTCTTTTTATCTCATTACGCAAATTGTTCCCACAATTTTATTTTCCTGCGTAATATATATTTATTAAATCTCAATTACCTAATTTAAATAACTTATTTAAATTATACAATCTATATTGTATAATTAAATTTAATTTCCTCCTTCTTTCCATAAATTATTTTCAAACAATTTATTTATATATTAAATATATAATTTAATATATTTAATTTATTCAAATATGAATTTAATTTACTAATTAGTTGATACCAATATACATATTTTATATATTGAATCTCATCTCATTTTATTTAATAAATTACCCATACAATTTATTTACATATAACAAATATATAATACCAATATATTTATTAAGCATAAACATCACATATTGCATAGTTCATACATACTTATGCAATATAATATCATACACCATATTATCTAATAAGAATTTTATTTATTTAATTCTTATTTTAATATTACCCAAAAAATTTGGTTATCACATTCTTTCCCCCTTATAAGGATTCCGTTCCCGAAATCACAATATCGAATTATTCTTAATCGATTTAGATCTTATTCTTTCTCGTAACCTTATCGTTGAATCATTTCAACGTATCATTTCCTTAGATTTTTCTTAAAAACTTTAAATAAATCCTCTATTTCCACTCTAGGCTTTAAACTTTAATCCTTAATTTAATCATTTAAGATCTTCTAAATTTTTGGGTTGTCACATCTCTTAGTTGGGTTGACTCATTATCGCGCTCTAATAACTGAGCCCTATTCACAACATCTGAATACAAGCAAAGTTTGTGAGAAATGAGGTATTGACGTATTTTGGGTTTCAAACCTCTTAGAAACATTCGCATCATACGATCCTCATTATCTACCAAATGGGATGCAAACCGGGATAACTCCGCAAACTTAGCCTCGTACTACGATACAGTCATATTGTTTTATTCCAGCTTGATGAATTTCACCTCCTTCATCTGATGAATACTTTTGGAAAAGTACTTGTAGTAGAACAATTCTTGGAACTTCTCCCAAGACATCTTTAGTGCAGAAGGCTGGATACGTTTTATAAATTCCCACCAATAATATCCCTCTCCTCGCAACATGAAAGTGGTAAAGGGAAACTTTTGCTCCTCAGAGCATCCCAAGACATCAAATATCTTGGTGATCTGTTTAATCCACGTCTCTGTCTTAAGTGGCTCTGGCTTTCTCAAAAACTCCAGTGGTCCCAGCTCCTTGAATTGCTTAGCGGTGACCATCTGTGAGTTGCCAATGTTTCCACCTTCATTTTGAACAGGAGTCTCTCTCGCCTAATGTTGCATGAATTGTAGAAAGCTCCTAAACATCTCGTCGTTCATCATTTGGTCAGTGTTATAGTTTACATGAGGATTATTGCCTACCTGATGCACATTATCCTGGTTATTGATCATCGGTGACTCAACGGTCTCATGAGCTCCATTGCTTGTCTCAGTATTTTCATATGCCATTTTCAAACACTGCCACAAAATAAGGGTTAATTGACATGCCACGAATTATCCCTATATTCTGATCGACCAATTAAATAACAAATAAGCTTCGGTAGGTCATACTAGCAAAGGATTTACCCGTCTCTCCCCTCCTAGTTCTAGCCTCAAATCTCAGCCAGGGATCATATCCCTAAGCTTTGATACCAACTATGATGCCCCCAAAATAGGTATACACAACCCATTCTGAGTCTTCAAATACATGGTACAGAATTTAAATACAAACTTCATTTATACAAAACGACAAACGTAAGCTGAGAGTTCTAACACGAATATTGTCTTCGTAGACAATATCCAAACTCAAATGAAGTTCTCATTACATTTATTATCACACTATTTCATAGAATAGTGAGGACTACTATAGCCACCATCTTGGACCATCACTCAATTCTCCGACTAGTCTCAACTATATTCTCATTTCCTGAAGAGAATAATGAAAGCAAAGGGTGAGCTCAACTAGCCCAGTAAAGAATATTATGACTAAGATTATTCAGGATAAACTATCGTTAGCCTTCAATAGTATTAAAATGATAGAATACAATAGACAACAAGTTTAACTACAACGGAACAAACAATCCATTAGAAGAGTAAAGTAGAGCATGATATCAACTATCTTCTATGATTTAAAAGTTCATCATCAATATTTTATCGATGTAACACAGCTCAATTGTGACGCCCCCAAAATAGGTATACACCACCCATTCTGAGTTGCCAAATACATGGTACAGAAAACTACTACAACTTCATTATTACAATTGTCATGCAAAAGACGACAACACATATGTTGTGAGTTTAAATACAAATATTATCTTCTAGACAGTATTCAAACAAAAATAAGTCCTCATTACAATTATTGATACACTATTTTACAAAATAGTGAGGACAGCTAAAATAACTGACTGGAAACATCACTCCATACCCTGACTAGTTCCCGCTATATTCTAGCCTCCTTAAAAGAAAAATGGAACAAAAAGGAAATGGGTGAGCTCAACTAGCCCAGTAAAGAATATTATGACTAAGATAGTGTAGAACAAATTATCGTTAGCCTTCAATATATCAGATAAAATATAATGGATAACCAGTTTTAGATCAATATTCGCAGCAGAAATAATAATTCATTAGAAGAGTTAAGTAGAGAATGAAATCTACTATCACCTATGAATTTAAAAGTCCATCATCAATATTTTATCTCTGTAACATCAATCAATACACATTTTGAATCAAATATTCATCTTTGCACTACGGACCAAAGATATTCATTAGTATCACCAGTTAGTCATGTTCATCTCAACACCTATTCATCTTTGCACTACGGGCCAAAGATATTCATCAGGTAATCATTCATCTTTTCACTACAGGCCAAAGATATTCAGTTATATCATCATTTAGGACTGAGGATGATGAAAAATATTTTAAAAAAACGAATCTAGTGAGATAAAAGGACAAATATTAGGGATTCGTACTTTAAATAATCCACGTTCAAAAATACTCCGTAATAAACCATAGTGGAGTAAAATTCAAGAATGAAGATCAAAATATAGATACAATCAAAGATAGTAACCATTATAGACATCTTGGACAAAGAAGAGAAAATTTTATTTTTCTGCGAATAGTGTCGTATTTGTGAATGGTGTCGTTTACGTGAATAGTGTCGTATACGTGAATAGTAACCCTGACACAAAAAGATAGAAATTCCATAAGAAAATCATACTTCGTGAATAGTACTCGTGAATAGTACCGTATTCATAAATAGTGTCATATACGTGAATAGTACCGTATACGTGAATAGTAGCCTTGACATGAAAAGGTAAAAATTTCATAATGAAATTCATACCAATATTTTGGCATAATGATATTGAAAGAAAAATATCATTTACGAAAAAAAAAATAACATCCATTACCTCAAAAGAACAGTACTTCTGACTAGAATATCGGATATAGTGCTGAAGAAAACTCGTACTGAATAGCAACTCTCAAAGTATCTAAATACTCACAAAATACGCTCGATAATATAGAGAGAGAAAGATTATGATTCTGGTGTGATTTTTAATTCTAACTAAGTACCCTATTTATAGGAAAATATTAGAATGCCAAAGCAGACTAAATTAATAAAATAATATTTTGTCAAAAATTTTCTACGCACACCTCTTGGACCAAAATTCAGCCACCACCAGTGGGGCCCACCCAAAATTTAGATTTTCCACACCAACCAAAAGTGGGGCCCACCCATGTTTTTAATAAAAAAAATATTTATTTTCGAAACATCATTAATTCAAAATAAATAACTCATTTATCAGAAAAATTCGAATCTCATATATTTTCCATAAAAAATTTAATTCTCTACAACTTTTTAGAAGAAAGTTTTTCCAAATTCCAATCAAAAAATGTCTAAAATCCATATACAGATGATTTTTATCACCTCTATTCTGACAAAATACTGATAAAACACACCAACATTAATTCCTTCATTTATATCCACATAAAAAAAATATTTTCTTATCATATAAATTAATAATTAACTATTCACAAATAATATTACAGAATCACAATTATGACAACCAGATCGTTCCTAGGAAAGAGGGGGCTTTCCGACAAGAATTTCTCCTTATTGGCGCGCAATTAGGTGACCAAACCCCTTTCCTAGACAGAACTTCCTTAGACATTGCCAATAATATTATCTAATAATATTATTCAAATAATATGAATTATTGATATGATAATGGGAAATACTATGCAGTGACAATTATTGAAACAACAATAATATAAAATATCATCGTAGCAATTATTGAATCAATAAAATAAAATATTGAACAGTAATTAATGTAACAATTATTGAGTAGTGCATTCTTACGTAATAATCAATAATTTAAAAAATACTGTGCAATACCGTGTGCTACTGTACATCCACGCGTATTACTATATTTTAACCATCGGGTATTCCAACATTATTAACGGTATCAATTACGCCGTTATTTATAAAAACTCAAACTTATCATTTTCTTCATCCTACCGTTTTCTGTTATGGAGCCCACAAATAGTTGTGCCATCATACGAGTATTCCCCGACAATAAGAATATTCCATGACCAAACAAATATTCCCCAACAACAATGAATATTTTATAATCACTTGCTTATTTTGCAAATTTTGCACATTTCACCCATAACCAAAGCATTATATCAAATTAACACTTTCTTATTCACAATAATAATTAGAGAAAATTTAATTTTATTTATAAAAAGTTGGGGTCTAACAACCTCCCCTCCTTATGAAATTTCGTCCTCGAAATTGACGTACGTACCTAGTATTTCGAAAAGGTGAGGATACCTAGTTTTTATTTCTGATTCTAACTCCTAGGTCATTTCCTCAATAACATGGTTCCTCTACAAGACATTGACTTGTGGTATAACCTTTGTGCGTAGGACGTACTCCTTCCTATCCAAGATCTTGACAAGTACCTCCTCGTACGTTAAATCTTCGATTATCTCGTCTGGTTCTAACTCAATAATGTGGTTTGGGTCTTTCACATATTTATGAAGCACAGATATGTGAAAAATATTATGAACATAAGACATGCTTAGAGGTAATGAAAGTCTATAGGCCACAATTCCTATTCCGTCAAGAATCTCAAATGGACTAACAAATCGTGGATTGAGCTTTCCTCTCTTCCCAAATCTTGTAACTCCCTTTCATGGAGCAACACGTAACAATATATGATCCCCAATATTAAATTCCACGTCCTTTCGATGAAGATTCACATAACTCTTTTGTCGATCATGTGTCATTTATATACGTTGTCGGATCATTTGGATCTGCTCTGTAGTCATTCGTACCAACTCTGGTCCCAACAACGTTGCTTCTCCCACCTCATCCCAACATACTGGAGAGCGACACTTTCGTCCATACAACGCTTCGAATGGAGCCATGCATATACTTACTTGATAACTGTTGTTGTAGGAGAATTCCACCAATGGTAAGTACTTATCCCAACTCCCTTTGAAATCTAGGACATAGAGTCTTAATAGATCTTCAAGAGTATGAATAGTCCTTTCTGATTGTCCGTCTGTTTGAGGATGGTATGCCGAACTGAATTGTAAATCCGTGCCCATACCTTTCTGCAAGCTAACCCAAAATCGTGAAGTGAATCTTGGGTCACGATTCGAAACTATGGATACTGTGACACCCCAAAATTCGAGTACTTGAAACCCGCATTTGGTGCTCCACGATAACATTCATTCAACTACTTAATTTATTAATTAAACGAAATTATTATATCAAAGTTATCTACCTTCCCAGTCTCGAGAACCTTTAAGTCTTACATTACACAATAAATATATATATTATCCTACTACAAATAGTCATTACAAATAACATTTTGTAACCTAATCCTTCGGCTTCCTTTTCCCTTTGTCCTTGCTAGAACCTTCAAGTTGTGCTAGCTTAGCTGAAAACATTTAAATTTAAAGCAAGCATGAGCATTTGAGTGCCCAGCAAGTAATAGCAATGAATAAAGATTATCTGAAAAAATTTAAATATTTTTTTGAACGACACTTCTACAACGAAGCTATAGTTATGAAGTAAGCTGAAACAATATTGAACTACATATCAATTCTATTTCATTTTTGAAACTACGTATTGACTATAAATGGGGAGCAGTTGACAAACTATGAACTTTATTTTTAAATTTTGAAAAGGTTAAACAGAACTTTATTTGCAAACCGTCATGTCTTATGGACATAGAGGGTGATCAGCCCGTTATGTCCTGTATTGATCAATACTACGTGTTCGAACGATATATCTGATCCGCCTTTGGCGCATAAAAATTTCCCATGCTCGGGATGTTCATAATTAGTCTGGAATTAGAAATAAAACAGTTCAATTGAATAAAAATAATGTTCTATCATGGTCTACAATATTTTTAATTCTATGTCTAGCTGAATTAAATAGCGTAAACAGTTTTTAAATAACATATACATACCTGAAAACTAGAAGGTATGTGTCAACATGAGATTAAATACAATCATTATACAAGTGAGTGAACTTGTATAATCTAACTTAACTATCTATAAATAAGGTATATATTGATCATACATTACTACTGTACTGGTAAACGAGTAGAGTTCGATCACTGGCATGAATACTAATGTTGAAATACATGATCAATAACAGTAGAGTTAAAAAGCCTATGTAACAGAAGTATAGCTCACTAACTTACTTACACAGGATTATTGCATAAGTAGATACAAAGAGTAAGGATACTTGCCTGATCTGCTGCTTACACAACTTAGTTTTATCTTTCATACTGAAACCTATCATTCATAAGATTATTCTTTTGATCAGAATAATATATCATAACACATAACACTGCTATTTGCAGTAATCATATAGCTTAAACACATTGTCACATAGTTATATCAGTCATTCTAACATAAATAATTACTTATCAGGTCAATCTATATAAGTATGGGTCAACTTCGGATTCATTTCGGTGTACCAGGTTCAAGGTCAATGAAGAATTCAACTCCACGTTCTAGGGTAGACCGGGAAGTTCTTCAAGAAATACGTCATGAAATTCACTAACAACAGAAATATTATTCAAATCTGACGTATTTTTATTCAAGTCCATGACATGTGCTAAGAAAGCTTGACATCCGTTTTTTAATAAACGAATGGCTTTATGGCTTGATATGACAGTGATTGACTTTAGTGGTTTGGTTGCTTGAATTCGTATAACAGGTTGGTTAGGAATATGAAAACTAACAACCTTACGAAAATAATCAATTTTAGCATGATGAGTGGTTAACCAATCAATCCCTAAAATCACATCAAGTGCAAGTATTTTCAAAGAAATAAGATCGACAGGTAATGTGATTGTACCAACTTGGATCAAGCAAGATTTATAAACAGTAGATGTAACGAAAGTTTCTTCTAACGGAGTTTCAACAGATAAGTCAAAGTCTAATTTCTCTGGAGTCAAGTTCAAACGTTGAGCACAAGCAGGAGAAATAAAAGAATGGATAGAATCGGTATCTAATAAGGTATAAACTTCGTAAGAGTTTATGTTTAACTTACCCGTAATCACCTTGTTCGGGTTCCTCGCGTTTTGGGTAGTCACGACAAACTCTCTTCTAGGAACCACCAACTTTGACTTGTCCGGGACAGCCTTTGGAGTCACCATCCCCGTTTGACTTGGTTTCGCTACAAGACAATCTCTAGCTATATGACCTTCCTTTCCACAGTTATAACACACCTTAGTTTGTTGTGGGCAGTTTGGGCTTATGTGTCCCTCTTTCTCAGATTTATAACATACGACCGGTGATCGTTCTCTTCCCCTAGAAACAGTTGATGTTGGTGCTGACGTCTTCACGTTATCATTGTTGTACCTTCTCTTTTTGAAATCTCCCCCCGACTCGCTTCTTCTACTATTATGGCCACGATTACCACCAGAGTGGTTACCGCTTTTGTCCGAATATTTTTCTCCCTGCTGGTTGTCATTGCTCCGATGACTACTGCCACCGGTATGACCTTGGTTGTGGTTCCTTAGTTGAACATTCTCATTATCTCGCTCTAATAATTGAGCCCTGTTCATAACATCTGAATAGAGAAAAAATTTAGGAGAAATAAGATATTGCCGAATTTCAGATTTCAGACCTCTCAGAAACTTCTGCGTCATACGTTTCTCATTCTCTACCAAATGAGGTGCAAACCTGGATAACTCTGCGAATTTAGCCTCGTACTAGGACACAGTCATGTTGTTCTGTTCCAGTCTAATAAACTCTACCTCCTTTATATGACGAATACTTTTAGGAAAGTACTTGTCATTGAACAGTTTCTGAAACGTTTCTCAAGACATGTTGAGTGCGGTTGTCTGGGTACGCTTCACAGATTCCCACCAGTAATCTACCTTACCACGAAACATAAAGGTGGCGAATGGAACCTTCTGTTCCTCCGTGCATCCCAAGACATAAAATATCTTGGTAATTTGCTTAACTCATGTTTCCTCCTTGATCAGATCCGACTTTCCCACAAATTCTGGTGGTCCCAACTCTTTGAACTGCTTGGCTGTGACAAGCCGCGTGTTGCTATCATTTCCACCTGTATTTTGTACACGAGTCTCCCTCGTCTGATTTTGCATGAACTGCAAAGAACTTCTAAACATCAAATCATTCATCGTTTGTTCGGTAGTGTTGTTTACAGGAGGAATATTGCCTTCCTGTTGCACGTTCCCCTAGTTGGTGATTAAAGGTGTCTCCACGGTCTCATTCACTCCATTATTAACATTCTCAGCTGCCATTCTCAAATACTGCCATAAAATAAGGGTTAATTAAACAAATTAGCATGCCACATATTATCACTATATTTTGACCGACCAATTAAATACCAAATAAGCTTAGGTAGGACACACTAGCGAATGATTTACTCTTCTCTCCCCTCCTAGTTCTATTCCCCGATCTCCGCCAGAGACCATATCCCTAAGCTCTGATACCAACTGTGACGCCCCTAAAATAGGTATACACCACTCATTCTGAGTCGCCAAATATATGGTACAGAAAACAACTACAACTTCATTATTACAATTGTCGTGCAAAATACGATAACATATATGTTGTGAGTTTAAATACAAATATTATCTTCTAGAAAGTATTCAAACTCAAATAAGTCCTCATTACAATTATTGATACACTATTTTACAAAATAGTGAGGACTACTAAAACAACTTACTAGAAACATCGCTCCATACCACGACTAGTTCCCGCTATATTCTCGCCTCCTTAGAAGAAAAATAGAACAAAAAAGAAAAGGGTGAGCTCAACTAGCCCAGTAAATAATATTATGACTAAGATAATGTAGAACAAATTATCGTTAGCCTTCAATATATCAGATAAAATAGAATGGGCAACCAGTTTTAGATAAATATTCACAGTGAAAATAACAATTCATTAGAAGAGTTAAGTAGAGAATGAAATCTACTATCATCTATGAATTTAAAAGTCCATCATCAATAATTTATTCCTGTAACAGCAATCAATACACATTTTGAATCAAATATTCATCTTTACACTACGAGCCAAAGATATGCATTCGTATCACCAGTTGGTCATGTTCATCACAACACCTGTTTATATTTGTACTACGGACCAAAGATATTCATCAGGTAATCAATCATATTTGCACTGCAGGCCAAAGATATTTAGTTATATCATTATTTAGGACTGAGGATGATGAAAAATAATTTAAAGAAACGAATCCAGTGAGATAAAAGGACAAAGATTAGGGATTCGTACTTTAGATAATCCACGTTCAAAAATACTCCGTAATAAACCATAGTGGAGTAAAATTCAAAAATGAAGATCAAAATATGGATACAATCAAAGATAGTAACCATTATAGACAGCTTGGACAAAGAATTTTTTTTTATTTTTCTGTGAATAGTGTCGTATTTGTAAATAGTGTCGTATTTGTGAATAGTGTCGTATACGTGAATAGTAACCCTGACACAAAAAGGTAAAAATTTCACAAGAAAATCATACTTCTTGAATAGTACTCTTGAATAGTACCGTATTTGTAAATAGTGTCGTATACGTGAATAGTACCGTATACGTGAATAGTAACCTTGACATGAAAAGGTAAAAAATTCATAATAAAATTCATACCAATATTTCGGCATAATGATATTGAAAGAGAAATATCATTTACGAAAAAATAACATCCCTTACCTCAAAAGAACAGTACTTCTGACAAGAATATCGGATATAGTGCTAAAAAAACTTGTACTGAATAGCAACTCTCAAAGTATCTAAATACTCACAAAATACGCTCGATAATATAGAGAGAGAAAGCTTATGATTCTGGTGTGCTTTTCAATTCTAACTAAGCACCCTATTTATAGAAAAATATTAGAACGCCAAAGCAGACTAAATTAATAAAATAATATTTTTTCAAAAAAATTTTGCGCACACCTCTTGGACCAAAATTCAGCCACCACCAGTGGGGTCCACCCAAAATTCAGATTTTCTACACCAACTAAAAGTGGGGCCCACCCATGTTTTTAATAAAAAGAATTTATTTTCGAAACTTCAATAATTCATAAATAAATAGCTCATTTATCAGAAAAATTCAAATCTCATGTCTATTCCATACAAAATTTAATTCTCTACAACTTTGTAGAAGAAAATTTTTCCAAATTCTAATAAAAAATGTCCAAAATCCACATACGAATGATTTTTAACACCTCTATTTTGATAAAATACTGATAAAACACCTCAACATTAATTCCTTCATTTATATCCACATAAAAAAAATATTTTCTTATCATATAAATTAATAATTAATTATTCATAAATAATATTACAGAATCATATAAATTAATAATCCCAGGAAAGAGGGGGCTTTCCGATAAGGATTTCTCCTTATTGGCGCGCAATTAGGTGACCAAACCCCTTTTCTAGACAGAACTTCCTTAGACATTGCCAATAATGTTATCTAATAATATTATTCAAATAATATGAATTATTGATCTGATAATTAGAAATACTATGCAGTGACAATTATTGAAACAATATTATTATAAAATATCAACGTAGCAATTATTGAATCAAAAAAATAAAATATTGAGTAGTGCCTTCTTACGTAAGAATTAATAATTCAAAAAATATTGTGCAATACCGTGTGCTACTGTGCATCCACGCGTATTACTATATTTTAATCACTGGGTATTCCAACAGTGTTAACGGTATCAATTATGTCGTTATTTATAAAAACTCAAACTTGTCATTTTCTTCATCCTACTATTTTTCGTTATGGGGCCCACAAATGGTTGTGCCATCATACAAATATTCTCCGACAGCAATAATATTCCATGACCAAAAGAATATTCCCCGACAACAATGAATATTTTATAATTACTTGCTTATTTTGCAAAATTTGCACATTTCACCCATAACCAATGTAAGACCCCGAATTTTATGAAATAAAAGTATTCAATTTTTCTTATAGTTACAATTCAGTAAATGGTTAAATTGATAAAAAGTTAAAGTTAAGGGTGATATAAGAATTTTTTTCAAAAATACGCAAGTGGTTATAAAATATTCATTGTTGTCGGGAAATATTCGTTTGGTCGTGAAATATTCTTTCTGTCGAGGAATATTCGTACGACGGCGCAACCATTTGTGGGCCCCATAACAGAATAACTGTCGGATGAAGAAAACGACAAATTTGAGTTTTTATAAATAAACGGCGTAATTATTACCATTAAAACTGTTGGAATACCTGGTGGTTAAAATACAGTAATACGCGTAGTTACACAGTGGCACATGGTATTGTACAGTATTTTTTTGAATTATTGATTCTTACGTAAGAAGGCACTACTGAATAATTGTCACAGTAATTACTGTTTAATATTTTATTTTATTGAATCAATAATTGTTGCGTTGATATTTTATATTATTGTTGTTTAAATAATTGTCACTGCACACAGTATCTCCATTATTAGATCAATAATTCATATTATTTGAATAATATTATTAGATAGCGTTGTTGGCAATATCTAGAAAGTTCTGTCTAAGGAGAGGTTTGGGCATCTAATTGCGCGCCAGTAAGGAAAATTTTTTATTGGAAAGCCCCCTCTTTCCTGGGAACGGCCTGGTTGTCATAAATGTGATTCTGTAATTTATTTATGAATAATTAATTATTAATTCATATGATAAGGAAATGTTTATTTTATGTGGATATAAATGTTGGATATATTTATTGTGGTTAAAAATGAAGGAGTTAATGTTAAGGTGTTTTATCTGTATTTTTGTCGGAACGGAGGTATTGAAAATCAAATTAGGGTTTTTGAGATATTTTACGAGGGTTATAATTTTTAATCCTACCGTTGGATCGTGGTAATTTTTGGATATGTTATACATATATAAGTTGAGTATATGTTCACAAATTTTGAACCGTTAAAAATAAACGAATGATTTGTTATGAATTTTAAGAGTTGACTGATTCAAAAATTAGGTTTATAAATGGTTTTGGTGGAAAATTCTAGAAATGGGTGGGCCCCACTTTTGGTTGTTGGGGAAGATGGCTGATTTTTGGTGGGTGGAATAGTAGCAGGTAAAGCCATCAGGTTGCAGGTCAAGTCTGCTTCGGCGTGCTAACATTTTCCTATAAATAGAGGCCTAAGTTAGAATTGAAAAACACACCAGAATTCATAAGTTTTCTCTCTTTTTCTCTCTAGATTATCAAGTGTATTTTGTGAGTATTTAGATACTTGGTGAGTTACTATTTATCAGTGCAAGTTTTCTTCAGGGTGATATCCGATATCCAGGCAGAAGTGCTGCTCTTTTGAGGTAAGGGATAGTAAGAGATATTAAGGGATGCTATATTCTTCATAATGATGTTATTCTTTCAATATCATTATACTGAAATATTGGTATAGATTTTATCGTAGAATTTTTATCTTTTTGAGTCGGGATTACTATTCACGTATACGACACTATTCACGTATACGGCACTATTCACGTATATGGCACTATTTACGTATATGACATTATTTACGTATACGGTACCATGTACGAATACGGAGTACTATTCACGAGTTACTATTCGCGAGTTACTATTCACGAGTACTATTCACGACAAAATTAGTTTCTTTTTCTGATCAAATTATCGTTGATTTATGATTGTTGCTCTTGAAAATAAATGCAGTTGTTGATCATATTATTTTTATTATCATATATAACATTTTTATAACCCTGATGTTGAAATTCTCTTTCACTTGAGTGTAAAGATGGGTAGATTATTGGTATAATCAAGACTATGGGTTCTCTTTGGCCAGTAGTGCAAAGTTGAATTGTGACTGGCATGATCATGACCATTGAATTTATAATTGAATATCTTTAGCTTAAGTGCAAAGGTGAATTGATCAACATGGTTATAATTATTGTTTATATAAATTCTGAAATGATTATATATTTTTTTGAGATATGAATATCTTTGGCCCGTAGTGCAAAGATGACTTATTGATGAATATCTTTGGCCCGTAGTGCAAAGATAAATTGTTGATGAATATCTTTGGCCCGTAGTGCACAGATGACCTGTTGTTGAATATCTTTGGCCTATAGTGCAAAGATGACCTGTTGTTGAATATCTTTGGCATGTAGTGCAAAGATGGTCTGTTGATGAATATCTTTGACCCGTAGTGCAAAGATGAAATTGTTAGTATGATTATGAACATGAACTGTGATTTGGTATAACTATGATTTTTGATGTTTCAGGTAAAGACAGGTGATGAAAATATTCTTCGTCCTGGGTGCGAAGAAAAATTTAGAATCACAATTATGATTATGAGTTATTCATATGATTGTGGAAAGGAACTGTTAAGTGATGTTATAGGGATAAAACATTGTTGGTGGATTTTTAACATGGAGAAGATAATAGACTTTATAGTCTATTTGACTCTTCTAATGGATTGCTCGTTCCGCTGTAACTATGGTTGTAATTTTTATCATCCACCATATGTTCTAAATCTCTGATTTATTACTGATGAAGACTATTAATAATTTATTTATCTTTAGTCATGATATTCTTTACTGGGCTAGTTGTGCTCACCCTTCTTTTTCACAATTCCTTTTCAGGTAATAAGAGTGTAGCTTGGTCGAGCGGGGGTAACAAGGGAATAGAACGGTGGTCTCTAGCTGTGGAGTTCTCCCTAAGCAGTATAGAAAAGTTTATTTAGTAGTTATATTTGGTGAATCATCTAGGGTGACGCGAACCCAACGTTGGAAGGGTGTTTTGCCACTATCATACAAGATGTCTAATGATATACAACCTCGTGTCATCATAAGACAGGGATGTGCTCATCCACGTGCTGAGTATATTTACGAGCACTACCTATATAATCTTGGTATTTGTTTGAAGTATAATTCTCATTTAGAGACAGTGGAGATAATGATATGTCAAGAGATGACTCACCATTGGAAATAATATGATAGTAATCTTCTCGTTTTTCTTTGGGGTCTATTGGGTCAACCAAGGATAATTCTGTGGCCATATGATATCTATTATAACCTAGACGCATGGCCTCCCATGTACGAAGGTTTTCTTGAGTACTTTCCAAAGATTCTAATTTCTAAAACAGTTTTTGACAATACCTTTATGTAAGGTGTCATTGTGAGGTACTGTCCACGGTTGGGACATGAGTCACATTTGGTATATATTTGTATCCAAACTCACAACATATATGTTGTTGTATTTTGCACGACAATTGTTGTAATAAAGTTGTAGTTGTTTTCTGTACTATGTATTTGGCGACTCAGAATTGGTTAGATGGAATGGACCTATTTTGGGGTCGTTACATTTTGGTATCAGAGCTATAAGTAAAGAGCCCCGAGCCACTCGCTGGTGACTTCCTATTGATGGGAGATGCACCGAAGCCAGACTCTCCGTAGGGGACGCCGCTCTGCGGTGGCAAACTGATAGGTATCAATGTAAGGTGCTGACACAACTTGGTGTCCAAAGTTACATTTTGGTATCAGAGCTTAGGGATATGGTCTCTGACGGAGATCGGAGAATATAACTAGGAGGGGAAAGATGAGTAAATCCTTCGCTAGTGTGTCCTACCTAAGCTTATTTGTTGGTCAGTCATAATATCGAGATATTATGTGATATGTTAATTTGTTAAATTAACCCTTGTTTTGAAGCTGTATTCTAGAATGATATTTGAAATACAGGAGAGATGAGCAATGGATAAATTATGATGACAGGAAAGATGGAATTTGAAATGAAAGGAAGGTATTCTCAACTCTTTGAAATACTAGGTACGTAAATTTCGAGGACGAAATTTCATAAGGAGGGGAGATTGTAAGACCCCAAATTTTATGAAATAAAAGTATTCAATTTTTCTTATAGTTACAATTCAGTAAATGGTTAAATTGATAAAAAGTTAAAGTTAAGGGTGATATATGAATTTTTTTTCAAAAATACGCAAGTGGTTATAAAATATTCATTGTTGTCGTGGAATATTCGTTTGGTCGTGGAATATTCTTTCTGTCAGGGAATATTCGTACGACGGCGCAGCCATTTGCGGGCCCCATAACAGAATAACTGTCGGATGAAGAAAACGACAAATTTGAGTTTTTATAAATAAACGGCGTAATTATTACCGTTAACACTGTTGGAATACCTCGTGGTTAAAATACAGTAATACGCGTAGTTGCACAGTAGCGCATGGTATTGCACAGTATTTTTTTGAATTATTGATTCTTACGTAAAAAGGCACTACTGAATAATTGTCACAGTAATTACTATTCAATATTTTATTTTATTGAATCAATAATTGTTGCGTTGATATTTTATATTATTGTTGTTTCAATAATTGTCACTGCACAGTATCTCCATTATCAGATCAATAATTCATATTATTTGAATAATATTATTAGATAGCATTATTGGCAATGTCTAGAAAGTTCTGTCTAAGGAGAGGTTTGGTCATCTAATTGCGCGCCAGTAAGGAGAAATTCTTATTGGAAAGCCCCCTCTTTCCTGGGAACGGCCTGGTTGTCATAAATGTGATTCTGTAATATTATTTGTGAATAATTAATTATTGATTCATATGATAAGAAAATATTTATTTTATGTGGATATAAATGTTGGATATATTTATTATGGTTAAAAATGAAGGAGTTAATGTTGAGGTGTTTTATCTGTATTTTTGTCGGAACGGAGGTATTGAAAATCAAATTAGGGTTTTTGAGATATTTTGCGAGGGTTATAATTTTTAATCCGACCGTTGGATCGTGGTAATTTTTGGATATGTTATACATATATAAGTTGAGTATATGTTCACAAATTTTAAACCGTTAAAAATGAACGAATGATTTATTATGAATTTTAAGAGTTGACTGATTCGGAAATTAGGTTTATAAATGATTTTGGTGAAAAATTCTAGAAATAAAGATGGCTGATTCCATCAGGTTGCAGGTTCTGCTTCGGCGTGCTAACATTTTCCTATAAATAGAGGGCTAAGTTAGAATTCACACCAGAATTCATAAGTTTTCTCTCTTTTTCTCTCTAGATTATCGAGTGTATTTTGTGAGTATTTAGATACTTGGTGAGTTACTATTCATCAGTGCAAGTTTTCTTCAGCGTGATATCCGATATCCAGGCAGAAGTGCTGCTCTTTTGAGGTAAGGGATAGTAAGGGATATTAAGGGATGCTATATTCTTCATAATGATGTTATTCTTTCAATATCATTATACTGAAATATTTGTATGAATTTTATCGTAGAATTTTTACCTTTTTGAGTCGGGATTACTATTCATGTATACGACACTATTCACGTATACGGCACTATTCATGTATATGGCACTATTTACGTATATGACATTATTTACGTATACGGTACCATGTACGAATACGGAGTACTATTCACGAGTTACTATTCATGAGTTACTATTCACGAGTTACTATTCACGAGTACTATTCACGACAAAAATTGGTTTCTTTTTTTGACCAAATTATCGTTGATTAATGATTGTTGCTCTTGAAAATAAATGCTGTTGTTGATCATATTGTTTTTATTATCATATATAACATTTTTATAACCCTGATGTTGAAATTCTCTTTCACTTGAGTGTAAAGATGGGTAGATTATTGGTATGATCAAGACTATGGGTTCTCTTTGGCCAGTAATGCAAAGTTGAATTGTGACTGGTATGATCATGACCATTGAATTTATAATTGAATATCTTTAGCTTTAGTGCAAAGGTGAATTGATCAACATGGTTATAATTATTGTTTATATAAATTCTGAAATGATTATATATTTTTTTGAGATATGAATATCTTTGGCCCGTAGTGCAAAGATGACTTATTGATGAATATCTTTGGCCCGTAGTGCAAAGATGAATTATTGATGAATATCTTTGGCCCGTAGTGCACAGATGACCTGTTGTTGAATATCTTTGACCTGTAGTGCAAAGATGACCTGTTGTTGAATATCTTTGGCCTATAGTGCAAAGATGGTCTGTTGATGAATATCAGTGCAAAGATGAAATTGTTAGCATGATTATGAACAGGAACTGTGATTTGGTATAACCATGATCTTTGATGTTTCAGGTAAAGACAGGTGATGAAAATATTCTTCGTCCTTGGTGCGAAGAAAAATTTAGAATCACAATTATGATTATGAGTTATTCATATGATTGTGGAAAGGAACTGTTGAGTGATGTTATAGGGATAAAACATTGTTGTTGGATTTTTAACATGGAGAAGATAATTGACTTTATAGTCTATTTCACTCTTCTAATGGATTGCTCGTTCCGCTGCAACTATGGTTGAAATTTTTATCATCTACCATATGTTCTAAATCTCTGATTTATAACTGATGAAGACTATTGATAATTTATTTATCTTTAGTCATGATATTATTCACTGGGCTAGTTGTGCTCACCCTTCTATTTCACAATCCCTTTTCAGGTAATAAGAGTGTAGCTGGGTCGAGCGGGGGTAACAAGGGAATAGAACGGTGGTCTCTAGCTATGGAGTTCTCCCTAAGCAGTATAGAAAAGTTCATGTAATAGTTATATTTGGTGAATCATCTAGGGTGACGCGAACCCAACGTTGGAAGGGTGTTTTGCCACTATCATACAAGATGTCTAATGATATACAATCTCGTGTCATCATAAGACAGGGATGTGCTCATCCACTTGCTGAGTATATTTACGAGCACTACCTATATAATCTTGGTATTTGTTTGAAGTATAATTCTCATTTAGAGACAGTGGAGATAATGATATGTCAAGAGAAGACTCACCATTGGGAAGAATATGATAGTAATCTTCTCGTTTTTCTTTGGGGTCTATTGGGTCAACCAAGGATAATTCTGTGGCCATATGATATTTATCATAACCTAGACGCATGGCCTCCCATGTACGAAGGTTTCCTTGAGTACTTTCCAAAGATTCTAATTTCTAAAACAGTTTTTGACTATACCTTTATGTAAGGTGTCATTGTGAGGTGCTGTCCACGGTTGGGACATGAGTCACATTTGGTATATATTTGTATCCAAACTCACATCATATATGTTATTGTATTTTGCACGACAATTGTTGTAATAAAGTTGTAGTTACTTTCTGTACCATGTATTTGGCGACTCAGAATAGGTTGGATAGAATGGACCTATTTTGGGGTCGTTACAACCAAAGCATTATATCAAATTAACACCTTATTATTCACAATAATAATTAGAGAAAATTTGATTTTATTTATAAAAAGTTGGAGTCTTACATCAATAAATAATCTACATCATCGAATTATCCACTACGGGCCAAGGATATTCGTTAGTATCACATCCACGAATTATCCATGCACTACAGGCCAAGGATATTCGTTATTATCACCAATGGTCATGATCATGCAAACAACTGTCCATCAATGCACTACGAGCCAATGAGGACTTTTACCACAACATTTGTAACATTACAGGTCATGATTATACCGATACATAATTCCTGGTCATAATCATACCAATCAACAGTACATCTATGCACTACGGGCCGAAGATGACTTTCATCACAATTTAAGCATGAGGATAATGACAATGATATAAGAAATTAAGCAAGTGAGATTAAGGATAAATATCAAAGATTTATAATTCAATTTATCCAGAGTTCAAGAATGTCCAAATTGTCAACATGATAACTGCTTTATGGAGTAAAATTCAAGAATAATATTCATGTTTCAAAAATAATTTGGACAGAAAAAAATTAATTTTTGTCATAGGTGAATAGTACCCTATGAATAGTATGAAAATATTAAACTTTAACAAGAATGTTCAGAAAAATATCATTGTGAAACGATACTAGATGAAACACAAATTTCAAGGATATTCTACTAATTTCAAGGAGTATAGAAGCAATACTTATCAACATGAGTGTAGAATTAGGAATACGAAACGAAATAATATTACTTACAAACTACAGAGTATGGAAGAAAATATTATTTCATACGAATATTGAACAAAAATAATATCCCTCACCTTAAAAGGAGAGTATTTCTGACTGGAATGACGGGGATATTCTTGAAGAAAACTTGTACTATTTTCTACAATCAAAACTTTTTTAAACTCTAAAGAAATGTGCTCAATATTATATAAGAAGAATTCTCTAATTTTGGTGTAATTTTTATTTCTAAACTAAGCATCCTATTTAAAGGAGAATGGCAGGATACTCTTTGGACGCACATTAGAAAAGGTTCACGGGTGAACAGAAATAAATCACGGGCGTTCGACTGAAACTTTTTTAAAAAAATTATTTTACTATGCTATATTATGCAGTACTATGCAAACACTATGCAATACTATGCAAATAATAAAATATAATATATTCTAATATATATATATATATATATATATATATATATATATATATATATATATATATATATAAAGTAATAAAACAAAGTTGAGATAACTTCTACTAATGATTTTAAAAAATGAGTAAGTGGGGGTCCATATAATGAGCCAAATTTACCACAAATACTTCATAAAAACCCTCTCTATTTATCTATGACGCCCCCAAAATAGGTCCACACTACCCATTCTAAGTTGCCAAATACATGGTACAGAAACAACTACAAACTTCATTGTTACAATTGTCGTACAAAATACGACAACACATATGTTGTGAGTTTAAATATAAATATTGTCTTATAGACAATATCTAAACTCAAATAAGTTCTCATTACAATTATTGATACACTATTTTATAAAATAGTGAAGACTGCTAAAATAACTTTCTGGACCCATCACTCCACACCCCGACTGGTTCCCGTTATATTCTCGCCTCCTTAGAAGAAAATTAGAACAAAAAGGAAAAGAGTGAGCTCAACTAACCCAGTAAAGAATATTATGACTAAGATAATATAGAATAAATTATCGTTAGCATTCAATTAATCAGATAAAATATAATAGACAACAAGTTTTAGATCAATATTTACAGCAGAAATAACAATCCATTAGAAGAGTTAAGTAGAGAATGAAGTCTACTATTTTCTATGATTTAAAAGTCCATCATCAATATTTTATCCCTGTAACATCAATCAATATACATCCTGAACAAAATATTCATCTTTGCACTACGGGTCAAAGATATTCATTCGTATCACCAGTTGGTCATGTTCATCTCAACACCTGTTCATCTTTGCACCACGGGGTAAAGATATTCATCAGGTAATCATTCATCTTTGCACTACAGACCAAAGATATTCAGTTATATCATCATTTAGGAATAAGGATGATGAAAAATATCTTAAAGAAAACGAATTCAGTAAGATAAAAGAACAAAGATTATGGATTCGTACTTCAATTTATCTAAGTTCAAAAATACTCCATAATAATCCATTGTGAAGTAAAATTCAAGAATGAAGATCAAAACATGGATACAATCAAATATAGTAACCATAATAGACAACTTGGACAAAGAAAAAAAAATTATTTTTTCTGTGAATAGTGTCGTATTCCTGAATAGTGTCGTATACGTGAATAGTAACTCCGACACAAAAAGGTAGAAATTCCATAAGAAAAATCATACTTCGTGAATAGTACTCGTGAATAGTGTTGTATACGTGAATAGTGCCGTATATGTGAATAGTAACCTCGACATGAAAAAATAAAAATTCATAATAAAATTTGTACATATATTTCGGTATAATGATATTAAAAGAAATAATATCATTTACGAAGAAAATAATATCCCTTACCTCAAAAGCACAGTACTTCTGACTGGAATATCAGATATAATGTTGAAAGAAACTTGCAATGAATAACAACTCTCAAAGTATCTAAATACTTACAAAAATATGCTCGATATTATAGAGAGAGAAAACTTATTATTCTTATGTAATTTTTAATTCTAACTAAGCACCCTATTTATAGAAAAATATTAGAACGCCAAAGCAAACTAAAATTTAATAAAACAATATTTTAATAAAAAAATTCACGCACACCACTTGACCAAGCTCAGAACACCACAAGTGGGGCCCACCAAATTCAAAAAATTTTACAATAACCAAAAGTGGGGCTCACCCATGTTTTTAATAAAAATATTTATTTCTGAAACTTCAATAATTCATAATAAATAGTTATTTTATCATAAAAATACAAATTTTATGTCCATTCTATAGTAAATTTAATTCTCTACCACTTTGTAGAAGAAAGTTTTTTCAAATTCCAAACAGAAAATGAACGAAATTCACATACGGATGATTTTTAATACCTCCATTCCAATAAAATACTGATAAAACTCCTCAGTATTAATTCCTTCATTTATATCCACATAAAATAACAAATTTCTTATCATATGAATTAATAATTAATAATTCACAAATAACATTACAGAATCACAATAATGACAACTAGGTCGTTCCCAGGAAAGAGGGGGCTTTCCGATAAGGATTTGTCCTTACTGGCACACAATTAGGTGACCAAACCTCTTTTCTAGACAGAACTTCCTTAGACATTGCCAATAATGCTATCTAATAATATTATTCAAATAATATGAATTATTGATCTGATAATGAGAAATACTATGCAGTAACAATTATTAAAACAACAATAATATAAAATATCAACATAGCAATTATTGAATCAATAAAATAAAATATTGAACAGTAATTACTGTAGCAATTATTGAGTAATGTCTTCTTACGTAAGAGTCAATAATCCAAAAATAATGTGCAATATCGTGTGCTACTGTACAACCACGCGTATTATTGTATTTTAACTACCGGGTATTCCAACAGTGTTAACGGTAACAACTATGCCGTTATTTATAAAAAAACTCATACTTGTCATTTTCTTCATCCGACTGTTTTTCATTATGGGACCCATAAATGGTTGCGCCATCGTACGAATATTTCCCGACAGTAAGAATATTCCACGACCAAACGAATATTCCCCGACAACAATGAATATTTTATAACCACTTACTTATTTTGTAAAATTTGCATATTTCACTCATAACCAAAATATTATATCAAATTAACACCTTATTATTCAAAATAATAACTAGTGGAAATTCAATTTTATTTATAAAAAATTGGGGTCTTACATTATCTCAATTCATTTGGCTTCACTAAACATATTTTAATAATATTTATTCATCATTAATATTATAACTCACAATATTAACAACCAGATCATTCTCAGGAAAGAGGAGGCTTTCCAATAAGGACTTCTCCTTATTGGCGCGTATTTAGGTGACCAAACCACTTTTCTCGATAAAACTTTCTAGACATCGTCAATAATGCAAATAATAATATGAATAACTTTGTCGTCTTAATTATTGATTTAATAATATAAAATATTATGTAGATGGTAATGTGATAATAATTGAATCAATAATATAAGATACTATGCATCAACTACTGTTGTAATAATTGAGTAAAACTGAGTGACTTCTCACGTAAGCATCAATAATGAAAGATTATGTACAATACCGTGTGCTACTATGCAACCATGCGTATTACTGTACTGTTATCACCGGGTATTTCAATAGTTAACGGTAAAACTTTTGTCGTTATTTTTATAAAAAGTTATTGTGAGAGGCCCAAATTCGGGTTCTAAATGACCACGGATCTGGTACAATCATTCTATCACTATTGCGAAAGATATAAACATAAATTGTTTATATATTACATTTACACACTATTTCGCATGGTCGAGTAATCTTAACTTATACATAATTCATAAACTATCTAACATATAATGTTATTATTATACATAACTGTTACAATTAAGCTGCACATAAAATTCTAAGTTGAACTTGGCCTTGTCCTTTCCTGTATCCGACGTATTTGTCTTAATCTGCAATGTTAATCATGATATAGCATGGGTGAGCATTAAGTTTGCCCAAGAAGTTTAAGTTAAATAAATTAAGGATATATCATGATTGAAAGAATTGAACAAATGTTGGCTACAGTTCTACAATATAATTGCAAACCAGCATGAACAAATTTTACATAGCTGAACGAACATGGAACATGAACAAATATATCTGGACCGAATGGTAATGAAGGTCATCAGCCTTTCATACATGATGAATACATGTAGTATGCATAGAGTGCGATTTAATAATTCTTAGACATGGCAACCAGGAATGATTAAACATAAGTATAATTTAATAATACAACTCAAGGTCGAGTTAAGAAAAACTTGCACAATAAGTAAGTATAAGAAACTTGCATGATCCGTTGAATATCGTTATACATTTTAATAAGATTTGCCTGAAGACCTATTATAAATAATATTGATCTATAATTTAGAATAATATTATCACAATATTTAAAATATCCTAACCACGTTATCACATAACCTTATCAGTCTATACAACACATAAAACCTAGTATCAAGTCAAACTATTTTAGTCTGAGTTGAATCCGGTACAATTCTGACATCCCGACGGCTTAGTCGGATAAATATCGAGTTTAAGTTCAATTAAACGCTGCCTAAACACTTAACAATTAACTTAGATAATTATATTATCAGTCAAAATATTTTTCATAAGCTCGTAATAATTTTTAAATAATTATTATCATTTATCACGATTTTTCAATCATTAATACCGCATTTATATAAACATAATTCCTTTATCATTAATATTTATTTAATACTAAATATTAATGAAAATTATAACATAATATTATAATATATTTTATAATATCTCAAAGTATTTTTAATACCTTAAAATCATATTTATATGATTTTTAAATAGTTAAATCCATTATCCGATAATTGCCATTAATATTAAATATTAATGTTTTTCATGACAAAGTATCAAAAGTTATATTTTATAACTTAAAATATTTTTATAACACTTAAATCATTTTTATATAATTTTTAAATCATTAATTTTATTTTTTCATAATTTATTTAATACGTTTATTGAATAAATTAATTACCATTAATATTAATTAATTAATGGAATTCATCACAAAATATTAAAAGTCATTAAAAATAACTTAAAATATTTTCTTATACCATAATATAATTTTTTATGAATTAAAATCATTTTTAAATAATGTATTTAATATTATAATTAAATAAATTAAATACCATTAATATTCCAAAATTATTAAATATTAATGAAATATTTTTAAAATAATTAAAAACTAATTTTCAGATTTTAAAATAATTTTTAAGAATTTATTTTGTATTTTTAATAATTAAAAACTATTTTTCTCTAATTATTTAATAAGATAATTATTTTCAGAAATTAAGTGTCGCTAAAGGTACATTAGGCGACAAAACTGTGGCTAAAGGTGTTCTTGGGTTGTTCTTGGCCAAACCTAGAAACCCATGGGCAGTTAACAGGGTAGGAGGTTTGACCGTAGCTAGATCCTTGGTATTAATGATTTCTGGGCAGATAAAGTGTTACACATGTAGTATGCATGTAACACTACATATCCCAACTTAGTTCATGGCCAAACAACAACATCACAGAGAGATCGAAGCCTTCAAAAATCATGTCAGAGGTTGTTCTTCATTTCTGGGTTTTCCAGAAATGAAGAACAGTACGAGGGTGCTACCTTCGATCTTCATATCTTTCATTCTAGTTTCGCTTTGTATGAGCTAATGGTCAAATCTTATAGCATACATGTCAGGGTACATTTATATAGCATCATTTCAACCTAACAGCATCACCTACGAAAGATCTGGGCCAGTCAAAGTAGCCCAGAAAAACTGTCTTTGAACATTTCTGGGTTTTCCAGAAATGTTCTTCGGCAGATGGTCAACCCAAGTTTGACATGTCGTATCTTTGATCATGTGAACGATCTGGTGGGTCTAATGGCTTAGATGTGTAGTATTCATGTCAGGCTACAAAGATTAAACACTAACATGGTCATTAACTTTAACAGTAGCAAGATCCGAAGACTAGAAAATGGTTGTCAGAGATTACTGAAATTCTGGGCTGCCCAGAATTCAATTTCCGTGAATAGTCAACCCACTTTGACCACTCATATCTTGAGTTCTAGACACGATCAGACCATGATTCAAGTTCCAGAACAAAGCCCTTACAACATACTACAAGTCTATAACTTAAAACAGAACAAATCATTAACAGGGAAGGATCTACAACCTCTGACATATGGTTGTCAGACAACATTTTAAAACTTTTCCAAATTTTTGAAAACTTGATTTTTGAGTACTTTGATGTTATGGATCTATGTTCTAGCAACCTAGATCACTATTTGACACCCTCTAACACTGATCTAAACAATAAATCACAACATATAACATAAGATCACATGATTTCAAAATTTTAGGGTTTATTCCTTTCTAGCTTTAATTCTTGATTTCCGTCCTTGGATCCTGTTCTTGGCAAGCTAATACATGATATTGGCTTAGTTTATCACTCCCTCTCACTCTAAGTTCTGAATTTTTAGAGAGAGAATGGCTTTGGCAAATATGCTAAGTAAAGTTAGATTTTCTTTACTTTAAATCTTTTCTCTTTGATCCATTGAATCTAGTTGCTAGGTGGAAAGGATTGCTGATATAAAATAGATATAGAGCACATGGGAAATATGGAGTTGGTCACCAACTCAAGATATGGCAAGATTCACACTCCAACTTATAAAAATACAAAAAGGGCATTAATGTCATTTAATTTCCAATTTTAATGGCATACTTGTCCTTTTATCCAACCCTTAGGGTTGAACCCTTAGGGTTAAAACTTAAGGTTCTTAAAAACCAAATTTCTAGGATTTCTAAATTAGGTTTTCAAAATAGAAAATTAATATTTCTAAATTATAATTAGGGTTTTCTAATTATATTAAAACTTCCCAATCATAATTCAAGCTTGCTAATTAGGATTAATATTTCCTAAGAAAAATTTGCTAAAATAACAATTAGGGTCATAATTGTACATTAGGGTTTCTAACTAAATAATTAGGGTTTTAAACTTTAAAATTAGGGTTTTCTAATTAATTATTAGAGTTTCCCTAATGAAGTTATAATTAATAACGTTTTAACCTTATACTAGCATTTGAATTCAAATTAGGGTTTTCAAATTCTGAATTAGGGTTTCAAATTCCTGGAACTAAAATTAGGGTTTCCAAAATCGGTTTCTAGGGTTTCTTATAAATCGTAAGAATTTTCTAATGGAACGTTGACATTCTTAATATATACTTAGGGTTTGTCACTGATATAGCTTATCTGGTCAACCCTTGACCCTTAACCACATACTGTACCCATATACACAGAACATATTCACTTATTCCCTTATTCCTGAATAATTCACCATAAAAATTTTTAAATTCACAAAATTCTTTACCAGGAATCTCAAATCCATTCACTTATTTTCTGTCTAGGTTTATTATTTAACCTTTATTCAATATATTAAGATTTTATAAATATCCAAATTCTCGGGTTGTCACATTTACCCCTTCTTCTAAAAATTTCGTCCCCGAAATTTACCTTACACCTTATACCATGCACCATACATCATTCATACACAGCATCACATGCTACCCAATACATTCCTCATAAGAGTAAATATTTTCAAATATTGCTGAGGAGACATATAGACTATGAACACATAGTTTAACGGTATTTATTCCGTAAAACGATAAATTACTAGGTATGTTTACAATCACGAAGAAGGTAAACTACCGCTGCTAGTACTTTAGGTGATTAGGCTATCGTACTCTTACGTCATGCATAACGTATCAATCAAAGACGATGGATGCCCTCACAGGTGTACAGGTTCAACAGGTAGCGTTTGTTTGTGAATTCTGTGCTGGGGAACATCCGACAGAGCAGTGTGCCATAAATCCAGTTATAGTTCAGTTTGTAGGCAGTTATAACATAATACCTCTGAATCCGTATCAAAACAACTACAACCCGGGGGCAAGGAACCATTCGAACTTTTCGTGGAGCAACAACCAAAATCAGCAGGCTCCACGACAATCATATCCACCCGATTTCCAAAATCAGCATCAACAGTCAGCTCCACAACATGAGAAAAAGTCAGATTTGGAAGAGTTGTTGTTGAAATACATATCCGGTAATGAGGCAGCTATGAAAATGTAAGCGACAGCGATTAAGAACTTGGATACTCAGACAGGATAGCTTGCGAAGGCTTTGAACAATAGACCACAAGGGACGTGGTCGAGTGATACTAAAAAGAACCCTAGAGGAAATCATGAGCAGTGTACTGCTAACACACTTATGAGTAGTAAAGAATTAGGGTCTAATTTCGATAGGAAAGCAAGCAAAAATGAGGATGGATAAAATGACGGGAGTGATTCGGTAAAGGAAACTAAGGAAAAAGTTGTAGAAAAGCCGAATAAAGATAAATAGAATAAAGTCATACCATCTGTATCATTCCCCCAATGTTTGGAAAGTCAAAAGCTCAAGAATCAATTTTCTAAGTTTATGGACATCTTCAAATAGTTGCACATTAACATTTGTAGACACTCGAAATTTCTTGTTTCTTGTTACTAACTATGCAGGAGGACAAAAGTGTCTTTTTCACACTTAGAGATAACCTTGGAGGACCACAACATCAATTTCAACCCCTAAAATAGTCCCGGGAGATCCAGTTTCCAACCCCGGAGATAACCTCAGGAAATCAGTTTCCAACCCCGGAGATAATCCCGGGAAAATCCATTCCAGCCCTAGAGATAACCTCGGGGGATCAAGTTCAAAGCCTGGAGATAACCCCAGGAGGTCAAGCCAACCTCAAAGATAACCCTGAGGATAGTCAGAGTCAAACAACAAGCTAACCTTAGAGATAACCTTGAGAAAAGACTGCTATAACTGTGCAAAAATTGAAGATAATCTCGGGAGGGGCAAAATGGTCATTTTACTAACTCAACTTTAACTCACATCAAATACACTCATTTAAACTCAAATTGCTTAAATATAAGTCCCACAAGAACCATATCTTAATTTTTGAGCGCAAATTATGCAAAATAACTCAACGGACTGCCTGACGAAAACCTGAAAATGTCATGAAGGTCATGGACCCATCTTCCCAGATTCAAAAAAGGGCAAATCCTATGTCATTTCATAGACTTCGGAAAGAGCTTTCCGGAATGGTATGGCACGCTTCCATCGGACTCCCGGATTGAAAGTTATAAAGGTTCGAACGACTTCGAGACGGTGAGACCCGCATTACCCGGGGCACCCCGGGCAGCCGCAGATACACCTGCAGCCCCCCCCCTCTATAAATAGAGGGCTTGGGGTGGCCATTTTGTAAGAGAAAAAGGCGAGGAAGCCATGTCTAATTTGCTCTGTACACACTGTAAATTGAGTGATTTCTCATTTCAAACACTTGTGAGCTTGTATTTGACTAGTTTTTATCGGTGAGAATTGAGTGTTAATCCATTTAAAGCTATTGAAGTCTTCTTTGGCAGCCCACTATAAGCCTTCTTATATTACTTAAAGCATTTTCCACACTTCTTGCACACACTATTATTCACGTTGAGAATCGCATGTGTGTGTATGCCCGGGCCGTCGGTTCGTGGTTTAGTGCTTTTATATATATGCAAATACTTACATATATATTATTATTATTATCGAGTTATCTCGATTGAGCCTGAATATAATATTCAGAGCGTTTATTGCTTTTATTTATATATATAAATACTTATATATATATTATATATATATATTATATATATATTATATATATATATATAAAAAGCAGTAACGTACGCTCCGGATGTAAAATCCAGGCTCAATCAAACAGAGTTTGATGACAGGAGATATATATATATATATATATATATATATATATATATATAATATATATATATATATATATATATATATATATATATTATATATATATATATATATATACGGTTCGGATCTTAAGCTCACCCTTTATTAAATTCACCTGAGCTTACCCCCCTTTAGCGACGGACCCGACGACTGTTCGGTCATACAACTGTCATCTATACTTTTAGCGAAGCTATATGTTGTCCATCGTTAAAAGTATAGACGAAGGTTGTATGACCGAACCGTTGTCGGGTCCGTCGCTAAAGAGGGTGAGCTCGGGTCAGTTGAATAAGGGGTGAGCTTAAGATCCGGACTATATATATATATATATATATATATATATATATATTATATATATATATATATATATATATTTACATTCATGTCTGGCCTGGAGTTCACTTCGTGGCCATTTATTACTTTCATTTACATTTCGTCCCGCTTGGAGTTTACTTCGTGGCGGTTGATCGTTTCTATATATATGTTTACTGCTTATATTTATATATATATATATATATATATATATATATATATATATATATATATATATATATATAAAACTGTTTACAGCTTTCATACAAATTGCTACATCATGTGAGCCTAGGAATCACGTGATCACAGATGCAGTCTACTGAATCTAGATTCGGTTCCCGTGATGGACATTTTCAGCTGTACATGGCCTGTAAATTATTCACGGTATTTGAATTCCTTAGATGGTTCTCATGCCCACAAGGAATTCGGCACTGCTTTTTATCTTATTTTCTCGAAGATGCTTCGCATCTCGAAAATTAAAACAATCAAGCCGAATACATAATAAAATGGAAGTATCAAAGGCCTCAATTACTATTGAGCACAAGGTTTTGAAAAACCTCTTTTACAAAACCTCACTGCTATATCTTGTTAAAACTGAACTTTTATACAAAATTCAAACCCTTTGTATATAGGTGCAAACAAGGCGTAGCACTACTTCCAGATAATTGCACATTGATCTACACACGCACACACACACATTCTGATAATGGTTTATGTGACGCCCCCAAAATAGGTATACAACACCCATTTTGAGTCGCCAAATACATGGTACAGAAAGCAAACTACAACTTCAATAATACAATTGTCGTGCAAAATACGACAACACATACTGTGAGTTTAAATACAAATATTGTCTTCTAGACAATATCCACACTCAAATAAATCCTTATTACAATTATTCAAACACTATTTTACAGAAATAGTGAGGACTGCTAAAACATCTTTCTAGAACCGTCACTCCATACCCCGACTAGATCCTGCTATGTTCTCACCTCCTGAGAAGAAAAATGGAACAAAAAGGAAAAGGGTGAGCTCAACTAGCCCAGTAAAGAATATTATGACTAAGATAATATACAAACAAATTATCGTTAGTCTTCAACAGAGAAAAATCTGATAGAATATAATCGACAACAAGTTTTAGATCAACAACTGCAGCGGAAACAGCAAACCATTAGAAGAGTCAAGTAGAGAAAGAATTCTACTATCTTCTAAGATTTAAAAGTCCATCATCAATATTTTATCCCTGTAACATCAATTAATAATCATCTTTATCCAAATATTCATCTTTACACTACAGGCCAAAGATATTCATTTGTATCACCTGTCAGTCATGTTCATCTCAATACCTGTTCATCTTTGCACTACAGGCCAAAGATATTCATCAAGTAATCATACATCTTTGCACTACAGGCCAAAGATATTCATTAATATCATCATTTAGGACTGAGGATGATGAAAAATATCTTAAAGAGAACGAATCCAGTGAGACAGAAGGACAAATATTAAGGATTCGTATAACAGTTTATCCAAGATCAATAATACTTCATAATAATCAATTGTGAAGCATAATTCAAAAATAAAGATCAAAACATGGATACAATCAAAGATAGTAACCATAATAGACATCTTGGACAAAAAGGGAAAATTTTATTTTTCGGTGAATAGTGCCGTATTCGTGAATAGTGCCGTATACGTGAATAGTAACGTATACGTGAATAGTAACCCCGACACAAAAAGTTCCAAATTTGATAAAAACTCATATCAATATTTCAGCATAATGATATTGAAGAAAAAAATATCATTTAAGAAGAAAATAATATCCCTTACCTCAAGATATCAGTATTTCTGGTCGGAATACCGGTATAAGGCTGAAAGAAACTTGCTCTGATGAATAGAAACTCTCAAAGTATCTAAATACTCACAAAATACACTCAATAATCTAGAGAGAGAAAGAGAGAAAACTTGTTTCTGGTTTGATTTTCAATTCTAACTTAGCCCTCTATTTATAGGAAAATTTTAGTAGGTTTGACCTGCAACCTGATGGCTTTACCTGCTACTATTCCCACCCACCACATTTGAAATATAATTCAGCACATTTCTTCACCAACCACAAGTGGGGCCCACCAATTCTAGAATTTTCCATCAAAATGACAAACTCCAAAAATTTAACAATTTCTGAACCAGTCATCTCGTAAAATTCATAATAAATCATACGTTCATTTTTAACGGTTCAAAATTTGTGGGCATATACTCAACTTATATATGTATAACATATCCAAAAATTACCACGATCCAACGGTCGGATTAAAAATTATAACACCCGCAATATTTCTCAAAAACCCTGATTTGATTTTTAATACCTCCATTCCGATAAAAATACTGATAAAACACCTCAACATTAACTCCTTCATTTTTAACCACAAAAATATATCCCTCATTTATATCCACATAATATAAATATTTCCTTATCATACGAATCAATAATTAATTATTCACAAATAATATTACAGAATCACATTTATGACAACCAGGCCGTTCCCAGGAAAGAGGGGGCTTTCCAAGAATTTCTCCTTACTGGAGCGCAATTAGATGACCAAACCTCTCCTTAGACAGAACTTTCTAGACATTGACAATAATGTTATCTAATAATATTATTCAAATAATTTGAATTATTGATCTGATAAAGGAAAATACTGTGCAGCAATAATTATTGAAACAACAATAATATAAAATATTAACGCAACAATTATTGAATCAATAAAATAAAATATTGAACAGTAACTACTGTAACAATTATTGAGTAGTGCCTTCTTACGTAAGAATCAATAATTTCAAAAATACTATGCAATACCGTGTGCTACTGTGCAATAACGCGTATTACTGTATTTTAACCACCGGGTATTCCAACAGTGTTAACGGTAACAACTATGCCATTATTTATAAAAACTCAAATTTGTCGTTTTCTTCACCTGACAGTTATTCGTTATGGGGCCCACAAATAGCTGCGCCGTCGTACGAATATTCCCCGACAGAAAGAATATTCCACGACCAAACGAATATTCCCCGACAACAATGATTATTTTATAACCACTTGCTTATTTTGAAAAAATTCATATTTCACCCTTAACTTTAAACTTTTATCAATTTAACCATTTACTGAATAGTAATTATAAGAAAAATTGAATACTTTTATTTCATAAAATTCGGGGTCTTACAATCTCCCCTCCTTATGAAATTTCGTCCCCGAAATTTACGTACCTGGTATTTCAAAGAGTTGAGAATACCTTGCTTTCATTTCAGATTCCATCTTCCCTGTCATCATGATTTCTCTATTGCTCATCTCCTGTATTTCAGATATCATTCTAGAATACAGCTTCAAAACAAGGGTTAATTGAACAAATTAACATATCACATAATATCCCGATATTATGACTGACCAACAAATAAGCTTAGGCAGGACACACTAGCGAAGGATTTACTCATCTCTCCCCTCCTAGTTTTATTCCCCGATCTCCGCCAGAGATCATATCCCTAAGCTCTGATACCAAATGTAACTCACGTCCCATCAGTGGACAGCACCTTACAGTGGTACCTATCAGTTTGCCACCGCAGAACGGCGTCCCCTACGGAGAGTCTGGCTTCGGTGCATCCCCCATCAACAGGAAGTCACCAGCGAGAGGCTCGGGGCTCTTTACTTATAGCTCTGATACCAAATGTAACGACCCCAAAATAGGTCCATTCCATCCAACCTATTCTGAGTCGCCAAATACATGGTACAGAAAACAACTACAACTTTATTACAACAATTGTCGTGCAAAATACAACAACACATATGCTGTGGGTTTGGATACAAATATATACCAAATGTGACTCATGTTCCAACCGTGGACATCACCTCACAATAACACCTTACATAAAGGTATAGTCAAAAACTGTTTTAGAAATTAGAATATTTGGGAAGTGCTCAAGGAAACCTTCGTACATGGGAGGCCACGCGTCTAGGTTATGATAGATATCATATGGCCACAGAATTATCCTTGGTTGACCCAATAGACCCCAAAGAAAAATGAAAAGATTACTATCATATTCTTCCCAATGGTGAGTCTTCTCTTGACTTATCATTATCTCCACTGTCTCTAATTGAGAATTATACTTCAAACAAACACCAAGATTATATAGGTAGTGCCCATAGATATACTCAGCAAGTGGATGAGCACAACCCTGTCTTATGATGACACGAGGTTGTATGTCATTAGACATCTTGTATGATAGTAACAAAACACCCTTCCAACGTTGGGTTCGCCTCACCCTATTTTCTTCACCAAATATAACTACTAAATGATGACCACCGTTCTATTCCCTTGTTACCCCCGCTCGACCCAGCTACACTCTTATTACCTGAAAGGAATTGTGAAATAGAAGGGTGAGCACAACTAGCCCAGTAAAGAATATCATGACTAAAGATAAATAAATTATCAATAGTGTTCATCAATAATAAATCAGAGATTTAGAACATATGGTAGATGATAAAAAATTTCAACCATAGTTGCAGCGGAACGAGCAATCCATTAGAAGAGTCAAATAGACTATAAAGTCTATTATCTTCTCCATGTTAAAAATCCACCAATAATATTTTATCCATGTAACATCACTCAACAGTTCCTTTCCACAATCATATGAATAACTCATAATCATAATTGTGACTATAATTTTTTCTTCGCACCCAGGACGAAGAATATTTTCATCCCTGTCTTTACCTGAAACATCAAAGATCACGGTTATACCAAATCACAGTTCCTGTTTATAATCATACTAACAAATCCATCTTTGCACTACGGGTCAAAGATATTCATCAACAACCCATCTTTGCACTACGGACCAAAGATATTCAACAACAGTTCATCTTTGCACTACAGGCCAAAGATATTCATCAACAGGCCATCTTTGCACTACATGCCAAAGATATTCATCAACAATTCATATTTGCACTACAGGCCAAATATATTCATATCTCAAAGAAATATATAATCATTTCAGAATTTATATAAACAATAATTATAACCATGTTGATCAATTCACCTTTGCACTTAAGCTTAAGATATTCAATTATAAATTTAATGGTCATGATCATACCAGTCACAATTCAACTTTGCACTACAGGCCAAAGAGAACCCTAGTCATGATCATACCAATAATCTACCCATCTTTACACTCCAGTGAAAGAGAATTTCAACATCAGGGTTATAAAAATGTTATATATGATGATAAAAATAATATGATCAACATATAGTTTTAATCTCAAGAGTAATATTCGTAATTCATGAATAGTAAATCGTGAATAGTAACTCATGAATAGTAACCCCGACACAAAAGATAGAAATTCCACAATAAAATCCATACCAGTATTTCGGTATAATGATATTGAAAGAATAATATTTCTTAAGCTTATAAACAATTTATTTAAATTGTTTACACTTTACTAATTAATGCATTTAATCATCATAAAATACCAACTCTTAAGATTTCATCATCAATAACCAAAACCCTCATCAAAAATCTGCATATACCTCATATATAGGATTCTCAAGCCATAAAATCCTATTTTTCAATTTTCTTACTTCACATAACATATTTAATTCATTTTCTCATAACTAAACTATTTTCATGAAAAATACCAAATCCGTTTCAAAAATATTTCTTTTCTGGAATTTAGCATAATATAGTCCCATAGTGAACATATATTTTTCTCAGAATTTTTAAAAGTCATTTACTATTTTTCATATGGCCAAAATAGCCGAATATTTAGACATTTATCAAAAATTGTACTTTTGTCTAAAAATTTTGAAATTTACAGAGTATACTTCTATCATATACATGTACTCCCAATAAAAATTTCATCAATTTTGGAGTTAACCACAAGGAATTATAAGCTGTTACTTTTAAAATAGCATTTTCTCATAAAATTCATAACTCTCAATCTATACATCCAAAAATCATCATTTTTGGACACAATCAAGAAAACTCATCAAAATATCATTTCAAATTTTTCCAGAATTTTTTGAAGATCAGAAAAATTACGAAACTGAAAATCATAACAACCCTTAAAATCCCTTAATATCCCTTACTATCCCTTACTATCACTTACCTCAAAAGAGCAGTACTTCTGACTGGATATCGAATATGATGCTGAAGGAAACTTGAACTAATGAATAGCAACTCACCAAGTATCTAAAAACTCACAAAATATGCTTCATAATATAGAGAGAGAAAGAGAGAAAGCTTATGTTTCTGGTGTGATTTTCAATTCTAACTTAGCCCTCTATTTATAGGAAAATTTTGGTAGGTTTGACCTGCAACCTGATGGCTTTACCTGCTACTATTCCCACCCACCACATTTGAAATATAATTCAGCACATTTCTTCACCAACCACAAGTGGGACCCACCAATTCTAGAATTTTCCACCAAAAATGATTTATAACCTGATTTCCAAATCAGCCACCTCTTAAAATTCATAACAAATCATACGTTCATTTTTAACGGTTCAAAATTTATGGACATATACTCAACTTATATATGTATAACATATCCAAAAATTACCACGATCCAACGGTCGGATTAAAAATTATAACCCCCGCAAAATATCTCAAAAACCCTGATTTTTAATACCTCCATTCCGACAAAAATACTGATAAAAACCTCAACATTAACTCTTTCATTTTTAACCACAAAAATATATCCCTCATTTATATCCACATAATATAAATATTTCCTTATCATATGAATCAATAATTAATTATTCACAAATAATATTACAGAATCACATTTATGACAACCAGGCCGTTCCCAGGAAAGAGGGGGCTTTCCAAGAATTTCTCCTTACTGGCGCGCAATTAGATGACCAAACCTCTCCTTAGACAGAACTTTCTAGACATTGACAATAATGTTATCTAATAATATTATTCAAATAATATGAATTATTGATCTGATAAAGGAAAATACTGTGCAGCAATAATTATTGAAACAACAATAATATAAAATATCAACGCAACAATTATTGAATCAATAAAATAAAATATTGAACAGTAACTACTGTAACAATTATTGAGTAGTGCCTTCTTACGTAAGAATCAATAATTTCAAAAATACTATGCAATACCGTGTGCTACTGTGCAATAACGCGTATTACTGTATTTTAACCACCGGGTATTCCAACAGTGTTAACGGTAACAACTATACCGTTATTTATAAAAACTCAAATTTGTCGTTTTCTTCACCTGACAGTTATTCGTTATGGGGCCCACAAATAGCTGCGCCGTCGTACGAATATTCCCCGACAGAAAGAATATTCCACGACCAAACGAATATTCCCCGACAACAATGATTATTTTATAACCACTTGCTTATTTTGAAAAAAATTCATATTTCACCCTTAACTTTAAACTTTTATCAATTTAACCATTTACTGAATAGTAATTATAAGAAAAATTGAATACTTTTATTTCATAAAATTCGGGGTCTTACAATCTCCCCTCCTTATGAAATTTCGTCCCCGAAATTTACGTACCTGGTATTTCAAAGAGTTGAGAATACCTTGCTTTCATTTCAGATTCCATCTTCCCTGTCATCATGATTTCTCTATTGCTCATCTCCTGTATTTCAGATATCATTCTAGAATACAGCTTCAAAACAAGGGTTAATTGAACAAATTAACATATCACATAATATCCCGATATTATGACTGACCAACAAATAAGCTTAGGCAGGACACACTAGCGAAGGATTTACTCATCTCTCCCCTCCTAGTTTTATTCCCCGATCTCCGCCAGAGATCATATCCCTAAGCTCTGATACCAAATGTAACTCACGTCCCATCAGTGGACAGCACCTTACAGTGGTACCTATCAGTTTGCCACCGCAGAACGGCGTCCCCTACGGAGAGTCTGGCTTCGGTGCATCCCCCATCAACAGGAAGTCACCAGCGAGAGGCTCGGGGCTCTTTACTTATAGCTCTGATACCAAATGTAACGACCCCAAAATAGGTCCATTCCATCCAACCTATTCTGAGTCGCCAAATACATGGTACAGAAAACAACTACAACTTTATTACAACAATTGTCGTGCAAAATACAACAACACATATGCTGTGGGTTTGGATACAAATATATACCAAATGTGACTCATGTTCCAACCGTGGACATCACCTCACAATAACACCTTACATAAAGGTATAGTCAAAAACTGTTTTAGAAATTAGAATATTTGGGAAGTGCTCAAGGAAACCTTCGTACATGGGAGGCCACGCGTCTAGGTTATGATAGATATCATATGGCCACAGAATTATCCTTGGTTGACCCAATAGACCCCAAAGAAAAACGAAAAGATTACTATCATATTCTTCCCAATGGTGAGTCTTCTCTTGACTTATCATTATCTCCACTGTCTCTAATTGAGAATTATACTTCAAACAAACACCAAGATTATATAGGTAGTGCCCATAGATATACTCAGCAAGTGGATGAGCACAACCCTGTCTTATGATGACACGAGGTTGTATGTCATTAGACATCTTGTATGATAGTAACAAAACACCCTTCCAACGTTGGGTTCGCCTCACCCTATTTTCTTCACCAAATATAACTACTAAATGATGACCACCGTTCTATTCCCTTGTTACCCCGCTCGACCCAGCTACACTCTTATTACCTGAAAGGAATTGTGAAATAGAAGGGTGAGCACAACTAGCCCAGTAAAGAATATCATGACTAAAGATAAATAAATTATCAATAGTCTTCATCAATAATAAATCAGAGATTTAGAACATATGGAAGATGATAAAAAATTTCAACCATAGTTGCAGCGGAACGAGCAATCCATTAGAAGAGTCAAATAGACTATAAAGTCTATTATCTTCTCCATGTTAAAAATCCACCAATAATATTTTATCCATGTAACATCACTCAACAGTTCCTTTCCACAATCATATGAATAACTCATAATCATAATTGTGACTATAAATTTTTCTTCGCACCCAGGACGAAGAATATTTTCATCCCCTGTCTTTACCTGAAACATCAAAGATCACGGTTATACCAAATCACAGTTCCTGTTTATAATCATACTAACAAATCCATCTTTGCACTACGGGTCAAAGATATTCATCAACAAACCATCTTTGCACTACGGACCAAAGATATTCAACAACAGTTCATCTTTGCACTACAGGCCAAAGATATTCATCAACAGACCATCTTTGCACTACATGCCAAAGATATTCATCAACAATTCATATTTGCACTACAGGCCAAATATATTCATATCTCAAAGAAATATATAATCATTTCAGAATTTATATAAACAATAATTATAACCATGTTGATCAATTCACCTTTGCACTTAAGCTTAAGATATTCAATTATAAATTCAATGGTCATGATCATACCAGTCACAATTCAACTTTGCACTACAGGCCAAAGAGAACCCTAGTCATGATCATACCAATAATCTACCCATCTTTACACTCCAGTGAAAGAGAATTTCAACATCAGGGTTATAAAAATGTTATATATGATGATAAAAATAATATGATCAACATATAGTTTTAATCTCAAGAGTAATATTCGTAATTCATGAATAGTAAATCGTGAATAGTAACTCATGAATAGTAACCCCGACACAAAAGATAGAAATTCCGCAATAAAATCCATACCAGTATTTCGGTATAATGATATTGAAAGAATAATATTTCTTAAGCTTATAAACAATTTATTTAAATTGTTTACACTTTACTAATTAATGCATTTAATCATCATAAAATACCAACTCTTAAGATTTCATCATCAATAACCAAAACCCTCATCAAAAATCTGCATATACCTCATATATAGGATTCTCAAGCCATAAAATCCTATTTTCCAATTTTCTTACTTCACATAACATATTTAATTCATTTTCTCATAACTAGACTATTTTCATGAAAAATACCAAATTCGTTTCAAAAATATTTCTTTTCTGGAATTTAGCATAATATAGTCCCATAGTGAACATATATTTTTCTCAGAATTTTTAAAAGTCATTTACTATTTTTCATATGGCCAATATAGCCGAATATTTAGACATTTATCAAAAATTGTACTTTTGTCTAAAAATTTTGAAATTTACAGAGTATACTTCTATCATATACATGTACTCCCAATAAAAATTTCATCAATTTTGGAGTTAACCACAAGGAATTATAAGCTGTTACTTTTAAAATAGCATTTTCTCATAAAATTCATAACTCTCAATCTATACATCCAAAAATCACCATTTTTGGACACAATCAAGAAAACTCATCAAAATATCATTTCAAATTTTTCCAGAATTTTTTGAAGATCAGAAAAATTACGAAACTGAAAATCATAACAACCCTTAAAATCCCTTAATATCCCTTACTATCCCTTACTATCACTTACCTCAAAAGAGCAGTACTTCTGACTGGATATCGAATATGATGCTGAAGAAAACTTGCACTAATGAATAGCAACTCACCAAGTATCTAAAAACTCACAAAATATGCTTCATAATATAGAGAGAGAAAGAGAGAAAGCTTATGTTTCTGGTGTGATTTTCAATTCTAACTTAGCCCTCTATTTATAGGAAAATTTTGGTAGGTTTGACCTGCAACCTAATGGCTTTACCTGCTACTATTCCCACCCACCACATTTGAAATATAATTCAGCACATTTCTTCACCAACCACAAGTGGGACCCACCAATTCTAGAATTTTCCACCAAAAATGATTTATAACCTGATTTCCAAATCAGCCACCTCTTAAAATTCATAACAAATCATACGTTCATTTTTAACGGTTCAAAATTTATGGACATATACTCAACTTATATATGTATAACATATCCAAAAATTACCACGATCCAACGGTCGGATTAAAAATTATAACCCCCGCAAAATATCTCAAAAACCCTGATTTTTAATACCTCCATTCCGACAAAAATACTGATAAAAACCTCAACATTAACTCTTTCATTTTTAACCACAAAAATATATCCCTCATTTATATCCACATAATATAAATATTTCCTTATCATATGAATCAATAATTAATTATTCACAAATAATATTACAGAATCACATTTATGACAACCAGGCCGTTCCCAGGAAAGAGGGGGCTTTCCAAGAATTTCTCCTTACTGGCGCGCAATTAGATGACCAAACCTCTCCTTAGACAGAACTTTCTAGACATTGACAATAATGTTATCTAATAATATTATTCAAATAATATGAATTATTGATCTGATAAAGGAAAATACTGTGCAGCAATAATTATTGAAACAACAATAATATAAAATATCAACGCAACAATTATTGAATCAATAAAATAAAATATTGAACAGTAACTACTGTAACAATTATTGAGTAGTGCCTTCTTACGTAAGAATCAATAATTTCAAAAATACTATGCAATACCGTGTGCTACTGTGCAATAACGCGTATTACTGTATTTTAACCACCGGGTATTCCAACAGTGTTAACGGTAACAACTATGCCGTTATTTATAAAAACTCAAATTTGTCGTTTTCTTCACCTGACAGTTATTCGTTATGGGGCCCACAAATAGCTGCGCCGTCGTACGAATATTCCCCGACAGAAAGAATATTCCACGACCAAACGAATATTCCCCGACAACAATGATTATTTTATAACCACTTGCTTATTTTGAAAAAAATTCATATTTCACCCTTAACTTTAAACTTTTATCAATTTAACCATTTACTGAATAGTAATTATAAGAAAAATTGAATACTTTTATTTCATAAAATTCGGGGTCTTACAATATCCACACTCAAATAAATCCTTATTACAATTATTCAAACACTATTTTACAGAAATAGTGAGGACTGCTAAAACATCTTTCTAGAACCATCACTCCATACCCCGACTAGATCCTGCTATGTTCTCACCTCCTGAGAAGAAAAATGGAACAAAAAGGAAAAGGGTGAGCTCAACTAGCCCAGTAAAGAATATTATGACTAAGATAATATACAAACAAATTATCGTTAGTCTTCAACAGAGAAAAATCTGATAGAATATAATCGACAACAAGTTTTAGATCAACAACTGCAGCGGAAACAGCAAACCATTAGAAGAGTCAAGTAGAGAAAGAATTCTACTATCTTCTAAGATTTAAAAGTCCATCATCAATATTTTATCCCTGTAACATCAATTAATAATCATCTTTATCCAAATATTCATCTTTACACTACAGGCCAAAGATATTCATTTGTATCACCTGTCAGTCATGTTCATCTCAATACCTGTTCATCTTTGCACTACAGGCCAAAGATATTCATCAAGTAATCATACATCTTTGCACTACAGGCCAAAGATATTCATTAATATCATCATTTAGGACTGAGGATGATGAAAAATATCTTAAAGAGAACGAATCCAGTGAGACAGAAGGACAAATATTAAGGATTCGTATAACAGTTTATCCAAGATCAATAATACTTCATAATAATCAATTGTGAAGCAGAATTCAAAAATAAAGATCAAAACATGGGTACAATCAAAGATAGTAACCATAATAGACATCTTGGACAAAAAGGAAAAATTTTATTTTTCGGTGAATAGTGCCGTATTCGTGAATAGTGCCGTATACGTGAATAGTGCCGTATACGTGAATAGTAACCCCGACATAAAAAGTTCCAAATTTGATAAAAACTCATATCAATATTTCAGCATAATGATATTGAAGAAAATAATATCATTTAAGAAGAAAATAATATCCCTTACCTCAAGATATCAGTATTTCTGGTCGGAATACCGGTATAAGGCTGAAAGAAACTTGCTCTGATGAATAGAAACTCTCAAAGTATCTAAATACTCACAAAATACACTCAATAATCTAGAGAGAGAAAGAGAGAAAACTTGTTTCTGGTGTGATTTTCAATTCTAACTTAGCCCTCTATTTATAGGAAAATTTTAGTAGGTTTGACCTGCAACCTGATGGCTTTACCTGCTACTATTCCCGCCCACCACATTTGAAATATAATTCAGCACATTTCTTCACCAACCACAAGTGGGGCCCACCAATTCTAGAATTTTCCATCAAAATGACAAACTCCAAAAATTCAACAATTTCTAAACCAGTCATCTCGTAAAATTCATAATAAATCATACGTTCATTTTTAACGGTTCAAAATTTGTGGGCATATACTCAACTTATATATGTATAACATATCCAAAAATTACCACGATCCAACGGTCGGATTAAAAATTATAACACCCGCAATATTTCTCAAAAACCCTGATTTGATTTTTAATACCTCCATTCCGATAAAAATACTGATAAAACACCTCAACATTAACTCCTTCATTTTTAACCACAAAAATATATCCCTCATTTATATCCACATAATATAAATATTTCCTTATCATACGAATCAATAATTAATTATTCACAAATAATATTACAGAATCACATTTATGACAACCAGGCCGTTCCCAGGAAAGAGGGGGCTTTCCAAGAATTTCTCCTTACTGGCGCGCAATTAGATGACCAAACCTCTCCTTAGACAGAACTTTCTAGACATTGCCAATAATGTTATCTAATAATATTATTCAAATAATATGAATTATTGATCTGATAAAGGAAAATACTGTGCAGCAACAATTATTGAAACAACAATAATATAAAATATCAACGCAACAATTATTGAATCAATAAAATAAAATATTGAACAATAACTACTGTAACAATTATTGAGTAGTGCCTTCTTACGTAAGAATCAATAATTGGTGCAATACCGTGTGCTACTGTATTTTAACCACCGGGTATTCCAAAAGTATTAACGGTAACAACTACGCCGTTATTTATAAATAACTTATACTTGTCATTTTCTTCATCCAATCGCTTTCCGTTATGGGGCCCACACAAGGCTGCGCCGTCGTACGAATATTCCCCGACAGCAAGAATATTCCACGACCAAACGAATATTCCCCGATAAAATGAATTTTTGATAACCACTTGCTTATTTTGCAAAATTTGCACATTTCACCCATAACCAAAGTATTATATCAAATTAGCCCCTTATTATTCACAATAATATTTAGAGAAAATTTGATTTTATTCATTAATAAGTTGGGGTCTTACAGTTTAAATTGAAAAGTGACGGTCACCGTGGTAACACGGACGTCGGGGGGTGCCTAACACCTTCCCTCCGCATAATCAAGCCCCCGGACCCTAACGAATCTCGGTTTCACAGACCAGTTAAATAGTGTCACATCACTAGGTCAATGTGCAAACCCTTTCTGGTTGACTTGGTGCAACCATTTAAAAATACCAATTGGCGACTCTTACAGTCCAATCATCGACATATACATGTCGGACCTTTTCACAACTTATTTTTTCAAACAAATCTCACCTAACATGAGAACACCAAAAGACAAGAACAGAAAAGGGACAAATAAAAATCCCGACGTCGATAGGTGGCGACTCTGCTGGGGACACTCAGTAAGAGGGCTTAAGCCGTTATTACAAACTTTTCAAAATCATTATCTGCTTGTGTGTGGATGTTGCATTTACATTTGAATGAATGTGTACGAATGCATTTACTTATTGCACTTAGTGCTTCGCACCATATCTGCTTGTGATATTAGTGCTTCACACATGTCATCATTTCCATACAGTGAGACACATTGTATGTGAATGTATGTTGAGTGGTTCCTCCACCAGGAGGCTATCCTGTCGGTGTTTGATTACTGGACTCGTAGGAAGACTAATTCCAACGAGGCTCAGGAAAGGCACCACCCAAATTCGCTCTAGTTGAAAGACCGGATTAACTTCCCTTCAAGTAAATTGCGATGATTTGGGAACCTTTATGCCAAAAAGCCGCGAGAGTAGCCTAAGATAGGTCAGCCTCTAATAAACCAAACGCGGAGGAAAGTCTCTTCATACCTTCCCATTTCAATTACTTGTAAATTCAATTACTTGTAATTTCATTTCCATGTCAATCTCAATGTAATGGAAAATATAAAGGACTATGTGTACATGCATTCCCTTTCATATCAAAACCTGTCATGCTATAAAGTAACTGACATCCGTTTTGCAGGATAATACTCCTAAACGGACACATAACATAGCATATAACATTTTTACATTCCCTAAGACTAAACTACATAAGTCTTTTTATAGGGAAGTAATTGATCCCGTTGCCCGTTCAAAATCCAAACAAGGCACTAAGCCCACTGTCAGACATGGCTACAAGTGCCCAGCCTGATCCTACTCTTGTTTCCCGTGAGGAATTCGAAGGATTAAGGAATCAAATAGAAGAATTGGCTATCTTTCTAAAAGAACAAAGTAAAAACACTCAGGGCCAGACAATGCCTACTCAACTAGAGTCATTCACACCAGGGGGCAGTCAGGATAGTGACAGAAAGATGGAAACCCAGATACCTAAACCTCATTCCAATAAAGGAACCAATAAAAGCCCTGAAATCATAAAACTCAGGGATGATCGAGAAACTGGGGATATAAGAAAGAAAGTCCAACAAATGGAAGAAACCATCCGATCAATCAAAGGGACTAGAAACTATGGAAGTGTCACCTATTCAGATATCTGCATATTCCCAGGGGCTCGATATCCTGACAAATTCAAAATCCCAGAGTTTGAAAAGTACAATGGGGTAGGCGATCCCTATACGCACCTAAAAGTGTACAATGGCGAATTGGGGTCTTATGCTGAAGATGAAAGCCTCAGTATGCAACTTTTCCAGAAGAGTCTCACTGGAGAGGCTAAAGCCTAGTATGCCCGACTTGACAATGTCAAAATCCACAACTGGGAAGAATTGGCCCAAGCCTTTCTCAATCAATACAATTTTTAGTCAGAAATGGCACCGGATCGATACCAAGTGACTAAAGTCAAAAAGCAAAGTACTGAGTCTTTCAGAGAATATGCCCAAAGGTGGAGACGTTTGGCAGTGCAAGTCATTCCATCAATGACAGAAACTGAAATGGTGATGACTTTCATAGACATTCAAGAGGCGCCTTACTATGAGAGAATCCTAGCAGGCATAGGAAAGTCATTCTCAGAAATGATCAAACATGGCGAAATGGCAGAGATGGGCCTGAAGGAAGGCAAGATTAAAGACTTCACTGCCTTGGAAGCAGTTGGCGAGCATATACAGACTGGCAAGTAAGCGAGCGATCCCAAGAGGGTACTCGATAAAGGCAATGAAGATGTATCCCTTGTTTCACCGCGGCAAGCTCGGAGACCAACCTACAGTCCCCCCATTTGGAATAAGCAAGATAATCTGCCATTTCAACAACAGGCTGCATTCAACCAATTCCAAGACAGGAAGAGAAAATTTGAAAGAACGAAAAATTGGGTGTTCGCTCCACTGGGCGATTCCCTTAAAAATGTATTGGCGATATTAATGGATTACAAGAAAATTACCGAACTGGCTCCACCACTGGAACCAGGGAGCAAAAGATACAATCCAAGCCAGAGATGTACTTCCATTTAGTGTCTCCAGGACACGATACACAAGATTGTTGGTCCTTAAAGCATAAGATTCAAAATCTGATCGAAAGTGGCAGTATTGTGGTCCAACAACCTGGTCAACAAAATGTCAACAGCAACCTTCCGTTGCAGAATAATACGGAGGAAGTAAACATGATTGGGTCAGGAAGCGCTGAAATGCATCCAAATCGTAAGTACATACGAAGGGTGGAGGAATACCCCCAAAGGCACAGAACAAATGTCCTAGAGTGGGAAAACTCGGAGGAGGGTATGCCAGTAATGTAAAAATTAGAGATGATCCAGAATCAAGTAAATCTACTGGCTAAGCTGATAGTGCGCCAACATCAGGAAACGAGGCAGTTTTTCACTCAACTATCAGAGAGCCAAGAGAAAAAGGAGGTTAACCATAATACAAGCCCATATCTCTACATGATGAGCCGGCTAAATGAAGAATATCAAAGCAAGCTGAAAGTCCAAGAAAAAGTGGTTGATCAAATAACCCCTCTAAAAAAATTGCTAAAAGATCTCACCAGTGAAAAAATGGCTCGAGGGAATGCGATTTCTCAAAGAAGAAAGATCAAACAACCTCCTAAAGAGCCCAAAAATTCACCCCTCTGAGCAAATCAAATGAAGAAATGCTACAATCCCTGATAAGCGAAGGAAGGATTACTGAGTTGATGCCTCCTATAAATTTCAAGATAAAGAGTTATGATTCCACCAAGATATGTCTCTACAATTCTAACTCACTTGGACATGCGACTGAGGAATGTTGGTCTTTGCGACATAAAATTTAGGATCTCATTAAAAATGGAGAACTGAAGATAGAATCCCCCATGACCAGAAAAGGCGAAAAGGAAATAAAAAGCTTAAGCTGTCCACTCGAGACAGACAGTTCAAAGGAGTTGAAGGCTATGAGTACCAATTCTGGCAGAATACAAGGTGGACTAATCCTAATGCAGGGAATAACAGAGGAGACAAAAGAATCCCCAAAGGAGATTCCTCCACCAACATCAAACATCTTGTGGCCCAAAGATAGAAACCACATTCCTGATTTTATCATCTTGGATGATGAGGAGGAAATACTGATCCTTTCCAAGGAAGAAAAAGCCAAAACGAAAAGTTCCTTGCAAGAAATGCCACAACAGTTCGAGGGAGATTTCATAGTCGAATCCTCTCAAGCCCATGAAGGAGGTCAAGGAACAGATGAAGGAAAATGTGGTGAGGTTGTCGGGGAAGCCAATCCATTAAAGAATCAAGAGTTTATCCGACAGGTCCAGTATAAGCTGTGACACCCCCAAAATAGGTCTAATCCATCCAACCTATTCCAAGTCGCAAAATACATGGTACAGAAAATAACTACAACTTCATTATTACAACTGTCGTGTAAAATACAACAACACATATGTTGTGAGTTTTGATACAAATATATACCAACTGTGACTCTCATCCCAACCTTGGATAGCACGTCACAATGGCACCTTACATAAAGGTACAGTCAATAACTATTTTAGAAATTAAAATATTTGGGAAGTGCTCAAGGAAACCTTCGTACATGGGAGGCCATGTGTCTAAGTTATGATAGATATCATATGTCCACAAAATTATCCTTGGTTAACCCAATAGACCCCAAAGAAAAACGATAAGATTACTATCATGTTCTTTCCATGGTGAGTCTTCTTTTGACATATAATTATCTCTATTGTCTCCAATTGTGAATTATACTTCAACCAAACTCCAAGGTTATATAGGTAGTGCTCGTAGATATACTCAGCAAGTGGATGTGCACAACCCTACCTTATGATAACACGAAGTCGTAGATCATTAGACATTTTGTATGATAGTGGCAAAACACATTCCAACGTTAGGTTCGCCTCACCCTATTTGATTCACTAAATATAACTACTAAATGATGTATAAAATACAACACACTATTCTAAAGTTCTCAATAAAATTATTTCCATACTGTATAGGGAGAACCTCCACAGCTAGAGACCACCGTTCTATTCCCCTGTTACCCCCGCTAGACCCAGCTACACTATTATTACCTGAAAGGAATTGTGAAGCAAAAGGGTGAGCACAACTAGCCCAGTAAAGAATATCATGACTAGAGATAATTAAATTATCAATTGCCTTCATCAGTAATGAATCAGAGATTTAGAACATATGGTAGATGATAAAACTTTTCAACCATAGTTGCAGCGGAACGAGCAATCCATTAGAAGTGTCAAATAGACCATAAAGTCTATTATCTTCTCCATATTAAAAGTCCACCAACAATATTTTATCCCTGTAACATCAATCAACAGTTCCTGTCCACAATCATGTGAATAACTCAAAATCATAATTGTGGTTCTAAATTTCTCTTCTCATCTAAGACGAAGATAATTTTCATCACATGTCTTTACCTGAAACATTAAAGATCATGGTTATACCAAATTACAGTTCCTGTTCATAATCATACTAATAAGTTCATCTTTGCGCTACGAGCCAAAGATATTCATTAACAGTTCATCTTTGCACTACAGGCCAAAGATATTCAACAACAGGTCATCTTTGCACTACAGTCCAAAGATATTCAACAACAGGTCATCTTTGCACTACGAGCCAAAGATATTCAACAATAGATTATCTTTGCACTACCAGCCAACGATATTCAACATGTCTTCTTTGCACTATAGGCCAACAATATTTAATAACATGTCATCTTTGCACTACAGGCCAAAGACATACAACTGTAAAACCAATAAACAACAGTCCATCTATGCACAACGGGCCAAAATGACTTTTATCACAATATAAGCATGAGGATCATGACAAGGATATAAAGAATTAATCACATGAGATAAATAATAAAGTTTAAAAACTTTAACAATTTAATTTATCCAGAGTTCAATAATATCCAAATTGTCAACATGATACTGCTTTGTGGAGTAAAATTCAAGAATAATATTATATCAAAAATGATTTGAACATAAAATAATATTTCAACGAATATTTAACGAAGATAATAACATTATTCATTATATAATAACATTAAATTTATTTTCTAATCTTATTAATCATTAAATAATATTTTAAATCAATGATTTCATAACACCTTAATCTAAATGTTACAAATCACTTAATAATCTCATAATCTAATATTATTAATATTACCACAATATTTAATCATTTCTTAAACTTATAAACAATTTATTTTAATTGTTTACACTTTACTAATTAATACATTTAATTATCCTAAAATGCCAAACTCATAAGATTTCATCACCAATAACCAAAACTCTCATCAAAAATCTGCATATACCTTATATAGGGTTCTTAAGCCATAAAATCCTATTTTTCAATTTTCTTTCTTCACATAACATATTTAATTTATTTACTCATAACTAGTCTATTTTCATGAAAAATACCAAATCAGTCCCAAAAAAATTTCTTTTCTGGGATTTAGCAAAATATTGTCCCATATTGAACATATATTTTTCTCGAAATTTTTAAAATTCATTTACTATTTTTCATATGGCCAAAACTCCCGAATATTTAGACATTTATCATAAACTGTACTTTTGTCCAAAAATTCTGAAATTTACAGAGTATACTGCTGTTATATACATGTACTCCTAATAAAAATTTCACCAATTTTGGAGTCAACCACAAGAAGTTATAAATGTTTACTTTTAAAATAGTATTTTTCCATAAAATTCATAACTCCTAATCTATACATCCAAAAATCGCTATTTTTGGACACAATCTAGAAAACTCATCAAATTATCATTTCAAATTTTTTTAGAATTTTTTAGGGTCAAAAAAATTACAAAACTGAAAAACATAATAACCCTTACAATCCCTACCTCAAAAAAACAGTATTTCTGACTGGAATATCGGATGTAATGCTGAAGAAAACTTGTACTGAATAGCAACTCTTAAAATATCTAAATACTCATAAAAATACGCTCGATAATATATAGAGAGAGAAAACGTGTTTCTGGTACGATTTTTAATTCTAACTAAACACCCTATTTATAGGAAAATGCTTGAACGCCAAAGAAGACTAAATTAATAAAATATTAATATTATTATACGCATGCCAGCCTCCACCCTCGAACAAGACTTCAGCACATCACAATTGATTTCCAGTAAAGTGTTTCCATACAAAATAAAAGTGGGTCCCACCCATAATTTTAATAAAAATATTTAATTTCTGAAACTTCAATAATTCATAATAAATAGGCCTTTTATCATAAAAATATGAATTTTATGTCTATTCCATAGAAAATTAAATTCTCTACAACTTTGTAGCTTTAAGTTTTTCCAAATTCTAAACAAAAAATGCCCGAAATCCACATACGGGCGATTTTCAACACCTCTTAAAATTCATAACAAATCATACGTTAATTTTTAACGGTTCAAAATTTGTGGACATATACTCAACTTATATGTGTATAATATATCCAAAAATCACAACGATCTAACAGTCGGATTAAAATTTATACCTCACGCAATATAGCTTTAAGAACACTGATTTAATTTTCGGATTATAAGTCACTCGTACCAGTTTCACTCAAACAGTCACCATGAAAAATCTACAAAGAATATTTGGGTGATTCAAATTTCTACGCTTAACTTACTTCCAGAGATTTTTTTTGATAAATGGCTCATCTCCTAACTCATTATACACAAAGAGTTATGGATTTTACAAAATCAAGTAAAAAACTAATTTTTCTGAAAATCCTATATTTCGTTCTTCATTTCGACAAAATACTGATAAAACACCTCAGCATTAATTCCTTCAATTATATCCACATAAAAATAAATATTTCCTTATCATATAAATTAATAATTAATTATTTACAAATAAAATTATAGATTTATAATTATGACAACCAGGTTGTTCTCAGGAAAGAGGGGGCTTTCTAATAAGGATTTCTCCTTACTGGTGCGTAATTAGGTGACCAAACCTCTCCTTAGACAGAACTTCCTTAGACATAGCAAATAATGCTATCTAATAATATTATTCAAATAATATGAATTATTGATCTGATAATGGAAAATACTATGCAGTGACAATTATTGAAACAACAATAATATAAAATATCAACGCAACAATTATTGAACTAATAAAATAAAATATTGAACAGTAATTACTGTAACAATTATTGAGTAGTGCCTTCTTACATAAAGATCAATAATTCAACAATACTGTGCAATACTGTGTGCTACAGTGCAACAACGCGTATTACTGTATTTTAACCACCAGGTATTCCAACAGTATTAACGGTAACCATTACGCCATTATTTATAAAAACTCAAACTTGTCGTTATTTTCATCCTATCATTTTCCGTTATTGGGCCCACAAATGGCTGCGCCATCGTACGAATATTCACCGACAACAAGAATATTCTACGACCAAACGAATATTCCCCAACAACAATGAGTATTTTATAGTCACTTGTTTATTTTGAAAAAAAATTCATATATCACCCTTAACTTAACTTTTTATCAATTTAACTATTTACTGAATAGTAATTATAAGAAAATTTGAATACTTTTATTTCATAAAATTCGGAGTCTTACAATCTCCCCTCCTTATTAAATTTCGTCCCCGAAATTTACGCACCTAGTATTTTGAAGAGTTGAGAATACCTTGCCTTCATTTCAGATTTTATCTCCCCGGTCATCATGATTTCTCTATTGCTTATCTCCAGTATTTAAGATATCATTCTAGAATACAGCTTCAAAACAAAGGTTAATTGACATATCACAATTTGTCAACTTACGTGAGAAAATTTAGCTTAGGTAGGACACACACTAGCGAAGGATATTACTCGTCTCTCCCTCCTAATTTTATTCACTGATCTCCGCCAGAGACCATATCCTTAAGCACTGATACCAAATATAACGCCCCCAAAATAGGTCCAATCCATCCAACATATTCTGAGTCGCCAAATACATGGTATAGAAAACAAACTACAATTTCATTATTACAATTGTCGTGTAAAATACAACAACACATATGTTGTGAGTTTTGATACAAATATATACCAACTATGACTCTCATCCCAAATTTGGATAGCACGTCACAATGGCACCTTACATAAAGGTACAGTCAATAACTGTTTTAGAAATTAAAATCTTTGAGAAGTGCTCAAGAAAACTTTCGTACATGGGAGACCATGCGTCTAGGTTATGATAGATATCATATGTCCACAGAATTATCCTTGGTTGGCCCAATAGATCCCTAAGAAAAACGAGAAGATTACTATCATGTTCTTTCTAATGGTGAGTCTTCTCTTGACAAATAATTATCTCCAATGTCTCCAATTGTGAATTATATTTCAACCAAACTCCAAGGTTATATAGGTAGCGCTCGTAGATATACTCAGCAAGTGGATGCGCACAACCCTGCCTTATGATAACACGAAGTCGTAGATCATTAGACATCTTGTATGATAGTGGCAAAACACCTTTTTAACGTTGGGTTCGCCTCACCCTATTTGATTCACCAAATATAACTACTAAATGATGTATAAAATACAACACACTATTCTAAAGTTCTCAATAAAAATATTTTCATACTATTTTTGGGGAATCTCCACAGCTAGAGACCACCGTTCTATTCCCCTGTTACCCCCGCTAGACCCAGCTACACTATTATTACCTGAAAGGAATTGTGAAGCAAAAGGGTGAGCACAACTAGCCCAGTAAAGAATATCATGACTAAAGATAATTAAATTATCAATAGCCTTCATCAGTAATGAATCATATATTTAGAACATATGGTAGATGATAAAACTTTTCAACCATAGTTGCAGCGGAACGAGCAATCCATTAGAAGAGTTAAATAGACCATAAAGTCTATTATCTTCTCCATATTAAAAGTCCACCAACAATGTTTTATCCCTGTAACATCAATCAACAGTTCCTGTCCACAATTATGTGAATAACTCATAATCATAATTGTGGTTCTAAATTCCTTTTTTCATCCAGGACGAAGATAATTTTCATCACATGTCTTTACCTGAAACATCAAAGATCATGGTTATACCAAATCACAGTTCCTGTTCATAATCATACTAATAAGTTCATCTTTGCACTACGGGCCAAAGATATTCATTAACAGTTCATCTTTGCACTACAGGCCAAAGTTATTCAACAACGGGTCATCTTTGCAGTATGAGCCAAAGATATTCAACAACAGGTCATCTTTGCACTACATGCCAACGATATTCAACAACATGTCATCTTTGCACTACAGGCCAAAGATATCAATCAACAGTTCTTCTTTACACTACATGCCAAAGACATATAACTGTAAAACCAATAAATAACAGTCCATCTATGCACTACGGGCCAAAGATGACTTTTATCATAATATAAGCATAAGAATTATGACAAGGATATAAAGAATCAATCATATGAGATAAATAATAAAGTTTAAAGACTTTAACAATTTAATTTATTCAGAATTCGATAATATCCAAATTGTCAACATGATACTACTTTGTGGAGTAAAATTCAAGAATAATATTATATCAAAAATGATTTGAACAGAAAATAATATTTCAACGAATATTTAACAAAGATAATAACATTATTCATTATATAATAACATTAAATTCATTTACTAATATTATTAACCATTAAATAATATTTTAAATCAATGATTTCATAACACCTTAATCCAAATATTATAAATCACTTAATAATCTCATAATCTAACATTATTAATATTACCACAATATTTAACCATTTCTTAAACTTATAAATAATTTATTTTAATTGTTTACACTTTACTAATTAAAGTATTTAATTATCCTAAAATGCCAAACTCATAAGATTTCATCACCAATAACCAAAACCCTCATCAAAAATTTGCGTATTCCTTATATAGGGTTCTTAAGCCATAAAATCCTATTTTTCAATTTTCTTTCTTCACATAACATATTTAATTCATTTACTCCTACCTAGTCCATTTTTATAAAAAATACCAAATCAGTCCCAAAAAATTTTCTTTTCTGGGATTTAGCAGAATATAGTCCCATATTGAACATATATTTTTCTCAAAATTTTTAAAATTCATTTACTATTTTTCATATGGCCAAAACTGCCGAATATTTAGACATTTATCATAAACTGTACTTTTGTCTAACAATTCCAAAATTTACAGAGTATACTGCTGTTATATACATGTACTCCCAATAAAAATTTCACCAATTTTAGAGTTAACCACAAGGAGTTATAAAGGTTTACTTTTAAAATAGTCTTTTCCCATAAAATTCATAACTCATAATCTATACATTCAAAAATCGCCATTTTTGGACACAATCAAGAAAACTCATCAGATTATCATTTCAAATTTTTCTAGAATTTTTGAGGGTCGAAAAAATTACGAAACTGAAAAATATAATAACCCTTACAATCCCTTACCTCAAAAGAGCATTATTTTTTTGACTGAAATACTGGATGTAATGCCGAAGGAACTTGCACTGAATAGCAACTCTCAAAATATCTAAATATTCATAACAATACGCTCGATAATATAGAGAGAGAGAGAAAAAAAAACTTATTTCTAGTACAATTTTCAATTCCAACTAAGCACCCTATTTATAGGAAAATGCTAGAACGCTAAAGGAGACTAAATTAATAAAATATTATTATTATTATTATGCGCATGCCAGCCACCACCCTTGAACAAGACTTCAGCACATCACAATTGATTTCCAGCAAAGTTTTTCCATACAAAACAAAAGTGGGTCCCACCCATAATTTTAATAAAAATATTTAATTTTTGAAACTTCAATAATTCATAATAAATAGTATTTTTATCAGAAAAATATGAATTTTATGTCCATTCCATAGGAAATTAAATTCTCTACAACTTTGTAGCTTTAAGTTTTTCCAAATTCTAAACGAAAAATGCCCGAAATCCACATACGGACGATTTTCAACACCTCTTAAAATTCATAATAAATAATACATTAATTTTTAACGGTTTAAAATTTGTGGACATATACTCAACTTATATATGTATAACATATCCAAAAATCACAACGATCTAACGGTCGGATTAAAATTTATAACTCACGCAATATAGCTTTAAGAACACTGATTTGATTTTCGGACTATAAGTCACTCGTACCAGTTTCACTCAAACAGTCACCACGAAAAATCCATAAAGAATATTTAGGTGATTCAAATTTTTACGCTTAACTTACTTCCAGAGCTTTTTTTTATATATGGCTCATCTCCTAACTCATTATACACAAAGAGTTATGGATTTTACAAAATCAAGTAAAAAACTAATTTTTCTGAAAATCCCATATTTCGTTCTTCATTTCGACAAAATACTAATAAAACACCTCAACATTAATTCCTTCAATTATACCCACATAAAAATAAATATTTTTTTATCATATAAATCAATAATTAATTATTCACAAATAAAATTACAGATTCACAATTATGACAACTAGGTTGTTCTCAGGAAAGAGGGGGCTTTCTAATAAGGATTTCTCTTTACTGGCACGCAATTAGGTGACCAAACCTCTTCTTAGACAGAACTTTCTTAGACATTGCCAATAATGTTATCTAATAATATTATTCAAATAATATGAATTATTGATCTGATAATGAGAATTATTGTGCAGTGATAATTATTGAAACAACAATAATATAAAATATCAACGCAACAATTATTGAACCAATAAAATAAAATATTGAACAGTAATTACTGTAACAATTATTGAGTAGTTCCTTCTTACGTAAGGATCAATAATTCAACAATACTGTGCAATACCGTGTGCTACAGTGCAACAATGTGTATTACTATATTTTAACCACCAGATATTCCAACAGTATTAACAGTAACCATTACGTCATTATTTATAAAAATTCAAACTTGTTATTTTCTTCATCCAACCATTTTCCATTATGGGGCCCACAAATGGCTGCGCCATCGTACGAATATTCCCCGACAGCAAGAATATTCCACGACCAAACGAATATTCCCTAACAACAATGAGTATTTTATAGTCACTTGTTTATTTTGAAAAAAAAATCATATATCACCCTTAACTTAACTTTTTATCAATTTAACCATTTACTGAATAGTAATTATAAGAAAAATTGAATACTTTTATTTCATAAAATTCAGGGTCTTACATAAGCATCCCCGAGGGGTGTGCTGAATCAGGAAGCAATCAAGTTATGGCCATAAGTGAAGATAATTGAACCAAGAGGTAACCTCTATCGCGAGCACTGAAGGCAACGTAACCACTGATAACTGGACTATCATGCCTCAGCTAGCCAAGAAGATGTAGATCCAAAGGATACAGTTATAATTTCGAGGAGATGTTGGGACGATATCACTTTCTTCGCAGTGTGCCTTTTATTTTCCATGCATGTAAATATCCAAAAAACAAAAACAAAAAAAAAAGAAGAAAAAAACAAAAACAGAAACAAAAAAAGAAGAGAAAAAAGAAAAAGAACAAAAGAACAAAAACAAAAACATCTCTACACCCTTCTCACCACTTACAACCTTGAACCTTTTCACACTAGGTTGGAACTACGCAGATCTCCCCTCATCAATGGGAGTACGTAGGCACCCATGTACGGTGCGGTCTAACCATTATAAAAATCGAAAAACCCCTTCAACCAAGCTCAAACTCCAATAAATATTTTCAACCTTTCAAGCCAACGGTTGAACTACGAAAGACCTGATCTCCCCTCATCAATGGAAGTACGTAGGCAACCATTTATGGTGCGGTCAAACCAAAGAAAAATCCAAAAAACCTAAACAAACACTTCTCAAACTGGTTATCTTATTAGTCAAGAACTATACAGACCTGATCTCCCCCACACATACAGGAGTAAGTAGGCAGCCATCAGTGGTGCGATCGAACCCTCAAAAGAAATATTCGAAACCAAACATCAATCCCAAGACAATCAGTAATAGGGATGAAATGGCCATCATCATAAGATGTAAGTCGTCCGCAACTCATCGCTCCTGAAGTATGAGAAGACTTGATCTCTTTTAACCTTCAACAATACATGGGCAACCGTCGTGGCAAATTCTATCTCATACTTGACGACATGTTCCCCTAGATCAAGACAACAAATTAAACCTTGTAGATTAAATCAAACTTGGGTGAAGTCATCACCAACCAAGCTGAGATCTTTCGACCAATTTAATGGAGTTTACAGGCCTCTCGACATCAATCATCAAAGTTGCAACAACAATATAGCGACATATCAAGCACAACCGGTAACGAGGACCTTTAAAGAGCCTACACCCTCAATCACAAGTCTTCATCAAATCAAAAGAAAATCATCAAGACCAATTGTGCAAACAATTCAGGAATAATGAGTTAGGGCATCAAAGCCCAAATCCACAACCTGTTCACCGCATGGTATAGAGTTAAAGCCTCTTGCGATCTCGGCATCTTATCAGCCCATCTGTCAAAGCAACTACCCCTGACAACAAGCAAATCTGAGGAAAGTTTAAAATCAATGACAACCCGATATTGGAACCCTTACAACAAGACTGTGGTAATCTTAGAAATAGCGATAACTCAGCACTGGGGCATTTTTTAACCCTCCTAAAGAGGAAAATGCACCAGTCAGCACCATCAGCATGGTCCATCATCATCAGAGCTTCCCTCACATCATCTCACTGGCAATTCGAGAGTTTCTTCTATGAATCCTTCGCAACAATATGCGAAAAGACTGGGGCATTTTTCAATTCGAGGAAATGGAAGGAGTTTAAGGCGAGATAAGTCTCTCATCAAAAGAAAGGGGAGAACTCCTGAAAGAAATCATAGCGACATAAGCTTTCCCCTACGAAAGAAGGAGAAAATTCTCAAAAAAGTTCTTAACTCAAAAGTAGAAGGCCAACGACGAAAGGCCTAGCGGATGAAATCTACACCATCAAACATGTTAACTTGCGTCATGTCCTCACAAGTTCAGGCCTCTACACCAAAGTTCAAAGTTGGGCAGTGAAAGAATGAGTCGCACCCTCTAGGGATGTCAACAGCACTCAGGTCATCAGTCCAGTTGGGTTGCGAATCAAAAACATAAGGAAATGGGGCACAAGAACCCAACAGCGAAAAGAAACTCCAAATCACCTCAGAAAGGTGTAACATCAGGCGGAATCTAGTGAAGTAATCCGTGGAATATTACTTCAGCGAAGCTATCAGAAGATATGGTATTCTAAAATATTGGTATCAATTCAACATAACATCAAGACAGTTCGAGGATACCACCATTCGAGTGGGAACCGAAACAGTTTGGTGATGTTAGCGTAGTCAACTACCAGTAGGGTAGGCACCGTTGTCAAACTACCATCAGGGTAGGCACCGTTGTTAACTACCAGCGTATGCATCAGAAAGGTCTGATGATTTTAGAACGTCATCCCTAGTAGAGATGTAGAAAACATCTCAACTTATCTTCATCAAACAAGCATCGGCGACACCAACAAAAATCCAAACCATTGGAGTTAACAGCAGCATAGGCATCAGCAATGATCAGTAAAGGAAAAGCAATTTTTGAAAATATTTTAACATTCATCATAACATTCATTACATTACGATTTGCAATATGCAAAATGCGATGTACGAGTTGCGAATTAAGTGCGATTGGCCAAATGCAAAAAGCGAACTGCAAAGTGCGAAATGCGATGTGCGATTTGCGAATTGCGATTTGCGAAAATATTTTAACATTCATCATAACATTCATTACATTGCGATTTTCATCATTAGAAATACCTTATCATATTTCAAGTGTCTAGTCATCTTTATCATGTCCATTCCATTGCATTACATGAACATTATAAAGAGGGGTATCTGTAGACACTCGAAAATTTATTTTCCTGTTACTAACTATGTAGGACAACAAAAGCGTCTTTTTCACACTCCAGAGATAACCTTGGAGGACCACAACATCAATTCCAAACCCGAAAATAGCCCCGGGAGATACAGTTTCCAACCCCAAAGATAACCCTAGGAAATCAGTTTCTAACCCCGGAGATAACCCCGGAAAAATCCATTATAGCCCTAGAGATAACCCCGGGGGATCAAGTTCAAAGCCTGGAGATAACCTTAGGAGGTCAAGCCAATCTCAGAGATAACCCTGAGGATAGTTAGAGTCAAACAGCAAGCTAACCTTAGAGATAACCCTGAGAAAAGACTGCTACAACTGTGCAAACACCTGAGATAATCCTAGGAGGGGGAAAATGGTCATTTTGCCAACTCAACTTCAACTCACATCAAATACACTCATTTCAACTCAAATTTCTTCAATAGAAGTCCCGCTAGAACCATATATCTTAACTTTCGAGCGTAAACTACGTAAAACAGCTCAATGGACTACCTGACGGAAACTCGAAAATGTTATTTTGGTTATGGACCCATCTTCCCAGATTCAAAAAATGGCATATCCTATGTCATTGCATAGCCCTCGGAAAGAGATTTTTGAAATGGTATGGCACGCTTCCATTGGACTCCTGGATTGAAAGTTATGAAGGTTCAAGTGAACAGTGCGTTATCCGAGTGCACGTACTTCGAGACGACATGACCCATATGCCTGGGGCACCCCAACCAGCAGTAGGTACACCTGCTGCTACCGCAGGTTCACCTGCGACTCCCCCCTCTATAAATAGAGGGCTTGGGGTGGCCATTTTGTAAGAGAAAAAAGCGAGGAATCCCTGTCCAATTTACACTATACACACTATAAATTGGTGATTTCTCATTTCAAACACTTGTAAGCTTATATTTGGCTACTTTTTACCAGTGGAAACCGACTATTCATCCATTTAAAGCTACTGATGTCTTCTTTGGCAGTCCATTGTAAGCCTTATTACATTACTTAAAGCCTTTTCCACACTTCTTGAACACACTATTATTCACGTTAAGAGTCGCGTGTGTGTGTATGCCCGGGTCATCGGTCCATGGTTTATTGCTTTTATATATATGTAAATACTTATATATATATATATATATATATATATATATATATATATATATAAACAGAAATGAAACTATTTACAAGTGCAAAAAAATAAAAGTGACTTACAAATAACTTAGAACATTTGAGAAATTTAAGGGGTAGAGAAAGGCTAAAGGGTAAGAGCCTAAAGATTAGTCAGAGAAGGAACTCTGCACTACAAAAGTGAGTGCAGAGTTAAGCAAAAATTAGCTCAGCTGAATATCTCAATAGAAGACACTGAACAGTTATTAGAGTTAATGAGAATTGAAAATAGCAGCAGTAGTACTGAAGCATCTGATGTCCCAGATACTTCAAGCAGTAACACTTGTCACGATGAGTCAAATAGTGATAATGAAGTTACCCTATGTACTGATAATTGTATTAATAATTGTTGTGTCAAAACAATAAGCATAATTACCAAAGAGGACGAAGAAAGCTCTTTGCTAATTGATCTAATTAGTAAAATTACAGATCCTGAGTTAAAATTTTAGTATACCAAACAATTAAAAGATTTATTAACCAAAGATAAAGGAGTTAAAGACAAAATAATTAAAGCTAGAGAAAAACCTATTTTTAGTCTTAATAAAACTCTAGAGAGATTTAAAACCCCAGCTAAAGAAATCACTCTCCCTGAATTAAATCAAGAAGTTAATAAACTTAAAAAAGAAATTTCTAACCTAAAATTAGATATTTCTAATTTAAAGAATGAAATTATTGATAAAAAATTAGACCTTCAGGTACATGATTCCTCTTCTAGTGACGAAAGTCAGGATGAGCCCGAATCATCTGGTACCAAAGAAGAACCTGATCTTTTTATTCAAGGACTTTCCCTTAAAAGAGTTAAAGATATCACCATCCAAAAATGGTATATCTCCGTTAACTTAGTTATTGATAGAACTTTCTCAATACAGTTTCCTGCCCTAGTTGACACTGGTGCAGATCTAAACTATATGTAAGAAGGTTTGATCCCCACTAGGTATTATAAGAAAACTAGTGAAAAACTTAATTCTGCTAATGGTAGTCAAATAGAAATAAAATATAAATTACCTAACGTCCATATCTGCCAAGATAATATGTGTTTTAAAACCTCGTTTGTTTTAATTCGCAATCTTACATATAAGATCATCTTAGGCTTACCATTTATATATTTATTATATCCATTTACTACTAGTAACAAGGGATTAAGCTGTGAATATTTAGGAAAAAAGATAACATTTAAGTTTCTTATTAAACCTAAAGAAAGGGACTTAAAATTTATTCAAGAAGAATCTATTTCTAAGTCACTAAACCTATTGAATTGCAAATCTAGTCATTTAAAATTCCTTAAAGAAGAAATTAAATATCAGCAAGTTGAAGAGCAGCTTATGAGTAAGAGAGTTCAAGAAAAGATAGCTGAATTAAAAACTTATTTAATTAATAATTTATGTTCTGACTCTCCCAATGCCTTCTGGCATAGGAAGAAGCACACAGTTAGATTACCTTATGCTAAGGAATTCAAGGAACATTTAATCCCTACTAAAGTCAGGCCTATTCAAATGAGTCATGAACAAATGGAGTTATGCAAAAAAGAAATTAATGAACTTCTTACTAAAGGTCTAATTAGGCATAGTAAATCCCCTTGGTCTTGCCCTGCATTCTATGTCAATAATGATGCAGAAAAAGAAAGAGGTGTTCCCCGTTTAGTTATCAATTACAAACCATTAAACAAAGTACTAGAATGAATTAGGTACCCTTTGCCCAATAAGGAAAATCTCCTTAGTAGGTTAAGTGTCTCTACCATTTTTAGTAAATTCGACCTAAAATTAGGATTCTGGCAAATTTCCATTCATCCAGATGATAGGTATAAAACAACATTCTCCACTCCTTTCAGACATTACGAATGGAATGTTTAGTCATTTGGCCTGAAAAATGCACCCAGTGAATTCCAGAATATTTTTAACAATATTTTGAATCCCTTCAGTCATTTCATTATCGTCTATATTGATGATATCCTTATTTTCTCCAAGACTATTAAAGAGCATATTAAACATTTGAATTCGTTCTTTAAAACGGTTAAAACCAATAGTCTTGTTCTTTCTCCTTCCAAGTGTAATCTGTTTCTGACAAAAGTCTGGTTTCTCGGACTAATCCTCTATCGTGGACTCACTCGGCCTATTGACAGAGCTATTCAATTTGCCGACCGATTTTCAGATAAGATTACCGACAAAACATAACTATAGAGATTTCTGGGCTCGCTCAATTATATTGGCAAGTTTTACCAGAATCTCAAGAAGATTTGTAAACCTCTATTTCAGCGTTTACAAAATAATCCCCCTCCCTGGACTGACGTTCATACTTCTATCATCCAACAAGTCAAAAAATATGTTAAGGTATTGTCTTGCCTTGGCATTTCAAATGATTCAGCATTCAAAATAGTCGTAACTGATGCCTCAGACATTGGATTCGGAGGTATCCTCAAACAAAAGTCAACTCCATCTTCGCCTGAACAAATTATTCGTTTCCATTCTGGCGCATGGAATACTACACAGTTAAATTACAGTACTATTAAAAAAGAGATTTTATCTTTAGTTTTATGTATTAATAAATTTCAGCGTGACTTATTGAATCAAAAGTTCCTTGTTAGGATAGATTGCAAATCAGCAAAATTTATTCTTGAAAAAGACGTTGAGAACGTCGCCTCTAAGCATTCATTCGCTAGATGGCAAGCTCTCTTAAGTATTTTTGAGTTTAATATTGAGTATATTAAAGGAAGTCAAAATTCAATCCCAGATTTTCTTACTCGTGAATTCATTAATACAGGTACTGTTGCATCATAATGAGTGTGCGTGGAGGTTCTTCCTTACATGAGCAGGGCCGCCCCTCTGGCATAATTAATCAGTTAAAGGGAACTCTGGTTCCTCACCTAGTTAACCCAGTTCCTAAACCAGAAGTAGTTAATAGATTTCAGGTTCTTGGGACTGTCCCGAAGCCCTATTCATCAGTTCTCGCTAGTCAGCCCCCACCAATTGATCCCTTTGCTAATCAAAAGAGGGCAACCTCATCAAAACCCAGTCACCTAGCGTCAGAGTATCAAGTTAAATTTGATTAGCACTTATTCCATATTGAGCCATTCATGAAACCAAAAGATGATCCAGTTAAGCTCGCCGCTCAGTATTTTCCTATTGGCTGGCATTTCCAAACCTTGGGCTCCTTATAAATCCCTTACGTATTATAAGGACATCCTCCTTGAAATAGAGTCAGTATTCATTAAACCTATTTTCGTAAATGATGATAAATTTAAGCTTCTTTATCATTCGCTTTACATTAAACAAATAATCAATTTCTCTGATTGGGGAAGTCATCCTTCCAGTCTCCGGTCTCTCTCTAATCAGTCTAGTTCATATTGCTATTTTGATTATATTGAGGCTTGGAATAAAATCCTTCTTCACCAAAATGAAGATCATAGTCATTCGTGGTTTTTACAGTTCAACCACAAGTTTAAGAGTCAATTCCCCATGTGGTTCACCCTTTGGTGGACTAGGTTAGGTCTGTGTTATGAAATTCTTCCTGACCCTCTCAAAGCACAGCTCCATCATTTCAGTAATCATGGTAAATATAATCCAAAGTTTGAAGGAATCTCAGTCATCCTTCAATTTATCAGTAAATATAAAATCCCTTGGATTCTCAAATGGCAATATGAAATTCTTTCGCCAATTGAGGTTACAGTGTTTCAGTCTTCGACGTCTTCTTCATCGTCGCGGACTATTTCTTCTCCTATTTCTTATGTCTCTCGTCGTTTTTACATCAAATGGTGGGATAAATTTGGTGTCGATAGGATAATAGGTCAAGTTCAGAACGAATTTCCTTTGTCTCCTATCCCTACCATTCCAGTTAATCCGATCCCAGAAAAAGGATCATCCAGTAAAGCAAAAGTTAGTTCATCGGTTCCCCATGAACCTATTGATATTACTAATGTCTAAAGTTACTCAACGGGATAATTAAGACTCCTTGCTGATGCTATTCATCATCTCATCGACCAGTTACATAAAGAGGCGTCAGAATCTGCTTCTTCTCATCACTCCAGTCAGAATAAAGAAGAAGAAAAAGATGACAATAGTGACCCCTATGGCACTATCAGCCTGCAAGATGCTCAAGATCCATTTTCTTGATGTCTCAGTCAAAAGCACCTGCTCCTACAGTCGTCCTGTCACCGAGCCCCGACTCAGGCAGCCTTTGTTGCTCAGTCCCCCTGGCCACTCCAGTCACGCGCCCCGACGTCCCAGTCACGTGCTTTTACAGCATCGTTCAGTCAAAAGATTCGGTTTTCCACCGAAAGTATAGTCACATGCATTGGGCCCCACCTGCTACCCACTGCACCCATTAGTCAAAAGAAGACATCTACTTTTCACATGCATTGGGCCCCACCTGCTACCCACTGCACCCATTAGTCAAAAGATGACGTCTACTTTTCCACCGAAAGTAGAATACTACTTTTTCTTTTACTTTCACTTTACTTTAGTAAATGTAACATGTTTCTTACTTTACCCCCAGTAAATGTAATAGTTCTATCCTTGATCTATAAAAGGATTCAGAACTCATTCAATAAGACAAGTTTTTTTTCGAAGCTTTAGAAAGACTCAGAGTTTCTTCTCTGACTAATCTTTAGGCTCTTACCCTTTAGCCTTCCTTTACCCCTTTAATTTCTCAAATGTTCTAAGTTATTTGTAAGTCACTTTTATTTTCTTACACTTGTAAATAGTTTCATTTCAGTTTTCAGTTATCAATAAAAATCTTATTTTTAATAATTTAATTGTGTTTGTATGCGCTCCTGTTATTCTTCTTTTTATATCTCACTCTAGATATCTACTTCCACCCCAAATGGTATCAAAGTTTTATACCCACTACACCCATTAGTCAAAAGAAGGAGTTTACTTTTCACATGCATTGGGCCCCACCTGCTACCCACTGCACCCATTAGTCAAAAGAAGACGTCTACTTTTCCACCAAAAGTAAACTTTTACTTTTTCTTTTACTTTCACTTTACTTTAGTAAATGTAACATGTTTCTTACTTTACCCCCAGAAAATGTAATAGTTCCTTGATTTATAAAAGGATTTAGAACTCATTCAGTAAGACAAGTTTTTTTCGGAGCTTTAGAAAGACTCAGAGTTCCTTCTCTGACTAATCTTTAGGCTCTTACCCTTTAGCCTTCCTCTACCCCTTTAATTTCTCAAATGTTCTAAGTTATTTGTAAGTCACTTTTATTTTCTTGCACTTGTAAATAGTTTCATTTCAGTTTTCAGTTATCAATAAAAATCTTATATATATATATATATATATATATATATATATATATATATATATATATATATATATTACATTCATGTTTGTCTTGGAGTTCACTTCATGGCCATTTATTGCTTTCATTTACATTTCGTCCCGCCTGGAGTTTACTTTGTGGCGGTTGATCGTTTCTATATATATATATATATATATATAACTGTTTACAGTTTTCATATAAATTGCTACATCATGTGAGCCTAGAAATTATGTGATCATAGATTCAGTCTACTGAATCTAGATTCGGGTCCCGTGATGGATATTTCCAGCTGTACATAGCTTGTAAATTATTCACGGTGTTTGAATTCCTTAGATGGTTCTCATTCCCATAAGGAATTCGGCACTGCTTTTTATCTTATTTTCTCGAAGATGTTTCGTATCTCGAAAATAAAAGCAATCAAGCTGAATACATAATAAAATGGAAGTATCAAAGGCCTCAATTACTATTGAGCACAAGGGTTTGAAAAACCTCTTTTACAAAAACTCACTGCTATATCTTGTTAAAACTGAACTTTTATACAAAATTCAAACCCTTTGTATATAGGTGCAAACGAGACATAACACTACTTCCAGATAATTGCACATTAATCTACACACACACACATTCAGATAATGGTTTAAATTGAAAAATGGGGGTCACCGTGGTAACACGGATGTCGGGGGGTGCCTAACACCTTCCCTCCGCATAATCAAGTCCCCGGACTCTAACGAATCTCAGTTTCACAAACCAGTTAAATAGTGTCAAATCACTAGGTCAATGTGTAAACCTTTTCCGGTTGAGTTGGTTCAACCATTTAAAAATACCAACTGGCAACTCTTACAGTCCAATCGTCGACATATACATGCCGGACCTTTTCACAACTTGTTTTTTCAAACAAATCTCACCTAAACATGAGAACATCAAAACACATGAATAGAAAAGGGACAAATAAAAATCCCGACGTCGATAACATTTCGTTCGTCGAAGCACTAGAGAAGATACCACGCTATGTAAAGTACATGAAAGAGATTCTTTCAAAGAAATGCAAGCTCAATGAATTCAAAACAGTGGTGTTTACGGAAGAATGCAGTACAGTTCTGCAGAAAAAGCTTCCCCCTAAGTTGAAAGATCCTAGGAGTTTTACTATTCCTTGTGCAATTAGTAATCAAGATATGGGTAGAGCCCTCTGTGATCTAGGAGCAAGTATAAACCTTATGCCACTATCCATATACAGAAAGTTAAGTTTAAAAGAAAGCAAAGCCAACAAACATCAATCTATAACTAGCAGATAGATCAATAATGTATCCATTGGGGATAGTAGAAGATTTGTTGGTAAAGGTTGACACGTTAATTTTTCCAGCTGATTTTATGGTGTTAGATTTCGAAGAAGATAATAACATTCCGATCATCTTGGGACGACCATTCCTTGCAACGGGACGAACACTAATTGATGTGCCTAATGGAGAATTGACCATGAAAGTGTTCGATAAAGTAGTGAAAGTTAAAGTGTTCAAAGAAATTCCAATCCCTATTGACAAGGAGAGTGATTTGATTGAGGCATCTACACTATCAAAATAAGGATTGTAGAGAGGTTGGTGGTCTAAAGGTGCTGATTGAGGATATGAAGTCAATTTCACCCCCAGAAATGCAGTTGAACGGGCATACAATAAAGCGTTTTTGGTTATGCACGATAAACAAACAACATGCTAAAAATATCATAACCGATCCAGGCTAGACACAGGGAGTAGTCAGGCTGAAAGACTCAAAATCAAGCGCTCATTGGGAGGCAACCCAATTTTGCTGTCAAATATAGTATTTTAGTTTCATGTTGCTTAATTCGTAGTTTAGTTAATAATTTTAACATTACATAGTTCAATTATGTGCAAATCATAGGTAATTAGCTAGTCTTTGTAAGTTATTAACAGCGTTCTTGCTCAAACTCCATGTGCCTAACTTATATTTTGGGTTTTAATGAATTTCAGGTACTGATGATGAAGTGTTACAAGCATGCGAGTCAAATTTGCTGAAAAACTGAAGTTCTACAGAAATTACCCCCCGCCCCGACTGGGGGGAATCTGTATCTGCCCGCCCTGGCGGGCTTTCTAGGCCAAAATTATCCTGCCCTGGCGGGGGCACAAAAATTTAATTTTTAAAAACTCCTGTAGAAACGTGGCTTTCCCACTTCTATTGCACAAAACCAAAACTAAGCCACTACTTCACCCACGAAATTGCCCCACACACATGCATTCTCCCCTGAATCCGTACACTACTCCAATCTGAGCGGCTTCAGGTGTATATACACATTTACCTGTACACAATATTTTCAACGTGTGAGCTCATCTGCATATAACAAGTGACTTACTACTAAACTAAGTTTAGAACAATGTTTGTGCCTAGGATCAGACTCAAAGCGATTAGCTTTTGAATATTGCATGAGAACCTGCTCTGATACCAATTGTTAGTTCCAAGTAGGAACAATATAGATCTAGAAGTGGGGTTGAATAGATCCTTTTTAATTTCAAATACTTTTCTTGTTTATGTTGTATTGCTAATGAATTAGCATATGACAAACATAAGAATCTTTTCAAGCACATCGGAATAATTAAAAGATCCCCTTCATTGATATATTCATAATCATACATACATTGTTCTTAGAGTTAGTTTGGTTGTAAGCAGTTAAAACATGCATAGCAGTTATAGCAGTTAAAGTACATAATGTAAATGACATAAAGTAAAAGACACAAGGAGTTTTAAGTGGTTCAGAGACTCAAGCTCCTAATCCACTCTTCTGCTTTCAACTAGCAGGATTTCCACTAAGGAAGGGCAGCACCCAGAATCACTAAGATTCCTTGAAGGCCAGCAGCCTTGGGACTTCAGTTCACTAAGAACTATTCAAGGCCAGCAGCCTTGGAACTTCTCTAGTTCCCTAGGAACTCTTCAAGCCCAGCAGGCTTGGAACTTCATTTAGTCCCACCGGACAAGGACCCCTCAGTTCCTGGCTTCTTGTTGTTGAGTAGTTTGTTTGTTTGTTGGAGTTGGTGCTGAGCTGCTAAGATGTCTTTATGCTCTGAACATCTTTTGTACTTAGCAGTTTGGATTGATCAGCCTTAAAGTGCAGTTGAGGGTTACATGACGCTCAGCTTCTTCAGTTACTCAACCACTTCTGATGATCCCTTGATGAACTGCATTGAAGATCATTCTTCTTAAAACTTGATGGCTGCACATGATGAGTTTCTAAGATGACTGTAAGCTTTTCTGTTAGGTATTTAGAAACTTTCTTATGCTTGCCACCATGATGGCGTTGGTGATCTTCTTTCTTGATACTTGATGCCTTCTCATGATGGACTTGCTAAGATGACTGTAGGCTCTTCTCTCTGGTACTTAGAGTCTTCCCATGATGGACATCAAGATGACATTGATGCTCTTCTTTCTCTTTGCAGTTTAGAACACTCTTCTGGTAGTAGAACTCTCACTTCTACATTATAGAACTCTCACTTCTACTTCTTTCTGATTTGTCTCTAAGTGTTCTTGGTGGATCGTAGAGTGAGCCTTCAGACCTTCATTGGTCACTCACTATTTGCGTTGGTTAGATCAGTCCACCATATCTCCAAACTCAGCAACTCCAGCAACCCTTGATCTTTGAAGCTCACGCTGATTTATACTCCTTTGCAATCTTCCCGTTGGAATGCAGCCGTTGGGAGTTATTTAAATCTCTTCATAGATCTCGAGTTGTCTGAGGTAGATTGCAGATGTGACATGACATGTCTTTCTGACAATGCAGTCTACTGTTTCACCTACCCCATCAGAGATGTCAATTTAATGTCTTGGGCAGGTCGACGACTTTATTTCCTCCTTCTGATTTCTCGATCAGAGGTTGTCCTTTTAAATCGATACTCTCAATAAGCTCTTGTCCGAATATCACTCTTCAGATTGAACCGTTGTCAATGCTTCAATCTTCGGATGACCGAACTCAACGACTCTTATGCATGCCATCTTGGACCTGATCGTAGTGTCTTGTTGAATATTACTTATTGGCTGGTAGAGTTAACACTACGATCCTAAAGAGTGTTTATTGGATCTTTAATGTAGAACACCTCTTCCTTCTTCTATGCAGTGCTTCAACGCTTCTGTTTGCCTTAACTGCTCTCAGATACTGATGGCTTGACTCCTTGCTCTGGACCCTTCTGAATAGCAAGACACTTCAGATTTGTGGCGTGTCCAGCTCGCTTTCTCCTTGTGATCTCCCGTTCACTTATCATCAATGGACTGACCCAATGCTCAATCACTTTAGCCTTGTTCTTCAGAGGCTGACCAGTATCTCTGGTACACTCCATCTATTCCTTCTTTGTTCGGCAAACACTATGATCCTGGTTGCTTCCAAGATCGTTATCTTCTATTCACTTGACAGCAACTGCACTTGATGACTTTCCTTAGTCAGTTACTGAAGTCTTCTTCTGATTAACTTGTGAAAGACTTCATCTCGAATGGCTTCATAACTCAATCTGGATGTTGATTGGGTTGGTGCTTAGATCTTCTGTTAGCTTGTATGCCATTCGTTGAGTGCTCTCTAGTTTCCTTCAGGTTAGATGTAACATTGTAGCTTAGACCAGAGGCTTCCTTCCTTTGGATATTCTGGGAGTGCTCAATTGTTGAGAATCGTATATACTCTACGATTCTGCCTTGGCGTTGTGAGCACATCTGTTGAAGTCTCAGTTCTACACTCTACGATTCAGCTTTGGCTGTGCAGACACTACGACTCCGAGATCAAATCTTGACACTCTACGATTTCTGTCGTTGTGCTTGTTGTCTTCATCTGATCTTGCTCGACTACAATCTCAGCCTCTGATATGATCAGTAGACTCTGCGACTCTAAGTGTAGTCTACGATCCTTGACTTGGCTTCGGCAGATGCTCGGTCGGCTCGTAGGTAGGCTGTCTCTACAATTCTGAACATCACTTCCTCAGCAGACTACGGCCCTGAGGAAGTTCTCCTTGACACACTACGATCCTTCCTCGTCTCTCCTGGCAGTCTACGAACTTCGAGATCTACTATCTTGCAGACTACGATTCTGCCTCGATAGCTCTCGAGTTTTCCTTGACTCTCTAGCAGACTACGATTTCTGGTGCAGTGCTCGAAGATCAAACAAGCCTATCTATTACATCATAAGATCAACCTAACATGCTTGACCTTTCTATTTTATAGTCCTTATACATCATTTCTTTTTAAGGACTTTACGAAGCTGTTTTGCTTATGTAGGATCAACCTAACACATTTGATCAATTCATTCTAAGTCCTTGTACATATGTTTCTATTATCTATCAAAGGACTTTACAGTTTTTCTTAATGCAAGCATACTTGCATATTCATTCATATATATATATATATATATATATATATATATATATATATCATAATCAAATCATATGTAATTAGGAATATCATTCACATGCTTATTCCTGACACAAACCATATTATTATGAGTCACGAACTTACCATAAATATGAGTTTTAAGAACTCGCACATAATCCTATAATCTCTACATATCTGTTATACATTTGAGAAAAGAATCACCTTATCCACATGTCTATAGCAAATAGCGCAACACAGACCTGTCAATGATTATCAGTACCAGAAGCTAAGTGATTTTTGAACCAAACACAATCCCTGCCCATACAAAGAATTGGTCAACTCAACCACTAATCAATATAGGAAGCTAAGCGGTTGTTACACAAAGGAAAATTCCCCGCCCATACAAAGAATTGTTCAACTTATCCACTATATCGATCAGGAAGCTAAGTGGTTCTAAAACCAGGTAAAAATTCCCTGCCCATACAAAGAATCATATAACTCATCTACTAACATAAGTCTTAAATTGAAATCCCACCTAATATCCTAGCCCCATACTTACTCCATACGAATTTTGTTCAATCCGTATTGCATTACCCCCAACCCTTTTTCTGAGTTGGCACAACACCAATTCATAATACAACTGACGTACAATAATTTTTGTCGTAAAACTTTCAATCATAAGATTGATCATCATCCCTGCTATGACCTTATCAGATCACGATGTGATCTTATCGTATATATTATGATTCATTTCTATGTTCTGATCGTTTTGTTTTTACGATCTCCTTTCCCCCGTATACTTTTAGTCTTTTAGACTCTATCTATTCATTACTACTGTTCATCTTTATTATAACTCTGGATCTTTTATAACTTACTGAAATTTGTCTTTGAATCTTATCGACGCACTAACTATATTTGAGTTAGTCCTATCCTTATCCCACTGCGGTTAATAGCCTTAAGTAACCTTACCTAAGGTAAGTAACCTACAGCTTTGATACCAACTGTGAAGACCTCAAATACGGGTACTAATCACTATGCATCTGGTACACTAATTCTATAACTATTGCGGAAGATATAAACATAAATTGTTTATACATTAAACTTTACACATAATCCCCAAGGTCGATAACCTTAACTTAATACCTGAATTCCATATTCTATCTGACATACAATGTCATTATCATACAATAGTATTATAATTTTTATCTGTACGCTAAACCAATGTTGGAACTGTCTTTGACTTTGCATGTAACGTATTCATCCTAATCTGCAATGTTTATCATGATATAGCAAGGGTGAGCAACAAGTTTGCCCAACAAGTTTAAGTTCAATAAAGGATATATCATGATTGAAAGATTTGAATAATAAGATGGCTAACGTTCAACAATATAACAATTGTGAACTAGCATGAATCAAGTTTCATAACTAAACGAATCAAGACACTAAGAATGAATGGTCAATAAGGAACATGAACAAATCAACTGAACCAGATGGTAATGAAGGTAATCAGCCTTTCATACTTGATGAACACATGCAACTTGCACAAAATGCGAATCAACAAATTATAGATGTGATATAATCAACAATGATTAACCACTAGCATACTTGAAAGAATAACTCGAGTTCGAGTTAGAGAACTTGCATGTACAGTCGACTACTGCTACACAATCTATTTAGCTTCATCTCAAGGCCTTTTCTTTGAACAATGCTTGAATCTTGGTTCCTTATCTGATATGGGGGTGCTGGGGGTCTGATTTGGGACTGGTCCACTAATGATTTTTGTGGCTTAGAGGTTAAGAGAGTTTGGTTGTGAGTAAGTTGAACAAATGAGCTAATTTTGTGACTTTTCTCTCTCTTAATCTATATATATTATGATATAATGAATTTGGATGATAAGGATGTCAATGTTTGGCTGATATGTATTGATTTAAGGCACGTGGCCAATCTAAGAGTTGGTAACGAACTCAAATCTTGGCAAGATTTGCACTCCACTTATTAAAGAATGCAAAAAGTGCATTTTGGACAATTAGCTTGTAATTTTAATGGCTTTCTAGTAATCTTAACCCAACCCTTAGGTTTTAACCCTTAGGGTTTAACACTTAGGTTTTCCAAATTAATTTTTTTAGGATTTTATAATTAGGGTTTAAAATGGAAATTTAGGTTTTATTAATTACAAATTAAGGTTTCCTAATTGTATTAGTACTTGCAAATTAGGATTATGGTTTCCTAATTAACATTAAACTTTCTAAATTAACACTTTAGGGTTTTCAAATTCCCGATTAGGGTTTTGAATTCCCGAAACTAAAAATTAGTCGGTATTAGGGTTTCTAACAAATTGTTAGTGTTTCTTAACTGAACGTTGATGTTCTCAACATAACATTAAGATTTGTCACTGATATAATTTATCTGATCAACCCTTGACCCTTAACCACATACTGTCCACATATAAAATCATTGTACACAAAACATATACACTTATACACTTAACCCCTGTACGTCTTCACCAAAAAATTTTAAATCCATAAAAATCCTTCGCAAAAAATTCAAATCCATACACTTATTTTCTGTTTAGGTCTATCATTTAACCCTTATTCAACCTTTTAAGATTTTTTTAAATTCTCGAGTTGTCACAATTAAGCTACTAATTTGGATGAACTAGCTCACAAGTAGGTTATTACTCATCAAGTCAAGTCCCAAGGCTGCACATGACCAAGTATCAACTCCCAAGCAGCACAAGTATCAACCATCAGATCTTTGTAGAGGCAAGAAGGTGAAATAATGACCAAAACCCCTAGTTTGGAATTTCTATAAATAGCAGCCTTAAATTAATTAGTTCAAACCCACAAAATTTTTAAGCCTATATACTCATATATCATACCTAAACAAGCCTTGGTGATAGCAAGAACAATCCCATATTGAAAAATAGTCCATTTACTCATAACTAGTCTATTTTCATGAAAAATACCAAATCAGTCCCAAAAATATTTCTTTTCTGGGATTTAGCATAATATAGTCCCATATTGAACATATATTTTTCTCGGAATTTTTAAAAATCATTTACTATTTTTTATATGGCCAAAACAGCCGAATATTTAGATATTTATCAAAAATTGTACTTTTATCCAAAAATTCCGAAATTTATAGAGTATACTTCTATCATATACATGTACTCCCAATAAAAATTATACCAATTTTGGAGTTAACCACAAGGAGTTATAAGCGGTTACTTTTAAAATAGTCTTTTCTCATAAAATTCATAACTCTTAATCTATACATCCAAAAATCGCTATTTTTGGACACAATCAAGAAAACTCATCAAATTAGCATTTCAAATTTTTTTCATAATTTTTGAAGGTCAGAAAAATTACGAAACTGAAAAACATAACAACCCTTAAAATTCCTTACTATCCCTTACCTCAGAAGAGCAGCACTTATGACTGGATATCCGATATGACACTAAAAGAAAATTGCACTGATGAATAGCAACTCACCAAGTATCTAAATACTCACAAAATACACTCGATAATCTAGAGAGAAAACTTATGAATTCTGGTGTGATTTTCAATTCTAACTTAGCCCTTTATTTATAAGAAAATGTTAGCACGCCGAAGCAGACTTGACCTGCTACCTAATGGCTTTACCTGCTATTATTCCACCCACCAAAATCAGCCATCTTCCCCAACAACCAAAAGTGGGGCCCACCCATTTCTAGAATTTTCTACCAAAATTATTTATAAACCTAATTTTTGAATCAATCACCTCTTAAAATTCATAACAAATCATTCGTTAATTTTTAACGGTTCAAAATTTGTGAACGTATACTCAACTTATATATGTATAACATATCCAAAAATTACAACGATCCAACGGTCAGATTAAAAATTATAACTCACACAATAAAGCTGTAAGAACACTGATTTGATCTTTTAATACCTCCAATCCGATAAAATACTTATAAAATACCTCAACATTAATTCCTTCATTTATAACCACATAAATAAATCCATCATTTATATTCGCATCAAATAAATATTTCATTATCATATAGATCAATAATTAATTATTCACAAATAATATTACAGAATCACAATAATGACAACCAGGCAGTTCCCAGGAAAGAAGGGACCTTCCGATAAGGATTTCTCCTTACTGCCGCGCAATTAGGTGACCAAACCTCTCCTTGACAAAAATTTCTAGATATTGCCAATAATGTTATCTAATAATATTATTCAAATAATATGAATTATTGATCTGATAATGGAGATACTGTGCAGTGACAATTATTAAAACAACAATAATATAAAATATCAACGCAGCAATTATTTATTCAATAAAATAAAATATTGAACAGAAATTACTGTAACAATTATTGAGTAGTGCCTTCTTACGTAAGAATTAATAATTGAAAAAATAATGTGTAATACCGTGTGCTACTGTGCAACTACGCGTATTACTGTATTTTAACCACCAGGTATTCCAACAGTGTTAACGGTAACAACTACGCCGTTATTTATAAAAACTCAAATTTGTCATTTTCTGCATCCGACAGTTATTCTGTTATGGGGCCCACAAATGACTGCGCCATTATACGAATATTCCCCGACAGAAAGAATATTCCACGACTAAACGAATATTCCCCGACAACAATGAATATTTTATAACCACTTGCGTATTTTGAAAAAAAAATTCATATATCACCCTTAACTTTAACTTTTATCAATTTAACCATTTACTGAATAGTAATTATAAGAAAAATTGAATACTTTTATTTCATAAAATTCGGGGTCTTACATTATATGTAGGTTAAAGCCTGATTTTGGTATGTTGTTGTAGTACTACATGAGTACTGCAACACATATACACTTACAAACCCAGAATCATCAACAGTTAAGAGTTAGACTAAGGTCAAAGTGACATCTAAGCCTTGAATAAACTGACCCCGGGAAATGAAGAACACCAATAGTGTAACACCCCGAAATCCGATCTATTTTCACACTCGAATTTCGTACGTCACGGTTTCATGTTCTTCCAAACATACATCATTATATAGCTAAATATAACAACATACATTCTCAAATCCCAAGTTCTAATAACTTATAACCTCATTCATTACAAATAATGATAATTCCATTATTCTTTACATCTTACAAGAGTGACTTTCATCCGCCACCAAGGATAGATAAAAGTTCATTAAACTAGTCTATAGTTTAATTAAACTATTCTATATTACAAGTCTTGGCTTGATCTTCACGCTCATTCATATACTGAATGGCACTTCATCTGGATACTGGTCAGCTTGATCTTTACGGGATCCTTAAGTTCTTCTACTCGTACGCTGAAATTTTTTTTCATTTAAAGCAAGTGTGAGCATTCAATTGCTCAGCAGGTCATAGCAGTTGAATAAACATCCTCAAGAATCTAAACATTCTTTTAAAACTTCAATAACCGAACAAAGGTTATTAAGCAGCTTCAATAATAGGAATAAATTCAGATTCTTATCATTTTAAAACATTAGTCACATTCACTTTGAAATACTTTCTTTCTTCTACCTTTTTCCATACACATTCTGTCTGGCTATAATCATTAGCACAGACTTAACAATAACGGTTCATGTATAAACAGAACATTCTCATATTAAACAGTTCATCTCACAGAAACACCGAAGTGTTAAAATTGTGGCACAAGGCCTCATACATTCTACCACCTTGTACAAATATCACACATTTGCACATAAGTAAAACTTCTCATGTTCAACATCTGAGAAAGTTTAAGAAACTAGCATTTATTTAAAAATATGAACAAAGTTAGGAAACTTGTCTTACGCACAGCTACAACTTATAGTTTATGTGACAACCCGAGAATATGGATATTTATTAAAAATCTTAAAATATTGAATTAAGATTAAATAATAGACCTAGACAGAAAATAAGTGTATGGATTTGATATTTTTGGGAAGGAATTTTGTGAATTTAAAAACTTTTGGTGAAAGATTACAGTGTTAAGGGTATAAGTGTATATGTTCTGTGTATATGGTCATATATGTGTACAGTATGTGGTTAAGGGTCAAGGGTTGACCAGATAAATTATATCAGTGACAAACCCTAATAATATATTAAGAACCTTGACGTTCAGTAAGAAAACCATATCGACTGATAAGAAACCCTAACACTGGTTCTGGAAACCCTAGTTTCAGTTTTGGGAATTTGAAACCCTAATTCAGAATATTAAAACCCTAATTTGGGAGCTTGAAGATAAGTATAAGGTTTTTATGTTATTGATTATATATTTAATTAGAGATAGCCTTAATTGATTTTTAGAAAACCCTAATTGTTCAGCTGGAAACCCTAATATACAATTATGGAACCTAAATGCTAAATTAGCAATGTTAATTAGGAAACCTTAACCCTAATTAGCAAGCTTGAATGTGACTAGTAAATTTTAATATAATTAGGAAACCCTAATTATAACCTTAATTTTCTATTTTTAAAAGCCTAATTAGAAAAGCCTAGAAAATAAATTTGTAAAACCTTAGGGTTAAACCCTAAGGGTTAAAACCTAAGAGTTGTGACAAGTTACCAAGTTGCCATTAACTTTACAAGTCAAATGACCAAATTGCCCTTTTTAAATTTTTTATGAGATGGAGTGTAGATCTTGCCCTAGTAAGTGGTTGGTGACCAACTCTAGCTAGCCATGTGCCCTATATCTAAAATATCAGCCAACTTGCTAGATTAAATACATTGCATCATTGATTAAAGGCATACAAGTCTAGAAAAGTTACACACTTTACTTTCCAACCTAGCCAAGTCTTCTCTCTCTCTCCCATTCGAAATTTTAGAGTGAAAGTGAGTAAGAAACAAAGCCAATATCAGCCTTTAGCTTGCCAAGAACAAACATCAAGGTCAGAATCAAGATCAAGCTCAAAAAGGAGGTATAAACCCTAAACCTAGAAATTCATGTGATCCATGTTATTTATTGTTGTTTGTTATTTTAAGTTGTGTTTAGGAATGTTATTTAGTGATCTTGGTTACTATAACATAGATCCATAACATCTAGATGAACGAAATTAGAATTTTAGAAGCTGATCATGAACCCTAAAAATTTGTCTGACAAGCAAATGTCAGGGCTCATAGATCCGTGTGTGTTAGTTGTTTATTGTTTTTTAAGTTATAGACTTGTAGTATGTTGTAAAGGCTGCTTTGATCTGGAACTTGAATCAAGCCCAGATCATGTCTAGATCTCCAGATATAAGCAGTCAAAGTACGTTGACCGATCACGAAAATTGGAAATCTGGGTACACCCATAAACCCAGAATTTCTGACAAGCTTTTCAAAGCCTTAGATCTTGCTATGTTTAAGTTCTTATGCTATGTTAGTGTATTGATCTTGTAGACTGACATGTAGACTACACATTAAAGCCATTACAACACTTAGATCCATAACAGAATCAAAGTTGTGGCTGGTCAAACAAGCGTTGACCATCAGCCGGATGAGTTTTCTGGAAAACCCAGAAAACTCAAGAACAGCTTTCTGACAGTGCTTTAACCGGCCTACATTTCTCACTTGTGATGTTGTTAGGTTGATGTAAGGTTATATAATTGTTCCTTGACATGTATACTACCAGATTAAACTTTGATATCACATTAAACAAACCTTGAACTTAGAGATTCAAAGGCTCAAAGTGAGACCCATGAACTGTTCTTCATTTCTGGGTAACCCAGAAATGAAGAACAGCCTTTGACATGAACTTTGATGGCCAATATCTCTCTTTTATGATGCATGTTCGCTATGAAATTGGTTTAGGGTTGTAGTACTACATCATTACTACAACATTAACACAAATACAAGCCCAAAAACTTAATGATCTAAGATTTATGCATGGTCAAACATAGTACCCCGATGACTGACATGAAGTTATGGGTTTTGGCCAAGAACACCTTCAGCGACGGTTTTGCCGCCTATAGCACCTTTAGCGACAGTTTAATTAGAAAATAAATTATTTTATTTAATAAATAGAAAAAAATAGTTTTTAATTATTAAAAATACATAATAAATTCCTAAAAATTATTTTAAAGTCTAAAAATGAGTTTTTAATAATTTTGAATATATTTTATTAATATTTATTATTTTTAAAATATTAATGGTATTTAATTTATTTAACTATAATATTAAATAAATTCTTTGAAAATAATTTTAATACTTAAAAAATTATTTAAAATTATATTATGGTATAAAAAAATATTTTAAGTTATTTTTAATGACTTTTAATATTTTGTGATGAATTTTATTAATAATGGTAATTTATTATTAATGGTAATTAATTTATTTAATAATTGTATTAAATAAATTATGAAAAAATAGAATTATTACTTTAAAAATCATATAAAAATGATTTAATGGTTGTAAAAATATTTTAAGTTATAAAATATAATTTTTGATATTTGGTCGTGAAAAAAATTAATATTTAATATTAATGGCAGTTAATTAAATATGGTTTTAATTAATTTAAAATCATTTAAAGGTAATAATAAAGTATTAAAAATACTTTGAGATATTATAAATATATTATAATATTATGTTAAGAATTTCATTCATATTTAATATTAAATATATATTAATGATAATAGAATTAAGTGGTATTTAAATCATATAAATATATTATTAATGATTAAAAAATCATAATAAATGATAATGATTACTTGAAAATTATTATGAGCCTATGAAAATTATTTTGACTGAATAATTAATTGTGTAAGTTAATTGTGTTGCGTTTAGACAGAGTCTTATGGATATTAGGCTCAATAGTTATCCGACTGGGCCGTCAGGATGTCGAAATAGTACCAAACTCAACTCAGAATGTAATAGTGTGACTTGATACTAGGTCTTATGTGTTATATAGACGGATAGGATTATGTGGTAATGTGTTTAGGTTATTCTATACTGTGATGATATTATTCTAACTTAGAAAATCAATATTATCGATATTATTAATATTAGGTCTTCGAATAATGCTAAGTTATGTTTCGTAACGGTAATCAACGGTACAGGCAAGTTCTCTTTAACTCAACCCTGAGTTATAAATTTCATATATGCTGGTGATTAATCATTACTAATTATCACGTCTATGAATTGTTGAATCGCACTTCGTGCATATTGCATGTGTTCTTCAGGTATGAAAGGCTGATCACCTTCATTACCATTCGGTCCAGATATAATTGATATGTTCATGTTTAATATTCGTTCAGCTATGAAAATTTGTCCATGCTAGTTCACAATTATATTGTTGAATGTTAGCCAGCTATATTTAAAAATCTTTCCATCATGATATATCCTTAATTTATTGAACTTAAACTTGATGGGCAAACTTGTTGATCACCCTTCCTATATCATGATAAACATTGCAGATTAGAATGAATACGAATATACAGGAAAAGACAAAGATAAGTTTAGCTTGGGATTATTTTTGTAATAGTATTGTATAATAATAACATTGTATGTTGGATAGGATATTGATTCAGGTTTTTAAGTGAAGGTTCTCGACCTTGGGGATAGTGTGTAATATTTAATGTATAAGCAATTTATGTTTATATCTTTCGCAATAGTTAGAACTAGTGTACCAGATTCGTGGTGATTTAGGACCCGAATTTGGGGGACGCTACAGTTTACGTTAAACTGCTCATTACAATCCCTATATAACACACACACCAATTAGTCATGTATATTTGACTTACGCATTGGTTTAAACTTATCTTTACTTCTTAGGGTTCACGTTCTTACAATCTAAGTTTATGCGACCAACTTTCTTTACCATTTTACGGCGTTACAACATACGGGGACTTCTTACTCATACGATCATCATCTTTGATTATTTACATTCTTATCTTCTTCTTATAACTTTTCTAGGATTTAGTACACATCGAATCTTTACTAATAGTCCATATAGTACTCTGAGTGGTTTCCGACAAATAACCAACAAACTGGTTTCTCGTCTCATCAACACTATCTTTCACAGCGAGTTAGATCGGTTGCTAGTTTCGTATATACCTCTGCTCTCTGAAGGAATTATTTAGCCCAGCTCCCATATGTCAACCATTAAAGATTACGATTATACCACAACCTAAACTTAGCTTAACTTATCCGAACCATTAAAGTTATAATGTTCATTAAGTTGAATTCCCATTCCTTATGGCTTTCTGGCAACTAAATGTCATACCTTAGGATTTATTCCTTATCGTCTAAGTCATACAGTCTTTTGTAAACTTAGAACAATCATTCAATGTTAATACTATGCGATCATAGCGTTAAGCATTTTACATTACCTTATTCATATCTTATAACATCCAGTTCATTCGACACGGAACGTCATCCAAGTTATAACTATTAACTCGGCTTCTCAACGTTAAACGTCATTAATTCAGTTTCTTCACTGTTCACAGGTTTAATCATTAGTCTTTATTACTTTACCGTCAAATCATACACGGTGTGTAGGTTCTGCCCGTCTAATATTCGCGTACACTCAACCCTTACATCGGCTAAAGTGTTTAACGCTTATATTTCATTCTCAATCCGACTCACATTCGACTTTCATTATTCTTATTACCGTTCGTTACGGCTTTCTTGATACTTCATATCTTTCTTACTACCTTCGTCAACGTTTAACTCATACAACCAATGTATGCTTAGAACGTTCATACGACGCGAATGCGATTCATGTAAGAACCCGAATTTTTAGAAAATATTAAAATAAGAATTTAGTAGATAAAATTCTTAAGGCATGTGACGGGTTCGAATAACGATATATATTTATGCGTTGTGAGGTATGTAGTATTCTGTTACATAGGATAATATGAACTATGTAATAAGTGACGTTGTGTTTAATAAATATATATCATTATTATATATTTGTTATAAATCGTATAGATGAATTAGTAAGAAGATGGATAAAATTTATCTATCGATATTAAATAATTTATGTGAAATTAATTTATCATAGTAAGTTGGTGACATTAAATATCTTTGATAATCACTAATTCCTTGAGTATATGTACGAGTATGTATCAAGTCTAAGGCAGTGTAATCGTACCCTTTAATGGTGGATGTATAGAAGATGGGCTAAACGATTTCTTCAGAGAGCGGAGGTATATACGAATTAGTAATCGATTTAACTCACTGTAAAAACAGTGTAGACGAGATGGAAACTAATTTTTTGGTTATTTATGGGAAACCATTCAGTGTACTATATTGAATACCATTAAAGACTCGATGTGTGCTAGGTTTAGACTTGTATAATTGTACGTTATTGACGAGAGAAGAAAATCGATATATCTTTAGATAAATATTGGTTAGAGATTTATTGATTAATATTGAGATATGGTTAAATGTATAGATTAAAGAAAAGAGAGTTGAACTTGAAGTTTAATCTCTAAATTATTGAAAAATGTAGTCATTGGAGATTTATTTTGGTTAGTATAATGAGATAGCATGTATGGAGCATGTTAAAAGATTTGCGAGTTAAGTTCGGTTCTGTTGAAGCATAACATGTCTGCGTCCTAACTTGAGATGGCGTGGCCGCGCCACTCTCAAGCCTAAGACCAGAGCGGCCGCGCCGGCCTGTAGACAGTTCATGAAGAGTTTGTGATCTGAACTTTAGTAATTATGTATTATTAACTAATATGTTATAATAAGGATCATAATTGGTGTTCTAACTATCCCTGAATGGATTGAGATAACGAATCATGAATTAAATGAGAAATTAATTATGGAAATTAATATTGGTTAATTAAGTTATATTATTTAATATTATAATATAATGCTAAAGCCTTATGTGGTAGTAAATCAAATGAAACGAGTTACTTAAGTAAAATGGTGAATTAATGTACGTTACATGAAAAAAATGAAATGATTATGTTAATTAAATTTGTTATTTTCATATATTCCATGATATGATAATATATGAAAGGATTTAATACTTGAAAGATGATAATGAAAAATGGGTGATGAATAATAGAAGAAAACCAATATATATATATATATATATATATATATATATATATATATATATATATATATATATATATATTGTTTGGAGATGGAAGAAGTTGTCTTGGGACAATCGAATAATTATACGATTAGTGTATAATTTAAATAATTAATAGAGTAGATATTAATTATTTTAAGTGTAAAGGTTATACATATTACAAGTGTAAGGTAAGCTAGAATTGAGGTAAAGTGTGTCACACAAACTTTATATTAAAATGTGATAATGGGTTGAAAGTACCCAACTGAATGATATTTAGCCCAATTAAGATATTAATGTGGACATTATCATTAAATAGTATTTCATGTTACTATGTGTAATATGAAAAATATGGGTAGTAGTAATATATAATATTTATGGCTTAAGACTACATGAAGTGTGACATTTAATTGGGATTAATGATATACAAAAATCATATGGTAAAAATAATTAAATCATAAAGTTGATTTAAATAAGTTTTGTTATCTCATCCTATGTGATGAGACAATTATATGTGTACTCTAAAAGATGGGAGTAAATAAATATGTGTTATTAAAATATTTATTTCAATACCGATGTGTAAGTAAATAGTAAAAGGAGATATTAAGTTATTAGTAAGCAATTAAATTAAGTCCACACATGTTATAAATATTAAATTATGTGGACTAATTGTACATGGATTATATGATGTGGGTACATAAATAATCCCTAATTTTCCCTAATATAGTAACAAGTGTACATTAAAATTTTATTTTAGAAATTAAAGGAACTAAACTAAGCTTCAGTTGCTGAGTTATAAGCTTGTCCCAAAATCAGTGACCACGAGCAGTACATTAACAGTAGCCTATTTCTTCTTTACGTAACTTTCAAGTTGTGATTATAGGCTATGAAATTAGGTGATCATTTGCTAGGAAGATGGTTGGTAAGGGAGGTTTAACCACTCTCTTGTATCCTTTTTTTTCTCCTTCTACACCATAGATTTCAACTTCCATGTAAAACCAAAATCCAGTCCACCAATTATCTATATAAGAACAGTTGCATTTTCTTTTCCCGTTGGTTTAAGCTGTCTGAGAAGTGAGCTATGGAGAGTAAGGAGAATTGAACGCAATGGGAGCTATAAATAGCAACTTCCAGCAATTAAGAGGTAATGTTACTAACCTTAATGCTCTTGAGTTCTAAGTTTCGTAATTTCTTAGTAATAACAAGAAGAACTTACTTTTGAGTCACAAAATTGATGACTAAGGATTGTTATAATCCATGAATTGTTGCTAGCTACTGATAATGCAGTTAAAAATGAAAATAACGAGAGTTAAACGGACCAATTTGGTTGAGAAACGAATTCGTAATGAATGAATTTGCTAAACTTTACAAAACATGAAAATTTTGTATGAACATGAGTTTTGGATTGATATGTGGGTTAGTTAATGTTTACGTTAATTGTTGTTTATTTGGTATATTGTAGTTTTGTGAGTTACGAATCCATAGGATCGAAAACCAACTCATTCTGACTTTAAATGAAGAAGTTATGGAAATTTGAAGTAAAAGAATTTAGAAAACTATAATCTGGGCGAGGCCAAACGCGGCCGCACTGTACAGGGGTGCGGGGGCACAGCTGGGTGCTGCCTTATGGTGTGGGTACACTGGGTTGGTGAAGGAATTGGGCGCGGCCGTGCCCAATGTGTGCTAACTGTGATTTCATTGACCTATTTTAGTAAAATGGTCATAACTTTTTAATACGGACACTGATTGAGGCGATTCAAGATGATCCAGAACGAGGACGAATAGACCTACAACTTTTGTTCTTTAAGTTTTGCAATTTGATGTCATTAGGAAGTGTCAAAATAGTTATCTTTGTGACTATTACGTATTCAGAGGCAATCAGAGGACATCGAACGAGCACATACGCAAGTATAGTGCTCCCGACGATGGGATATGTTATTCTAAGTGATAAAACATGAATATGCATGATAATAGACATGTAATATAACTAGGATTACTTTACCCATAATGGAATACTTTAACATGATTTTCTAAAAGAAAACTTAAAGTTTTTGAGAAATGGAAGTTGATGAATTTGGTGTCCTTTGAGTTTTGACCTTGGACACTATGTACGCATATCAACGTGCATGAAATGTAGTTGTTAAGTTACCTTGCATATACTATATCGATATAGCTTGGGTTAAAATATTTTGAAAGAAAACTCTAAAGTTTTGAGAACTAATAGCTTCAAACATTTTGTAAATGGTATTATGGCTTTTCAAAGCATGTATACTAGGACACTTTATGCCTCTAGACATGACGAATATGTTCATCATCTAGCTAAGCATGACATAAGTTATTTAAGCATGTTTTAAAAGTATGAACTATGCTATGTCAATGTAAATGGGATAAATACATGTGATCATACGTATTAAAGGCTTGTAGTACCAATATAAGGTTTAAAAGCTTATAAACATTGAACCTGTGTTAAAAGAAGTTGTTAAGCCTTTTTGATGTAAATAATTCAACATAGAACTATGTAATTCAAAACTAAATGATTTGAAATGTGAACTTGAAGAAATATTATAACCTACTTGATGTATGTTTATAGTATGTATCAGAATGCATAGTAGGTTAGGACTAAACTGAGCAATGAAAAGCCTAAGTCTGGTTCTGGCTGGGAGTAGCGCGGTCGCGCCACTTCCAAGCCTAAATGCAGCGCGGTCGCGTCGTTCTGCAGAGTGACCAAGAGCAGTTTGTTAACTACATGGTCTTAAGGTATGGTTATATGTTGTCCTTAAGGACCAAAAGACAAGAAAACAAGATTATTTAGATAAATATGATAGTAGAATGACCTAGTCTTATGGTTATCCTAAGTTCAAGTAAAAATGAAACCAAGTTAGGAAACAATATTTGTTCTTATATTAAGAACGTGTGAAATGTATGACTTATGGGTATGAATTCATGATTATATAACTGTGTAGGAATACACGCAGTGCAGATAAGCTTTAAGCAGTTAAGTCGTAGTTGATAAACTACGAATTAGGCAAGTCTTTCAGTTCCTATTTGATATATGAATTCTATAACTGTTAGTTAAGTTATATTATGCTATGAGAATGTTAATGTATATATATGAAATGCATATGAGATATGTATGAAATATGAAAGTTGATCTTTGATGATATTCTTGTGGAGTAAATCTTTATGCCTGTTATGTGAGAAGTAACATGTGTAGTAAATTATTAATTGATTATGAATGCATGAACTGAGTATGCTATTATATGCTATGTGCTGCATGAAAACTGTTAGAATTGCTGGGCTATCGAGCTCACCCTTGTAAATAACCACTTTTGCAGGTTAAGGATTCACGGTAAAGATTACGTGCTACTTGATAGATAAAGTTCAATAGCATCGAAGGAGATTGATTTATTAATTTAAATATATACTCTGGAACCATGTTTAGGTTCTAACAAATGTACATGATAGCAGTTTATGATGTGTAATACATGTTAAGTTGTACTATGTGATACATAGAGGAGTTCAAATCGAGATGTAAAGATTTATACAATAATTCGAATAGAATGAATCATAACATAATTTGATTCAAGGATATGTAATTGATTCAAGTTAAGATATCAATAAAAGATTTATTTTTAAAGGAGATTGAAAAAGTTTAAATTATTCCGCATATTTTTTTAACATCGAATATGATGTAATATAGGAATGGTAAATTACCAAGATTTGAAACTTAAAAAAGTTTGGGGTTATTACATAGATCCTGGAAATGGAAAGAATTTATATTCTAAATTGTAATAAGTAAAGTTATATTCATTAAGTTATGAATAAAATATATAAATAGTTTGACGATAGTAGTATCATGGCGGACCAGATCCGAGGTTCGAAGGGACCCGGATTTGGGGGCGTCACAGGTTGGTATCAAAGTTGTAGGTTATAAACTTTAGGTAAGTGTACCTTAGGCTATAACCTGAGAGAGAGAAAGATAAAGATTAAAATATATATAAGTGAAGATTCAAAGAAGAATCTTGAAGTATCTAAGAGAATGAGAATTCAGGAGTTTCCCAACTCCGTTAATAAAAATGTAAAGATGGTGTCTATAAGATGAAGGTGATAAAGATAATAAAAATGAACTCGAGTGGAGTTTAGTTGATAATGGGAATGAACCCTAAGTTAATTGATTATCACGACGTGATCAGAATGAGCTGTAACGTGATAAATAGTATGTAACGACTAAGTGTGTATAGCTTGATGCTATAAGAGAATGTACTATGAAATGGTACGATGTGAACTCATGAGGAGTTGTGTATGATGAGATACGAAGAATTCGTATCGAGCAAAGAGCAAGTTAAGTATGAGATAGAGTTAGGTGAGATTTCAATTGAAGACCCATGTTAGCAACTGAATTTTATGATTCCTTGTTATGGGGCAGGGAATTGTACTTGGTATAAAAACCACTTAGTTCTGGCACTGATAATCATTGAAATGTATGTGTCGCGCTATTTCCTATATACCTATTGAGAAAGTGATTCTTTTCTCAGGTGCATAACAGATAGATAGGTTATAATTAGAGAATATAAGGTTAAGTTGCGAGTTCTTAAAACTCATACTTATGGTACGTTCATGACTCATAATTATATGAAATATTTTTGAACCCCTCAGCGAATGGACGTCTATGGTCTGACTAGGGTAAGTTCTTGAACTCATATGATTATGGCAAGTTCCTGGATTTCTAAAGTGTGGTAAGTTTGATGAACTATATCGGGTATATGTGTGTTATGAAGTTAGAAATTTTTGTATAGTAAGTATTGATGGTGTTGAAGATCGGTAGAATGAAGCAATTTAGTAAAGATTGAAGTTGATGGAGAAACATGAATTTCCTAAATCTTCTAGCTGTGCTAGATTTTCAAAATTTATTGACTCCGTGCTGATGTTTGTACTTCTATTTTCTTGAAAAACATTGGATCATATGATTAAACTAATGATGTTTAAAAATTATATCGTTATTCATATGTCTATGCTAATTGTTTCGGCTAAGACAAAAATGATTTAAAAATTTTTAAAATGTATTTCTGACCATTTACATCATTTGATATGGTGTAGAAATGGTAAACGATGGAGTCATCAATGCAGTTGAACCTAGTGTTGGTTGTGATTAAAAGATCGTCAGCCTACTATGGTATAATGTAGTATGACAAAGTCACATAATAACGAAATCTTCAACATACTACTAATCTGGTACGGTATCATGACGTCATAAAAGAATTTTTGGTTTTCTTATAAATTATGAAGAAGGCCAATTAAGTTGGATAAATTATTTCGATTGATGTCCGAGTTGTTGATAAAAGTCTAATCTATTTGATTCGGCTAGACGCATGTTGAAAAATATTTATGGAATTCAAGCATTCTTGAATATTTGTGTCAAACCAGATTGCTCTGGTGCGGATTCAGATTTTGAAAAGCTGAGGTGAACAACCCTATATGAAATGTATGACTTATGGGTATGAATCCATGACTATATAACTGTGTAAGAATACACGCATTGCAGATAAGCTTTAAGCAGTTAAGTCGTAGTTGATAAACTACGAATCAGGGAAGTCTTCAATTCCTATTTGATATATGAATTCTATAATTGTTAGTTGAGTTATATTATGCTATGAGAATGTTGATGTATATATATGAAATGCATATGAGATATGTATGAAATATGAAAGTTGATCTTTGATGATATTCTTGTGAAGTAAATCTCTATGCCTGTTATGTGAGAAGTAACATGTGTAGTAAATTATTAATTAATTATGAATGCATGAACTGAGTATGCTATTATATGTTATGTGATGCATGAAAACTGTTAGAATTGTTGGGCTGTCGAGCTCACCCTTGCAAATAACCACTTTTGCAGGTTAAGGATTCACGGTAAAGATTACGTGCTACTTGATAGATAAAGTTCAATAGCATCGAAGGAGATTTATTTATTTATTTAAATATATACTCTTGAATCATGTCTAGGTTCTAGGAAATGTACATGATAATAGTTTATGATGTGTAAAACATGTTAAGTTGTACTATGTGATACATAGAGGAGTTCAAATCGAGATGTAAAGATTTATACATTAATTCGAATAGAATGAATCATAACATAATTTGATTCAAAAATATGTAATTGATTCAAGTTAAGATATCAATAAAAGATTTATTTTTAAAGGAGATTGAAAAAGTTCAAATTATTTCACATATTTTTATAACATCGAATATGATGTAATACAGGAATGGTAAATAACCAAGATTTGAAACTTAGAAAAGTTTGGGGTCATTACATAGATCCTGGAAATGGAAAGAATTTATATTCTAATTTGTAATAAGTAAAGTTATATTCATTAAGTTATGAATAAAAGATATAAATAGTTTGACGATAGTAGTATCGTGGCGGACCGGATCCGAGGTTCGAAGGGACCCGGATTTGGGGGAGTCACAATTCACGAGGATCGTTTACGTATTCAATGTTCACATTATTCATCTCTTAATCTCTTATTCAATCTTTACCCAAGGTTTTAATCGCTTTCATTCGTTATCCATTATATGAACCCCACGTTCATCATTCTTTCTTAATGTCGAAGTTATACGATTTGTTGTATGCTAAGACCGATCGTTCATCGCAACTGCGTTGCATTTACATTGTTTGTCTTTTAATCATGTTAAATCTTTTCGTTCAACTTTCATTAAAGGTTTAAATCACTTGTTTAAGTGTTATATTAGGTGAACTATATGTTCACTATCCTTCCTTACACTTCCCCCAGGAGTTGAGCAATTAAAAGCTCTTCTCTGGCTTTTTCCCTTCACCGGCGCTGCGGCGCCGGTTCCCTTTGTTATTGCGACGCTGCAGTGTATATTAGCAATAGTTGAGTGCCCAGGCTAGCGCTGCGGCGCTGACTCCCAAGGCATAATTGGCGTTGCGGCGCCAGTTCTAAAACTCAAAAAAAAATTCTAAGTCTAGAACATGTTTGAGACGCTTACTTCGTAATCTCATAACTTCTTCGTTATAACTCAGAACGAGGTCATTCCAAAGCCATTTTCTTACTCTCATTATGTACTTTAACTTTCCTCAGATAGAAATTTATTCTGAATCCGTTAACATGCCATTCAATTGGCTTAAATTTCGTCATTCGTTCGTTTTACGTTAATAACGTTCTTCTTTCATTCGTCCGTAATTCGGTCATCCGAACTCGAAATTCATTCGTTCTTGAGTCCACGACTCACTTTTTCTACGTTTTCTTACATTCTTATGAAACCCTACATATTCGGGTTCATTTACATACTTTCTACTTTTCACTCGTATTTTACAAAATTTCGCCATAACTTTGTTATAACTAAGTTCAATCCGTTCTTCATGAACGTTTTTATCGTTCCTAACCAAGCAATAAGCATCTAACTTATACGAGATGGTTTTAAACTTGTCCATTAACAACAATTTCTAACTACGATGGTTTTAAATTTGTACATCAATAACGTTCTTCATGCTCTTCGCGTGTTCTTCGCGTTCTTCGTTCGTTCTTCATTTTTAATCAATACTTTAATTATGATTTCAATATTTCTTTGAATTTGGTGTTATAAAACACCATTCCTTACTTATTTCACCGAATCATTCATATGATTCATTCGGATCGTTCAAATTCATTACGAAATTCATACTTCCTTATAAAATTTATATACTAAACTTCTAATTCTTATTTATTCGTTTTCTCATGATTTCAACCATATGAAAATTATTCTTAACATTTTTTACTTCCCTTTTCATTAAGCTATGTTTTTAACATAAGAAACTTAAAGAAAATTAACTTAGAAGATAAGATTTTTAATATCTTTCTTCTTTATTCTTCTTTCTCTAGACAAAGCCGGCGATTTACTAGCTTCTCTATTTCTCGATCTTCTCTGATCCGAGCATCCATGCTCTTTCTCTTCCTTCTTCTTCTTCTCCAAGCTCTCAAGCTTTCTCTATCTCAAAGTGTTGGTTGATTTCAAAGAAATCAACTAACAATTCTCTTTTATATATTTTCAAGGCTAGGGGCAAAATAGTCATTTCGCCCCCAAAATTACTATTCCCACCTCCTTACTATTCACGAAGCTTCTCTTGGAAGCTTTGTGGTTCCGTCTTTCGGGATTCGTCCGACAGTTTAAAAAACTGTGATTCTCGAAATCCAAATATTTTTGAATATTTCGTTTTTCCTCTACAGTTTAACTTTTTCGCATTCTTCGGAACTTTGAAAAACTGAAAAATACTTTTTGATGATAAGCGTTTTCCTTCACGTTTTCCCCCAACGCAGTTAAACGAATAAAAAGTACATGACAATACTTTTTGTCGTTTTTATTTCTTTCAGTTTCTGCACGTTTTTCGAGAAAAACTTTTATCGACTAACTTAACTTTTCACGACATATTACCGTCAAATCTTTTAACGGAATGTCATTTCGACATACCGAACACTCGAAAAGACTTAGGTTATTCAAACCCTAACCCTTAGGGTTTCGTCGGGTGAATAGTGCATATTTCGTCTTTTTCCTCAAAAATATTTTTGTTCCCGAAAAAAATTTATTTTCGTCTTAAAAATTCTTACTCATTCAATCTAGCTCGTAGCCAGAATCCTCCCGTTTTATAATCATCCAAGGTTCTAGAACGATTAATAAACACATAGCACAAAATATTATTAATAAAAATTTATTTTATTAATAACTAATTCTTTAAACTTAAATTCTGGACAATCCGATTTTTCATATTATCACATATAGCAACACTTTCTGTCGCTATAGGGCTTTAGCGACAGACAGTAATTATAAATTTAATAAATAAAATAATAAAATTAAAAATAATTAATAAATAATTATAAAAATTGTTTTAAAAATTATTTTAAGTTATAATAATTAACTTTTAATATTTTTACATAAATTCAATAAATATTTTATTTATTTAAATATTATTAATAATTAAGTTATTAATAATTTAATTAGAATAATCATTTATAAATAATAAATAATTATTTAAAAATCATATTAATGATTTAAAAATCATATTAAATGGTTATAAATTATTTAAAAATAATAAAAAGATTTTTATTAATATTCTAAGTAAATATTAAATATTTAAAAATAGAAATAAATGATTTAAAAATCATTTAATGGATAAATAAATATCTAAAAATTGTTATAAGCTTCCGGAAATTATTATAAAGGATGTACAAATTATCTAAAAATATAATAAAGCTTATAATTAAAGTTTAACCAAGATATTAGCTTATTAATTATCCGATACAGTCTTAGGACACCGAAACCATATCAAAATTTAACCGAACGTAAATAGTTTGTGTATTTGAATACTAATGTGTTAAACATATATGTTTGAACGTCTTAGGTGTTTATAGACGAAACGAGGAGCGTTGCTTAATCGATCTTCGCTCAGGCAAGTTCCCTAACCATAATTACTTTCGCAAGTTTACTAAACCCTGCTTATTTGTTAAACAAGATTCCTATCTTGTTTTGCTTTTGATATGTTATACAAAACCTAACTTGATTGCCAATTATTGCAAAGTTATCGTTATAGCTTCAGCATAACTAAGAAATGAAATATGTGACGTCCCCAAAATAGGTATACATCACCCATTCTGAGTCGCCAAATACATGGTATAGAAAATAACTACAATTTCATTATTACAATTGTCGTGCAAAATACGACAACACATATACTGTGAGTTTAAATACAAATATTGTCTAATAGACAGTATTCAAACTCAAAAGAAGTCCTCATTATAATTATTATCACACTATTTTACAAAATAGTAAGGACTGCTAAAATAACTATCTGGAAACATCACTCCACACCCCGACTAGTTCCCTTTATATTCTCGCCTCCTGAGAAGAAAAATAGAACAAAAAGGAAAAGGGTGAGCTCAACTAACCCAGTAAAGAATATTATGACTAAGATAATGTAGAACAAATTATCGTTAGCCTTCAATACATTAGATAAAATATAATGAACAACAAGTTTTAGATCAATATTTGTAGCCAAAATAACAATTCAGTAGAAGAGTTAAGTAGAGAATGAAGTCTACTATCTTCTATGATTTAAAATTCCATCATCAATATTTTATCCCTGTAACATCAATCAATATATATCTTAAACCAAATATTCATCTTTGCACTACGGGCCAAAGATATTCATTTGTATCACCAGTTGACCATGTTCATCTCAACACCTGTCCATCTTTGCACTACGGGCCAAAGATATTCATCAGGTAATCATTCATCTTTGCACTACAACCCAAAGATATTCAGTTATATCACCATTTAGGACTGAGAATGATGAAAAATATCTTAAAAAAAACGAATCCAGTGAGATAAAAGGACAAAGATTAGGGATTCGTAATTTAATTTATCCAAGTTTAAAAATACTCTATAATAATCAATTGTGGAGCACAATTCAAGAATGAAGATCAAAATATGGATACAATCAAAGATAGTAACCATAATAGACAACTTGGACAAAGAAAAGAAAATTTAATTTTTCTTTAAATAGTGTCGTATTCGTGAATAGTGTCGTATACGTGAATAGTAACCCCGACACAAAAGGTAACAATTTTATAAGAAAAATTATACTTCGTGAATAGTACCGTATTCGTGAATAGTGTCGCATACGTGAATAGTATCGTATACGTGAATAGTAACCTCAACATGAAAAGATAAAAATTTTATAATAAAATTCATACCAATATTTCGGCATAATGATATTGAACGAAATAACATCATTTGCGAAAAAAATAACATCCCTTACCTCAAAAGAACAGTACTTCTAACTGGAATATCAGATATAATGTTGAAGAAAACTTGTACTGAATAGCAACTCTCAAAGTATCTAAATACTCGCAAAAATACGCTCGATATTATAGAGAGAGAAAACTTCTGATTCTGGTGTAATTTTTAATTCTAACTAAGCACCCTATTTATAGAAAAATACCAGAATGCCAAAGCAGACTAAAATTTAATAAATTAATATTTTATTACAAATTCTCACGCACGCCATACTTGAAATCAAACTTTAAAATTTCTCAGCACTCCACAAGGACAAGAGTGGGGCCCACCCTTCTAGAAAATCCCACCAAAATATTTTAAATTTAAACAATATTCAGAAACTTCAATAATTCATAATAAATAGCCTTTTATTAGAAAAATACGAATTTTATGTCCATTCCATAGAAAATTTAATTCTCTATAACTTTGTAGGAGATAATTTTTCCAAATTTCAAATAGAAAATGACCGAAATCCACATACAGATGATATTTAATACTTTCATTCTGACAAAATACTGATAAATTTCCTCAGCATTAATTTCTTCATTTATATCCACAGCATTAATTTCTTCATTTATATCCACATAAAATAAATATTTCTTTATCATATAAATCAATAATTAATTATTCACAAATAATATTACAGAATCACAATAATGACAACCAGGTCGTTCCCAGGAAAGAGGGGGCTTTTCGATAAGGATACTGGCACGCAATTAGGTGACCAAACCCTTTTTCTAGACATAACTTCCTTAGACATTGCCAATAATGCTATATAATAATATTATTCAAACAATATGAATTATTGATCTGATAATGGGAAATACTGTGCAGTGACAATTATTGAATTAACAATAATATAAAATATCAACGTAGCAATTATTGAATCAATAAAATAAATATTGAACAGTAATTACTGTAATAATTATTGAGTAGTGCCTTCTTGCGTAAGAATCAATATTCTAAAAATACTGTGCAATATCGTGTGCTACTGTGCAACCACGCGTATTACTGTACTTTAACCACCGGGTATTCCAGCAGTGTTAACGGTAACAACTACGCCATTATTTTTAAAAACTTACACTTGTCATTTTCTTCATCTGACCATTTTCTGTTATGGGACCCACAAATAGTTGCGTCATCGTACGAATATTCCCTGACAGCAAGAATATTCCACGACCAAACGAATATTCCCCGACAACAATGAATATTTTATAACCACTTGCTTATTTTGCAAAATTTGCACATTTCACCCATAACCAAAGCATTATATCAAATTAACATCTTATTTTTCAAAATAATAATTAAAGAAAATTCAATTTTATTTATAAAAAGTTGGGGTCTTACAAAATATTTATTCATATATCATTGTTTATTGAGCATAAACTGTTGTGTCAAACCAAATTGCTTTGGTAAGACATCCTATACTGAGTTGTAAATCCTAGAAGGGGAAATTTGTGTGCCAATTTATCTGACACTTAGTGCATGTTGGGCACGATTAGGATGATATGTATACTCCTAGGATGTTGAATAGGTTGATCCCCTGTCTCACATCTGAACAAGATTTCTAAGTCTTTGTGACTGACAGAAATAATAAAAAGTCCAGAAATGGTTTAAATATAAAAATTCCAGAAATGGTAAACAACACTCAGTTGAGAAAAGTTTTGAACTGTTATACTTCTTCAAATCCTATATTATGTTATAAATATAAAACCTGCTGAGCATGTGATAGCTCATTCTTACAAACCATTCCCTTTGCAGTATTAGATGGTAACCCTGGCACATCTAGAGTGAACAATGGGAAGCGACCATGCTTAGATTAGTTTAAATTACTGTCTAGCTGAATGTAATACTTTTGTAATAAGAAATTATTTATGAAGAATCATGTAATTGAACCTTTATATATATGATATAATATTATCATTTATTTCTGTAATCATGTTTCCTTTACATAAATAGATGTAACTAGAATCTTTTGAATTATTTTTGAGATCCTTGGGAACTTTACATCTGAGTGAGGGTATTGGCAATATGAACTATTCATGTTATTGTCGATACTCTAAATTTCAGATAGATAGGTACTATCGATATGATAGGGTAATCCACAAGATATAGACTATATATCTGAGTGAGGGTATTGGTAATATGAATTGTTCATCTTATTACTAGTACTCTGGATTTCGGATAGATAGATACTATTCGTAGATACAGTTTATATATCCAAGTGGGGGTATCCAAACAAAGCAATAGTTCTATAGTAAATTATTATCTATTATGGGATACTGTGAACATTGGATCTATGAGAATTGTATCTTGTTACATATGTATAGTAGTTTGATTAGATATAAACATCAAATCGGATACCGTGGGTGTATAGATTTGGATGTGTTATATTAATTGATCAATTGTGAACACCAGGTCGGATACCGTGGGAGTATAGATTTGGGGGCGTCACATCACGTATACTTGCATGTCCTGCATAATTAGATTATACCCAACCACTCCCCTTGCCATCATCACCATCATTTGCAAGCTAGCTTGAGAATGGGAGGTAGACTAGGACAATGGCCATTACATATGATTGAGAGAAATGGGACAAAGCTCTTTAAAACTTAGCATATGCAAAATGGCTACTAGCTTAATTAAGTTTTATTCCTTTTGGGTGTACAAATGTAACTTTAATGAGATAATATTATTACATTGTGATAAGTTGAGGGGGTACCTAGATACATAATCATATAATCCATGTACATTGAGTTAGTCCCCATAATATTTACTATAGGTCTGAATATAATTTAGTTGGATATTAGCAACCCATTATTTTAATAAAACTTTATTATTTCAAATCCACATAATTGTTAAAGTAAATATTTAATAATAAATAGTTATGTACAAAAATTCATTTTTCTCCCATATATTTAAAATACACATTTAATTGACCCACCACACATCATGTTGTCACATAAGCTCATTTATGTAACTTAGTAAAATTATATGATTCACTTAATTTTATCATATAGTTTTATATATCATGTAATCACATTGTAATGTCACACCTTATTTTATATTAAATGGATGTAGCAATTTTATAACATATGATCACACATTACTTATTAATGCACATAGCAAATAATTTAATAATAATAAATATTTATCTAATATACCATTTAAATTATTAATTCAATAATATTCTATTACTCATAACAACAATTAATTTAAGAATATAATATAGATTAATCCTTCCACTAATTAAATCATTCCTTCATTAATTTAATTAATGAATTTCTTAGTCTTCCATTATGCCACACTAGGCAATTCGTATAAGCTTTAAATTAATCTTTTCATTAATTTCGTCATAACACATGGTTGTCACATACTTAACTTAGTTTAATAGAATTATTATATCACATGTCACAACAATATTCATTTATATAAACATTTAACTTTTATTTATATAATTATTAATATTATTCAGAAAATTCTCGGTTATTACAATCTTCACCATGATCGATTACTTCACCATGCCTCTTTTCCAAAAGTCACCAATGAGGTAATCATTGGTTTCATAAAAAATAATGAAATCTATCGATATGGATAATCGGAGGTGATTGTATTAGACAATGCTAAGAATATGAACAATCAGATGATGAAGGAATTATCATCAAATTTCATATCAAACATCTCAATTCCATCATCTATCGTCCCAAGATGAACAGAGCTGTTGAAGCAGCTAACAAAAAATATCAAAATGATCATGTAGAAAATATCCTTCAATATCAAAGGATGGCCTGACTTATTAGCTCTGACTCTGTTAGCATATAGAACATCAATGAGCAGTTCTACTGGGGCCACCCCATATTCTTTGATAAATGGCATAGAAGCAATATTTCCTATAGAAGTAGAAATGGAATCATTAAAAGTGTTAATAGATGCTAAAATGGAAGAAGACCAATAGTAGAAAGACCGATACAGCCAATTGGCTCTGATAGATGAAAAGAGGGTTACCGCCATATTCCATGGTCAGTTATATCAACAAAGGATTGATCGGATCTATAACAAGAAGGTTCATCTTTGGCAATTCAAAGAAAATAACCTGGTGCTGAAAAAGGTCATATCCAATCAAGATGACGCCAAAGGAAAATTCTCCCCACACTGGGAAGGCCCTTTCATTGTCAAGGAAGTGTTGACAGATGAGCCATCCGATTGCAAGAAATGGATGGGGAAGAATTCCCCCAACTCATCAATTCAGACACCGTGAAAAGGTATTTTGTCTGAATCACCTGCAAACTGTCATCCTGGTCCTATTAAAAAAAAAAGAATAAACAAAAAGAAAAAAAAGAAAATCAAAAATCAGATCAAAGCAATTCAGGTCTTTACTACTGGGCCTGAACTACGAAAGACCTGAGCTCCCCCATCCTCGGGAGTACGTAGGCAACCATCTATGGTGCGGTCTAACCTTCAAAAGAAAAAAAACAACCAAGCACTTTACCTATAAACTCAAATACCCAATTAAATACCAGTCTCAAGACACCAAACCATATATAAACTTAAATTCTATAAAGCCTCTAGGATCAACAAACCCTTCTGAGACCCTCCAACATCTCAATGTCAGTCCATCTAGAAAGAGCTCGTGATACATCAAGACAGTAAGTCACAAAGATAGTGGTAATCATCGAGCAAAGATCAAAACATATCCAAAAGGGAAGCCAATCAAAATATATTTCCTTATCATATAACATTATTTAATATATATAATGTGTCATATACATGATAAAAATGGCTAACCTAGTCTATGCAGGAAAATAAAAGCTAATCTATAAACCCGTGGTCAAATAGGACAACAAATCCAACACCACATCCCTCTTTGAAGATGGAGGTGCATCTCTGAGCTCTTGTCATGCGCTCTCAATATGAGCTAAAATATCTACGGTAGTTTGCAGTGTACTGCCATAGTCATCCATAAATGCACTCATATCTGTGACAATACCCTCCATATAGGATCTGAGAGCAGTAATGTGACAACGAGATTTTTTTGTAATTTAATTTTAATATTTATTGAATTAAATAAATATTTTTCGATGATTTAATTATTGGATTAAATAATTATTTGATGCAATTGTGGTAGTTTAATTTAATTATATGTGTTACATTTATTAAATTAATGTAGAGAATAATTATTATTCGAAGTAGGTCATTATGTGAGCTTATTGTATTAAAAGAAATATTTAATAAGCCTAATGTTATTTAAATGAATTTAATTATTAATTAGAGAATTAATAATTTGACATTATTTATTTATGAGAACATTAAATATATGACTATGTGAATTTATAAGAAGTTATTATATTTTATTTATATTAAATAAGATATATGAATTATTGTGCAATTGGGTGTGACATTTATTAAGCTATATGATAAAGTTTTATTAAATTAAATGATTTTTAAAACCTATTCTAACTAGCCAAACGTGGAACTAAAGGGAGTTGGGGCCAGTTAACCCATGACTGGGTAACTGACCACCAACGCGCGTCAGACTTTTCTTTTTAACAATACGACGTCTGATTTCCTTCATTTATTTTCTAAGCCTGATAAAACTAACCAGAGAGAATTTGAGAGAGAATTCAGAGGAATTGTGAGTATCCCTGTGTTGAAGAAGTTTGTAAAGGGTTTTATCTCCACTCATTAACACTCTGGATAATCTCTCCTTCCTAATTCCTACTTTACGTATTTTAGTTTTCATGAAAATGGCTTTTAAAGTTTTTGGTTTAACCTCTGTAATTGGATTAGGAGTAATGATTATGGGTTGTATGTGTGTTATGACATGTCAAATCATGTTTAATTATATATATTATGTAAACCATATCATCAAATTCATGAAAACATGTCGTATTATTGATGACTTGTTATTTCAAAATATACAGAGTTTGGGTTTTGGCCATATGGCCTTATACATAACTTTAAGGTGTCAAACATAAATATTTTCGTAAAATTTACACCCTTATTTGATTATGCATGTTGATACGAAGAGACCAAGCCTTAAACGAACGGATTCGGTGTTATAACGAATCCGTAGTGTTAAATTATATGTTTTTGTTCAAAATCTTCAAGAACATCAAGAACAGTACAATTTGCATAATTTAATTATGTGATTATGTGTTGTAAATGGTTAAAATCATTTTATAAATGTTGGGTTATGTTTATGCATGAATTATAACATGTGTATATGATTAATTTCGTGTAGTAGTAATTTAATTGGAAATTTTTGGGCTGTGTTCTGCAATTTTCGCGAATTGCAGAATAATTTCTGGCTCACCGCGCCGCGGCGCCAGTCCAGTGACTTAAGTCCCGCACCGCAGCGCCACCGCGCCGCAGCGCCACCGCGCCGCAGCGCCAAGTGTCCGGTCGCAGCACCATAGCGTCGCAGCGCGAAGATCAAGTGTAGCTGTGGCGCCGCAGCGCCACTCTCCTGAAAGTACAGAAATGGAAATTTTTTTTAAAAAAAAAGTTTAAGTCTAGCAATGTATTAGTAACTTAATGTAATGAACATAAAACTATGTTAGAAGTATAATGTGATGTTAAAATAGATGTTTAACATGTAAATAACATAAATACATGTGGATTGAATTAATGACTTCATAATTAAATTATTATTCATGAAGTGTTATAATGTGACAGTAAATGTGATAAATTGACTAATATAGTTAATAATCATAGTAGACAAAGAGAATGAGTTTTGATGATTAGCTAAGTTATAATTAACTGGTATTGTGAATGTGAATGGTATGTAGGATTAAAATCAAAGAACGAATGTAGTTAAAGTGTAATCTACGCACGAGACAAGTTTCCTAACCCTACTTGTTATCGTTATATAAGTTGATTAATTCACCTTTTTACATTGAGCAATTTCTCATTATTATTGATCTAGTCTGTTTTGTATATTAAAATTTATAAATCTTTCAAGCATGATGCTGTTATACAATACTTATTCTATTGTATACCTTTTGAGATTTTATTCAATTAAGTTATCAATTATTGTTAAACCTTGTTAGACTAGCGAACCCTTTTTGATTTGACTAGTCCATAGTTGATGAGCGTTTTAAATTTCAGAACCCTTGATGAATTATCCAAACCAAACTTCCTTTGGTGCGGACTCAAATGTCAAACTGAGATGAACAACCCTGTATAGGGGATAATTTACGCTTTAGCGTTGAGATATTATGCACAGTATGGTACTAAGGGCTGATCCCCCTAAGTACGAGAAGAAGGTCCATAGTCTTATGACTGTTAAAGGTTTCAAGTATAACCCTTGATAACCTAGGACATAGTTTAAGGTCTTATGACTCTCAGAAATCTTTTGATTCTTGTTATTCATTCTTGATTCAAAAGTTGAGCTTTATTTCAGATGTCTTTGATTCATTCGCATGTTATTATACTATTATTTCATTATTATACTTGTGGGCATTTGTGCTCACTCTTGCTTAATAATAACATTACAGTTAAGAACGAAAGAACTGATGAACCTTCCACTAGTAAAGGCAAGGGCAAAGTTAGCAAGTGACGAAGACTTGTTATTTTATATGAGGATGTATTTGTTTAAGACTTGAGTTAATGTTATTGTTTAAGACTTATTTATTTATGATTCTGCACAGATGTTTAAGGTTAGTTTAACTTGGAATTGTATTATTATTATTCAGATGTTGTAACCCTTAAGGGGAAGATTTTATTTCTAGCTATTGCATGGTTTGCATTTATTATGGGTAGATAGATAGATGATATTTGTATCGTGAACACCAAATCTTGTGGAAATGGAAGTACCGTATTTGGGGGTGTCACAGGTTGGTATCAAAGCTGTAGGTTATGAACCTTAGGTGGGGGAACAACCTTAGGTAGTAGCCTTATAGAAGAAGATAGTAATGGAAAACTCTTATCGAGTTCTAAGAAATGAATTGTTGTAATTCATTGAAGATAATAAAAGACTTTATGTGCTTATGTGTTTAATTATGTGCTCACTAGTACGACTTAGTAACTAAAACTTAAAATTTTGTTGTCAGGATGTCTGACGTTGGAGAAACTAGTCGACTAGGAGAGGAGGAACCCCGAATACCTACAGTACCGACAAAGGAGGAGCCCCGAGACATTCATGTCGTTAGGGAACAGTTGGTACAGAGGGAGTCATCTCCACTGATCACCGTTGTTGGTCAGGAGCATGAACCTGAGATTGATCCTGAGGAGGATCCTGAGGAAGAGGAAGAAGAGGAGTTACCGTGGTACACTGTTGATGCTGAGATGTATGACACGTTATACAACCGTAACGTCGAATTACAAGACGAGGTTCAGAAATTGACTGAGCGAGCGACAGTTCAGCAGTCTACTCTAGAGGAGAAGGAGAGGGAGATTTTGACTCTTCACTCACGATTGGAAAATGTAGAATGGGATTTGGTCCGTGAGAAGGGTCATACCGAGGATAAGACCGAGGAGATAGAAAAGCTGAAGAAGGAGCTGAAGGAAACCTCCGGAAGACTAAAAATAGCAGAGGGAGGATGGGTAAGAGAATCACGTCGAGCTGATCGTGCAGAAGATGATAGTCGTGCAAAGAAGGCGAAGATTGGAGAGACATACTCTACACTTAACAAGGCAATGAATGAGACCCAAGATCGAGTTTTGAGGTACTCAATCCAGTTCGAAGGACTACCATTGTACATGATGGATCGCAGGACGATGTATCGCATCTTAGAAGAGGAGCGTAGCAAGGCTATTCAGTACCTTGATCGGCAGTGATATGATTTTCTTAATTATGTGAAGAACTTAATTAGTTTTTACCGATGTATTTATGAACAAAGGAATAGTTTAAATGTTTTAAATCCTGTGGATTCTTTATTGCAGGATAGTTGATGTAAATAGCAGTTATGCTATCGTTTAATGTTAAAACTTTTGATTTGAATGAAAATATATCAAGTTATTTGAGATGATGTATTAAATGAGTATGTTAATTATTAAGAAAAGCCTTAACTATTTAGAGAAATAAATAAAGTTCTAATAAGCATTTATTTAGCAGAAAAATGCCGCCAAGGAGAAGACAACAACGTTAATCGGCTCAGGAAGAGTCAACCAATATTAACAATAACGCCACTGCTAATCCCGTTCAGCAGTTGGTGAACTTACTAATTGGAGCCATGAATAATCAACCTCAAGCTCCACCAAACACAACGTTTAAAGACTTCAAGGCGGTGGGACCGCCAGAGTTCAAAGGTTCCATGAACCCAATCGAAGCTCAAACGTGGGTTATGGAGATAGAGAAGGTTTTCGACGTTGCTAGGGTTATAGAAGACCAGAAGACTGCTTTTGCAACATTCATGTTGAAGTCTGAGGTTAGCTACCGGTGGCAAGCAAACAAAGTGCGAGGAGGTGAAGGTGTAATTACGTGGGAGAGATTTAAAGAGATGTTTTTCGAAATGTACTTATCAACTAGTTCGTAGAATCAGATGGAGATTCAATTTCTAGAACTGAAGTAGGGAAACATGAGCATACCTGACTACGCGGCTAAATTCAACGAGTTGGCAAGGTTCGCCCCGTACCAAGTACACATTGATGAGAGAAAAGCCAGAAGATTCGAACAAGGGCTAAAGCCTTGGGTATACAGCAAGGTATCAATATTTCAGCTAAACACGTTTGGCGGAGTATTGGAAAAGGCCATCCTCGCTGAAGGTGGAAGCGATGCGGTGACCAAGTATAATCAAGAGCAGAAGAAGAAGAAGAGTGAAAATGAAGGTAACAACAAGACTGGTGGGAATAGCACTGGGGGTAATCATAATCAGAAGAGGAAGTGGACGGATAACTTGTCAGCTGGAAGCCAACAAGGAGGGCAGAAGAAAAAGATTGAAGCATGCCCGACCTGCGGAAAAGATCATCTAGGAGTTTGTATGAAGGGAAAGAGAGTATGCTACAATTGTGGTCAGGAAGGCCACATAGCACCTAATTGTCCTAACCCAAAGAAGGGTGCTTGTTTCACTTGTGGTTTGAAGGATCATCTAGCAAGAGTGTAAGACCCCAAATTTTATGAAATAAAAGTATTCAATTTTTCTATTTAGTAAATGGTTAAATTGATAAAAAGTTAAAGTTAAGGGTGATATATGAATATTTTTCAATCGTACGACGGCGCAGCTATTTGTGGGCCCCATAACGGAAAGCGATTGGATGAAGAAAATGACAAAATTGAGTTTTTATAAATAACGGCGTAGTTGTTACTGTTAACACTGTTGGAATACCTGGTGGTTAAAATACAGTAATACGCGTAGTTGCACAGTAGCACACGGTATTGCACAGTATTTTTTTCAATTATTAATTCTTACGTAAGAAGGCACTACTCAATAATTGTTACAGTAGTTACTGTTCAATATTTTATTTTATTGATTCAATAATTGCTGCGTTGATATTTTATATTATTGTTATTTTAATAATTGTTGCTGCACAGTATTTTCCATTATCAGATCAATAATTCATACTATTTAAATAATATTATTAGATAACATTATTGGCAATGTCTAGAAAGTTTTGTCTAAGGAGAGGTTTGGTCATCTAATTGCACGCTAGTAAGGAGAAATCCTTATTGGAAAGCCCCCTCTTTCCTGGGAACGGCCTGGTTGTCATAATTGTGACTCTGTAATATTATTTGTGAATAATTAATTATTGATTCATATGATAAGGAAATATTTATTTTATGTGGATATAAATGAGGGATATATTTTTGTGGTTAAAAATAAAGGAGTTAATGTTGAGGTTTTTATCAGTATTTTTGTCGGAATGGAGGTATTAAAAATTAGGGTTTTTGAGATATTTTGCGGGGGTTATAATTTTTAATCCGACCGTTGGATCGTGGTAATTTTTGGATATGTTATACATATATCAGTTGAGTATATGTCCACAAATTTTGAACTGTTAAAATGAACGTATGATTTATTATGAATTTTACGAGATGACTGGTTTAGAAATTGTTGAAGTTTCGGAATTTATCATTTTGGTGGAAAATTCTAGAATTGGTGGGCCCCACTCTTGGTTGGTGAAGAAATGTGCTGAGATTTTTATTCAAATGTGGTGGGTGGGAATAGTAGCAGGTAAAGCCATCAGGTTGCAGGTTAAGTCTGCTTCGGCGTGCTAACATTTTCCTATAAATAAAGGGCTAAGTTAGAATTAAAAATCACACCAGAAACATAAGCTTACTCTCTTTCTCTCTCTATATTATGAAGCATATTTTGTGAGTATTTAGATACTTTGAGTGTTGCTATTCAGTGCAAGTTTCCTTCGGCTATGCATTCCAGTCAGAAATACTGTACTTTTGAGGTAAGGGATAATAAGGGATTTTAAGGGTTATTATGTTTTTCAGTTCGTAATTCTTCTGACCTTCAAAAAATTCTGGAAAAATTTAAAATGATATTTTGATGTGTTTTATTGATTGTGTCCAAAAATGGTGATTTTTGTATGTATAGATTAAGAGTTATGAATTTTACGGGAAAAGACTATTTTAAAAGTAACCGCTTATAACTCCTTGTGGTTAACTCCAAAATTGATGAAATTTTTATTGGAAGTATATCTATATAATATCAGTGTACTCTGTGAATTTCAGAATTTTTGGATAAAATTACAATTTATGATAAATGTCTAAATATCCGGCGGTTTTGGCCATATGAAAAATAGTAAATAAATTTTAAAAATTCTGAGAAAAATATATGTTCAATATAGGACTATATTCTGTTAAATTCCAGAAAAAAAATATTTTTAGAACTGATTTGGTATTTTTCATGAAAATGGTCTAGTTATGAGTAAATGAATTAAATATGTTATGTGAAGTAAGAAAATTGGAAAATATGATTTTATGGGTTGAGAATCATATATGAGTTATATGCAGATTTTTTTATGAAAGTTTTGGTTATTGGTGATGAAATCTTAAGAGTTGGCATTTTATGATGATTAAATGCATTAATTAGTAAAGTGTAAACAATTAAAATAAATTATTTATAAGCTTAAGAAATATTATTCTTTCAATATCATTATACCGAAATATTGGTATGTATATTATTGTGGAATTTTTACCTTTTTCATGTCGGGGTTACTATTCATGAGTTACTATTCATGAGTTACTATTCACGAGTTACTATTCACGAGTTACTATTCACGACAAAATTAGTTTCTTTTTCTAACCAAATTATAGTTGATTTATGAATATTACTCTTGAGATTAAAACTATAAGTTGATCATATTATTTTTATTATCATATATAACATTTTTATAACCCTAATGATGATATTCTCTTTCACTTGAGTGTAAAGATGGGTAGATTATTGGTATGATCATGACTAGGGTTCTCTTTGGCCAGTAGTGGAAAAGTTGAATTGTGACTGGTATGATCATGACCATTGAATTTATAATTGAATATCTTTAGCTTAAATACAAAGGTGAATTGATCAACATGGTTATAATTATTGTTTATACAAGTTCTATAATGATTATATATTTCTTTGAGATATGAATATATTTGGCCTGTAGTGCAAATACGAACTGTTGATGAATATATTTGGCCTGTAGTGCAAATATGAACTGTTGAGGAATATCTTTGGCCTGTAGTGCAAAGATGAATTGTTGATGAATATCTTTGGCCCGTAGTGCAAAGATGACCTAATATTGAATATATTTGGCCAGTAGTGCAAAGATGAACTGGTGACGAATATCTTTGGCCGTAGTACAAAGATGAAGTTATTAGTATGATTATGAACAGGAATTGTGATTTGGTATAACCATGATCTTTGATGTTTCAGGTAAAGACATGTGATGAAAATTATCTTCGTCCTAGGTGCGAAGAAAAATTTAGAATCACAATTATGATTATGAGTTATTCATATGATTGTGAAAAGGAACTGTTGAGTGATGTTACAGGGATAAAACATTATTGGTGGACTTTTAATGTGGAGAAGATAATAGACATTAGGGTCTATTTGACTCTTCTAATGGATTGCTCGTTCCCCTGCAACTATGGTTGAAAATTTTTATCATCTACCATATGTTCTAAATCTCTGATTTATTACTGATGAAGACTATTGATAATTTATTTATCTTTAGTCATGATATTCTTTACTGGGCTAGTTGTGCTCACCCTTCTGTTCATAATTCCTTTCAGGTAATAAGAGTGTAGCTGGGTCGATCGGGGGTAACAGGGGAATAGAACGGTGGTCATCATTTAGGAGTTATATTTGGTGAATCATCTAGGGTGAAGCGAACCCAACGTTGGAAGGGTGTTTTGCCACTATCATACAAGATGTCTAATGACATACAACCTCGTGTCATCATAAGACAGGATTGTGCTCATCCACTTGCTGAGTATATTTACAAGCACTACCTATATAATCTTGGTGTTTGTTTGAAGTATAATTCTCAATTAGAGACAGTGGAGATAATGATAAGTCAAGAGAAGACTCACCATTGGGAAGAATATGATAGTAATCTTCTCGTTTTTCTTTGGGGTATATTGGGTCAACCAAGGATAATTATGTGGCCAGATGATATCTATCACAACCTAGAAGCATGGCCTCCCATGTACAAAGTTTTCCTTGAACATTCCCAAAGATTTTCATTTCCTTGGCCACTGTGAGGTGTTGTCCGCGGTTGGGACATGTGTCACATTTGGTATATATTTGTATCCAAACTCACTTCATATGTGTTGTTGTATTTTATACGACAATTGTTGTAATAAAATTGTAGTTGTTTTCTGTACCGTATATTTGGCGACTCAGAATGGGTTGGATGGAATGGACCTATTTTGGGGTCGTTACAAAGAGACTGCCCTAAGAAGGGATCAGGAGGAGCAGTACCAGGAGGTAACCGTGGAAATAACAGTGGAAATGCCTTAACCATCACCGAACCAACCGCAACAAACCGACCAACCGCCAGAACTTTCAATATGACAGTGCAGGACGCAATCCAGTCTCGTGATATGGTGTCAGGTATCATTCCGATCAATAAAATTAATGCTTATGTTTTATTTGATTCGGGTGCAACTTGTTCCTTTATATCCGAAGACTTTGCTAATAGTTTAGATTTGCTTATGGATGAGTTGGAATATCCCATGAATATAGAAATTGTGAATAGAGTGATAATTCCTGTTAAGTACGTGTTTAAGAACTGTAGGGTGGATATTAAGGGTAATATCATGAACGTAGATCTTATCCCTATTCGGCTTGGGGAATTTGACGTTATTTTGGGTATGGATTGGTTATCCAATTGTGGGGCGGTAATTGACTGCCAGAAGAAGCGTATTAACCTTATGACTCCGTCAAAGGTTGTATTTTATGGTAGCAAGTCACCTAGACAAACGAGTTGTCTGACGATGATGCAGGCCAGGAAGTTATTAAGACAAGGCTGTGTAGGATACTTAGCTTACATAGTCGACAGTCGAAAAGAGAATCCGAAGGTAGAAGAAATACCGATTGTGAGGGACTTCGTCGACGTATTTCCAGACGATTTGCCAGGACTTCCACCAGATAGAGAGGTAGATTTAGTGATCGATTTGGCGCCAGGAACTGCTCCAATATCGAAGGCACCATACCGAATGGCACCAGTAAAGATGAAGGAATTAATGGTACAACTATAAGAATTGTTGGACAAGAAGTACATTCAACCGAGCGTATCGCCGTGGGGAGCGCCGATGTTATTCGTGAAAAAGAAGGATGGATCGATGCGGCTCTGCATTGACTACAGAGAACTGAACAAGGTCACGATTAAGAATAGATATCCATTACCAAGAATCGACGATCTGTTCGATCAATTAAAGGGAGCAAGATATTTTTCCAAGATAGACTTGAGGAGTGGTTATCACCAACTGAAGGTGAGGCTAGAGGATGTACCGAAGACAGTGTTCAGAACGCGATATGGTCACTACAAATTTTTAGTAATGTCGTTTGGTCTAACGAATGCTCCTGCAGCATTTATGGGACTAATGAATGGTGTGTTCAAGCCGTTTTTGGACAAAGTCGTGGTGGTATTTATAGACGACATTCTGGTATATTCCAAAACCAAAGAAGAACACGAAGAACATTTGAGATTAACGTTGGAAGTATTGAGAAGGGAGAAGTTGTACGCTAAATTTTCCAAATGCGAATTCTGGATCGAGCGAGTACAATTTCTTGGTCACGTGATCGATAAAAATGGAATTTCGGTAGATCTATCTAAAGTCGAAGCCGTGATTAACTGGGATCAGTCGAGAACGCCGTCAGAAGTAAGAAGTTTTCTTGGATTGGCAGGATATTATAGAAGATTCATTCAAGATTTTCCAAGATCGCAACTCCGTTAACGAATTTAACTCGAAAAGCTGTGAAATTTGTTTGGACGGAGAAGTGTGAGGAGAGCTTTCAAGAATTAAAGAAGAGGTTGAGTACGGCACCTGTGTTATCTCTTCCGGATGATACAGACAATTTTGTTGTTTTTAGTGATGTGTCGCATAAAGGACTTGGTTGTGTGCTGATGCAAAATGGTAAAGTTATTGCGTATGCATCACGACAATTGAAGGATTACGAGAAGGGGTATCCGACCCATGATTTAGAATTAGCTGCAGTTGTATTTGCTTTGAAAATTTGGAGGCACTATCTCTACGGGGAGAAGTGTGAAATATATACGGACCACAAGAGTCTGAAATATATTTTCACACAGAAGGACTTAAATATGCGTCAGAGAAGATGGTTGGAATTAATCAAGGATTACGACTGTGAGATTTTATACCATCCGGGTAAGGTGAATGTGGTTGCCGATGCCTTAAGTAGAAAGGGTCGTGAGAAATTGATGATATTGACTGCTCAGGAAGAGCTAATTATGGAAATGCAGAAAATGGAATTTGAAGTGAAGTATCCAATGGAGATTGATGAGAAGCTATTTCAGATGCAATCTGGTACAACTCTATTAGATAAAGTGAAGGAGGCTCAGCTTCAGGATGATGAATGCAAAAAGGTGACAAAGAAGATATCTGAAGGAACCGAACCGAGATTTAAGATGGATAAGGAAGGAATACTGAGATTTGAGAGTAGAATTTGGGTACCGCCAGTACAAGAGAGTAAGGAAGATATTTTAAGCGAGGCTCATAGTTCACGATATTCGATTCACCCTGGTAGTACCAAGATGTTCCAAGATCTTAGACAACATTTCTGGTGGCCGAATTTGAAGCGTGATGTTGCAGAATGTGTTGCCAAGTGTCTGACCTGTCAGAAAGTGAAAGCGGAACATCAGAGACTGAGTGGATTGCTACAACCGTTAAAGATCCCAGAGTGGAAATGGGAACATATTACAATGGACTTCGTGGTTGGCCTTCCGACGACTCCAAAAGGCTACAACGCAGTATGGGTTATCATTGACCGACTGACGAAATCTGCACACTTCCTTCCGATCAAAATAAGATTCAACTTAGATCAGTTGGCCAGGCTATATGTAAAAGAGATTGTTACGAGGCACGGAGTTCCGGTATCAATTATTTCAGATAGGGATCCGCGCTTCACATCAAGTTTATGGAAACATTTTCAGGAATGCATGGGTACGCAATTGCGAATGAGTACAGCTTACCACCCTCAAACAGACGGACAGAGTGAGAGAACGATTCAGACATTAGAAGATATGCTAAGAGCCTGTGTGATGGACTTTAAAGGAAATTGGGATGATCATCTACCGCTCGTAGAGTTCGGTTACAACAACAGCTACCACGCTAGTATTGGCATGCCACCTTATGAAGCTTTATACGACAGAAAGTGCAGAACTCCGCTTTACTGGGATGAAGTTGGTGAAAGACAATTACTAGGGCCAGAATTGGTACAGCAGACAGCAAAAATAGTCAAAGTAATCCTAGCACGACTGGTAGCGGCTCAAGATCGACAGAAGAAATACGCTGATCCACATCGTAAAACTATCGAGTTTGAATCAGGTAGTTATGTTTTCTTGAAGGTCTCTCCCTAGAAAGGGAAGATCAGGTTCGGAAAGAAAGGAAAATTGAGCCCAAGATTCATTGGACCCTTTGAAGTACTGAGAAGAATCGGAGAAGTTGCGTACGAGGTAGCCTTACCTCCAGCACTTGAGAATGTCCACAATGTCTTCCATGTTTCTGTATTACGACCATACAAAGCCGATTACAAGCATGTAATTGAATACGAACCCCTGCATTTTGAGAAAGACTTATCTTACGAAAAAATTCATGTCCAAATTGTCGACCGAAAAGAACAAATTCTCAGAAATAAAGTTATACCTTCTGTTAAGGTAATTTGGAGAAACCACAATGCTGAAGAATCTACGTGGGAACTCGAAGAGAATATGATGAAGAATTACCCTCATTTATTTACTTAAATTATGTGTAAGCGATTCTGGGGACAGAATCTTTGTAAGGGGGGGAGAATGTAACGGGTCAAAAATTTTGAGTCGTGATTCTGGGGACAGAATTCTTTTAAGGGGGGAAAGATGTGACGAACGAGATTTTTTCGTAATTTAATTTTAATATTTATTGAATTAAATAAATATTTTTTGATGATTTAATTATTGGATTAAATAATTATTTGATGCAATTGTGGTAGTTTAATTTAATTATATGTGTTACATTTATTAAATTAATGTAGAGAATAATTATTATTCGAAGTAGGTCATTATGTGAGCTTATTGTATTAAAAGAAATATTTAATAAACCTATTGTTATTTAAATGAATTTAATTATTAATTAGAGAATTAATAATTTGACATTATTTATTTATGAGAATATTAAATATATGACTATGTGAATTATGAGAAGTTATTATATTTTATTTATATTAAATAAGATATATGAATTAGTGTACAATTGAGTGTGACATTTATTAAGCTATATGTTAAAGTTTTATTAAATTAAATGGTTTTTAAAACCTATTCTAACTAGCCAAACATGGCACTAAAGGGAGTTAGGGCCAGTTAACCCATGACTGGGTAACTGACCACCAACGCGCGTCAGACTTTTCTTTGTAACAATACGACGTCTGATTTTCTTCATTTGTTTTCTAAGCCTGATAAAACTAACCAGAGAGAATTTGAGAGAGAATTCAGAGGAATTGTGAGAATCCTTGTGTTGAAGAAGTTTGTAAAGGGTTTTATCTCTACTCATTAACACTCTGGGTAATCTCTCCTTCCCAATTCCTACTTTACGTATTTTAGTTTTCATGAAAATGGCTTTTAAAGTTTTTGGTTTAACCTCTGTAATTGGATTAGGAGTAATGATTATGGGTTGTATGTGTGTTATGACATGTCAAATCGTGTTTAATTATATATATTATGTGAACCATATCATCAAATTCATGAAAACATGTCGTATTATTGATGACTTGTTATTTCAAAATATACAGAGTTTGGATTTTGGCCATATCGCCTTATACGTAACTTTAAGGTGTCAAACATAAATATTTTCGTAAAATTTACACTCTTATTTGAGTATGTATGTTGATACGAAGAGACCAAGCCTTAAACGAACGGATTCGGTGTTATAAAGAATCCGTAGTGTTAAATTATATGTTTTTGTTCAAAACTTCAAGAACATCAAGAACAGTACAATTTGCATAATTTAATTCTGTGATTATGTGTTGTAAATGGTTAAAATCATTTTATAAATGTTGGGTTATGTTTATGCATGAATTATAACATGGGTATATGATTAATTTCGTGTAGTAGTAATTTAATTGGAAATTTTTGGGCTGTGTTCTGCAATTTTTGCAAATTACAGAACAATTTCTGGCTCGCCGCGCCGTGGCGCCAGTCCAGTGACTTAAGTCCCGCGCCGCAGCGCCACCGCGCCACAGCGCCAAGTGTTCGACCGCAGTGCGAAGATCAAGTGTAGCTGTGGCGCTGCACTCTCCTGAAAGTACAGAAATGGAAATTTTTTTTAAAAAAAAGTTTAAGTTTAGCAATGTATTAGTAACTTGATGTAATGAACATAAAACTATGTTAGAAGTATAATGTGATGTTAAAATAGATGTTTAACATGTAAATAACATAAATACATGTGAATTGAATTAATGAATTCATAATTAAATTATTATTCATGAAATGTTATTATGTGACAGTAAATGTGATAAATTGACTAATATAGTTAATAATCAAAGTAGACAAAGAGAATGAGTTTTGATGATTAGCTAAGTTATAATTAACTGGTATTGTGAATGTGAATGATATGTAGGAATAAAATCAAAGAACGAGTATAGTTAAAGTGTAATCTACGCACGAGGCAAGTTTCCTAACCCTACTTGTTATCGTTATATAAGTTGATTAATTCACCTTTTTACATTGAGCAATTTCTCATTATTATTAATCAAGTCTGTTTTGTATATTAAAATTTATAAATCTTTCAAACATGATGCTGTTATACAATACTTATTCTATTGTATACCTTTTGAGATTTTATTCAATTAAGTTATCAATTATTGTTAAACCTTGTTAGACTAGCGAACCCTTTTTGATTCGACTAGTCCATAGTTGATGAGCGTTTTAAATTTCAGAACCCTTGATGAATTATCCAAACCAAACTTCCTTTGGTGCGGACTCGAATGTCAAACTGAGATGAACAACCCTGTATAGGGGATAATTGACGCTTTAGCGTTGAGATATTGTGCACAGTATGGTACTAAGGGTTGATCCCCCTAAGTACGAGAAGAAGGTCCATAGTCTTATGACTGTTAAAGGTTTTAAGTATAACCCTTGATAACCTAGGACATAGTTCAAGGTCTTATGACTCTCAGAAATCTTTTGATTCTTGTTATTCATTCTTGATTCAAAAGTTGAGCTTTATTTCATATGTCTTTGATTCATTCGCATGTTTTTATACTATTATTTCATTATTATACTTGTGGGCATTTGTGCTCACTCTTGCTTAATAATAACATTGCAGTTAAGAACGAAAGAACTGATGAACCTTGCACTAGTAAAGGCAAGGGCAAAGTTAGCAAGTGACGATGACTTGTTGTTTTATATGAGGATGTATTTGTTTAAGACTTAAGTTAATGTTATTGTTTAAGACTTATTTGTTTATGATTCCGCACAGATGTTTAAGGTTAGTTTAACCTGGGATTGTATTATTATTATTCAGATGTTGTAACCCTTAAGGGGAAGATTTTATTTCTATCTAGCGCATGGTTTGCATTTATTATGGGTAGATAGATAGATGATATTTGTATTTTGTGTGACAACCCCAAAATAGGTCCATTCCACCCAACCCATTCTGAGTCGCCAAATATAGGGTACAGAAAACAACTACAACATCATTATCACAATTCTCGTACAAAATACAACAACACATTTGCTGTGAGTTCACAGTGGTACCTATCAGTTTGCCACCGCAGAACGGCGTCCCCTACGGAGAGTCTGGCTTCGGTGCATCCCCCATCAACAGGAAGTCACCAGCGAGAGGCTCGGGGCTCTTTACTTATAGCTCTGATACCAACTGTGACTCTCATCCCAACCTTGGATAGCACGTCACAATGGCACCTTACATAAAGGTATAGTCAAAAATTGTTTTAGAAATTAAAATTTTTAGGAAGTGCTCAAGGAAACCTTCGTACATGGGAGGCCATACGTCTAGGCTATGATAGATATCATATGTCTACAGAATTATCCTTGGTTGACCCAATAGACCCTAAAGAAAAACGAGAAGATTACTATCATATTCATTCCAATGGTGAGTCTTCTCTTGACATATCATTATCTCCACTGCCTCTAATTGAGAATTATACTTCAAACAAACACCAAGATTATATAATTAGTGCTTGTAGATATACTCAGCAAGTGGATATGCACAATCTTGTCTTATGATAACACGAGGTTGTATGTCATTAGACATCTTGTATGATAGTGGCAAAACACCTTTCCAAAGTTGGGTTCGCCTTACCCTATTGGATTCGCCAAATATAACTACTAAATGATGACCACCGTTCTATTCTCCTGTTATCCCCGCTCGACCCAGCTACACTCGTATTACCTGAAAGGAATTGTGAAGCAAAAGGGTGAGCATAACTAGCTCAGTAAAGAATATCATGACTAAAGATAACTAAATTATCAATAGCCTTCATCAATAATAAATCAGAGATTTAGAACATATGGTAGATGATAAAACTTTTCAACCATAGTTGCAGCGGAATGAGCAATCCATTAGAAGAGTCAAATAGACCATAAAATCTATTATCTTCTCCATGTTAAAAGTCCACCAACAATGTTTTATCCTTGTAACATCAATCAACAATTCATGTCCACAATCACGTGAATAACTCATAATCATAATTGTGATTCTAAATTCCTCTTCGCACCCAGAACGAAGATAACTTTTATCACCTGTCTTTACCTGAAACCTCAAAGATCATGGTTATACCAAATCACAGTTCCTATTCATAATCATACTAATAAGTTCATCTTTGCACTACGACCAAAGATATTTATTATCATTTCATCTTTGCACTACAGGCCAAAGATATTCAACAACAAGTCATCTTTGCACTACGGGCCAAAGATATTCATCAACAATTCATCTTTGCACTACAGGCCAAAGATATTCCTCAACGGTTCATATTCGCACTACAGGCCAAATATATTAATATCTCAAAAAAATATATAATCATTTCAGAATTTATATAAACAATAATTATAACTATGTTGATCAATTCACCTTTGCACTTAAGCTAAAGATATTCAATTATAAATTCAATGGCCATGATCATACCAGTCACAATTTAACTTTTTCACTACTGGCCAAAGAGAACCCTAGTCATGATCATACCAATAATCTACCCATCTTTACACTCAAGTGAAAGAGAACTTCAACATCAGGGTTATAAAAAATATTATATGTGATAATAAAAATAATATGATCAACAAATGTATTTATTTTCAAGAGCAACAATCATAAATCAACGATAATTTGGTCAGAAAAAGAAACCAATTTTTTGTCGTGAATAGTACCCGTGAATAGTAACTTATGAATAGTAACTCGTGAATAGTAACTCATGAAGAGTAACTTGTAAATAGTAACTCATGAATAGTTACTCGTGAATAGTACTCCGTATTCGTACATAGTACCGTATACGTAAATAATGTCATATACGTAAATAGTGCCACATACATGAATAGTGTCGTATACGTGAATAGTGTCGTATACGTGAATAGTAACCCCGACTCAAAAAGGTAGAAATTCCATAATAAAATCTATACCAATATTGCAGTATAATGATATTGAAAGAATAACATCATTATGAAGAATATAACATCCCTTAATATCCCTTACTATCCCTTACCTCAAAAGAGCAGCACTTCTGACTGGATATCGGATATGACGCTGAAGGAAACTTGCACTGATGAATAGCAACTCACCAAGTATCTAAATACTCACAAAATACACTCAATAATCTAGAGAGAAACTTATGAATTCTGGTGTGATTTTTAATTCTAACTTAACCCTCTATTTATAGGAAAATGTTAGCACGCCGAAGCAAACTTGACCCGCTACCTGATGGCTTTACCTGCTACTATTCCACCCACCAAAAATTAGTCATCTTCCCCAACAACCAAAAGTGGGGCCCACCCATTTCTAGAATTTTCTATCAAAATCATTTATAAACTTAATTTTCGAATCAATCACCTCTTAAAATTCATAACAAATTATACGTTCATTTTTAACGGTTCAAAATTTGTGGACATATACTCAACTTATATATGTATAACATATCCAAAAATTACAATGATCCAACGGTCGAATTAAATATTATAACTCACACAATAAAGCTGTAAGAACACCGATTTGATCTTTTAATCCTCTAATCCGACAAAATACTGATAAAATACCTCAACATTAATTCCTTCATTTATAACCACATAAATAAATTCATCATCTATATCCACATCAAATAAATATTTTATTATTATATAAATCAATAATTAATTATTCACTAATAATATTACAGAATCACAATAATGACAACCGGGTGGTTCCCAGAAAAGTGGGGGCTTTCCGATAAGGATTTCTCCTTACTGGCGCGCAATTAGATGACCAAACCTCTCCTTGACAGAATTTTCTAGACATTGCCAATAATGCTATCTAATAATATTATTCAAATAATATGAATTATTGATCTGATAATGGAGATACTGTGCAGTAACAATTATTGAAACAACAATAATATAAAATATCAACGCAGCAATTATTGAATCAATAAAATAAAATATTAAACAGTAACTACTGTAACAATTATTGAGTAGTGCCTTCTTACGTAAGAATCAATAATTGAACAATACTGTGCAATACCGTGTGCTACTGTGCAACCACGCGTATTGCTGTATTTTAGCCACCGGGTATTCCAATAGTGTTAACGGTAACAACTACGCCGTTATTCAATTTTATCATTTTCTTCATCCGACCGTTATCTGTTATGGGGCCCACAAATGGCTGCGCTGTCGTACGAATATTCCCCGACAGAAATAATATTCCACGACCAAACGAATATTCCCCGACAACAAATGAATATTTTATAACCACTTGTTTATTTTGAAAAAATTTCACATTTCACCCATAACTTTAAAATTTTATCAATTTAACCATTTACTAAATAGAAAAATTGAATATTTTTATTTCATAAAATTCGGAGTCTTACAATATCCCCTCCTTATAAAATTTCGTCCCCGAAATTTACATACCTGGTATTTCGAAAAGTTGAAAATACCTTGCTTTCATTTCAGATTTCATCTTCCCTGTCATCATGATTTTTCCACGCTCATCTCCTGTATTTCAGATATCATTCTAGAATACAGCTTCAAAACAAGGGTTAATTGACATATCACAATTTTTCAACTTAAGTAAGAAAATTCAGCTTAGGTAGGACACACACTAGCGAAGGATATTACTCGTCTCTCCCTTCCTAGTTCTAATCCTAGATCTCCGTCAGTGATCATATTCCTAAGCTCTGATACCAAATGTGACAACCCCAAAATAGGTCCATTCCACCCAACCCATTCTGAGTCACCAAATACATGGTATATAAAACAACTACAACATCATTATCACAATTCTCGTACAAAATATAACAACACATATGCTATGAGTTCACAGTGGTACCTATCAGTTTGCCACCGCAGAACGGCGTCCCCTACGGAGAGTCTGGCTTCGGTGCATCCCCCATCAACAGGAAGTCACCAGCGAGAGGCTCGGGACTCTTTACTTATAGCTCTGATACCAACTGTGACTCTCATCCCAACCTTGGATAGCACGTCACAATGGCACCTTACATAAAGGTATAGTCAAAAATTATTTTAGAAATTAAAATTTTTGGGAAGTGCTCAAGGAAACCTTCGTACATGGGAGGCCATACGTCTAGGCTATGATAGATATCATATGTCCACAGAATTATCCTTGGTTGACCCAATAGACCCCAAAGAAAAATGAGAAGATTACTATCATATTCATTCCAATGGTGAGTCTTCTCTTGACATATCATTATATCCACTGCCTCTAATTGAGAATTATACTTCAAACAAACACCAAGATTATATAAGTAGTGCTTGTAGATATACTCAGCAAGTGGATATGCACAATCCTGTCTTATGATAACACGAGGTTATATATCATTAGACATCTTATATGATAGTGGCAAAACACCTTTCCAACGTTGGGTTCGCCTTACCCTATTGGATTCACCAAATATAACTACTAAATGATGACCATCGTTCTATTCCCCTGTTATCCCCGCTCGACCCAGCTACACTCGTATTACCTGAAAGGAATTGTGAAGCAATAGGGTGAGCATAACTAGCTCAGTAAAGAATATCATGACTAAAGATAATTAAATTATCAATAGCCTTCATCAATAATAAATTAGAGATTTAGAACAGATGGTAGATGATAAAACTTTTCAACCATAGTTGCAGCGGAACGAGCAATCCATTAGAAGAGTCAAATAGACCATAAAATTTATTATCTTCTCCATGTTAAAAGTCCACCAACAATGTTTTATCCTTGTAACATCAATCAACAATTCATGTCCACAATCACGTGAATAACTCATAATCATAATTGTGATTCTAAATTCCTCTTCGCACCCAGAACGAAGATAATTTTTATCACCTGTCTTTACCTGAAACATCAAAGATCATGGTTATACCAAATCACAGTTCCTGTTCATAATCATACTAATAAGTTCATCTTTGCACTACGACCAAAGATATTCATTATCATTTCATCTTTGCACTACAGGCCAAAGATATTCAACAACAAGTCATCTTTGCACTACGGGCCAAAGATATTCATCAACAATTCATCTTTGCACTACAGGCCAAAGATATTCCTCAACAGTTCATATTTGCACTACAGGCCAAATATATTAATATCTCAAAAAAATATATAATCATTTCAAAATTTATATAAACAATAATTATAACTATGTTGATCAATTCACCTTTGCACTTAAGCTAAAGATATTCAATTATAAATTCAATGGTCATGATCATACCAGTCACAATTCAACTTTTTCACTACTGGCCAAAGAGAACCCTAGTCATGATCATACCAATAATCTACCCATCTTTACACTCAAGTGAGAGAGAACTTCAACATCAGGGTTATAAAAAATATTATATGTGATAATAAAAATAATATGATCAACAACTGTATTTATTTTCAAGAGCAACAATCATAAATCAACGATAATTTGGTCAGAAAAAGAAACCAATTTTTTATCGTGAATAGTACCCGTGAATAGTAACTTTTGAATAGTAACTCGTGAATAGTAACTCATGAATAGTAACTCGTAAATAGTAACTCGTGAATAGTACTCCGTATTCGTACATAGTACCGTATACGTAAATAATGTCATATACGTAAATAGTGCCACATACATGAATAGTGTCGTATACGTGAATAGTGTCGTATACGTGAATAGTAACCCCGACTCAAAAAGGTAGAAATTCCATAATAAAATCTATACCAATATTGCAGTATAATGATATTGAAAGAATAACATCATTATGAAGAATATAACATCCCTTAATATCCCTTACTATCCCTTACCTCAAAAGAGCAGCACTTCTGACTGGATATCGGATATGACGCTGAAGGAAACTTGCACTGATGAATAGCAACTCACCAAGTATCTAAATACTCACAAAATACACTCAATAATCTAGAGAGAAACTTATGAATTCTGGTGTGATTTTTAATTCTAACTTAACCCTCTATTTATAGGAAAATGTTAGCACGCCGAAGCAAACTTGACCCGCTACCTGATGGCTTTACCTGCTACTATTCCACCCACCAAAAATTAGTCATCTTCCCCAACAACCAAAAGTGGGGCCCACCCATTTCTAGAATTTTCTATCAAAATCATTTATAAACTTAATTTTCGAATCAATCACCTCTTAAAATTCATAACAAATTATACGTTCATTTTTAACGGTTCAAAATTTGTGGACATATACTCAACTTATATATGTATAACATATCCAAAAATTACAATGATCCAACGGTCGAATTAAATATTATAACTCACACAATAAAGCTGTAAGAACACCGATTTGATCTTTTAATCCTCTAATCCGACAAAATACTGATAAAATACCTCAACATTAATTCCTTCATTTATAACCACATAAATAAATTCATCATCTATATCCACATCAAATAAATATTTTATTATTATATAAATCAATAATTAATTATTCACTAATAATATTACAGAATCACAATAATGACAACCGGGTGGTTCCCAGAAAAGTGGGGGCTTTTCGATAAGGATTTCTCCTTACTGGCGCCCAATTAGATGACCAAACCTCTCCTTGACAGAACTTTCTAGACATTGCCAATAATGCTATCTAATAATATTATTCAAATAATATGAATTATTGATCTAATAATGGAGATACTGTGCAGTGACAATTATTGAAACAACAATAATATAAAATATCAACGTAGCAATTATTGAATCAATAAAATAAAATTTTGAACAGTAACTACTATAACAATTATTGAGTAGTGCCTTCTTACGTAAGAATCAATAATTCAACAATACTGTGCAATACTGTGTGCTACTGTTCAACCACGCGTATTACTGTATTTTAACCACCGGGTATTCCAACAGTGTTAACGGTAACAACTATGCCGTTATTCAATTTTGTCGTTTTCTTCATCCGACCGTTATCCGTTATGGGGCCCACAAATGGCTGCGCCGTCGTACGAATATTCCCCGATAAAAAGAATATTCCACGACCAAACGAATATTCCCCGACAACAAATGAATATTTTATAACCACTTGTTTATTTTGAAAAATTTTAACATTTCACCCATAACTTTAAAATTTTATCAATTTAACCATTTACTAAATAGAAAAATTGAATACTTTTATTTCATAAAATTCGGGGCCTTACATCGTGAACACCAAATCCTGTGAAAATGGAAGTACCGGATTTGGGGGTGTCACAAGTAATATCAACAACAGAAGCATCCCTGGTAGCTCGGACCTCATCCCTCTCAGTAAAAGCAGCATCCCAACCAGATAGGGCCGTCTACATCAATGCCCTAGCCTGATCCCTCTCAAAGGTCAGAAGTTGTATCATCTGCTCTAAAGACTCTACAGAAGGTGGGACAACAGTAGCTGAAAAGCTAGGAATATCACTGACCAGAGCTACTATCAAACCAGCAAACAACTCATCTTCTGTGGGAGAAACATGATCCTCCATAGGCTCCTCCTCATCCAAATCAGTGTTAAGTTCTGAATAAACAACTATATCCGATGTAATGTCTACCTTCAGCCATAAAGAATACTCTAATGAGTGACCTGGATGACTTTCTGAAAAGTCAGCTCTCTCTCGATAAGTACAATAATCATAAACTCTGGCTAACTCATCCTCTGACAAAGACAAGGTTGATGATCGCTAACCTGAAGCTCCATCAAAAGGATGAACATCCTGGAACTGATCAAACTATCCCATGACAGCTAGTGGATGATATATAGTCACCCTTCTCAGACCAGCCAATAAAGAATCTACAACTTCTAGTAAAAGAAGAGAAATGTCCTATGTGAAGTGATAAATGACAACCCAGGAATCATTGGCCAAGGTGGAATGAAATTAGAAAGTAGTTTCTAATTTGCATTCATTAGGAGTTGTGCATTTAGGAATCGAAATACATATAATTAAATAAAATAAGACTTGACACTAATTCCATATCTTATATTTAATTGGGACAATGTATAGTGGAAGGATTGAATTGTACGGTAACTATTTACTCTAGGGTTCTTTTATGATTGATAGGTGGGTTTTATACCTACGAATCGGCTTCTAATTCGAGCTTAAACTGTGTTAATTCTTTCTTTTTATGTTTCATTTTTACTTGTTTAGTGTTATGTTGTGTTTAGGTGTTGTGGAGTGGCAATTGGACTTACATGGTAGAATTATGACAAAGTTTGGCAAGTTCAGGAGCTAAAGTGGAAAACTAACAGAATGGTAGATATATAGAATGTTACGCACCCAAAATAGGTCCATTCCACCCAACCTATTCTGAGTCGTCAAATACATGGTACAGAAAATAACTACAACTTCATTATCGCAATTGTCGTGTAAAATAAAATAACACATATGTTGTGAGTTTTGATACAAATATATACCAACTGTGACTCATGGCACCTTACGTAAAAGTACAGTTAATAACTGTTATAGAAATTAAAATCTTCGAAAAGTGCTCAAGGAAACCTTCGTACATGGGAGGCCATGCATCTAGGTTATGGTAGATATCATATGTCCACAGAATTATCCTTGGTTGACCCAATAGACCCCAAAGAAAAACGATAAGATTACTATCATATTCTTTCCAATGGTGAGTCTTCTCTGGACATATCATTATCTCCACTGTCTCTAATTGAGAATTATACTTTAACCAAACACCAAGATTATATAGGTAGTGCTCGTAGATATACTCAGTAAGTGGATGTGCACAACCCTGTCTTATGATAACACGAGGTTGTATGTCATTAGACATCTTGTATGATAGTGGCAAATCACCCTTCCAAAGTTGAGTTCGCCTCACCCTATATGATTCACCAAATATAACTACTAAATGATGTATAAAATACAACACACTGTTCCAAAGTTCTCAATAAAATTATTTCCATACTGTTTAGGGAGGACCTTCACAGCTAGAGATCACCGTTCTATTCCCCTGTTACCCTCGCTCGACCCAGCTACAGTCTTATTACCTGAAAGGAATTATGAAGCAAAAAGGTGAGCACAAATAGCCCAGTAAAGAATATCATGACTAAAGATAATTAAAATATCAATAGCCTTCATTATTAATAAATCAGAGATTTAGAACATATGATAGATGATAAAACTTTTCAACCATAGTTACAGCGGAACGAGCAATCCATTAGAAGAGTCAAATAGACCATAAAGTCTATTATCTTCTCCATATTAAAAATCCACCAACAATATTTTACCCCTGTAACATCAATCAATAATTCTGGTCCACAATCATATGAATCACTCATAATCATAATTGTGGTTCTAAATTCCTCTTTTCATCCAGGACAAAGATAATTTTCATCACCTGTCTTTACCTGAAACATCAAATATCATGGTTATACCAAATCACAGTTCCTGTTCATAATCATACTGATAAATTCATCTTTGCACTACGGCCAAAGATATTTGTCAACAGTTCATCTTTGCACTACTGGCCAAAGATATTCAACAATAGATCATCTTTGCACTACAGGCCAAAGATATTCAACAACAGATCATCTTTACACTACATGCCAAAGATATTCAACAACAGATCATCTTTGCACTACAGGCCAAAGATATTCAACAACAGATCGTCTTTGCACTACAGGCCAAAGATATTAATATCTCAAAGAAATATATAATTATCTCAGAATTTATATAAACAATAATTATAACCATGTTGATCAATTCACTTTTGCACTTAAGCTAAAGATATTCAATTATAAATTCAATGGTCATGATCATACCAGTCAACAATTCAACTTTGCACTACTGGCCAAAGAGAACCCATAGTCACGATCATGCCAATAATCTACCCATCTTTACACTCAAGTCAAAGAGAAATTTCATCACCAGGATTATAAAAATGTTATATATGATAATAAAAATAATATGATCAACAACTACAATTAATTTTAAGAACAATATTCATAAATCAACGATAATTTGGTCAGACAAAGAAACCAATTTTGTTGTGAATAGTACTCGTGAATAGTAACTTATGAATAGTAATTCATGAATAGTAACTCATGAATAGTAACTCGTGAATAGTAACTCATGAATAGTAACTAGTGAATAGTGCTCTGTTTTCGTACATAGTACCGTATACGTAAATAATGTCATATACATAAAGAGTGTCATATACATGAATAGTGTCGTATACGTAAATATTGGTATACGTAAATAGTAACCCCGACATAAAAAAGGTAGAAATTCCACAATAAAATTTATATCAATATTTCGATATAATGATATTGAAAGAATAACATCATTAGGAAGAAAATAACATTCCTTACTATCCCTTACTATCCCTTACAATCCCTTACCTCAAAAGAACCGTACTTCCGACTAAAATATCAGGTATAAGGCTAAGGAAACTTGCACTGTTGAATAGCAACTCACAAAGTATCTAAATACTCACAAAATACGCTGGATAATATAGAGAGAGAAAGAGAGAAAACTTATTTTTGGTGTGATTTTTGATTCTAACTCAGCACCCTATTTATAGGAAAATGTTAGAACGCCAAAGTAGACTTGACCTGCAACCTGATGGCTTTACCTGCTACTATTCTCACCCACCAAAAATCAGCCATCTTCCCCAACAACCAAAAGTGGGGCACACCCATGTTTTTAATAAAAATATTTTAATTTTCGAAACTTCAATAATTCATAATAAATAGACCTTTTATCAGAAAAATTCAAATTTCATGCCCTTTCCATAGGAAATTCAATTCTCTAAGTTTAAGTTTTTCCAAATTCTAAACAGAAAATGCCTGAAATCTACATACGGACGATTTTTAATACCTCCATTCTGACAAAATACTGATAAAATACCACAGCATTAATTCCTTCATTTATAACCACATAAAATAAATAAATCCATCATTTATATTCACATAAAATAAATATTTCTTTATCATATAAATCACTAATTAATTATTCACAAATAATATTACAGAATCACAATTATGACAACCAGGTCGTTCCCATGAAAGAGGGGGCTTTCCGATAAGGATTTTTTCTTACTGGCGCGCAATTAGGTGACCAAACCTCTCCTTAGACAGAACTTCCTTAGACATTGTCAATAATGTTATCTAATAATATTATTCAAATAATATGAATTATTGATCTGATAATGGAGATATTGTGCAGTGACAATTATTGAAACAACAATAACATAAAATATCAACGCAACAATTATTGAACCAATAAAATAAAATATTGAACAGTAATTACTGTAACAATTATTGAACTTCTTACGTAAGGATCAATAATTCAACAATACAATGCAATACCGTGTGCTACTGTGCACCCACGTGTATTACTGTATTTTAACCACCGGGCATTCCAACAGTGTTAACGGTAACTACTACGCCGTTATTTATAAAAACTCAAACTTATCATTTTCTTCATCCGACAGTTATTCTGTTATGGGGCCCACAAATGGTTGCGCCGTCGTACGAATATTGCCCGACAACAAGAATATTCCACGACCAAACGAATATTCTCCGACAACAATGAATATTTTATAGTCACTTGTTTATTTTGAAAAAAAAATTCATATATCACCCTTAACTTAACTTTAACCTTTTATCAATTTAATCATTTACTAAATAGTAATTATAAGAAAATTTGAATAGTTTTATTTCATAAAATTCGGGGTCGTCTATAGAACCCCCGTCGGGGCGAGGGGTGCTGGTGAATTAATAGACTATAGGCCCGCCGGGGCGGGCATTTACTAAGCAAAACCCCCGCTGGGGCGGGGGTACGGGAAAGTGTAGGGTCCTGTTTTATATGAACTGCTTCAACAACATGGAGGCTAGTGATTGGAGTGGCTTAGAACTCAATTATGCATGAAATTAGAGTCAGAATACGTGTCTTGACTTATAATTAACAACAAACAACAAGATTGAATGATGATACAGGCAATTAACATCATTGAAGACAGATTTTTGAGTAAGAACATTGGAGGAAGACTTTGAAGGAGATTTCACAATAATTGCATATTAAGGCTAGAGAGAAGGATAGTTCTGGATTTATTCTTCTTCTTTAGTTTAATATTTGTAATTAGGATGATGTTTACTTTGATTAATTCAGTTTTTATTTCAATTATGATGAACTAAATTCTTTATTGGGCTTATAACGGATCTTTGGGTTGAACGATGATTATGTAATCTTTGATTTTCAGTTTAATAAGCTATCTTTCAATTTATCTGTATTGATTTGTGATTGAATTTATAAATTGATTGATCACTAATTTTATGTGGACTTGTATGGATTCGAGAGAGGAAATACGAGTCTAGACCTGGTCAGTATAACATGTGTTCTTAAATTCTATGACTGAATAGAATCTTAATTTATGTTAGGGTAGAGATATGTTTAGCATCGCATGTAAGTGGATAGAGAACTTGAACTTAAACCTTCTTTGATTATAATTTACATAGAGATATAGTGAGTTAGTTAATTAAGGTGTTTAACTTAATTTTGTCTAATTTGTGGATTTACGTTAATATGGTATTAGTGCATCGAGAGGTAGCTAGTTCTACTTAAGTGTTCTTGATTAATAAACTGAGATAGTGAATTAAACTAGAATAAGGTGTAATAATCAGAGTGATGCTTAGAGTGAAGTTGTAAGCCTAATTCTCCAATATTTGTTTGAAATTACAGTTTTTAGGGTTTGTTGATTGTTTGGTATTCTTTGTATTTTTAATATTTTTAGTTATAATTTTTAAATTGGATAGTTTAATAAAATTTGGATTAATAGGAGCTGGTAATTGTGAGGGTTAATTTCTTGTTAATCTCTGTGGGAACGATACTTGACTTATCATTATATTACTTGTTGACCACGTATACTTGCGTGCGAGCGTATATAGATTTTACTCAACAAGTTTTTGGCACCGTTGCCAGGGAATAATATAGATTTTAATATTTTTCAATATCAGTTTAATTAATCTAGTTTTACTTAAACATTTTTTCTTTTTGTTTTGTTCTTTCTATTTCAGGTTCTTGAAGTCGATTTATGCAAACTCGGTCCAAAAACCCAGACTTGCTTCCTTTTGAGGACGATATCGATAGATGGTTTCAAAGGTTAAGTAAGTGGATTAAAGACACGAGAGAAGACTTTGAGAATTCTGAAAAAGAAGAAGTAATGGTTGTCAAAGACCAGAAAGCGTTACGGGACTTTGCTACACCTAAGGTGACTGAGCTTTAGTCGAGTATCACCAAGCCAGCGATTGCTACAAACATGTTTGAGATCAAGCCTGGGACTATTCAGATGATTCAGAACTCAGTACAGTTTGGGGGACTTGCAAATGATGATCCGAATGAACACTTGATCAGCTTTTTGGAGATATGTGGCACCTTCAAATACAATGGGGTGTCAGAAGATGCGGTCAGACTTCGCTTGTTTTTGATCACACTGCGGGACAAGGTGAAGAGTTGGTTACATTCTCTACCATCAGGATCAATAACTACTTGGGATGACCTTGCTCAGAAGTTTCTGGCTAAATTCTTTCCAGCAGCAAAGACTGCAAAAATGAGGAACGAGATTACTATGTTTGAACAGCAGCATGGGGAGTCATTGTATGAGGCATGGGAGAGATACAAGGAATTTCTTAGAAAATGCTCACATCACAGATTACCTAAATGGCTGTAGATGAACACATTCTATAATGGGTTGATTGGTATCTCAGGACTAGTATAGACGCAGCTTCAGGTGGAGCATTCATGGCCAAGAGTTACGAGGAGGAATATGAGTTAGTGGAAACGATGGCAGCTAATAATTACCAGTGGCCTACATCAAAGATGACACAACCTAAGGTAGCTGGGATTTTAGAGGTAGATGGAGTAACCGCGTTGGCAGCACAGATTGCTGCCTTATCAAAGAAAATGGATACCATGACGGGTGCACAACCATAACAGGTGGCATATGTTTGCGAGCTATGTGCAAGAGAACATCCTACAGAGAAGTGTGCCATCAACCCAGCATCGGTTCAGTTTGTGGGCAGCTATAACAGGATTCCGCAACAGAATATGTATCAAAATGCCTACAACCCGGGGAATAGGAACCATCCTAATTTTTCATAGAGCAACAATCAAAATCATTAAGCTCCACGACAATCTTATCCCCCGGGATTCCAAAATCAACATCAACACACAACTCATCATCAAAAGAGAAAAATAGATTTAGAAAAGTTGTTGTCGAAGTATATAACGAGCAACGAGGTAGTTATAAAGTCATAAGTAGCAGCCATCAAGAATCTAGAAAATCAGATAGGACAGCTTGCCTTAGCATTAAATAATAGACCGCAGGGGACTCTACCAAGTGACATAGAAAGGAATCCGAAGGGAAATCATAAGCAGTGTCAGGCAATCACTTTGAGAAGTGAAAAACATCTAGATGGGGAAATTACAGAAAATTCAGTTACAAATGATAACAAAGTTGATGACAACAAAGTGGTTGAAGAAAAATAAGGTGAGGAAAGCAAGTTGAACCGACAAAGTTAGATGACAAGCCAGTTATGTATCCTCCACCGCCGTTTCAGTAGAATGTCCAAAAGCAGAAGATAGATAAGCAATTCGCTAAATTTTTAGACATTTTTAAGAAACTTCAGATTAACATCCCTTTCGCAGAAGCCTTAGAGCAGATGTCAAGTTATGCTAAATTCATGAAGGGAATTTTATCAAGGAAAAAGAAGTTGGAAGATTTTGAAACTGTGGCATTAATAGAGGAGTGCAGTGCAGTTTTACAGTGAAAGTTACAGCCAAAGTTGAAAGATCCGGGGAGTTTCACCATTCTGTGCACAATTGGGAACATGGCGTTCAACAAGTGTTTATGTGATTTGGGGGCAAGTGTGAACCTTATGTCGTTATCAGTATACACCGAATTAGGTTTACCAGCTCTGAAACTGACTAATATATCTCTACAGTTGGCGGATAGGTCAGTCGCATACCCAAGAGGCATTGTGGAGGATATTTTGGTCAAGGTAAATAAATTTATATTCTCCGCGGACCTTATAATTATGGATTTTGAGGAAGATAAGAACATCCCAATCATCCTAGGGAGACCATTTTTGGCTACGGGTAGGATGCTCATCGATCTGCAAAAAGGAGAATTAACCATGAGGTCAGGAAGTAAAGTTCAACGTATTTAAAGCCATAAAGTTCCCTACGGATGAAGAGGAGTGTTTCAGGATGGATCTCATTGATCAGATAATCAACGAAGACATGGTTAAAAGTTTGGCTAATGATCCATTGGAAACTACACTACTAGGGGATGAAGATTTGGATGATTCAGAGTTTGTGGATTGTTTTCATATGTTGGATTCCTTTCCATGAGTTAGTAAATTCAAGGCACCATTTGAGTCATTACACATAGAGGACAAAGCCACGGCAATGACGAAACCTTCATTGGAGGAGCCACCCACACTTGAGCTTAAGCCACTTCCTAAACACCTCAGGTATGCATATTTAGGCAATTCAAATACTTTACCTGTTATTATTGCTTCTGCGCTTAACGAATTACAGGAAAATAAGTTGCTGAGAGTGCTTAGAGAATACAAATTGGCTATAGGATGGACAATTGCATATATCAAGGGAATCAGTTCATCCTTTTGCATGCACAAAATTCTTATGGAAGAGGATGCAAAGCCAACAGTGGAACAACAGCGACGGCTCAATCCAATCATGAAAGAAGTAATGAAGAAAGAAATTCTGAAGTGGTTAGATGCGGGAATCATCTACCCAATTTCAGACAGTGCTTGGGTTAGCCCCGTTCAATGTGTGCCAAAAAAGGGAAGAATGATCGTAGTGAAAAATGATGATAACGAATTAATTCCAACGAGGACAGTGACCGGTTGGAGGGTTTGTATGGACTACAGGAAGTTAAATAAAGTAACCCGTAAAGACCACTTTCCTCTACCATTCATCAATCAGATGTTGGACAGGTTGGCAGGACACGAATTTTACTGCTTATTGGATGGGTATCCGGGATATAATCAAATATTCATTACTCCTAAAGATCAAGAGAAGACCTCTTTCACGTGCCCATATGGCACCTTTGCATTTAGGAGAATGCCTTTTAGCTTGTGTAATGCACCCGCAACCTTCCAACGGTGTATAATGGCCATCTTCTCGGACATGGTGGAGAAGAATGTGGAAGTCTTCATGGACGACTTTTCTGTCTTTGGAGATAATTTTGATACTTGTTTAGAGAATTTGGTGATGGTTTTAAAGCGATGCGTGGAGACAAATTTGGTACTAAACTGGGAAAAGTGCCACTTTATGGTCGAAGAAGGAATAATCTTGGGACACAAGGTTTCAGCGAAGGGATTAGAGGTTGATAGAGCTAAGTTGGAAATAATTGAAAATCTACCATCGCCGACTTCAGTAAAGGGAATCCGTAGTTTTCTGGGACATGCCGGGTTCTATAGGAGATTTATAAAAGATTTCTCTAAGATTGCAAAACCATTGTGCAGTCTCTTAGAGAAGGATTCAGTTTTCAAGTTCGATGAAGATTGTAAGTCAGCTTTTGAGTAGTTGAAGAAAAAATTGACTACAGCTCCAATGATCGTCGTACCGGATTGGAATATGCCTTTTGAGTTAATGTGCGATACAAGCGACTATGCAGTAGGGACTATTTTGGGTCAACGCCGAGAGAAGATATTCCACGCCATATAATATGCAAGTAAAACCCTTACGGATGCCCAATTGAACTACACAACTACAGAAAATGAGTTACTTAGAGTAGTATATGCCTTTGATCAATTCCGGGCATATTTAATTGGGACAAAGGTGATGGTTTATACGGATCACTCGACAATCCGATATTTAATTTCGAAGAAGGATGCTAAGCCTCGACTTATCAGATGGATCCTCCTTCTACAAGAATTTGATTTAGAAATAAAAGATAGAAAGGGGACAGAGAATCAAGTAGCAGATCATCTATCGAGGCTAGAAAATTTGGGTGAAGATGAAGAGGATAAGTGTGTATAATCAACGAGTCATTTTTGGACGAACAACTATTTGGGTTTAATTCAGAATTTCCATGGTATGTGGATTTTGCTAACTATTTGGTGAGCAACATCCTTCCCCCGGACCTAACGAGACAGCAAAAAAAGAAATTCCTACATGACATCAAGTGGTACATGTGGGATGAGCCATACCTATTTAAATAGTGCACCGACAAGATGATTTAAAGGTGTGTGCCATACAGTGAGGTGAAGAATATATTGCACGAGTGTCATTCGTCTGCATACGGGGGACATTATGCAAGTGAGAGAACAGCGGCAAAAGTTCTTCAAGCAGGGTTCAATTGGCCTACAATATTTAAGGATGTCCACCAATTTATGAAAAGCTGTGACAGATGTCAAAGGGTGGGTAACATATCGAAGCGGAATGAGATGCCACTACAAACTATACTGGAAGTTAAAATTTTTGATGTATGGGGCATAGAATTTATGGGGCCATTTCCTTCATTGTTCAATAATCAGTACATCTTGTTTGCGATTGACTAAGTATCAAGATGGGTTGAAGCCGTAGCACTACCCACAAATGATGCCAAAGTGGTTCTTAAGTTTTTGCAAAAGAATATTTTTACAAGATTTGGCATGTCAAGAGCTATTAAGTGATGAGGGTAGTCATTTCTATAACAGAGCATTTACAGCTCTTATGGCAAAATATGGGGTCAACACTACAAGAAAAATGCCTAACAGCGACCAATACTATCAGCGACTGCACCATCGGTCGCTGATATTATTAACAGTGACCGCCATCTGTGACCAATATAAAAGATGGTCGCTATATTTTAACAGCGACCGCACGCGGTCGCTAGTCAGTCGCTAGTACAAATTTGCCTCCCAAAATTTGGCTGGAAATGTTGGCGCCAATGTTTTATGCGACCACTTAATATCTGCGACCGCATGCGGTCGCAGATAAGTCCATGTCATTAAAATCAGCGACCGCATATGGTCGCAGATAGCGGTCGCTGATCAAACTTAATATTAACAGATTCAGTCACTCGCTCGACACAGCAGAGGCGGAGAAAAAGAAGAGGGAGCTCAGACAGAGAGAAGAGGGAGAAAGGGGGGAGAAGAGAAGAAGAGGAAGAGAGACTCCGGCCACCGCCACCGGGACACCGGTCCACCGCCACCAGGAGGTACCACCGCCGCACCACCGCTGCACCACGCCGGTAACCCCTTAATCCCTAAATCTCTAAATTAGACCCCTTAATCACTTAATACCTTAAACAGAATGCTAATCTTGTGATTATTATACTTTAATCGATTTGTTTTGAGTTGAATATTGCAATAAGGTAGTACTATTAGTGTAAACATTGTCATTAGAGGAACTCAATGTTAAATGAGTTGTGTGAGGGCATATATGTTGTTTATATATTTTTTCAGTTATATTTTCAAAAATATTTGACGAGTCACCAACTCATCAACACAAATTACCAGCAACTTAATGAGGACCATAATATATTTAATTGATGAGTAATATTGTAGTACTAATTTCTAATTGATTGATACATAATACTTCCTCCATTCCAAAATATAAAACAATGATAATTATTTTTTTGAAGTCAATACATGAATTTTCTTCATTTTTAGTTAAAAAAAATGATAAATATTGTAAAATATTTAAAATTATACTCATTGTAAAATTTATAATTGGAAAATAATATATATGACGATATTTATTTATGTTTTAGATCTAAGTTGCATATCTTTTAATATTTACAGGGTTACTAATTGATCACGTGTTATTACTTTTTTGAATGTTTCATGCTATAATCTCAGTTTCTATCTAGTTTTCAACTGATATTGGATGGAGATTTTGTTTCTTTTGGATACAGTACTAGTACTGATTCCTGGTTTATGTCTTGGGTGCCTAGAAATGACCTTATATACATGCCGTCGTGCATGTGGCTAGTCTATATTACAGGGGAGACTCTGGCCAAATTTTTTTATTGGTCGGGTAGTTGCAAATATTTATACTATTAACGAGCCTATTGGTGATCCAGTAGAGCCTATTAAGGGGATGTTGGAGCTGATGGGCTGGGCTTAGGTCCGCGAGTCCATACGAGGCCACGCCAAGCTTAGCCAAGCCTCACGGGGTCAAGCCAAGCTTGGTTGTTAATTAGGGTGCTGTTAAGCCAAAATAGACAGTGCTAGGGAACTGCTAGTGCAACAGAGAAGGTAAATAGACACACTTGGTCAATAAATATATTGTTTTGGCTATAACAGAAAAACAAGGGTATTTAACACTTATGTATACAAGAATAAAGCTACAAAATGTTATAAAAGCTATAAATTGCTCAACCAAGTTGTGACTATCCCAAAACATAAAAGATTATAGAAAGGGACTGTGAGGGGTATAATCTTAAAACATGTTAGGCGCCTTAGCACACTAGTTGATATGAATGAATCTCCAAGATACTCAAAAGTTGTATAAATGAGTTAGCAAACTTTGATATAAAGCTAGCATGAATGAAATACCTTACGTATTCACTTACGATAAACAATAAAAACAAATTTAAAACAAATTAAAATAAAATAACATGATATAATATAACTATTAAACTAAGTAGCATTTACTTAGTTTCTCATACTAAATTTAATAACATTTAAAGTTTCCCATACTGCTTTAATTTGTATTCATTCGTTAACATCCGGAATGCTTAAATGTTAATCATATGCTTACAAGTATACTCAAGTCATATGATTACAAGTATGCTCTCAAGTCATATGCTTACAAGTATGCTTAAATGTTAATCATATGCATGCTTATATATATGCTCAAGTCATATGGTTACAAGTATGCTCAAGTCATATGTTAACATTTATAATGTTGTCTGTAGTAGGTACCGTGCAATCATGGACCTCTATTTAGACCGTAGTTGGATGGCACGACGAAAGTCAAGTGCCCAGATAGGTGCTACAGCTGAATTTAGAGCTGGTTGCCAAGTGTTTTTGGAGTATGCGTATAGTCACCCGGAATGTATGAATGGTAAGTCGCAGATACGATGTCCATGTTTGGAGCATACAAAATCGTTTAATCTATCAAAAGGTCGAAAGCCTTGTTGGTTTGACTGTCATCGTCGGTTCTTACCGGTAGATCACCTATTTCGAAGAAATAGAGAACACTTCAGGAAAGGGAAAGTAGACAATGATATGCCTGCACCGCAATTTTCGGGAACGGAGATGCGAGATCGTGTGATGAGATTGCCGGTTATCCCATTTGGTAAGGTTGATGCAACAAATATAATCAATGGGTTTGGCGAATCCCATAACTGGGTTCGGAGAAGCATCTTTTGGGAACTGCCTTATTGGTCTATAAATTTGATTCGTCATAATCTAGATGTGATGCATATTGAGAAGAATGTGTTTGACAATGTGTTTAACACTGTGATGAATGTTACGGGGAAGACAAAAGATAACGATAAGGCACGTTTGGACATGAAAGATATTTGTAAGCGTCCCGGATTAGAACTTTACGAATCTCCTAATGGTAAGATTGTCAAACCGCATGCAAGATACACATTGTCCAAAAAGCAAGTTGAAGATGTATGCACATGGGTTAAGTCTCTGAAACTACCAGATGGATATGCATCAAACATTGCAAGGTGTGTTACGGGTGGGAAATTGCAAGGGATGAAGAGTCATGACTGTCATGTGTTCATGGAGAGGCTCATGCCTATAGCATTTCGGGATCTGCTTGATAAACCAATATGGGATGCTTTGACGGATCTTAGTCGTTTCTTCAAAGACTTATGTTCAAAATCATTAAATGAGAAGGACATGTCTGTACTTGAGAAGAACATCATAGAGATCACGTGTAAACTGGAAAAAATATTCCCACCTGGTTTTTTTGACTCCATGGAGCATTTGCAAATCCATCTTCCCTATGAAGCTCGTTTTGGGGGTTCAGTTCAATATAGATGGATGTACCCTTTCGAAAGGGTGATGGGAAATCTTAAGAGAAAGGTTAAGAATAGAGCTTATGTCGAGGGGTCGATATGCGAGGCATACAGTTTCGATGAGATATCTACGTTTGTCTCAGACTATTTTTCAGACGAAGTCTTGACAAAGGCCAATCGAGTATCGAGACATGATGATGGGGGAAATGTTGAACTAAATGGTCGACTATCTGTATTTGGTCTATCGGGTCGCGCTTATGGAAAAGAGAAGCGCATATTCCTCTCTGAGCAAGAATTACTTGCTGCACATACTTACATTCTTCTCAATTGCGAGGAGATTGACGAATTTGTGAGGTACACATGTAAACTTGATAATTTATCTTTTAAGTTGACAATTTATTCCAATATGTTAATGTTTATAACATGGTATAGATTGTACGATGACGAGTTAAAAGTGAAGCATCCCGGCATAACTGATAAAGATATTCAAATCAATCGGGATAAAAACTTTGCACTTTGGCTAAAGGACAAAGTAAGTTTAATTTTTAAGCACGTAATATATATATATATATATATATATATATATATATATATATATATATATATATATACTCCATGTTAACTATGACTTCATTTAATAAGATGGAGTTTTTGTAGGCTTTGACTAAGGGATCAACGATTCCGGCTAATGTACAAGTCCTAGCTATGGGACCAGACAGGGACCAAGTCACCCGCAATGGTTACAAAATAAATGGTTGTGAATTTCACACAAAGGCATATGAGCACGGTAAAAGAACAACGAACTCTGGAGTGTGTGTCCAAGGAGATTGTTACAATGAGCTTGGTCGTGCCTTTTATGGGGAGTTGGAGGAAATCGTAGAGTTGTCGTACAAGGGCACGTACGGTGGTCATATTCACTTGTTCAAGTGTCATTGGTTTGATTCAGAAAAAGGGATACGTGTTGACAGACATGGAATCGTCGATATTGACCTCCATAGGTCTGCGTACTCTAACAAACCGTTTGTATTACCAACTCAAACAATACAAGTATACTACACTCCTAGTCCAGTTAGGAAAAGGGATAGACCGCCTACAGATTGGCAAGTTGTAATTCATACTCCCGCGCGTAGTCGTGTCCAAGTAATAGACGGGGATTTCTACCAAGAGAAAATGCTTCAGAGACCTCCTATAATAAATATAGAGGACAACAATGATGTAATCCAGTTAGAGGGTGGAGATGAACCTGATGAATTAGATCCCGAGACAGTTATTGTGCAGGATGACAGTGATATTGAGAAAGAGTTATTGACTGACACTGACACAGAATCTGAAGATGGTTATGAATCTCCGATACTTGTACAAAATGATTCTGACTCATCAGACAACGATTTTCATTAAAATGTATGTTTAGTTTTAATTGTACAAAATGTATGTTTATGTTCATGTTCATGTTTAGTTCATAATTATGTACCTTTCATTTATGTTCTCTATATAGGAATGTTCTCTATATCCTTAACTATATCATTTGTAGTTGTTGTAGTTAACTATTTTGCAGTCATGTTTATGTACCTTTCACTTATGGTAATCGTAGTTAACTATTTCATACAATTAATTGTCATTCATAATTTCATACTAACATCCTAATTTTTTTTATTTATAGATGTCTTCTGAACCTGTTGCACGAAAGCGCGGGTTGGGTCGGGGCCCTAATCATGTGCCGAAGGCCCCGGCTAATCCGGATGATCGCATTCTTATACAGATCCGTCCTCCTCCAGAAAGCACGTAAGTTAAACATCGTGTATATATAAGGGTTTAATATTTCCATTGTTATAAATATATTTTAATGTAAATTACATGGGCGAGCACACCTCTCGCCCATAAGGATGCAGTTTGGGCTGAATTTCAGGTATATTTATTTAATCACTCTGATAGATAATACATAGTTAATCAACTAATAGTTTAGTAATGTTGGATTATGGTATTATAGTAGTTTTAATATTATTATTGTTGTTTTATTTGCAGAAGCGGTATAGATGGGACGACGCACATGCATCAGTTATTCAAGCACTGTTCTGGCAGAAGTGCGTCGTTCGGACTAAAGATAATCTAAACAAAGAACGATAGAAAGCCCTGCACAATGCTGAGATTGACCATCCAGGACAGGGTAAGCAGTATATGCATGAGCATTGCCCCTGGTGGTGCGCACATCCCATATGGGTGCAGATGTGTGAGCAGTGGAGAGCTGAGAGCTGGGTCAAGAGACGTAAGACTGCCGCCTCGAACAGATCCTCAGGTGTATCTGAAGGCGAAAAGGCAAAAGGCACGTACAAGGGCGGCAGTATATCTCAGCTGCAACATATTGCTGCTAGGGTACGTATGTATAACAAGCTTATTGGCTTAGTTATTTGTCTTTATGTTTACAGTCATGTTTTGTAGCTAAAATATCATATGTTTACATATTAATATGAGAACATGAACTGTAGGAGTCTGAGTCTCAAGGTCAACCTATCAATTGGTTGGATGTGTATGTGGCCACCCATGATGGTCTGCCTGATGCTGTTCAGATAGCGGTAATAAGTTAACTTTAAACATATTATAGTCATATTTTTTAGTATTTCGTATTTATTTTTAACTATTTATTTGTTGACCTTCTGACAGGACACTTATAAGGGCTTAATGAACGAGCGATATCCTGAAGGCACCCCGCGTCCGGCGATTGATCAAGAATTGTGGGAGAGGGCGTCCGTCGTGAAGAAAAATTATGTTAAAGGCCAAGGACAAAGACGACGCCCGACCATCAGTGGCATAGGCAGCTCTGCTACCCAGTCTACACAGTCATCAGGTCATCCAGCCTATTATACTCCTGCTGACTGTGTGAGAGCGATCTGTCAAAATCGTGATCTTCTTCTTATACTGGGCGGGCATCTGCATTCTCTGAATCCTGATAACTTGGCAAAGGCAGTGGCGGAAGCAGCAGCATCACAGCATCAGGGTGGCGACCAGGTACTTTTAATGTTTCATTACGTACATTGTCTATTATTTAGCTTTCCCCAAGTCATAGCAGTATCAACACATGTAACATATATGTTTTATTCTTTTGTTAATTACAGGGTACTAATTTGAATGATCCATGAAGAGCTAGACCAGTCATGCATGTTAGATTTGTAAAGCCTTGTTAGACTTGTTTTTTAGATTTTTAAAGCCTTGTAATCTTTTAAACAACTTATCTTTGGACTGTATTGGTTTACGATTCTATTATATGGATGTTTACGATTGTATTGTGTTGTGTTGATTTAGATTCATTCTTTGGACTGTATGTATGGATGGATGTTTATCATATAGTAGTTATCATGGATGGATGGATGCTTATATATACTGCTATGTGTTGGGATAAAAAGCAGGTACAAAGCAGGTTATTTTTGGGAAATCAATAAAACAGGAAAAATATTTAAAAAAAAAATAAATAAAGTCAGCGACCGCGTGCGGTCGCTGATACAGTATTAGCGACCGAGTAAGGTGTTTCTACTTCAGCGACCGCTTGCGGTCGCTATTATCGGTCGCTGACACGTGTGCCACATCACGTCTGACACATGACTCAGCATGAGTCAGAATAGCGACAGCTGAGGTCGCTGATTGCGGTCGCTAAAAATCCGGTCGCTATTGTTGGTCGCTGATGTCATTTTAGCGACAAGATTTTCTGCGACTACTATTAGCGACTGCATCCGGTCGCTAATACCCATCTGCGACTATATGCGGTCGCAGATGTGCGGTCGCTGATAAGCCTTTTTGTTGTAGTGCAACCATAAGGTGGCTATAGCATATCATCCCCCAAACAAGTGGGCAAGCTGAAGTTTCAAATAGGGAGGTGAAGAAAATCTTAGAGAAGGTAGTAAACAAGACGCCAATTGGGATGTCACCATATCAGTTAGTTTAGAGGAAAGCATGTAACCTACCTGTGGAGTTACAACATAAAGCCTACTGGGTAATTCAGAAGCTCAACTTCGATCAAACAGTAGTAGGTGAAAAGAGGCTACTTCTATTGAATGAACTCGATGAATTCAGACTACAAGCCTATGAGAACTCGAAGATGTATAAAGAGAAGGTCAAGAAATGGCACGACCAGAAAATATTGTAGAGAACGTTCGAATCGGGATAATCAGTACTATTATTCAACTCAAGATTGAGGTTGTTCCAAGGAAAGCTAAAATCGAGGTGGTCGGGCCCATTTACTATCAAAAGGGTTTTCCAACATGGTGTCGTTGAGCTATATAGTAGAAATCCTTTGGAGACATTCAAGGTCAATGGTCAACGGGTGAAGCATTATTGGGGTGGCGAATCCAATATGGATGTCATCGCAATCACACTTTTCAACGCACCATATACAGGGAGTAGTCAGGCTGAAAGACTTAAAATCAAGCACTAGTTGGGAGGCAACCCAATTTTACTTTTATTCTCAGTATATTCGTTAACATATTCGTTAGTATAGAATCAATTCATTTAAGTTCATGAAGTAGTTAGTTAAGTTATATTTGTTTTAGATAATCTTACCTTCCATGCTTAATTTGCTCAATATTTACTTATATTCATGTTTAATGATGTTTCAGGTAACTAAAAAGCTCATGGTTATGTTAAGGATACATGGAATGGGAGAATTCAAGTCAACTGGAAAAAGGCATGCCCGCCGGGGCGGGCTTTTTGTGAAGAAACCCCCCGCCGGAGCGGGGGTCTTAGTGTCAATTACAGTAAGCATGCCCGCTGGGGTGGGCCTCCAAGGCTTATTACACCCCCATCGGGGCGGGGGTATGGAGGAATCTGAAGAGATAAGGATTCGATAGTTACAACAAGTTTTTGGCACTTCAACTTCTTTCTACCCCAACTGACACCCCACTTCTCCACCCTCAACCCACGATTTAGCAACTTAATCCCCATCTCCCCACTCCATTAAACCACTTGCCAACTTCTTCAACCCACAACTCTCTACATCACTTCCTCTCTATAAATTCATACCCTTACAACACAATCTAACCACATAGATTCATACCAATTCAGTAGTTCAAGGTTAGGGTTCTTATTGAGCAAATTTTTGCAGCAAAAAGGGAGGGGATAATCAACCAACTTAGGGATACACTGAGAGTAAGTGGTTTATTCTTATAAATTCTTAACACCTACCACCATATTTGAAGTCAAATCACTAAGTTTGGGGGTATTGCAAGTCTAGCATGCCAAGTGTTCGACGATTTGTTTGAGTGAAGTTTGGGGGAATTTTTTTATTGAAGCTCACCGATTCCAATTCAATGGCACCTAAACCGGCATCAAAACGACAACATGGATAAAGTTCAGGATCCACACCACCAACAAGAACCTTTGATAGGTGAACCTTGTGACAAAAGCACTCACACCAGAGAGGGGGGTGGCACCTGAACATGTCGACGGTGAAATGATGTAGTAAATCTATGAGAAAGGTTGGAATAATTTCACGGAAGAGCCCGAGCCAGCAATTGTGAATGTGGTAAAAGAATTCTACACCAACGCAGAGGATAAGGCCCCATTCACAGCATTTGTCCGGGGCAGGTTAGTTCCTTTCAGTGCCGACGCTATCAACACGTACTACTAATTACGAGTTCCTAGAGAATGCCAGTACAAGTACTTGCGTGACCATGATCCCGACTATGAGGCTATTTTGACAGAAATTACAAAGTCAGGTACCACATGGATCAAAGGCCAAAAAAGGGGCACTATCTTCCACAGTAAGTATCTCAGCTGGTATGGAAAGATATGGTATGCGTTCGTGTACGCCAAGCTTTTTCCATCCACACACATGACAGACATACCCAAGGAGAAGACATTGATTTTATATGTTGTTATCCAAGATTTTCTCATCGATGTGGGTGCTATAATCAGTTTTTCTATCCGAAGATGCCTGCGAGGACCATTCTCTGGCGGCTTGCCACACCCATCGCTCATTTGTGGGTTGTGTAGGCAGACGAGAGTAAGATGGTCCGATGATGAGACCACCCTGATGCCGCTTCAAACGTTAGACACGAGGATGATTGTGAGGTATTCGGTGTGGCCCGGGGGCGAGTCGCACCCTAGAGGACTTGGGTTCGTATTTCCACCAACCTCGGAGGATGAGGCTGAAGCTGAGGACACCTCAGACACCTCGGATGATGACGAGTTCCAGGGAGATGAGACGATTGGAGATCAAAGAACGGAGGAGATGCCGCAACCCGATGCTACACCTAGCCCTCCATTCCAGAACCTTTAGAGACAAATGGATGGGTACAACAATGATGCCCGAAGACAGATGCGGAGACTCGCAGTGAGGCAGGACCATATGTTCGAGGCCATGAATATGTTTTTTGCCTCATTGAACGCGATGCTCCAGAGTTTCAATCCCAATGCACAATTCCATACCAGCAGCCAACCCCGATGCCAAGATTCCCACTCAGTGATTCAGATGAAGAGCAACAGCCACCACCACCGTAAGCATAGGCGATTATAGGGAAGTCCTCATACATTTACTACTTTATTTTTTTACAATGAGGAAATTGTAATTTCCAAGTTTGGGGGAGTTAGTTTAATTTTTATGTCTGCATGTTTAATTTTATTAGTTAGATCCGTATATGCTAGTTTCATGTTTAGTTTTAGGGTTATTAAATGTTTGCATTCATGTAGTGATTTAGTTGCATAATAGTTTAGGATTGTAAACAGTTTTTATTTAGTTGTCAATCATGTTATGTTTACCACATATATATATAAAAAAATAGGCTTAAATATAATTTACTACCCTAAACTATGGCCATATTCCACTTCGGTGATCCACCTTTCAATTTTGTCAATTAGGTGATTGGACTATCAATTTTTTTCGATTTCATTCAATTGGGTCTGCCACGTCAGAAATTACTGACGTGGCATCCTAATAGGCAGCAGGAGTGCTTATGTGTAAAAACATTATATATTTTTAATGAGATCAAAGGACAAAAAGGTAAAATAAGAAATAAAACAACTAAAAATTACACAAATAATATAAATTAGTTGTATAATTATTTATTTATAGTTATATAATAATATAAATTATTATATAAATAATATAATAATTATTTTTATTAAAATTAACTATTTTTATTAAAAAACTGCGTTTTTTTAATTTTTTTATTAAAAAAATTGTGTTTAATATTAATGATAATAAAAATAAAAATATTAATGATAATAAAAATAAAAATAAAAGTGCAGTTTTTTTTAATAAAAAAAATAATAATTAAGCAACTAAAAAAACACTGTTGCTTTATTTTTAAAAAAAAGCAGTTGGTTGGTTTTTTTTTAATAAAATAATTATTATTCTTAATAAAAATAATTATTAAAAATAATAAAAATAAAAACGCAGTTGCTTTATTTTTAAAAAAAAACGCAGTTGGTTGGTTTTTTTTTAATAAAATAATTATTATTATTTTTTTATTAAAAAAAACTGCACTTTTATTTTTATTTTTATTATCATTAATATTTTTATTTTTATTATCATTAATATTAAACACAATTTTTTTTAATAAAAAAATTAAAAAAAAACACAGTTTTTTTAATAAAAATAATTATTTTTAATAAAATTAATTATTATATTATTTATATAATAATTTATATTACTATAAATAAATAATTATACAACTAATTTATATTATTTGTGTAATTTTTAGTTGTTTTATTTCTTATTTTACCTTTTTGTCATTTGATCTCATTAAAAATATATAATATTTTTACACATAAGCACTCCAGCTGCCTAATAGGATGTCACGTCAGCAATTTCTGACGTGGCAGGCCCAATTGAATGAAATCGAAAAAAATTGATAGTTCAATCACCTAATTGACAAAATTAAAAGGTGGATCACCGAAGTGGAATATAGCCTATAGTTTAGGATAGTAAATCATATTTAAGCCAAAAAAATATTTAGTTAAGTATTGTGTTATATTGCATATGTCCAGCGGTTTGATATAGTTCATATTATTTTGGCCAATGATGAGACTGGGATTAAGTAGACAAGTACGGTACCGAATATTAGAACTTTGATGTAATCTTTTGTTATGAATTGGATCTTTTGCATGTTTAAAATTGGTATAATAAGGTTAGCATGTCAATAACACTTATGTGGACTGATTTAGTTCAAATTGATACATAAGGAATAAAACGCACTCACTATCTAAAAAAAGAGAGGAATAATGTAAGACCCCAACTTATTAATAAATGAAATTAAATTTCCTCTATTTATTATTTTAAAATAGAAAGGGTTGATTTAATTAATGTGGTTAGTTATGGGTAAAATGCGCAAATATTTCAAATAAGCAAGTGGTTATAAAATATTTATTTTTGGTAGGTGAATATTCGTTTGGTCGTGAAATATTCTTGCTGTCGGGGAATATTCGTACGACGGTGCAACCTTGTGTGGGCCCCATAACGAAAAGCGATTGGATGAAGAAAACGACAAGTATAAGTTGTTTATAATTAACGGCGTAGTTGTTACCGTTAATACTGTTGGAATACCTGGTGGTTAAAATACAGTAGCACACGGTATTGCACCAATTATTGATTCTTACGAAGGAAGGCACTACTCAATAATTGTTACAGTAGTTACTGTTCAATATTTTATTTTATTGATTCAATAATTGCTGCATTGATATTTTATATTATTGTTGTTTCAATAATTGTCACTGCACAGTATTTTCCATTATCAGATCAATAATTCATATTATTTAAATAATATTATTAGATAGCATTATTGACAATGTCTAGAAAGTTCTGTCTAAGGAGAGGTTTGGTCATTTAATTACGCGCCAGTAAGAAAAAATCATTATTGAAAAGCCACCTCTTTCCTGGGAACGACCTGGTTGTCATAAATGTGATTCTGTAATATTATTTGTGAATAATTAATTATTGATTCATATAATAAGGAAATATTTATTTTATGTGGATATAAATGAGGGATATATTTTTGTGGTTAAAAATGAAGGAGTTAATGTTGAGGTGTTTTATCTGTATTTTTGTCGGAACGGAGGTATTGAAAATCAAATTAGAGTTTTTGAGATATTTTGCGGGGGTTATAATTTTTAATCCGACCGTTGGATCGTGGTAATATTTGGATATATTATACATATATAAGTTGAGTATATGTCCATAAATTTTGAACCGTTAAAAATGAACGTATGATTTGTTATGAATTTTACGAAATGTCTGGTTCAGAAATTGTTGAATTTTTGGAGTTAATCATTTTGGTAGAAAATTCTAGAATTGGTGGGCCCCACTCTTGGTTGGTAAAGAAATGTGCTGAGATTTTTATTCAAATGTGGTGGGTAAAAATAGTAGCAGGTAAAGCCATCAGGTTGCAGGTTAAGTCTGCTTCGGCGTGCTAACAGTTTCCTATAAATAAAGGGCTAAGTTAGAATTAAAAATCACACCAGAAACATAAGCTTTCTCTCTTTCTCTCTCTATATTATGAAGCATATTTTGTGAGTATTTAGATAATTTGAGAGTTGCTATTCAGTGCAAGTTTCCTTCGACTTTGCATTCCAGTCAGAAATACTGCACTTTTGAGGTAAGGGATAGTAAGGGATTTTAAGGGTTATTATATTTTTCAGTTCGTAATTCTTTTGACCTTCAGAAAATTTTGGAAAAATTTGAAATAATATTTTGATGAGTTTTATTGATTGTGTCCAAAAATGGTGATTTTTGGATGTATATATTAAGAGTTATGAATTTTACGGAAAAAGACTATTTTAAAAGTAACCGCTAATAACTCCTTGTGGTTAACTCCAAAATTGATGAAATTTTTATTGGAAGTATATCTATATAATATCAGTGTACTCTATGAATTTCAAAATTTTTGGATAAAAGTATAATTTATGATAAATGTCTAAATATTCGACGGTTTTGGCCATATGAAAAATAGTAAATGAGTTTTAAAAATTCTGAGAAAAATATATGTTCAATATGGGACTATATTCTGCTAAATCTCAGAAAAAAAAATATTTTTGGAACTGATTTGATATTTTTCATGAAAATGGACTAGTTATGAGAAAATGAATTAAATATGTTATGTGAAGTAAGAAAATTAGAAAATAGGATTTTATGGCTTGAGAATCCTATATGAGGTATATGCAGATTTTTGATGAGGGTTTTGGTTATTGGTAATGAAATCTTATGAGTTTGGCATTTTAGGATGATTAAATGCATTATTTAGTAAAGTGTAAACAATTTAAATAAATTGTTTATAAGTTTAAGAAATATTATTCTTTCAATATCATTATACCGAAATATTGGTATGGATTTTATTGTGAAATTTTTACCTTTTTCATGTCGAGATACTATTCACGAGTTACTATTTACGAGTTACTATTCATGAGTTACTATTCACGAGTTACTATTCATGACAAAATTAGTTTCTTTTTCTGACCAAATTATAGTTGATTTATGAATATTACTATTGAGATTAAATCTATATGTTGATTATATTGATTTTATTATCATATATAACATTTTTATAACCCTAATGATGATATTTCTCTTTGACTTGAGTGTAAAGATGGGTAGATTTTTGGTATGATCATGACTATGGATTCTCTTTGGCCAGTAGTGCAAAGTTGAATTGTTGGCTGGTATGATCATGACCATTGAATTTATAATTGAATATCTTTAGCTTAAGTGCAAAGGTGAATTGATCAACATGGTTATAATTATTGTTTATATAAATTATGAAATGATTATATATTTCTTTGAGATATTAATATATTTGGCCTATAGTGCAAATATGAACTGTTGATAAATATATTTGGCCTGTAGTGCAAATATGAACTGTTGTTGAATATCTTTGACCTGTAGTGCAAAAATGAACTGGTGATGAATATCTTTGGCTCATAGTGCAAAGATGACCTGTGGTTGAATATCTTTGGCCAGTAGTGCAAAGATGAATTGTTGATGAATATCTTTAGCCCGTAGTGCAAAGATGACATGTTGTTGAATATCTTTGGCCAGTAGTGCAAAGATGAACATGTGTTGAGATGAACATGACCAAATGGTGATACAAATGAATATCTTTGGTCGTAGTGCAAAGATGAAGTTATTAGTATAATTATGAACAGGAAATGTGATTTGGTGTAACCATGATTTTTGATGTTTCAGGTAAAGATAGGTGATGAAAATTATCTTCGTCCTGGATGAGAAGAGAAATTTAGAACTACAATTATGATTATGAGTTATTCATATGATTGTGGACCAGAATTGTTGATTGATGTTACAGGGATAAAACATTATTGGTAGATTTTTAACATGGAGAAGATAATAGACTTTGTAGTCTATTTGACTTTTCTAATGGATTGCTCGTTCCGCTGCAACTATGGTTGAAAATTTTTATCATCTACCATCTGTTCTAAATCTCTGATTTATTACTGATGAAGACTATTGATAATTTATTTATCTTTAGTCATGATATTCTTTACTGGGCTAGTTATGCTCACCCTTCTATTTCACAATTCCTTTCAGGTAATAAGAGTGTAGCTGGGTCGAGCGTGCGTAACAAGGGAATAGAGCGGTGGTCATCATTTAGTAGTTATATTTGGTGAATAAAATAGGGTGAGGCGAACCCAACGTTGGAAGGGTATTTTGTCACTATCATACAAGATGTCTAATGACATACCACCTCGTGTCATCATAAGACAGAGTTGTGCTCATCCACTTGCTGAGTATATTTATGAGCACTACCTATATAATCTTGGTATTTGTTTGAAGTATAATTCTCATTTAGAGACAGTGGAGATAATGATATGTCAAGAGAAGACTCACCATTGGGAAGAATATGATAGTAATCTTCTCGTTTTTCTTTGGGGTCTATTGGGTCAACCAAGGATAATTCTGTGGCCATATGATATCTATCATAACCTAGACGCATGGCCTCCCATGTACGAAGGTTTCCTTGAGCACTTTCCAAAGATTCTAATTTCTAAAACAGTTTTTGACTATACCTTTATGTAAGGTGTCACTGTGACGTGCTGTCCACGGTTGGGACATGTGTCACAGTTGGTATATATTTGTATCCAAACTCACAGCATATGTGTTGTTGTATTTTATACGACAATTGTTGTAATAAAGTTGTAGTTATTTTCTGTACCATGTATTTGGCGACTCAGAATAGGTTGGGTGAAATGGACCTATTTTGGGGTCGTTACAAATAAAAATGGAAATAAGAGCAAAAAGCCCCCATGATTGAAAAAGAAAGCATAAGTACCCTATTTGGATCCTTGATATTGGTGATTGTTTGATTTTAGTTGAATCATGTCTGTTTTTGAAATTCTTGAGTTTACGTTGTATGATGCCTTTTAAGAGGCTTGTTATGTATTAATTTTGAAATTTGCATTAGTTAGCATGAATGTTGAGCACACACACACTATACCAGTAATAACAGTTTAAGATTTGATGAGTGATGGGAATTATTGATTAGTTTTGATATAAAGTATTGTTGAGTTTGCTTGATTTCTCTGAGGCTGGATGAATAAATTTAATTCTATGATGACTGCTGGATTCGTAGGCACATAGATTAGATGCATTACATTTCATTGCATTGCATTATATAGCATTTTTGTTTTGTTTCATGCTCGAGGACTAGCACGATTGTTAGCTTAGGGGATTTTGATAAGTGGCTTTTATACCTACGAATCGACTTCTAATTCAAGCTTAAATTGTGTTAATTCTTTCTTTTATTGTTTCGTTTTTACTTGTTTAGTGTTATTTTGTGTTTAGGTGTGGTGGAGTGACAATTGGACTTAAAGGGTGAAATTATGGCAAAATTTGGCAAGTTCAGGAGCTAAAGTGGACAACTAACAGAATGATATCCCGCTGAGGCGGGCTTTCTATATATAGAACCCCCGCCGGGGTGGGGGTGCTGGAGAATTAACAGACTATAGGCCCGTCGGTGTGGGCATTTACTAAGCAAAACCCCCGCCGGGGTGGGGGTACGGGAAAGTGCAGTGTCCTGTTTCATATGAACTGCTACAACAACGTGGAGGCTAGTGATTGGAGTGGCTTAGAACTCAATTATGCATGGAATTAGAGTCAGAATACGTGTCTTGGCTTATAATTAACAACAAACAACAAGATTGAATGATGATACAAGCAATTAACATCATTGAAGATAGATTTTTGAGCAAGAACATTAGAGGAGGACTTTGAAGGAGATTTCACAATAATTACAGATTAAGGCTAGAGAGAAGGGTGGTTCTAGATTTATTCGTCTTCTTTAGTTTAATATTTGTAATTGGGATTATGTTTACTTTGATTAATTCAGTTTTTATTTCAATTATGATGAACTAAATTCTTTATTGGGCTTATAACGGATCTGTGGGTTAAACGATGATTATGTAATCTTTGATTTTCAGTTTAATAAGCTATCTTTCAGTTTATCTATATTTATTTGTGATTGAATTTATAAATTGATTGATCACCAATTTTATGTGGACTTGTATGGATTCGAGAGAGGAAATACGAGTCTAGACTTGGTCAGTATAGCATGTGTTCTTGAATTATGTGATTGAATGGAATCTTGATTTATGTTAGGGTAGAGATATGCTTAGCATCGCATGTAAGTGGATAGAGAACTTGAACTTAAACCTTCTTTGATTATAATTCACATAGAGATATAGTGAGTTAGTTAATTAAGGTGTTTAACTTAATTTTGTCTAATTTGTGGATTTACGTTAATATGATATTAGTGCATCGAGAGGTGGCTAGTTCTACTTGAGTGTTCTTAATTAATAAACTGGGATAGTGAATTAAACTGGAATAAGGTATAATAATCAGAGTGATTCTTAGAGTGAAGTTGTAAGCCTAATTCTCTAATATTTGTTTGAAATTACAGTTTTTAGGGTTTGTTGATTGTTTGGTATTATTAGTATTTTTAATATTTTTAGTTATAATTCTTAAATTGGATAGTTTAATAAAATTTGGATTAATAGGAACTGGTAATTGTGAGGGTTAATTTCTTGCTAATATTTGTGGGAACGATACTTGACTTATCATTATATTACTTGTTGACCACGTATACTTGCGTGCGAGCATATATAGATTTTACCCAACAATGATTAATGTTAAAATCTATATTATCTGCAAAGTCGTTGATCGCTAGGGAGGCTTATGCCTATTGTAGTATAAATATTATTTATTTAATTAAATTAATAGTTTAATTTATTTATTTAAATAAGATTAGAATTGTTCTAATTGATTTATTCACAACCGGTTTAATATGGAGAACCTAAAGGGACACACCAAAAAATGAAGAATAATTATTTAAGAAGTTAATGACATAATCGTAATAATATATTAAGTATATTTAATTTAATCTATGGTGATAGAATAAATTAAATAACTTAATATTTATTATTTAATATTTTAGAAATATTAAATATAAATTAATAAGAGGAGTCTTATTAATATTATTGCAATTATTATTATTTTTAATTTTTAAAAGAGTTTAGGAATTAATTTAATATAAGTACTCTCATTTATTCCTAATAGGATTAGGAGGCAAAATTAAATAAATGAGTTTAATTAATTATCTCTAATAAGATTAGGGAGCCTATTTAATTAAAGGAGTTTAATTAAATAAATAATACCTTATTTTAATTAAATAGGGTTACCCGATATCTTTATAAGAGGAGTCTTATATCAAATATCAGATATATGTAATTCTAATTATTGGAGAGTACACCCCCTTTTTCTATAGAGATAGAAAAAATTAGATTGAGTCAATACACCCTTCTTCTAGAAAATTCTTCTTCCTTGGTGGATCACCTTTAGAGGCCATACACTTGGATGGTTAACATTGATCAAAGGAAGGAATCTACCTGAAGATTCAAGGAGATCGTGGAGAAGTTGGAGTTGAACTCGTACATGTGGAAGCTCATATCTATAAGGATATGATTTCATAACTTCTTGTTCTTCGTTTTAATTAATAATATGCATAAAGGATGATCCGGGTAATTGGTTTGTGAAAAATTTTAAAATCTAATTTTATTTTACTTCTGCTAATTTTGCAATTTGATTGCTACTTTGATTTACACAAAACCTTACAGTAAGGAACCCATGTGATGACATCGGCAGTCAACAACTCCAACTGTAAATGAGAATGAGTAAACCCCTCCGCCACAGGGACCTCTGCCAAGGTGGAATAAAGCCAGCGTTGTCCCCGCAGATGGGTCTCCAGACCTAAAGTAGTAACTGGGTGTAAGCAAGGGAGCCTCTCATACGCCCAAAACTGAAAAGCAAAGATTAAATGTCATCAATTATGAAGACTGACAACCCGAGCAGGGGGGAATTGAAAGATAAGGGGAAATTACTCACCAGCAAAAATGGGTAAAAGCCTAGCCAAGCCTTTGTCATGCCCTCTGAGTGTAAGCGCATCCCTTAAAGGAAATAGGCAAAGGTGAATGAGCCCCAGTCAAAGTCTCTGATGCGGTCCACATCACGAGTAGTGCTAACGAGAGCAAAAGAGACTGTCAAGGAGTTTTTCGCTAGGAAACAACCACTAATGATCATCAAGAACAATCGCCGAAGAATACGATCTATATCCCTCTGATCAGCAGGTAGAGGCTCGGACAAAGCTTCGCTCGAAGCATCAATGCTCAAAGGGCTAAAACGGACAACCCAACCTTTGAGGGTCGAAGGAGGAACTCCTAATAGGGATCAAACTGAAGCTGATGAAATGTTAGCCACTAAAGGCACCGGCTCCCCTGTAAACTCCAATCCAGTGATGAACCGCCAGTCCATCGGTGTCATCATCACCTCATAATCCAATAAATTGAGAGAGACTGAGTCTGGTGAAACCAACACTCAGATAAAGCCTGCAGATAACCCAAGGGTAGAGATGGGGAGGAATAGAAAAGAAAGCATGAAAGCCCCAAGAGTTGACGATCTCCTGATACTCCAGATGAAGGGTCCGGTATAAAGAATGAATGCTGAATCAGTTCCCCCTAGGCTGAGTGAAGCCGGGAACCTGCATCAATTTCAAATCAAGATTAAACCATTGTCCCAAAAGTGGAGAAAGAATAAAGTCAAAAATAAAAACTTTCATATCTCGTTCATGTGAAGATAGATCGATGGGTGACGTCTCAAATCAGCAAGAAGATCGGGAATCATCACACTAATAGCAAGAAGATCCCGATGTGGGGTAAAAGAAGAAGGAGTGGGGTCCTTAACAGGAACGTCCTCCTGCTCGTCTATAGCATATGTCCTATCAACCCGAATAGAACGAATCACTAACTCAATTAACCGGCGAGGCTGTCGGACTAGACGAGGAAAAGGAACAATAGAATTCGTCCTCCTCACACCTGAGGAAACCCTGTAGGAGCTGCTCAGTCTATCTGAATCCATGACCTGAACAAAATCTCTAAATCACCTCAGAAAGGGTGAGGTACGTTTCAAATTTAAAGCTATTAAATTCAAATCATTGCATCATGCATAGCCTATGTGATAAAGCATGCATTAGTTTAACATACATCCCTAGTAGAGTTAAATTTGCATGTACATTAAATGCCCAAACTCGTGAAAAAAATTTCGCCAGTCTCCTTTGTAAAAGGGACTATCCGCATGCACATAGGCATGACTAGGTGGCCATTCAGTAGCACACCAACCCAAAATCATGAGCATTTCATATAGGTGAAAAACATTAAAATTAAACTCACAATGGCAGCCAAATTACCATTTGTATTTTTATTTGAAAAATTCATGTTCATTTGTCCTCAAATAGGATGAATAAACCATCCAAAAAGGGTGAAAATTAACAGTCACAAAAATGAAAATTTTCATACCGAAATGTTTAGCATAGTAAAATACAAGTATTTACTGAGTCTATTCATTTTTATTAAGTCATCTATGCATACATATTTGATACATTGCGTTTAAACCCATACTACATGAAATCTAACATTCTAACGGTCAAAACTTGAAATGAAAGGATGTAAACGTTACCGAAGTTATGCAAAATGATTGTACGGTGACGGATTTCACGAAAAGTAAACCGAATTGAGTAGGTCTGAGCTAGAAGGTTCAGATTTTTCAGAGGCTTTCAAGTTGAAAATAACTTTTGAAGGGCCAAGGGGGTTTAAAACCACCCGCGGTTTGCCGCGAGTCTACCTGCGGTGGCTGCAAGTAGACCTACAGTAACCTAGGGTGGGTCCCACCCCCTCCGGCTTGATCAAATTTAAGTTATAGCAGGGTCCCCTAAAGTCAAAAGGTTAAATCAGAAAAAAAACTTCTACATGATTGAGCAGAAAAGGCTTGAAACCCTGAAAAGGTTCTACCGTTCGAGTAGGCATCGAGAAAGTTCGGTGATGGTCAACCTTTGGAAACTACCATTTGAGTAGGCATCGGGAGGATTGTGACATAATTGATCATGGAAAGCTCTACCCCCAGTAGAAGCACTGGCATCAACTGGATAGAAATCCAAACCGTTGATGACAATCCCAGCGTAGTGTCGGGAAGGATTCGGTGAGACAAACTGGTGCAAACTATCATTAGGATAAGCATCGAAAATCCCCAATGAGGTTACTCGTAAAAAGAGGAATATCCCCAGCGGAGGTAAAATAAGAATGTGTATCTGGAAAAGAAAGCGTTGGTAACAACTCCACTATGAACTTCGGGAAGGTCCGATGGTATCAGCTATGAAAGTCATCCCCAGCAAAGAGTAGGGAATGGTCATTGATATAACCTGTGGCAGCTAACCCCACAGAGGCATATAACATTCATAGCATATCATACCACACATTGTATTACTTTTGCATTTATCATATTTCCAGTGTCTAGCAATCTTTATCTTGTTCATTCCATTGCATTGCATAAAACATGATAAAGAGGGGCACTTCTAGACACTCGAAATTTCGTATTCCTGTTACTAACCATACAGGAGGGCAAAACTATTTTTTATCTTCCAAAGACAACCTTAGAAGTCTACATTATCAAACCAGACCCTCAGAGATGGCCCCGAGAAATCATCTAACCACCCCCGACGATAGCCCTGAGAAAACATCAAATTAACCTCAAAGACAACCTTGAGGACAGATAGAAGTCAACATCAGTCAAACCCCGGAGATAACCCTGAAGGAAGACAAATGCAGCTGCATCAATCCCGGAAACCAACCCAAAAGGGTAAAAGGGTAATTTTTCAATTCAACATCAATACTGATCAAACTACTGTGAATAATGTCATATAGAACCATCACAGCAATCCCGAGTGAAAACTGCGCCAGACAGCTCAACGAACTGACTACGAAGACTTGAAGATCTGGTCATGAACCCATCTTCTTGGATTCAGAAAAGGTCAAGCCCCATGTCATTGTGTAGCTCTCATAATGAGCTTTCCAAAAAGGTATGGCACGCCTCCATCGGATTCCCGGATTACAAGTTATGCAGGTTCAAGCACACTACGCGTTGGTTGGAGTGCACGTACTTTGAGACAGCGGGGCCCACTAGATTGGGCCCACCAGGCCCAGTCGCAGCTCTACCTACAGATGCCACAAGTAGACCCGCAGCTGATCGGGTCTATAAATAGAGCCTCCCCCCTTTGCTTTTAGAGAGAGAATAGAGAAGGGAAGGGCTTAGAAGAAAGAGAAAGAGAAAGAGGCTAGGAGAGCTAAATGAAGCTTCTATCTTACTCCGATTTCTGTAAAACTTCTTTGTAAACACTCATATACATATTTACTACAATATATCAAATTTTAACCGGTGGGAAACGAGTTTGGAGGCGCCAGAAGTCGTTCGATAGCCATTATTGCGCAATACTATAAGATTTCGCTAAATCTGCTTCTTTCGCTTACTCTAATATGTATATAAGTGCTATATATATATATATATATATATATATATATATACGGTCCGAATCAAGTGCATACCCCTTATCTTACTCACCCGTGCTCGCCCCTCTTTAGGCGACGGTTTTGGTCATACAACTGTCGTCTATACTTTTAGCGACGGACAACATATAGCGTCGTTAAAAGTATAGACGACGGTTGTATGACCGAAATCGTCGCCTAAAGGGGGGTGAGCATGGGTGAGTAAGATAAGGGGTATGCACTTGATTCTTGCTTTATATATATATATATATATATATATATATATATATATAGTTAGTAACTTATATTCGTCAGATCTTACTTTTTAACCGTTCATTTCTTGTAAATAGTCAATATTTAAGCTTTATTGACTAGATCTGTACTGGATCTAGCTAGATCTAGTTTTCAACCGGTTCAAAAGTTGCAAAACTTGAACCTGAAAGCTAGAATGGCTAAGATCTGTACAGATCTAGTTTTCTTTCTAGTTTTTGTAAGTATTTAGCAACCATGTGACCCTATATCTGTATCTAGAGGAAACTGGAAGCTTTGAGCTACTCGCTAATGAGGATTTAACTAATGAATCCTTCATCCAGCGATGTCTAGTATAAATATATGTTTTATTTATGTATATTTGTTATGCAAGCCGTTTATGTGATATCCTGTGAGCCTAGGAGCTACAGGATCTACGATTCAATCAATATATCTAGATCTGGTTCCCGTGATGGACCTTTTCGATTATACAGCCAGCTTGCAAATTTTTGTATTTATAAATCCAGGGCCTTAAAACGGTTATACGGGTTTAAGGCCCCAAAATAGTGAAAACTGTGATTGTGGTGTTCGGGCTTATATATATATATATTGTCAAAGATGCTTCGCATCTTGAATAAAACCAAATCAAGTCGAATACAGAATAAAATGGAAGTATCAAAGACCTCAATTCCTATTTGAGCATAATGGTTTGAAAACCTGTTTCGAAACATTACTTCTATACACTCTATGTAAAATTGAACTTTTCAATAAGTCAAACCCTTTGTATATAGGTGCAAAAGAGACATAACACTACTTTCAAATAAAACATTTTAATCACATTTATCTTCATCACACACACATACACACACATGCACAGACACACAATCAATGCATAGGGAATGAAAAGACACAGTAATCGTGTTTCACGAAAGTCAGGGGGTGCCTAACATCTTCCATTCGCTTAAGCAAGTCCCAAACTCTATGAATCTAGGTTTTGAACACCAATTAAATGGAGTCACATATTAGGCCATATTGCGAAAACTTTAAAACTTCGGTTGAATTGATACAACCATTTAAACTCATATCAACTGGAGACTCTTTCTAATTCGGCCCAATCAATTAAAATCAAACTTTTCAAATCGTCGACATTGTATGTTGGTCTCTTCCTAAAATCTCACCCTTTAAAGCAAGATAAATTAAACTAAATAGAAAATATAAAGGGTAAGAACCAAACACCTCGGAATTGAGGAAAATTTCTCGGCATCGACACAATTAAAATTTTCTTATACAAAATTCTAGGTTATTACAGTTAAGGTCCGCGATAATGTGTTTTTAAGCCATTTCTACTTTGAATTAAAACATAAGAATTAATTAAGGATATTAATTGTTCACCACAATGCATAAAATATCTTTGCCGCATGAACTAAATTAACATAAAAATAATGAGACATAAATACAGAAGGGAGACTTGGCTAAACTTAGGAATCACAATTCGTATAAATGTCTAATTATTTAAATTTAATTTTTCAACAAATAAGACATGTAATTTAGGGAATAATTTAATTAAATTACTATAACTTAAATCACTCCCACTAGGAATAAGCGTATATGTGTAATTATTGCATAGTAATTTAATTCTAAGCACCAACAATTAATATTCCAAAAATATTAACAAAAAGAATTAAATAATAGACAATATTACTCAATTAATATACCAAGTATGCTATAAAAAAAATTAAAATGCATCCAAAAAAAGTGTAAACAGTATATTAACATTACTGTAATTTTTTTGGAAAATTTCTAATAATTATGTTAATTATCACAATTAATTAACAATTGCATAAATAATTGGAAATTAACCAAAGATATCCAAATCTGTTAATTTCTTCAAAAAAAATTATAACAATATCTTAACATCATAAAAAGGTTACTGTAATTTTTCTAGAATTTTCTGATAATTATGCTAATTATCACAATTAATTAATCATTGCATAATTAATAGGAAATTAACCAAAATTATCCAAACATATTTTCCAAATTTTCAGTGGAAAAATTAATTATATGCCAATAATTAATTTTTGTTAATTTTCCAAAATTTAACTTGCATAAAAACAATTTAATAAATCATTTTCTAAAAATAAAATATAAAAATAATAAAATCTGGCGAACTGGGTCGAGACCGCGGGTCAAGACCGAGTCAGTCAACGGATCAAGAGCGGGTCGGATCGGGCGAGCCAAGTCTACGGGTTAAACTAGTCGGGAGCGTAAGCCACACGCGTGCTGCATAAGTAGCATCCACGCATGGCGCGCGTGCGTGTGAGGTGCAGCGCTCCGACGTGGGTGGCCTGTATGCACCGCCTTCTGGCCAATTTTTCGCAACACAGTTTCTTTCTTTCTGATTGACTGAACTTCATGAGTCCATTGGTATGCTCAACCTCCATTTTGGGGGCTTCCATGATGGAGTTGTGATGAACGTGAATACTACTAAGAGTGAGATTGCACTTCATCTTCAATCGTTAGAATTCAAAAAAATTCAGATTTACCCTTTCGCAATCCAAACTTTGGGAAGCCATATCTCAGTCCATTTAAGTCCGATTCAAGCGTATAATATATCGTTGGAAAGCTTACAACATATACTACGCATACATATCAAAATTATTTGAAATCGAATAATCACATAGAAAGTTATGGCTGGTCAAAGTAGGTTGTTTGCAAACTAGGGTTCCAAATTAATTTTAAATTCTATATCTAAATAAATCCAATTATGCAGATCATATGTAAGACCCCAACTTTTATAAATAAAGATGAATTTTCTATAAATATCATTTTTGAATATTATGGAGTTAATTTGATATAATGTTATAGTTGTGGGTAATATTTATAAATTTTACAAAGTACGCAAGTTGTTATATAATATTCGATTGGTCGGGGAATATTCGTTTTAACAGGGAATATTCGTACAACGGCACAATCATTGGTGGACCCCACAACGGAATTATTGTCGAATTGAGAAAACGACAAAAATATTTTATTAAAAATAACGGCGGAAGTTTTACCATTGATACTGTTGAACTACTCGGTAGTAAAAGTACAGTAATACGTGTGGTTGCATAGTAGCACACGGTATTGATTATTAATGCTTATGTGAGAAGTCACTCAGTTTGATTCAATTATTTTCAGTTAATAATATGAATTATTTAGCGATAATGACGTTTTGTTTTATTCGTATTATTAACGTAATAAAACAGAAACATCTTTTTATATAAAACAGAATACTTTATTAAAGTTATTCTATAAATAGAATATATTATATTTTATTTAAAAGATTTTTCTTTAAATATGGACCGTCAGATTAAAGTAATCGATCTGGACCGTTCATGGATTAGTTACTGTGCATTCTATTTTTCTATAAATAGCATCTCATTCCTTCATTATTTCTTACGAATTCACTGAACTCTAGAGAGAGAAACTATAGAGAGAGAGAAGAAGAGTATTCTGCTACTTAACTACTTCCTTATTTCAGCTCTTCTTTAAAACGGTAAGGGGTGCTATTCTTTCTTATTCATGAAGAGAACTGTTGTTATTCTATTTCTTATTATTCTGTTGGAATAACCTGTATACGCGGTCTACCCTATACTTGGTGACATTCTTCTATTATTCTGTTGGAACATCCTGTCTGTGTGTTTTACACCGGACCTGGTTCCGTTTTTATTATTATTCTGTTGGAACATCATGTCTGTGTGTTTTACACCGGACCTGGTTCCGTCTTGTTATTATTCTGTTGGAACATCCTGTCTGTGTGTTTTACACCGGACCTGGTTCTATTATTTATTATTCTGTCGGAATATCCTGTCTGTGCATTTACGCCGGACCTGGTTCCATTATTTATTATTCTGTCGGAATATCTTGTTTGTGCGTTTACGCCGGACCTGGTTCTATTATTTATTATTCTGTTGGAATAACCTGTCTGTGCGGTCTATCGCATGCATGGTGATTTCTTTTGTTATTCCATTCTTTATTATACTCAGTTAGTTAAGTTTTAACTTCTATACTCCATGAAATTTGTGGAATATCCTTGATAATTGCGGTTCATCCAGTATCTTTTCATGAAAATATTCTTCTAAGCATTCTTGAATTTTACTCCACAAAGCAGTATTATGTTGACAATTTGGACGTTGTTAATTCTTGGATAAATTAATTCTTGAACTTGTTTTATTGAATTCTATATCATTGTCATCATCCTCATGTTTATAAAATGTTAAAAGTCATTTGTGGCCTGTAGTGCATAGATGGACTTGACATGATTATGACCAGAGATTATTCGGTATAATCATGACCGTAATGTTACAAATGATGTGGTAAAAGTCTCATTGGCCCGTAGTGCGTTGATGAACAGTTGTTGGCATGATCATGACCATTAATGAATACATGAATATCCCTGGCCGTAGTGCAGGGGTGATTCGATGATGTGGATTATTTTATTAAGCTGAGTCCCAGCGATCACAGTGTTGAAAAACCTTTTAAATCATAAAAGATAGTAGAGTTTATTTTCTACTTGACTCTTTTAATGGATTGCTTGTTCCGCTACAGTTAAACTTGATGTCTATTATATTTTATCAGTTTAACATTGTTGAAGGCTAATGATAATTTATTCTGCATTATCTTAGTCATAATATTTCTTACTGGGCTAGTTGAGCTCACCCTTTCTTTCACTGTTCTCTTCAGGAAATAAAAACGTAGCTGGGGCAAGTCGGGGAACGGAGTGATGGTCCGAATGATAGTATTAGTTAGTAGTCCTCACTATTCTATGTAATGGTGTGTTAATAAATGTAATGAGGACTCCTTTTGAGTATGAATACTCTCTAGAAGATAATATTTGTATTCAAACTCACATTTTATGTTTTGTCGTATTGTACACGACAGTTGTATTAGTAAGTTGTATTTATATTCTATACAATGTATCTGACGACCCAAGATGGGTGATGTATACCTAATTTTGGGGGCGTCACATCATATACATTGTGTTTGGCCCACAATATGCTACAATATTAGCCCCTAACATTAAGTGTAATTAAGGTTGTCGTTGATGTTTTTCAAGTTTTTAAACATGCAATCATGGCATAATGTGTAAACATATCATACATAGCATACATTAGATCAATAAACCATGCTCTAATACCAATGTTGGAATTTTTTATGCATGCTATTTCATATTTACACATAACAGGAGAACCTCAGGCTTACCTCTTGCGGTGTGAAATCGTTTGGTGCGGAAAACCTCCTGTAATTGATTGTCCTATGCAACCCAGCGATATCTTCGAGCTACATGCGAGAATGGAGCACAAATCCATGATTCGTAGCAGTTAGGATTTGGTCTGTGTTGGGAGAACGATAAAAGTTTCTAGATTTTTGGTCAACTTAATAATCAATGTATCAATCAATTGAGGAGACGTGGGTATTAAAGGTCGAAGTGGTTGAACCACTTCTCTGCAAATATTCTCAGTCACATAACGTTTAAAATATAAACAACTTACTAACTTGGTCTTTAAAAGTTACTGACTTGGTCAATTGAATTACTTGATTAATAAAACAAATGGATCGAATCCTCCATGAACGCCTCATTTGGATATCCACAATTCAACGATTATTCTCACAAAAAACATAGAAAAAACTCCCAAACATATCTTAGGCAACGCGTGGAATATGGGATGCTTGAGAATGTAGAGAAGCGCGTGCGTTTGGAATTGGATAAGCATTATGAAGCCAGTTGATGTAATTTATCTACTTTTCTCTTTTAATAATGCTGATAGTACTAACAGAGATTACTACAACCTGTCAAGTAGGCTCCTTTTTCAAATATATAAACACTATCCACCTATTAAACAACTGGTCAAATTTTCTCTCTCTCTCTCTATATATATGTGTATATACGTCTTGACGAATCTGCCTCTTCAAATTCAATCATTCGCCATTACCAACCTCAGATACCCAGTGTCCAAAACCCCAAATTATATCACCCCAGCACCGCCGTATCTACTCTAACACGCCGCCACCTTATTTACTGGCACACCATTCTTGTGTGTATAGCTATATATTTTATAAATCTATATACATAACATTTGTAGGTTGATCTTGAGAATCTTTGGATTTCGCTGTAAAAAGGAGATGGGCAATGCAAGCGGCAAAGAAGAGGGTCTATCCAACGGTGAATCTAGCTTCAGTGACGTCAACGCGCCGCCCGGCCGTGTTGCTTCCTCGGATTCAATGGCAAATTCCCCTCCTGAGAGCCCCCCTCGCTCTCGATCCCCACTTATCTTTGCTCCTCAGGTTACTCTCCATTCTTTTACTTTGTTTGTTTATGTTGGTGTCCAGATTATTTGGTACTTTCTTATTACCTCTGATCGGCTGTTCTTATTAGTTATGAACTTTTAGTCACTAACTATGAATGTTTTGGCTGTTTTTATTGCTCATAATTTGTTGTAAAAGGTTAGAAATCTACTCGTGAAGTTTGGGATTCTATTCTTGTAAAGGGTAAAAAAGAGGGGATACAATCTACCTATTTGGAATCTAGGTGTTAAAACCAAATTTTGTAAGCATGATGAAATCACCAAAGCAATAGATTAAAAAAGCGCTAATAATTTCTGGAATAGTGAAGTGTTGTTGTGGGATCCGGTTACCATGAAGTTAACTTTATGATAAACTAGTTAATTGACCTGACATACAAAGAGAGATATCACCTCCCGGCCTGCGTGTCAACACTGTATTGATCAATTGACCAAAATAATTCATATTAATCAACCCTGTTGTTGTGAAGTCAAACTCACGAAATATACTCATATAAACACATTATTTTAAGAGATAAAATATGGACACAAGAATTTTACGTGGAAACTCAATTTAAAAAAAATTACGAGAAGATGTAAGAAATCCACTATAAAAATATTACGGGGAATACAAATTGTTTATTTCTCTCTTCCTTCTCGCACTCCGTATTCTCTCTTTTCTTTGTTGTACGTTATTGTGTTCTCGCCTCAAACCCTTGCTTATTGCTGTATTTATAGATGTCATGTCCACCCGAATCCAATTAGGAGTATGAGTCATTTTTAGAATCAATTTATAACTACAATTAATGTCTGATCGATTCCTTCCCAAATTAGATCTCCTTATCTCCCTCAAATAAGGAAACACAATCTTATTTTAATAAAGACTCCCACTATCTCAGCAAGCTGTCAAAATAAATGTATATGGGCCAAATCCGAATCATTAAATAAATTGGGTTACAACTTGGTTAGACCCAAATAATTACATCACAACATTGTCCCCACTCTCCTGTTATAAAGGATTTATAATAGGTGAGTAATCAACAAGTCTACCATATCCTCCGATTGTCATGTTGGTAAAACTGCCGAATCCACCATATCTACTGCCAAATGCATCACATCCATTGCCGAACATAATAACCTCCAGCATTCTTGAATCTGCCGAACCCTAAAACAAGAAGAGAGATGCCTCTAAAAATTATCTCTGAAGATCTGTTAAAGCTACATCCAAAAATCAAAATTTCTGAATTCATTCCCATAATTTAACGACCACCTCCGAACTACCTCCCAAACATCAAATCAGAGAAAAATTCCCAACTCCCGAATTACAAGCCGAATACGCCTCTTTGAAGTGAATTACCCGAAGTTCACCGATATATATGAACATTTCCATTTGACCATCCAACCGAGGAAGAATATCAAAACTCTTTTGATGCCGAATGTCTAGATCTGCCAGAACTACCCGAATACTTACTCCATAATCAGTTGCCCACTATCCAACGTCATCGAAAATACGAACTGAAAAATCATTAACTTCCTCCACAATCGTTGAGCTGTCTAGATATCAAATCCAGGATGATAACAGTTGTTACCCCCCAGCTACTCCTGAACCCGATCCTCCCTTCAAATCTTTTTTGGAAAATATTCATTCTATATCAAAGCACGCCAATGTATGTCCTTCAATTGCCATTCGTAGTCGACCACCCAAGACAAACCGACTCAACTCCATTACTCAAGCAACCACCCTACCAATGCTTCTTTGAACCTCACCTCTGACTCTGACTCTGACTCTGACTCTGACACACCGTAACCTCCTCAATTGCGATTAAATTTTCTGCCCATTCACTGGCGTATAACAAGTCTTTTAGTGGATTGATCAAGATATCCTTCATGAGCTTTTGTGAACAACCAATGCTACTATACCGACTGGCAAGTGAGGATTTGGTTTGCCAATTTCGAGTTAGTTTTAAGTAAACTATTTACCGATCTCTATAGGATGCTTGCCTTTTGTCTCCCTTCACCTCATATCATCATTATTTGCCTTCCTTATTCCTTTTTGTTATGTTCGTTCCTGCCTTATCACATCGAAAGAATGCTCCCGAATGCTAGGGAGGCTTTGATCCGACTTTATATCACCATCAAACCTTATATTGTCATAATAGTCGTCCCGACCCCTGTGGGAGGCATTGATCTAACTTTATACTTCATAACATTTCTCCTGAACCCCTAGGGAGGCTCTAAATTTGATTTAGGTTCTAAAGAACCGTCCAACCTTATATCTTTGCAATATTGCTCCCGAACCCCTATGTATGGAGGCTTTATGTAAAGATTTTGGAGAACCGTCCAACCTTATATCGCCATCCAATCTTATACCGTCATAATAGCCATCCCGACCACTGTGGGAGGCATTGATCCGTATACCACCATCCGATCTTATACCATCATTCGACCTTATATCGCCATAATAGCCGTCCCGACCCCTTTGGGAGGTATTATTCTGACCTTATACTACCATCCGACCTTATACCGTCATAATAGTCGTCTCGACCCCTGTGGGAGACATTGATCATACTTTATACCACCATCCAACCTTATATCGCATAATAGCCGTCCCGACCCCTGTGGGAAGCATTGATCCGACCTTAAACCGCCATAATAGCCGTCCTGACCCCTATGAGAGGCATTGATCCGACTTTATACCACCATCCAACCTTAAACCGCCATAATAGCCGTCCCGACCCCTGTGGTAGGCTTCAAATAAAGGTTCCGGAGAACCGTCCAACCTTATACCGCCATACCAATGCTCCCGATCCAATAATTGATGATACGTTGCTTCCCCATTATTCGTCATGAAGTTCCACCCATATGAAGGACGCCTCTGGCTATACTTGTCGCATTTTATCTTCTTGGCCATCTTCAGCTTGTTGAAGTTCATCTTTTGAACAAACTCCTGATATAAGATCTCATCTTCCTTCTTTGATATCTCGTAATGAACTTTATGTGGGTACTATACGGCTAACAGAAAAAATGTTAACCACCATAATATTATACAAATCAAAAGTTAAATGAGTCATTTAGGGACATACAATATAATCGAAATATATATTTAATGCATGCATGGATATTATTAATTCTAAGCTACGAACTGACGCATAACATTTTGACGGTGATATAGCTGTTTCCGGGGAGTGCTTCACAATAGACATAACTTTAATAAACATAGAAGGCATGAGTTTTATAATATTAATCATATTACTCGTGAAGCACAATCTATATGAATTGGTATGCATAATATGTATACATGTAAAGTAATGATGAAGCTACAATTTTAATTAGCATAAACGGATTAATATTAGAAGGCTCATGCACATACTGCATATATATATATATATATATATATATATATATATATATAATTTTTTGATTTAATAGAAGGGAGTAACTTAGCTTTATGTGTTGGCTCTCCTTCTTGGTGAATTGGTGATTTTAATTTAACACTAAAACAAGGCCTTCCTTCTAGCGCCAATAGTAATACCAAATTTTGTACGCATGATGAAATCACCAAAACAGCAGGCCAAAAAAGTGCTAATAATTGTTGGAATGGTGAATTGTATTGTTTTGAAGTGAAACTCACGAAATACACTCAAATAAACATACACATTATTTTAATAAATATAAAATATGGACACAAGAATTTTATGTGGAAACTCAATTGGGAAAAAACCACAGGGAGATATAAGAAATTTACTATAGAAATAATATGGGGAGTACAAATTGTTTATCTCTCTCACTCCGTATTCTCTCTCTTCTCTGTTGTATGTTATTGTGTTCTCTCCTCAAACCCTTACTTATTGCTCTATTTATAGATGTCATGTCCAACCGAATTCAATTAAGAGTAGGAGTCTTTTTTAAAATCACCTTATAACTACATTTAATGACTGATCGATTCCTTCCCAAATTAGATTTTCTTATCTCCCCAAATAAGGGAACACAATCTTTAATAAGGACTCTCCCACTATTTGAGCAAGTTGTCAAAATAAATGTATACAGGCCAACACCGGATCCGGACCATTAAATAAATTGGCTGCCGCTCGGCCAAATTCAAATAATTACATTCCAACACTAGGATTTCAGGAATTCATATAGAACTTGGTTTGCTACTCGGTGTGCTAGGCGGCTTAGGTATGTGGAAGAGGGGCAATAGCTCCCAGGCTGTTTAGGTAGTCTCATTTATATTTTCTATTATATATATTTGTTACACTGTACAAAACATATAGTAGATGTAAGTTTTTATATTTTACACGAAAAATTATCCAAAAAAATCTTTTAAGCCTTAACAATAGAGGCAAGATGCCACCTAGGTGGCCAACTAAATCTAGACAGTCGAGGACTCGCCCTACCACCTACACTAGGATTAACCGGACCTATGCATTAGTTTTTAGAACACTTGTTGCTACTTTTACTTAGATAGAAGTGTTAATAATCATACGTGCATGTCGTAATGGGGATTATATTGCTAAAAGCCAATAAGACAAAAGAATAGAATAGTTTTTAATTATGTAAATTAGAAAAACTATTATGTCATAGAAGCATTAACTTCGAAAGGTAGTCATACTTTTTATTTATCAAGAGTTCTCTTACGTTGTTATCTGCTTTGCTTGTCACGCCCCCAAATTCGGTTCTCCTTCAACCCCTGATCTAGTGCTGATGATACAACTTCATCTATTAAATCTACCAACAATTCTATTGGTTTAACTAGTCTATTACAAACATTACATTAATTATTTACCTCCATCACTGGATCGCAATATCTTTTCTTAATATTCACTAATATTATACTTGGTAAAAACTCATTTAATTAAAAACCTAACATCAAACTCTTTATTCGAGTATCGTAAACTTTACAATTTTCTGTTACATCTCAAAGTCATAAAAATTACAACTTATTCTAATGCATTAAATATGCAACTCTTCCAACCCTACTTCCTCTTGAGTATTCCATAACTTCAATACAACACTAAACCCTTTTTCTCAACTTCATCACCATTTATCTATCCTAGACTTTCAATATTAGCAACCAGTCAGTTTCCAGGAAAGAGGGGACTTTCCGTTAAAACGGTGCTCAATTAGACAACCCATTTTCTCGACAGAACTTTCTAGACATTGTCAATATTGTTAATCAAACATAATTAAATGACTTCTATATCTATTAGCTTAAATGTAAAGTACACTATACATTTTTATAATAATTTCCAACTCTTTTAATCAAATCTCCAAAGTTATTACAACTTTAAGTTCTATTACAAATAAAGAAGACCAATTATTTACTCTTCTTTAACTTTCTCGTTCCACTGACAAACTCTTCTGGTAATACTTCCTTAACTGCAAATGAAACATATTTGCAAGAATAAGCATAAGATAGCTCAACAAGTCTAACACATAACACATAAGAGAACTCACACTTATCTGATTCAAAGGGATGAATAGCGCAATAAAAGATATCAACAATTGTTCATAATAGTAAACTGAGAGTTGTTAAACCAAAAACTGTTCATCAGTCATAAGACATAGAACTCTCCATTCATCAGTCATAAAGACTTATAACTCGCACTGCAGATAAGTATTATAAGGAGATTAGCCTAATAATATCCTATGTTATGTATAACACCTTCTATACTGACAACTTTCGTCTTCAACAATATAAGAGTCGGTTACCCGACACATCATAAATTCCTCCATGAATAAGGGTTGTTCATTTCAGTTAATAACCTACAGATTCTGCTCCAAAATAATTTGGTTTGACACAATAAACTCAACTCAAATAAAGAATTATAACAATTCAATATCTCATCAATAATTATTCCGAAAGGAATAGCTCAATACTCAAGTTAAGCCGAATCAAATGGCAAATAACTCAATAAATCATTTCACAATATATAATGAACTTCATAATTCAAAGAAAGAATTAAATGAAATTCAACAATTTAAAACACATCGTTGCACTTTGCGTAAGTACATAAATCGAATGAATTAGAAAACTTGCCTGATAGCGGCTTATGTTTACACTAATATTTTGTCTTTCGTATGTCCTCTTGAAGTTGAAAGCTTTACGTTATCTTGAATAAGTAAAACTTGATTTTCTACCTCAAATATATGTGATCTTATTATGCTCTCTTAGAATTGCTTTGGAATTTAATGAAGGTTATTAGCATGACACGAGGGTCTTATTTATAGGCAACCAAGACTTGGGGTATAATGGTCATCACACCACAACCAATCAAAGTGGTCAACAAGGCCATCTAGCTAAACCTCTAACAAATGAACAACAAGGCCAAAAGCTAAGCCACTCACAAGTGACCAGCAAAGCCAATGGCCTACCAAACTTAACACTTGTAACCCAAAAGCCACATCTCATCTTTCTATGCTTGACAACACTAAAGCAAATAACTAACAAGTCACGTCTCTCATTTCATTGCTTGTCAATACTAAAGCAAATAACTAATAAGCCACATCTCTCATTTCATTGCTTGACAACAAAACAAGAGCTAGAAAAACTCAATTTGGTGACCATCTCTTCAAAGCAAGTATCAATACTTACAAGCTTGCAAGTATCAATACTTACAATACTTTCATAATGGCCAAAATATTCATACTTTCTCTACACCCTAACCGGATTCCACTTAGTTTGGTTACTCTAAACTTGGTTTACCATCTAGTTAGTATCTAGTTTGCTCATTAGTTAGCTTTCCTAACTAATCCGGTTAGCCGAAATTGTTGACTTTCCCAAAGTTGACTTTACGTTTTATGAATAGTGATTTAGCGTTTTTATTTCCTAGTTAAGTTTTACAAAAAATTTCTATACTTAATACTTATAATGAAACCACACACATTCAATCACATAACACAGTTTCAATCACCAAAACATCCTTTATTAATCATATTAGATTATATTACAAGTCTTATAAGGATTCAGAATATTACATTTCTACCAGTAAAACAAATTCATGGCATCTAGTGACATACTTTGAATCATTAAGATGTGTAATTGTTAAAACTTATTATTAGTTAACTCTTCAAAGTATCAATACTTACAAGCTTGTAAGTATTACATATTTTCATAATGGCCAAAATATCTATACTTTCTCTACACCCTAACCGGATCCCACTTAGTTTGGTTACTCCAAACTTAGTTTACCATCTAGTTAGCATCTAGTTTGCTCATTAGTTAGCTTTCCTAACTAATCCGGTTAGCCGAAATTGTTGATTTTCCCAAAGTTGACTTTATGTTTTATGAATAGTGATTTAGCGTTTTTATTTCCCAGTTAAGTTTTATAAAAAAATTCTATACTTATACTTATAATGAAACCACACACATTCAATCACATAACACAGTTTCAATCACCAAAACATCCTTTATTAATCATATTAGATTATATTACAAGTCTTATAAGGATTCAGAATATTACATTTCTACCGGTAAAACAAATTCATGGCATCTAGTGACATACTTTGAATCATTAAGATGTGTAATTGTTAAAACTTATTATTAGTTACAAGGTTAAAGATTTAGTAATCACGGGATTAAAAATGATTTAGTTTGTTGAGTTTATTATACGATAAATATCACAGGATTGGCAATGGGATTATGATTATTATAATTTGATGTGATAGCTGTTAAGTTCAAATCATTTGTCTGGATGTAGTTAGTCTCATCTTAATGCGTAAAAATTTAATCCCGATAGGGAAATGTGGAACTCTGGCAATACCATAATTGTAGAGAAAATAAGAGGGCTTTTATAAATTGGAGTTACTAGAAGTTAACTCCAAAAGTCAAAAACTTTTCTAAAAAGCGCTAGACATCCCCCCCCCCCTGTTGTGGAAAGCATTTCGACAGCACCAGGCACTTCAAATTTTCTTATGAGGGCTTCTAGAGAATGCTCTTTAAGCGGTTCAAAAGCTCTACCAATGTTACGTTAATGTGGAAAATAAGAATTTGGCACTAAAACTGCGGAAGATTTTTACCTAATAGAAAGAAGACGTTTTTGAAAGAGTTTGGATAAAAGGTTAGTTTATGATGTTTCCTTGGCTTTTGTGAGGGTATTTGCTTTGTATATTTTGAGGGTATTCATACTCCATCTGAAGCTTTAGGAAGAGTAAAAAATATCAGTGATAATATATCAGTCTTTGTTCAACACGTTAATTGCTTCTTTGTCCATTTTGGCTCACCTAACATAAAACTTTTTTGTTTGTAAAATTATATGCGATTTTGCAGGTTGGCGTTCTATTAAATCTTATTATGGCTTCAAATGGTGCTTAATATATGTCTTTTGCTATTGAACTCTGGACATGACCTCATTTTATTTTGTATATGGCTCATAAGTTGAGACACAAAGTAGTTTATGTAGAAACAAAGAAGGGAATCAGTGTAACAGTGAACATAGCAAAGAAACAAAAAAAAATTGCAAAGGCACAAAACCCGAAAACAAAAGCAGAAAAAGGAAACAAAAAATCCTATTGCTAACTGCTAAAGAAACTTCATACTTGAGAAATATGTAGTTGAATACTCCACTA